>OY855910.1:31588358-32188358 GCA_963693305.1 Meandrina meandrites
GTCCCCAGAGCCCTTCGTTTCTCGTGCCAAGGCTCCGCCGGCTAAGAGAAGCGAAAAGGGCTATGGGGACTAGAATGGGGATAGATGTAAAGTAAAGAAATGATCTTCGCAGTGGAATTGCAATGAAAGCAATTGCAATGAAAGAAGCTTTAAACAATTCAGGGCTTCAACGGGATTTGAACCCGTGACCTCCGCGATACCGGTGCGATGCTCTGCCGACTGAGCTCGAGCTATGAAGCAACACATTGGTAGCAAGGTAGTCACATCCCGCTGTTCTCCTTTGCAGAAGTTCCACGTAACGTTCGTTATAGAAATCACTGAGCAGGCCCAAATGTGATAAGATCAGCTACCGCAAAAGCTTTATTTAGCCGCTCCGCTTCTATAATAAGGCCCCGGGCCCGTCAAATTTTTAACAAGACCCTCTTCTTCCTTAGAGGGAAGATCATGCCAATTTATAGCAAGGTTACTTTACGCTTTTAAGCTATTCATCCATGCACATTTACTTAATAACCGTTGTTACTATTTTGCGAAAATGTGTTACCGAACAACGTTACTATGAGGGTTCCAATAAGGGTTTGGGTTTTACGGTAAACGACTGATATTTTTGCTGTTTTATGGCTAACGGTTAATTTATTTTCCGTTACGGTTTTCAGAAGTGTTAAAAGTTATGCAATATGGCCGATGCAACAAAATAGCTTAAAATAGAATCAGACTGGCTTCAAATTGCGTATCTGAGTCGTTCAAATGCATCAAATGGCATTATTGCATGTTTTTCTAGATTTTCGAAACGTTGCTGGGGAAATGAAGATACCGACTGATTGTAGCGGACCTACCACATATTTTACATACTTCTCACGTTGGGTCCCCTGTATGTATTTGATGAAGACGGTCTCACGGACCTCAACGCGGAAACCAGTTGTTTTTTCAATTCTATTGAAGAATTCAAATTGTAACTTACCACTGCTTGAGGCAGCGAAAAATTCGAAGCTGAATCCTTTGTGATGAACAGTGTCATCCGACACAAAACGTAGGAACAGTTTTCTGCTGCCACCTCCTCCGACTGGGCTGAGCGAACGAATGCGATATTCTAAATGGCTGACGCTAAATCTTCCACAGCTTTTGCCTTGCCCTTGTTGCAATGAAGTGTAAGAGTCACTGACGTGCATATAGTCGCACTTACAATCTTTACACACTTCTATCTCGAACCTAAGAACAAAAAAGAAGCAAAACGTTAGCCGGCTTCCTTATCACTTCGACGTACAACAAGCGGTAAGGGCTTTGAAGATTTATTTACTGTGTTTATCATTGGACAAGTTTTGGCTATATCAGAAGGTTTATAAACAAACAAGTGAGCACTTTTCATTTTATTTAGTTGATGATAAGCACACATGATGTCTGGGTTTGTAGACTTTGTAAGTTTTGCTTGAAATAAAACAAAACATTTTCTGAAACCAACGTAGCATTATTTTGAGAATCGCCGCCATAATTTGAGCATTTATTTGGCGAAAAACGAGAATTGTTAGTAGCATAAAATGCCAGTTTTACTAGCATAATCGGGAAAGGCCTAATCTGGGGACGAGATCGACCGTTACAGAAGAAAACATGTCAGAGACTGACTCGTCCCCAGTCGTCTTCATATAACACGCGGCAAAGGAAGAGTTGCGCACAAGGTAGGGGAGCAGGGGATGATGCTTTCTCCCTACCCATCTCACCTTGCGCTCCCTTTCTCGGTACCCATCTCTCCCTGCGCTCTCCTTGTGCGCTGTATGAAGACGACTGGGGACGAGTCAGTGTCAGGGACATGTTGTTGGAGGGCGACTGTTGCTATACCATGTCGCCGCTGCATTATCTTAAGTGTTTACATGTTGTGATTTTGTTTATCGAATTACTGACCTGGTGAAACGAAAGCCAATGCCTACGTAAGGCTCGGGAGCTTCAAGAACCCAACATTTCGTTTCGTTTTTGCCATAATCCCCTGAGCTGGGATATGAGATGGTGCCACTGCTGGCTGTTTTGTTTTCAAAACCATTGGGGCAAGCTGTCGGGAATACAAAAAAAGTGAGAGCATTAAGCCCGGGCTAAACGTGGATCTGAGAGTCGATGACAGTTGACTCTTATGAGAGTTTTCATCAATGGTCAACTCTCATCGACTATCATCAATTCGGGCCAGACGATAACGGGAGTCGTCAAAAGACCGTCAAGAGTGCTATGAACGAGAGAAAACTCCCATCGACTCTCATGAAAGACTTGAGCACGTTTAAAGTCGATGAGAGCGCGTGAAAGTCGATAAGAATGCATGAGAGTTTCAGGCCAAATGAGAGCGAGAGTTTGAACTCTCGTTAACTCTCATCCTCGAGGTTAGGAAGTCTGCATTACACGGACGCCGTTTTCAGCGGGTTAATTATCGGATCATATATAACCAATTATGTAAGGAATCTTTGACAGTTGACTCAACTTTGGAAAATTTATTAACAACAAAATTCTAAAGGAATTTTTGTCGAAAAATTCGGGAAATTGTGAACTTTAGCCAAAATGTATTCTTTGAACTTTTCAATGCTTGGCGTTATCGATACAAGTCACAAACCCACGATTGTGAGCCTAATTTGTCACCCATGATGTTAAAGAATTACTCAAAAAGTATACTCGTGAAATGGCGAGGGAAATAATGAAATAAAATTTTGACAAAATGTGCGTGAAATCCAATTTCGCTTACCATTTGATTACCGATACGAATTGTACGACACAAGCAAGGCCCAATTACCAATTTTAAAAATCGATAACTAAAGCCGAGGTTAGGAAGTCTACAGACTTATTTTTATGTCAGCAATTTATTCAATCAGTTTTACAAAGCAGAACAGACAAGCAAGAAACGAGCTATTTAAATACACGTTATTGAATGAAACAGAAATTTTGTCTGCGTTGATCTCCCTACTAAAACTATAACAGCTGCCTCGTCTCCAGGCGCCGATCAGTTGACGCGGTGAGGCGGGAAAACAGGGGCCGTGGGGTAACAGTCCCACAACGCCAAGCGATCCGTGAATTATCAATTCCATAACACAATGTGCACCGCGCGCGACCAGGGAGCGACGCCTGGGGACCAGGCATGAAGTCAAATCAGTTCTTTTAAGTTTAGTTACTGAACTTACTTGAATCACAAGCTACTTGTCCAAGGAACAGCATCAGCACTGCAAAAAGATTATTACACAAGATTAATAATGGTAATAGGACTGAGTGGAGTCCAATTCGGTCTGTAATAACATCACGAGTATGATTACAGACAGAATTGGACGACACAAAATCCTGTTGCCAATTAATCAAAACTATGACAAAATTCGAGACACAAAATACCCATTGGTTAAACGTTTTCATGAACAAAGACACATTGATTTCTTTTAGTGGCAAATGTCGTGTACTTACACAGGCATGACGCCTACACTGCCCAATTAGTGCCAAGTCGGGCTGCTGATAACCAATCACGTTCGAGATTAAGGTGGCTGGTATCGGTTTCCAGCATTTTCCAGCTCTTACACTTTGACGGGTCTGTACTAGAATTTTTATCAGTTAATGCTACAATAATGGTATCAAACAAATGCCCAATGACAAGTAAATATGTTGTGGTCATTTTCTTGACGTCACTGGTTACCATAGCAACAGGATAACCTGTTAAAAGCACCCTTAATTTTGGCTTTAAGTGCTTATAACTCAAAAACGAGCTCGGTGACCCCCATTTTTTATTATTGAACATTGATTCGTATGTTAAGATACAACTTTTTGTAAAGTTAAAAAAAATTCTACGGAGCGGTTTCAGAGCCACCTTAAATTTTCAAAAATTTAAGGTGGCTCCGAAACTGCTCCGTAGAATGTTTTGTAAAAAACAAATTGACGGCTCGTGGATCTACAACACTTTGACAATGTTATGACGAAATTTATCATCAATAACAGGACAAACGCATAAAAAACTAACGTCAATTTGTTAAATAGATATTGAGTAACGGTTCAAAATTTTGTCGAATTTTGCCTTTTTTTTACCAAGCTCGGATAACATGTATCACTGTCTGACTGATATGATGTATGTGTAACATCTTTCATATATTTTTCCAAGCTTTATCCTGCCATTTCTACCATTTAATTAGTCTGTATGAGACAACATAATAGAGCTTGATAAATAAAGAAAGATGGTAAATTTTTAAGCTCGGTTGTGAAATATGAAAGATCGGGGGTGGAAGCGGAATCATTGGACTTTGGATATTCATGATTCCTGTCTTGTTTTACCTCAATGATTCGTGATTCATTGAAAAATTTTATTCGATATTCATGATTCATTTGTCATTGTTTTCATCCAGTTTTGAAAATAACTTCACTGTGTGTAACACTGAATCACAGTTAAGTTGATAGGTGAGGGATGAAGATTTGAATCGCGTTTTCAGTGTCCTGTAGGGGGGTTTGGGAGCATGCTCCCCCAGAAAATTCTGAAAATTAGACGCTCGGAAATGCTATTTTCGGCCATTTCTGTGATATAACTGTTAAGAAGTTTCGTAGATTGCATTCTATATTTACACGCCTCCAATATCGATGGAAGCATATTCATTTGTTATTCATGATTCTTTTAGCCATCTCTCGTTATTCATGATTCCCAAGTTTTAAACACGAAGATTCATGATTCCTGCCAATTTTACGGCTATGATTTATGATTCCGCTTCCACCCGCGATGAAAGAGGAAATATTCATCATGCTACGAGCGTGAGACAAAGAAAAATCTGACTCTCCGACAATGGGGACCTTCGAAAAAACCGGGCGGGCGCTCTATCCACCGAGCTACGAGAACTCATGGTGAGCAAGGCCGTTTACTAGCCATAAGTTCATACGCGAGCGTAGTAACGACTGTGGAATATAAATAAAAAGCGAAACGAAATCTGAACCGCTATAAGACGCCCCGAAATCCAAATAACGTGTAACCTTCAATCAGGCGTTCTTTTTGTTACGAACGCGTGATCCCAGATAAAATAAGGCGGCCAAATAATGTTGTTATCCTTAACCATTGGAAGTAGCAAATTTACCATAAAAAAAATAGCGGGCTATTTGTTCTCATTGTAGTGTATTGTGTACGTAGTTGTATAATAAAAAGCATGATTTCTTCAAGAATTCACTTGCAACAACATATAAACCCATTTACACAGTTCTTTCGAGGAAACCCAGTTGTTTTAGCAACAATTCCACTGAAACCGACAAACATTGTGGTTTTGTAACCAAGACATTATACTTTTAACCCAAAGATATTGTTTTCGAATTAATGAATGCCTGTACTCGAGCTCGTTCAAGTTTACTCTGAGCTGACCAGACGAACTCTGTCGGCAAGCTAGCATGATGGTTAAAACTTTGCTAGATCCTGGACCGTTGTCCGGTCTTGTTTGTCAAACCTCATTTGGGGTTGATCGCTGTGAAATTCATGTCTAAATATTGAGCTGAACAAACGATTACTGAAATGCTGCTTCTGTTCAGATAAAGTGCTACCTTTCAGTCAGTAGCAAGCCCAGGATGCAATGATATGAATAACGCTGAACAAAGCTATTCACAAGTGTCCTCTGAAATCGAAGACATGTGTACAGTTTGCAATTTTTCTTTGGCAAGCTCGGATATGGCTCATTAAACAAGAATAATGATATGATAAGAAGGCGTGAATGATATGATAAGAAGTTTACTTACCAAAAATAGTTTTTGCAAATGAAAGAAATTGGTGTCGTTCAAACAAAACCATTCTCTTGCAGAAGCTCTTTACTGGCTTTAACTCTCCGAACAACAAAACTGACTAGAGCTATAGTGGCTGGCAACACACTTATATACTAAAAACTGTTGAATATTTTGATGCTGCTTGTGAAAACGGTTGCTATGAAAATAGACTGAGAAACAATAAACCCTGCAGGATACACGTTGCAATGCAGGTGATTGGGCTTAATCAGCGAAACACGTAAACCCGTTTTAAATACTTTGTTACGTTAAAATCGACGTTTTTTATTTACGGTTTCAGAAATTCGAAGAAATTCTCTCGGAGTTTGGTTTGAGATACTAAAAGATGACGTCAGAACAAAACCAGACAACAAGACTTGTTATCATTCAGATGTATGCTTTTTACTATGGAAACAGGAAAACTTTACCACCGCTGGGGGTTCATTAAAGTACTGCATAATTTGCATTCAATTCTGAAATACTACTGTTTTCCTGTCAGCATGGCGTATTCTTGTTATGTAGCTTTATGCTGTTGTCTCAAGATGAGAAAATAAGCGGTCGCTTTTTCATTTTTTCCCTTTTCGTCTAAAACTATGATCTCGATATTTCAGGTGAGTCCCGTTAATTGAGAAGCCAAATTAACTGATTATTTTTTTTTATGCATGGGCATCATTTATAGTTAAAATGTTAATTATTGAAGAAGATTTTTAACTAATGCATTTTGAAATTTCGCAGACAAACAGATTGCAAGGTCAATGAATAAAGAATTTTTATTATTATGTCTTTATGCCCCATGTCATTTTGTTGCTTAGGCTTCAGACGGACACATTTTGTGATTCTTACATGCAGTAAATTGTGAGTGCTGTCTTCCGTTCTCGATTTTAACCAAAACTGCTTTTTGTGGAGAAGACGGACTGTAGCTGTCACAAGTGATACAATTAGCAGAAAGGGACACCACTATTAATTATTCAAAGATCAACTCAATGGGACTTAATGAGAAATGAGAAGACCACCTGAAATTGATTGCGAGGCATCCGACAGTGAGCACTAAATTAAAGGGATGCACTCTTTAATCCCGTGTTTGTAAACTTCCCCAAGCTGCATGATATTGTCTTTTTTGATTCAGTGACACTCAAGCTATTAGCCAGTAATTGGACTGGGTGGAGCACAATTCAGGGAGTAAACGGGCGAGTATTTTACGAGCACGAATACTCTCTAAATTGTACGACACAAGGTCAAATTACTAATTAATTGAATCAATAACAAATTTCGAAGTTAGGAAGTCTTTGGGAAACTCTATTATTTGAAAAAGTTAAAGGTATGTTCAATCGGTTGCATAAACAGTAGGAAAACAGCGAAAAGAACCCATCTAAGTGCTCATGATGCGATTGACGCGCGAATGTCGTAGGGGTAATTGGACAGGTGTAATTGACACGCACGCGATCGCGTGCCAATTACACGAGCTAGAAATAGGCGCGCGCAGAACCACTCAAAATCGAGAATTTGTTATAAATACGATTAATGTTAAAATCTTTGAAAGAGATTGACATCTTTATAAGTTAGCTGATGAGGTGACCCAGTTCATTGTGTTAGTACGCTCCAGCTGTACTTAGTCACCATGATGTTTCCAATCTCCAATTGACTTTGTACAAAACGCCAAAATAAACAAGCTTTACAATTTTGAAACTTGTTATTAGCATTGGCGGGTGGAAGCGAAATAATTGGACCTTACCAGTTATTCCTATCATTTTTTTCTGACTTATTCTTTTTTCACCTGTAGAGTTTGCACGATATTCATTATTCAGTTTCTTTCGCATCAAGGTTTGCTTGGAATGAGCAAAAATATAGTCCCTTTGATTTTGCATTAAATCAATATTTAAATAGACTACAAGCCATCCCTCCTTCTTTACCTTTGGTTGATTGAACGATGTTTGCAATAGAGCAAGCCTAGCCCGGGTTTTTGCGTGGCCACATTTCGCCCGCTTTTAGCTCCAAGGGAAACGAGAAATCCAAGGTAAAGAGACTGCTCCTCGTCTTTTAGCCGCAAAATTACGACCTCATTCTATAGCATCAACCTCACTTTTTCAAAGGTGGCGCCTGTGTACTAGAATGACTCCGCCTTATTCTCAGTGATGTGTGACAAATGCGTGCAAGAAGGAGAGGAAGACTGGGAAGCGTTTTCATGTAACCTCGCCTGTATTAGCTTAGTTACCTGGCCAGATTTTAGTTTTAGCGGTTGTCAAGTCAAATATTCAAGAAACTTGCAGGATATTTTCTCTCAGAAATAGTTTTTGCGAAGGACGAATCGAAAAATGAAGATCGAAGAAGTAAAAAGTACCACTAAGACGCAAAGAATAGCAGCTCACAGTCATATTAAGGGACTCGGTTTGGATGAAAATGGCGAAGCCCTTGCAATGGGCTCTGGCCTCGTGGGACAAGAAACTGCTCGTGAGGTTTGTGTTCACACAGTTTACAGCAAATGTAATTAATGCTTGTTCAATTACAACTAGGAACTAATTTTGAAAATTGTTGCTGTTATACTTTGTGGCCCCTTGCAACTGTTCATGACAACCATTATGCGTACGTAAAAGTCATGAGCATGAAAGCTTACTCGCGCCCGTCTCATATGCATACTGTACAGTACTAACAGTCACATTGTTAGTAAGTTGCGGCATGTTTAGCTCAATTTGAAAGCTAAAAAGACCAAATTTTGATTAGTTTATACTAAATTGGCTGATGCCCATTCTTTATTAGGTTATTCGTGGCATTCACATACTGTTGCTCGGAAGAAAACATTCCAACATGCACTGACTGAATGACATACCACAGGCGCCCTAAGCTGACGTTTAGAAAAAGCGAAAAATTAATTTATCTATTCATTCATCAGGACAACTCGGATTAATATTAATCCGTGGATTATAATAATAATAGATTATAATAGGCTTATTATAATCCGGTAATAGATTATTATAATCCAGTAATAGATTATTATAATCCAGTAATAGATTGTTATAATCCGGTAATAGATTAAGGCACGGCAAAAACTTGGAAGGATTAGATTATTATTAATAATATAATCCAGATTAATATTAATCTCTATTATAATCGAGATAAAATTCCCGTGAATGTTCGGAGATACTGATATACAGCTCCAATGACAGACACACTGCAGACATAACACAGGACTGACGGGACATAACACTGACCACATCAGTCACATGACGATCACTTGCATATGCTAGAGCTGGTAGATACCACGATGTTGACCCTAGAAGTAAATGAATAGGAGCAAGCAGCTCTTTGATCTTTAAATAATGCCAATCTTCGGAAGCTTTGGACAAAGATTAACCCTAGATAGGAATAATATAAATACTACGTACGACTTTTATAGCAATCGTATGTAGGATTAATATATATCAGGATTAATATAAATATTAATATTAAAGTAGGATTAATATTAATATTAATCTTACACAGGATTAATATTAATCCTAATGGATTAAGGCACGGCTCAAACGTCAGTAATAGATTATAATAATCTATTACCGGATTATAATAATCTATTACTGGATTATAATAATCCATTACTGGATTATAATAATCATTAGGATTAATATTAATGCGATTAATATTAATCCGAGTTGTCCTGATTCATGCATTTAGTGTCATGGTACATATTATTGTGTGAGTTGGAACACCAGCTTTCAGCTGACACAGTATTGGGTTTCATGAGAATTTGAGTACTTTACAAGAATGATAAACACTTTGAAATTACAACATTTTTTCACATTAGATGAATAAAACAAACTCACCTCTTGTGTTTCTGTTGTGTTTTAAGGTTATTTTTGTTGTTTTGAGCTTTTTATGCCACGACTGTTATTCCCTTTCTTGTGTAACCTAATACCGTGTCAGCTAAAAGGTCACATTCCGACTTGCACAATAATGTGTACCGCAATGCTAACATTAATGAAAAGATAATAAATTTTTCACTTTCTCAAAATGCAAGCTTAGGATGCCTGTGGACATGTAGCTCCTTATGAGTACTCTTCTGCCCTGTGGTATCTCAATTCTTAATATTTGGTTTTCCTAGTCTATAGCATTAATATCTTTTACTTATTTGTGTTTCGTGGTACATTAGGCAGCAGGAGTAGTGGTTGAATTGATCAAGTCTAAAAAGATGGCTGGAAGAGCTATCCTTCTAGCAGGTCCTCCAGGGACTGGCAAGGTATGGTTTACATGATTTGTCAGTGTATTATACAGGGCATCTGACAGGATGCGGTGGTGCGGAACCGCATAATTCGCTGACTTGCGCATTTTCCTCATCTTGAGAACATTTTCTGCATAAAACAGAGAAATTTGTTTCATATTAATGATTAAGCAGCTGTTTACCATCCTCACAAACATAAACTTCGAAGAAATTGATTATTTTGACACAGTTTTTCTCCTAAAATAGCGACGAAAACACGTGTTCCTGAAAATTTCTGCATAATTTGTTATTTTTTTCCACATCCTATCAGATGCCCTGATTATAGTACATCTAGATATTCAGTGAATGCCCTGTACTCACTGCAGTTCATTTATTTGCCATGATAATGATGATTTTGTAGTAAAACTTTGATCATTATTGCAGACTGCTCTGGCCCTTGCTGTTGCTCAGGATCTGGGTCCGAAGGTGCCTTTCTGCCCAATGGTTGGAAGCGAGGTCTACTCATCAGAAATCAAGAAAACAGAAGTTTTAATGGAGAACTTCAGAAGGGCAATTGGTAAGAATATGAAAGTAATATTAATATGTGGTTGCACTCATACTGTGTCTGGGAGGTGTTGTGGTTTACCTTTGGTACAAATTGGGACATACATTTTTCTTTGTTCTGATATAATTATACCTGTAGTAACTTTGATAATAAATATAAAACAAAGGAAAATACCAAATTGTACCAAGTGTGAAATTGAAACAGAACATATACACCCTGCTGGGTTCAAAATAAAATCTCAGCTTTAATACCTTTTACTTGTAGGCTTTTTTTTTTTGTCAAGGCTTTTTTTCGCAGGTGTCACTTTCTGTGATTTGTGTGTGCAATCTGCCAAGGCCAAGAACCTGTAGCCTATTGTGTGAACAAAATCTTGCTGAATTGAAATTTTGCTTCCTTGAGAAACCTTGCAATTATAACCACACTTGCCATGTAGCTGTTTTAAGTACCTGTAGTAGTGTTCATATGTCACATCCACAGGGCCCAAAATTAACTTTTATACATCATCGCCAACTGGCGATTGGATCAAAATGTTCAGTCACCACTTGGCAATTTCTGGTTGCCAATTTTTTTCGATCTTTCCTTTTACACTAGAAGATGAAATACATGTACTTGTTGTTCTAGTGTATGTTTGGCCACTTTTATGCTAAAAAACAATTATTTTCCTACCAGAAAACAACGACAACAAGAAATCAAAAGAAAATTGAGTCTTAAGAAGTCTTTGTTATCGAACAAAAACTCTCCAATGTTGAAACAGAAACTATTATTTCAGCTCTTTAACAGAATATACAGCATGTCCACCAACTTAAACATATGATTGATTTTTTGTGGTATTTGTTGACAGATATCTCTACATTCAACACAGTTTTTCCATAGAATTTTGCGTGACAACAATATAAAGACTATAAATGTGTTTGTGGTTGCATGCGACCAGTTGTGAAATTCTGGTTGCCAGCTCCCAATATTTAGTCGCATTGGCGATCAGGAAGGCGCAATTTTGGACCCTGATCCACAGTAATGTTATGCAGTATTGCAGTAGTTCTGTGTTATTGTACTCTGTACATGTATCTGATCTTTTCTATTTCATTTGAAGGTCTGAGGATCAAGGAAACAAAAGAAGTTTATGAAGGAGAGGTGATTAACATGCAAATTCTCCCTACTGACCTCTGCACATTTTGTACAGAACTTAACTACTGTCTACATGTAGTTGGGAAAGTTTGTTAAATATCAAATACATGTAAGATTCCCATGACCTTTTTGAATCTCACTTCATTGAGGATTGACAGGGTATGCATGTATAGGTTACTGATCTGATAGGATAGGTTACATGTATATGATCTGAATATTTTAGAACACTGTTTGAACAATTTTAAACTCTTTAAATATTTTGCTTGTACACCAATGAACATGTATTTCCCTGGAAAAAGACGTTTTTATTCACAAGAGTTTGTAATATAACTTAAATTATGTGTAATATTGTTTGTAGGAGTTTGTCCATGTTGTGTTTCAGAATATTTTCAATGAATACTGTTTAATTTTCTTCCTTTTGTTTGTGATGACTTCAAGTATACATTAAACTATTAGTACATTGTATCCATGCAAGCTTTGATTAACCTTCTGCCCTATACTTGATAGGTAACAGAATTGACACCATGTGAAACAGAGAACCCCATGGGAGGTACAAATTATCACTGTTGTAATGTTACTCTACCCATTTTTTCTTGTGACTACGTAATAAACATTCTGCTTTAAACTTGTGTTACTCACTTAAACTCAAACTTACTATGCAGTTGTATAGTCTGCGTAACTGTTAATTTACAGTGTTGTATAGTACAATGTGTACTGTAATTCCTCATTGTTTTAAATGCATTTGCAGGATATGGTAAAACTGTTAGCCATGTCGTGATTGGTCTTAAAACAGCAAAAGGAACCAAGCAACTTAAGGTATTAAACATTGCATGAATGTATACATGTACGTGACTGTACAGGTATTACATGTCTGTCTGTAAAAATCAGGAGACACTTAGAATTTCTATTTTCTTCATGCTTGAGGACCATGCTGTTTTCTCTGACTGTACATGTACCATTTGTTTTGATGAATGCAGCTTGATCCATCGATATATGAGAGTCTTCAGAAGGAAAAAGTTGAAGTTGGTGATGTGATCTACATTGAGGCAAATAGCGGAGCTGTCAAGGTTTGTCAATGTTCTTAATTGTGTTTACTTACATTTACCCCTACAACATGGCAAATACACTAACAGTAAAGTGCTTCTTTTTAAATCTGTTTTAAATGTTTTTAAATTTCTAACTATGAGCACAGATCACTCCAACAGTTTTAATGACCCTCCAGTAACATTTTTTTCTGTTTACCAACAAGCTATTGTGTGGTTCCAGAAAATATCCATACCCCCCCATGGAAGGCTTTTGTTTTGCACCCCCTCCCCCCCCAGGAATTTCCGTTCCAGAGGGTCTGTGGAATTTCCAGTGACCTTCCGTGGGGGGGGGGGGGGGGGGGGGGTATGGATATTTTCTGGAACCACACATTTTTGTTTGCAAAAAATGGTTGGTAAATTGAAGTATTTTTGAATGAGTGGACTGCATGTAGCAGTGTCAGTTGATCCTTCTCTGAATTACACATGTACATCTGTACATGTAACCACAGTGTGGAAATGGAGACACATGAGACAAAGAGATATTTTTTGACTTGCTTGAGTTTCAACCAATAATCTCCAGAATATTACCAGTAGCTCTCCAAATGCAGTGCAGGCTAGTTTTGTGAAAAAACGTTATGGGATACTCCATTGGTCAACGAACAAAGAGTGACACCAATGTGACTTTATAAAAATCTGGAGTCATTTATTGGTTTTAGTATTGTTCAATGCTTGAGGCCCTATGCATCCAGTGGTGCTATAGGGACTGATGATGATGATTGTTTTGCTTTCTAATGTGTGGTTCCAGAAAATATCCATACCCCCCCACAGAAGGGATTTGCCCTATGACCCCCCCACCCCTCCGGAAATTCCAATTTAGCTCCATACATTGCTTTAAATTTTTGGGTCTTTGAGACCCCCCCTCCTCCCTGGAATTTCCAATCCCTTCCTTGAAGGGGGGGGGGGGGGGGGGTATGGATATTTTCTTGAACCACACAATGCATGAACACATACCAAATCAATCCTCCATAGTTCTCTACAGAGTATTAGCACTTTGAATAAATCAAGGGCAAAACAAGAGTAAACATTTGGAACTGTCATTGATACCAGCCAAGTGTTTTTTTTACTGTTTTTGTTTCTCAGCGTCAAGGTCGATCAGACACATTTGCCACAGAATTTGATCTAGAGGCTGAGGAATATGTACCACTACCGAAAGGTGATGTTCACAAGAAAAAAGAAATTGTCCAGGATGTGACACTGCATGACCTGGATGTGGCAAATGCCAGACCACAGGTAAGGTGAAAAAAGAAAAAAATAAGAATTTAAAGGGAGACTCAAGTAGCTTTTCTCGTCATTAGTATATCTATTTGTAAATTTTAGCTTTATCTAGGAGAACAGCTTTTATATGGGAATTCAGTTTCCCCCTGCTGTTATCGTCCCACTAGTTTTTTTATTTTATTTTATTTTTTTTATTCCTTCTTATATATCTTATCTTTTTAGTTGTAAATGTCCGTTGTTTGTTTGGGAAATCTTTATAAATGAATAAATAAATAAATAAATAAATAAATAAATAAATAAATAAATAAATAAATAAATAAATAAATAAATAAATAAATAAATAAGTATCTAGAGGGTAAAAGTATGTGTCATGTAACTACTTATCACCAGTTCTTCTGTTTAAACACAGAGTTATGTGAAATGTCCACTCATGTCACTGAATGTGATTCTTTGCAAAACCTTTTTTGCAGTAAGGTTTAAAATTAACTCTTGCCTACATGCCCAAGGGACATCAAAAGCTTGTTGTATTAAGTGCAAACTACATATACATGTATGTGCATTCAGGCAACTCAATGTATTCTGAAAATCAATCCTCCAGAAGGCAAAAGCTGCGAAATTTAATTAGCATTGCTGTTGTACTTCCATTGAATTTCATCACAAGTAACGTGAACTTGTACAATGTAGATCAATTCAAAATCGTTTGTGACCCCTCAAATATATGCATTGTTATTATTATTTTCTCATTTCATTTGGTTCATTGCAGGGAGGCCAGGACATTCTTTCTATGATGGGACAACTAATGAAGCCAAAAAAGACAGAAATTACAGGTAAGGGTGCAGTGCAGTTTTCTGGCTAGTGTTCGCATGTCTCTCACAGCACCTCTCACTGTTTGGAACACCTGAAAAATGCTGGTATCTAATGTGGACCAACATCCCATCCATGGGAAGCAATGAGTGTTTCTAGTCATTTCACGCCAAAAATACTGAATTTGGCTAACATGATCATTCTCTCCGCCTCTACACCTCATCAAAAAGAAAAAAAAAAAAGCCTGATCACAGGTTAGTACTGGCAGAAACTGAAGTTACAAGATGTGAGGGTAATAATAGTGTGAACAGACTTGCTGAATCAAATGGCAACCATGAATGAAGAAATTGACATCCAATGGTGCACTGTGTAGACAATTGAAATACAGTTCTTGTATGTACAGCTAATTTTGTGGCATGTTGGTAAACTATTACCTGTACAACGCATATTTGTATAATTACTGATGACAATTTATTTACTGTTTTCAGACAAGCTAAGAAAAGAGATAAATAAGGTGGGCAAGACAACATAACAAAAGTACATCATGTACAGTACATTTGTACCTCTCCTATTTTTTCACTAAAATTTTGAAGCGTTTTGTGAATATTTCAAGCTCCGTCAATCTAATCACGCTAGTTTAGGTATCGTTGGAAAGGTCTTGTTCTGCTTTACAATTTGATCATAGATGTCGCCTGTCTGGGTAAAAGGTGATGACGTCACAAGTGGGACAAATGCCCGGATCCTTTACGGCCGGTTTAGGGCGGTTCAGGAGTCAATGGGTTAATGTTTTGGGAGGCGTGGTGGCCTAATGGTTAGTGCATTCAACTCCAGATTGAGCGGTCTGGGTTCGAGTCCTGGCCGGGGCACTGCGTTGTGTTATTGGGCAAGATACTTTACTCTCATAGTGCCTCTCTCCACCCAGGTGTGTAAACGGGTACTGGCAAATTTACTGCTGGGGTTAACCCTGTGATGGACTAGCATTCTGTCGAGGGGGGAGTAGATATACTCCTAGTCACTTCATGTTTACCTGGATAAGCTCTGGCCTGATGGACCACTAGTCTCGAATAATTCAGAACTTTCCATTACCAAAGTTCTATAGCATTAATGTTATTGATTCATTTACCTTTTAGGTGGTCAATAAATACATAGATCAGGGAGTGGCTGAACTTGTTCCAGGAGTGTTGTTTGTTGACGAGGTAAAGTTATAATAACGCAGTAGAGCAGTACATGTGCTTGCAGCCTTTACAACAGGGCCCAGTTGTCCAAAAGGCGGATAACGCTATCCACCGGATAAATAGCTATCCAGTGCATAAGTGTTTTAAACAAAACGAACTGTGTTATCCACTGGATAGCGATTTATCCGGTGGATAGCATTATCCATTCTTTGAACAGCCGGAGCCAGGTTGATGTGTCATGCATTGCTTTTCTGAGAGAAGCATTGCGTTTCAGGCTACATAACATCTTCAAGGATACTTCTTGGAAAGCATTTGTTTTAATGCTATTTCTGTTTTTCTTTTAGGTTCATATGCTGGATATCGAGTGTTTTACCTATTTACATCGTGCGCTAGAGTCCACTATCTCCCCTATTGTCATATTTGCAACAAATCGAGGAAACTGCACTATAAGGTAAATGCATGTGTTTGCCAGAAATGCTACTGGAACCTGCTGGGTAAATGTCCTGGTGCAGTGTATAAGAGTTATGGTAAAATAGTTTATTCGTACCAATTTTTGGTATGACAAAAATACAGTGTATTTTCGTTAAAGACACACGAAAAAAGAAAGGTTTTCGCGAAAATTAACCACGCGAAATGTACTACCCTGCTACGACAGTCTTAAATCAATGTTAACATCAGTTTACTACATGAAATCTTATCTTTTCTGTGTTCTCTATTTAAATTTCGAACGGCGTTCGAGCTCTCTTCGTCTGAATCAATATCAGCTTCTTGCTGTAGTTCCTGAAAGACATCCTTATTAATGCAGACGTCAAACAATCCATTCTCATCTGGCTCTTTGTAACTCGCAGACTATGCTCGTCAGTATTACTCTTCCCAGTAGGCCACGACATCCAAGATTTTTTTCACCCTCTTCACGGTATTTAAAAATACCTCACGTGGTATATTCGGTTGTACCACATGATCAACTTTTTTTCACGTCACGTGATTCGGCAGACTGTAACTGACAAGAAATCGGTCAAGCGTCCCTGCCAACAACACACAGAACTGCAAACATGTAGGTCAGTTTTCTCGTTGCGTAAGTATCCATGCAAGAATGTGTCATTGATGCCGTAAAAAGGGTTGTGACGGTTCGAATCTTCTTGAATCCGGATTTCTCGAACTCGGGGGTAGGTAGCTTAGGAAGTCATTGGGTTGTGCTAAAGTTCGCTATACGTAAAACCAACTCACATCATGCAAAAAAAAAATGATCATGTGGCGCAGCCAAACATACCTGTACCACGTTATGCGTGTTCACTCACCGCGAAGAGGGTAAAAAAAATTGTTGCGTGTCTACTGGAAAGGGAAGTGTTTTGTCGGATTGCCCAAACAGTTTGCTGGTACTTAAAAAAGAGGTAAGGCGAGCGGTGGAGTTTTTTGCCCAATAATAAAAGAAAGACATCCTGGCCAGGCCGTCGATGGGGAGCTCAACACAAACCATTAAGCCAGCATGCATCATCTTCGGCCAAAAGGTTATTAGTATCCAGTCTTTCCTCGAGTGAGAATTGCCATATAATTATGGACTGGGTACGAGTCTCCATTTGACTTGTGTACGTCCTTTTTCAGAGGTACTGAACTAAATGCTCCTCACGGGATCCCCCTGGATCTTCTAGACCGGCTCATGATCATCCGCACACTACCCTACTCCCAAGATGAAATGGTGCAAATTGTTCGCATCCGGGCACAGACGGAGAACATCCAAACAGACGACGAATCGCTGAATCTCTTAGGAGAAATTGGCACAAAAACTACGCTAAGGTGAGATTTGTATGATTAGTGTAAAAACTGAGAGGTTACAAAAAGCGTTGCTTGTGAGATTAAAAGATAAAGGGAGAAGTAAACCTTTTTTTTCTGACAGTCAGATGACAGAAAGCTTGAAATATTTTATATATACACCTAAAAAATCATCGATCGAGATCGGTTTTGTTTGAAGCTTTTCGGCCAAGGTGCATGCAACTAAAAGAATGAGAATTGATAGACAGATGGCTCCTTCCTGCAGCCTGCACAGTAGTCAGATCGCGAGTACATATAGTCAATCAAAAAGCACTTGAAAATATGTAATTTTACTCAATCGTTCTTGTTCCTGTCTAGTTTTTTACTTCCTATAGTCTTTATTTTGGTTTCCCACTTGTCAGGGATAATGGGGATTATCTCTTCTCTTTCAGCCCCCGAGGGGGCATCCAGAGAATTTGCTATGGCTTTAGTTTCCGTAACCATTTAATCCGGCAAGTGATGGTTGGCTTTCGTGCCTTCACTAGAGCCCCGTTAGCCGCCTTGACGTTGCCCAGTATCATTAACGTCCGGAGATAAACCAATCAGTGTACTGCTTTGTTAGTTACTTCTCCCGGCTACATGTTTTTCCCGTGTCGTCTTCCTCTCGAGTTTTTGGTGCTGCAATACTAGCAAATGTTATTCATTTAAAGTGTCGTGGCAAACATCTGCAGCGTGTTGTTTGTTTGATCATCAGATATGCAGTGCAGTTGTTGACACCGTCCAATCTCCTCGCCCGCATCAACGGTAAGTACTTGCTTGTGTTACTGTTGAATAAATAGCGTATTCACCTGAAAGGCTAGAAGGTTAGCACACACGAGGGGACAAGTTCTGCAACAAGTCGCGGGGATAAGTTCCTTCGCGTGAACCACCTATTTTTGTCAAAAGTCTAGTCGTAGGGATCATAAGTTTGCTCCTGCAGCTTGTCCCACAAATTTAAACTGGTTTGAATTGAAGGTACTTGTGCCTGGGACGTCACCCTCGAAATTAAGGCCGGAAAACACTAGTTCCCTCCTGTAAACTTGTTGCAGGGTGTTGGCTTCCCCCCGGCTCCACCTTCGGTTGTGCTGATTTATGAACGTACTAGATTTACCTTCAAATTTGCACCTCACAGTTTTAGAACGAGCCACATTCACACTCCCGTAGAACTCTATACCTCTCCCCTCCTTCCCCTCCCCTTTTCCGCGCCTCACTCTCTCTTCTCCTGGAGGTCGTGGGGAATCTGAAATAACGATGCAGAAATCCTGGTACTTTGCACACACATCTGCAATAGTCAATAACTGTATCGTTTTGTGTGTTACGCAGGCCGTGAGAGCATTAACAGACAAGATGTGGAGGAAATAAACGAGTTATTTTACGACGCGAAGTCATCAGCGAAACTGTTGGCTGAACACGAGGACAAATACATGAAGTGATATCACTTCACGTTTAGTTAGCGCGGGTAACAAAAGGATTATCTATTCCTTCCTAATGTTATTATTTTTTAGATAGGTGTTTAATCACTTGCGATTTCAAGTGTGTTAATATTTAAACTGTGTCAGTATCCGTCAGTTTGTCAGCTTGTATTTTATGAAATAGAAGGTACCGGCTTCTTAGCCGCTTTTTCAATGCTTCGTGTTACGGCTCTTTCCCGTGTCAAGTTCATGAGCTCGAGTGGTGGCATGAGAAGATTTTTGCAATTTTGCAGTTCGTAACCCGTCTTAATCGTCCTCTGCCATAATTCTCCTTGTGTATTTTTGGCTTGTTATTAATTCTTTGGTGATTTTTTACCTCAGAAAACTATTATCATGTCATTTTGAGGTTTACTTTATTTTAATAATTTTGTACACCAGAAAAAAAAACCCCTTAAAATATTGCAACATCTCCTTTACAGCCCGCGTCGCGTCTCTCTTTCGCGCTGGTTTCACTCCCCCCACGAGAGGGACGTCTGAAATTCGAGTCGAAAACGTCCATACTGATTGCGTCTCCAGCAGAGATCCATCTGCTGTTCTCTGATTGGTTGCTGACCAACTTTGAATTTTCGCGCGCTGGTAACAACCAATCGGAAACCTCTTTATAGCTACGTCATTGGTACGGAATTTTTGTCGGAAAGGGCGTAGACAAAACACCGCAGAACACATGAATATCTGTTATTTATTCTCTCACTTAATGATTCATTCAAACGATCTAGTTTCGTGTTAAGGCTGGTAAAGTATTCCCCGCCACAATGCTATTGATTTAGGGAACCCAGTTTCGACCTGCCCTGCCGTGTCGTTAAATCGATAAAAGAGGTTTTCCTTGAAGAAGTATGTCTGACCATTGCTTCCGGTGAGCACAGTGTCGAGGTGTTCCGGAACGCCTTTCCAAAACGAGGCTATCGATCGCGGATAGCCTGGGTCCACTGCCTGGGTTGCGTCATTAAAGCGATAATAAAGCGCGCCTTTGAAGAAGTAAGTTGTACCGTTGGTGTAGCTGAAACGGGAATGAAAACGTTATTAAACTAGGGTCAACCAAGATAGTAAATATCCCGCCTAGGCCTGGTAAAGTTGAAACCGATATACAAGCTAAAAGAGAATGGCTAGAGTCGGTCTCTATGCTGTACATTGGGAATAACGAAGTCTTTTCCTTAGGAAAATATTTGATTTATTGGTGATTTTACGTTGCCATGCTTCCGCAGATACCTACTCCAATATATAAATACACTCATGCACTCGTGGCCCACACCCTCAATTTGCCCTGACCGTTACGAAGGGTCAGCGCTCTAGACTCGGCCATTCCGCGGGGCAGAGGGATGGGCGTCCTTTGGATTTGACTCGTTAAATTTTCAGGTTTCAGGTTGACTGGTACTACTCACGTGTTGTCATTTTTGGGGAAACACTTAAAGGAACTATGTGTTGTACTCACGAACGCAACCATGCACAAGGGTAATAATTGGGTCTCAAACCCGGTCTGGATCAGTAGTCAAACGCAATAATCATCTTGCCACCGCACTTCTTACAGCCCACACAATGTGACAATGCGACATCTCCTTCATCTTTAACTAGCCTTTTGAAGTATCAAGCGTTCTTCATTTTCTGTTGTTAATACTTAGGGTTCTCGACGTGTTGGTTTTTAAATAAGCTCTCTTGTGGCTAATCTTACCTGAAAACTGCATCCACATTATCCGGTATTCCTTTCCAAAACGAGCTTATGTCGCGTGGATAGCCATCTTGCACTTTTTCTTGGCCGTTGTCGTACCGGAAGTAAAGTTTTCCTTTAAAGAAGTAAGAAAATCCGTCACTCCAGAGAAACGCGGCGTCCACATCCGCCGGAACTCCTCCCCAGGTTGCCAAAGCGCGCGGATATCCGACATCAACTTGGTGATACAGATCGTTGAAGCGCCAATAGCTGTCGCCTTTGAAGAAGAACGTGTATCCGTTCAGGTGCCTAGTGAGAGTGAAATATTGGATTGAAAAGCACGTGTTGTTCATTTAGTTTAATGCCCATTACATCATGGCTGTAATAATCGAATGAATGTAATAATAAGGGGAAACGAGTTGATTGAGAATCAAAGGATTCTGTTTGTTTCTTTCCCTGTTGTTATTCTCTCCTTTTCTCCTTTTCGACCGACCGACCGACCTAATTTTGCTTTGATCAATGAGTCAGGTTTCACCTAGTTACCAGACATAGCACTACTTTCATTCAATATTTACCTACTCTGATCCTATTTTCATTTACTTGCGGCATTGGCAGGCAAGACAAGATCATACCTAAACGCTGTGTAACCAGATAGTCCGGGCTCATCGCTCCACCACGTCATAACCGACTTGGGGTAGTTGGAAGACACGCCAATAGACAAATCACTATGCAAAAACAACCGGTTTTGTGTGTCCTTGAACACATAGACGCCTCCATTGTACCACGGTAAAGCACCTTCAATGTCGCTTGGGACCCCTTTCCAGTAGGAGCTCACAGAGCGCGGATAGCCAGGGTCCACACTTTCGGTGCGCGGATTGAACCTGTAGTATTGTGTTCCTTTGAAGAAGTACGTGTAGCCATTCGAGTAACTATTTTTGGAAACAGAAGGTTAAATATTACAATGAACATTTGAAGAGCATACGGGGACGAAAATACAATTAAAAAGGTTTTCCCTGCTCTGGAACCGTTTTGAAAAAGCTAAAGGACGAGAAATTAAAGCTAGAAATTAAAATTTGTTAAGAACGTTTCACGAATAAGTAGTGTAGGCACTTTTGAGACCATTAGTAAAGCAAAATGCGGACTACAGCGTCTACAATCTACTTAGCTTGCGTGCAGACGTCTCCTATTTTCTTTGCTTCACAATCTACTCTGTAGAAAAGTTTCTAGTCAATTTGCCAAGGTTTTAAATGGCAGTTGTAAACAGACTGTAATAAGCTAAGCTACTTATATTGGGTTACAAGCCCAAAAGCTTTTAAACAGAAAGTTACGTAAAACAACCGGTCTTCTCACAATATTACGGTATTATGCAAAATGCCATACCTGATGACGTCATCTATAACATTTGGCACGCCCTCCCAGTAATCACTTATGAGCCGAGGGTAGCCTGAGTCCACACTTAGCGACGTGTCATTAAACCTGTAATACTGGTTTCCCTTGAAGAAGTAAGTTAAGCCATTGGCATATCGAAAGGCGCCATTTATAGCAGAAGGCACACCTTTCCAGTGGTCGCCGATTGGTCGAGGGTAGCCTGGGTCTATGCCTGGACGCTTCTCGTTGTAGCGGTAGTAATTCGACCCCAGGAAAAAATAAACTAGCCCATTTGACCAGCGGAATACAGCGTCGATCTTGCAAGGTCCTTGAGAATGGGAAGGTAAATCATGTTAACAAGCTGTTAATAAGATCATCGGCTAATAGTGCGTTAAGTGCGTTGGAATATTTTTTGCCCAGACTTAGCGGTCTGAATTCGACATTGGTCGGGCTCGTAGCATTCTGTCCGGGGGAGTTAAACTTTAAATTTCTTTCTCTTTTCTCTAAGGCAGGGGTTATTGGACGCCTAAGCTAATAAATGCACCACTACTCTTGAAAAAAAATGCCAGGCTTAGAGTTATTTACATGATGTAACAGTGTATTATTATTAATAATATTATTAATAATATTAATTATATTATTAATTATATCAATTATAATTATCAGTTATATCACTAATCGTATTGTCTCACATTCAGCACCTTATCGCAGAGATGTGTGATAGAAGACAGCATAGGTCTCAAGTTACTTACTGTAGATGTTTTTCATCAGGGTAGGTCTGTAAGTCTTCACGTCTTGCTCCATTTTAGTGATCTGCCCCGGTGTGAACTCGTACATGCAGGCATCTTCCATGACTGTAAAGAAATGAACATAAAATAATAGAGAAGAGACAAAACTCGGATATTCCCACCTCCTAACAACCAACCAGCCAACTAATCGATCGATCGATCGTCTGTTTGTTTGTCTGTCTGTCTGTCTGTCTGTCTGTCTGTCTGTCTGTCTGTCTGTCAGTCAATTAGTCGTTGAATTACGAAACTCTAGGGTTTGCTATCCCAGAAACTGTGACAGCAAAGTACATTACTTACAGCCCATGTAATTATGAATTGGGTCCAGTCCACTTTGAGATTTGCAGGTGTCCACCGATTGGTTAGTACAGTGATAAGTGTAATCATCACAGCGTGGGGTGTCTGCGACTACATCATCATCTTCGTCCTTACAACGACCCTGTCACAGACATTTTTACAATAACTGTTATTGGATAATTTGTTTTATTGGGTCAAGATCATATATGTAAAATAAAAAACAAATTAGCAGACAGATAACCTTAGTAATACTTTAAAAGGTAAAAGGTGAAGTCTGCATAGGAGCCTAGTGGCCCATCAGGCCGGAGCTTACCCCGGTTTCCGTAGCATGAAGCGACTAGGAGTATTTCTACTCCTCCCTAGATGGGATGCTAGTACATCGTAGGGTTACCCCCAGCAGTAAATTCGCTGGTACCCATTTATACCCGTGGGTGGATAGAGGCACTGTGAGAGTAAAGTGTCTTGCCCAAGAACACAACGCAGTGCCCCGACCAGGGCTCGAACCCGGACCGCTCGATCCGGAGTCCAGCGCACTAACCATTAGGCCACCGCGCCTCCCATATTTTTGTACGAACACTATCCAATTTGATCAAAGAGAGACAGTAGTCACATGAAGAACACACAAGCTTGTACAGTCAGGTATCCTTTGCAAATCCCTTCATATAAATCGGATCTTTCTCTTTGTGGTTCAACAACTTGTTGTCCACAACAGGCTAAATTATCTAGTACATACCTCACAGACGTGAAAAAGACCAAAATAATGGCCGATCTGTAAAAATAGATAAAATGATTGTGAGTAGAAATATTTCCAGAGTTTGACCGCGGCTAAAATAATCTATTGATATCTTAATTCCAAAGCACGGTGCAGGGTAATTTTGCAGTGCGTCTTTCCATCCGCTGATGGGCAAAATGTATGGGAAAACCTGACCCCGGTTGTTTTCAAAGGCTTGGTAACGCTATTCACAATGTACATCATATCATAAAGCGTAGTTGCTCTTGATGCGGTTGTTCAAGGGATGGACCTTAAACGTCATTAATTGTTCCTTCCAGTGGATAGCGTGGTTATTTATTTTTGGTAGCACTTATCCACTGGATAGTGATTTATCCGTTGGATATTGTTACCCGCTTTTTGAAACAAAAGGAGTCCGACAATGCCCACGATAACCGATAACGGACCAGTCTGCAGCATCCTGTTTAGCATTCTTGTCCCCAGAGGCCGCGATCCATCTGGTCTGCGCCAGGAATCGAGACCTCTGGCCGCTCCCAATTTCTGAGCATGTGCAGAGTACTCGTTCTGTGCTTTTCAGCCAATCAGATTTGTCATATTTGACAATGAGTCCGTGAATCGCGGACTTCCGGTGCTGGAGGCGGCCAGAGGTCTCGATCCCTGGCGCAGACCAGAAGGATCGCGGCCTCTGGGGACGAGATTGCCTGTTTAGAGATAGCAATAGGGACTCCTATTCCTCCTTTTTAATTTGTACATTTCAATACGGTGTGGAGGTTATCCTATGACTCTGAATGCAATTTCCAATAAAATAAGTACGCAAGTAAAGTTTTCAAAAACTTAACTTTTAACTTTTATTTTTTATTACTTTGATCTTGCGTTAGTCGTAAATGACTAAAAAACATCAGGTTATGTTAAATTTAATTTTTCATTTCTCTGTTGTCAATTTTTCGTTTCTGCATAGTTTTAGATCAATGATTTGGCATGCCCTTAGCCATTTTAGTACAGAAATTGGGATTTGTATACTATTTCATATGTAATTCAATGATGACATCCAGGTAACATCTTTTGAGGACCAATAACATTACCTCATGAACAGCATTATCTCCAAGGTTAAGTGTTTCCATCTCGCCTCCAGGCAAAGTCTTGTAATGTACCGCCACGCCATGCGTTATGTCCGACTCACCGTGACGCTTTTCCCAAGGAAACGTTGCAGTGCCAATCATATTTGGATTTTTGAACTGACAAGTGTACATGTTGAGAGTTGTTGCTGGCGTAATGCCAAGAGCTGTTCTGATATCGCGCTGATGGATTCTGCACTGCTTGAACCATAACTCGTTCATTGTTCTGTCAACTGAACGCTGTGAAATGAAGGTGGAACGGTTAGATCCCGGGGGGGGGGGGGGACTCCCCATTTGGAAGGGACGGGGATGCTCGTCGGAAATTTTTAATTTAACCCCTAAAAGAGACAAATCTGGGCGTGGCCGATGCTTATGCAGACCCCTAAAAGAGACTAGTTTAAAATACAGACTTGTAAAACCATAGACAAAGACATTTTGTTACAATGAACTTAAGATATAAATGCTATGAAAAACCTTATTTATATGAATCGCGCAAATATAACGAATCAAAATTCTTTCTTTTTTGTTATTTCTTCGTGTGCAACCCTAAACAAGACCTTGACGGCTAAAGATAATAACATTTTGCCCAGAACACCCTAAACGAGACCAAAATCCGAAATTTACACCCCTAAGCGAGACGACGAGCATCCCCGTCCCTTTGATATGGGAGTCCCCCCCCCGGGGGGGGGGGGGTTAGATTATCTGACCAGGCTGTCTGACAAATGCAAACTGCAGACTTGCAGTCTTCCACACTCCAGTTAGCCTGAAAAGCGCGCCGGTTAGCATGAACCACACACCGGAAGCCTGAATAGTGCTCCGGTAAGCCGGAATGACACTCCGATTAGCCTCAGAACACTCAAGCTAGCCTCTAACAACCTCCAACAATAAGTGCTACATAGCCAAAAAAGAAAAAGAAAACAATGGAATCATTGTCCAGCAGCATCTAATTTTTTCTTCACGGTTTACGTTAAGTCACTCCAGCTCCGCTCAGTAACGGTAGCGGCAACACGGTCTGCAAATGTCAGACGCCGGGTCTATCTGGCCGTGGGCTTGTGTTGTTTTGGTCTGTGGAATTGCAACAGCCGTTATGCTCGAATAGGTGAATTGAACGAAGAGTCCCGCGTCCCGTTGTTAACCAATCATAAAGCCTACCATGGTTTTGGATTACGTCTTTGTGTGGACACTCTCATTTTGTTTTAGGAAGCTGAATTTTAGTGGTCTATGTGGGTTAGCTGGTCGGTCGGTCGGTCAGTCATCCAGCCGTAAATTCAGGTAGTTAGACAACCATTCAGTAATTTACTCAATGAACGAAATGTATAACTTACTCACCGTTGCAAACCGGAATGGTGAGTCCGAGAAAGCCTCTGGAATGACAAAGAAGACGATTAGCAAACACTATACATATATCATCACTGGGCACTCTCTCGGCAAACCAGGAAAGAAATTACCAGTCTTCTGACCGTGTTGGGGAATGACTGGTCCATGTAGTTTACTGCTCCTAAAAAGGACACGCATTAATGCAGACCGACCCAAGCTAGCGAGTATGCTTCGAGCCGAGCGGCCCACACCGCCAGAGCTTATCCCAGTTTCTGTAGCACGAAGCGACTAGAAGTATTTCTACTTTCCCTGGATACTAAAGATGCTAGTCCATCGACTGATTTATACACCCCGGGTTATACACCTGGGCCCAGGTTTTCAAAAGATGGATAACGCTATCCACTGGATAAATCACCTTCCAGTGGATAGCGTAGTTTGTTTTATCAACACTTATCCACTAGATAGTGATTTATCCAGTGGATAGCGTTATCCATCCTTTGAACAACTGGGCGCTGGGTTGCCCAAGAACAAAACACAATAACCCCGGCCAAGGCTCGAACCCAGACAACTTGATCCGGAGTCCAGCGTGCTATACTATAACGTCACCGACCCAACGATAAGTTAGCTTATATACTTGTACAATAAAAAAGGAAATTTAATTCTAACCTGAAGTGATATGAGCGCCGCTTACCGTTTAAGACTTTGACTTGATCGTCTAGCTTGGTGTCCGAGACATTGCCCTTCCCCTGTTGGTCGTAGATCACGTGCCAGGCAATGGGAACAAGGTACTGTTCTTTACATTGCATCTTGCTTCTAAGCAAGGCGTTATAAGCGTCCGGGTCTTCTCCCTGTATTGCGTTCTCTATTAGAATGGTGTCGATCTGGGAAACATACGGAGCTGCTGGGGATTTTGGACGATTTTCTCTTGACTCGTCTACTCCACATGTTCTTTTTAAAATCGGCGGTGAAACTCCGTGAGAGCGGACAACCAAGAATGCCCCCAACAAACTGCTGCAAACAATGAATATATCGAACGTACGATCAAGTTGCTTCTTGGTCAGCAGCGTTGCTAAGTAACATAGACTTGCAATTCTCGGCTTTCCGACAACAGAATGATCGAGGATCTTTATTGGGTCCTACTGACGGATCTTTTAAAACTCTTATGTACTAAGCGTGGGCATTAGATTTGATGTACCATCCAGGTTACATTGTAGTTTGAAGGCCATTTAGTGCGAGAACATCCTCTCAGGGAAAAAAAAAACAACTGAAATTGATCGGCAACACAAATGACGCTCGGACAGTCTCAAAAAATTTTCGAAAAAAACTTGTCGCCCGGATATAAGCTTCGGCCAATCTTCAATATAAGTTAGCTTAATAACTTAATCTAATTTTAAATTTTGGTCTCCTGGGTAAAACTACGCTAAACAGGTCGTTGCACACCAAATAAACGGTGTTACTTTTCGTGAAATATTGGCCCAAATCCCACCATAGAACTAACTAAACTAGAAAATCTTCTTAATCAGCAGAGTTTTTGTTAATCAGTATTGATTTCATTATCACATCGATCATGAATGGTTTTTGAACGTATTGGATACGGTAACTCATATCTTTTCATTGTCTCCGCCACACATTAGAACCACTTTTTTTGTTTTGCCGTAAAACGAGACAAAGAATATCTATTTCTGTCTTGTTTTTCTGCATCTTATATTAATACTAACATGTTATATGTTGTGCAGACGGCATTTTATTAAACTTTTAGCTACTCTACATAAAACGAGCCAATACGAAGAAAATTATATTGTTTAGAATGTTTTACAGTTTTTTATGTATTTTTTTTTAGAACGGGGAAAAACAAAATAAGCTAAAAACTGCGGGCAAAAGTTTCCTGTTTTTTTGATAACTTGTATGAAACGGAAAGCATTGGGACAGTTAAATAAAATAAGATTCAGAACATTCTGAAACAAATTAAGATTAAAAGTATACTGAGGAATACGTACCTTAGATTTAGAAGTTTGAGATATTTCATGACAATATTCTCATAAATCACAGGGCAACAGAAATTTTCATCGAGTTAAGAGATGACCGCCAAACGTGTAACGCAGTCTTTCAACTTCCAGTTGTGTTGAAGATAAAATAACCCACCCTTGACCAAAGAAATATCTCGAACTACAGTTTCCCTTCTTTAGCGTGATTCCTTGTCCAAAACCGTCGCTGACAAAAGAAATATATATATCTATTTACACATTGGGAATGTGCTGGAAATTACCTTGTTGATGGATGTGTTCCTTATATAAATCAATTTGGTATAATTTGTCTCTAATTAACGTTTACGTCAAGTGCGACATTGTTTAACCTGTCAATCATTCTTCCGGAGAACTTTTAACTACATTTTATCATATGAAGACAAATAGCAACTGGAATTTTATTATATAAAAACAAATACCAACTGATATTAACAATAACTAGTTTTCAGCTTGAGATGTAAATTTCCATATAGTCTTGAACTTCATCACGTGAGGGGTTTTCTCTGACGAGAAAAATTTGAAAAAGAAAGAAATAATTTTTTTTAGTTTTCGCCAACTCGCAGGAAGGAAGTTCTGTTAATAAGAAGTGTCAATATATAGATGTCTTTGCTGAAATTTTAATCGATCCCGGAATTTATGTCCCTTCAGTTAACTTCCTATGTTGTTTCAGATGACCATTTTCCCAGGTAGTTGTCCCACAGAAATGACAAGCAAATTCAATACTTTTTTTATTTAACTTAATAAAGCAACGGCGGTACAACTACAATAAATAAATGACAAATCTTGATGAATCCGCCTTTTCTGAAACGAACCGCAAAAAAAAATTATAATAAAACACGAACAGTCACTAACAACGAATGTCAACACGGTGCAATTTTACCTAGAGGCAACAAACAGATACTAACAGTTTATGAAAATTGTATAGATTCCAGACTTAAATACGACAACTAAATTTTTTCTTCCAAAGAAAAAAATTGTGAAATTGTCCCAAAACTAGGTTTGTTTTTTTATGCAAAGGATATTTGGATCAGTATCGAACATTTTGTTTTAATATGGAAGAGAAATTCCTTAAAACGAAAACTGGCGATATCGGATATTTATCAGATAGTTGAATAATCCTAATGTATAAGCTGAGAAAGAGATCTTCAATTGTGTTGTTTGCATTGTGACCTGTGTATTGTCGTGGACATTTGTCCCCAGTTTGGGACAGGAGAGCATTGGGTTGCCCTTTTGAGTTAACAGTGGGGGTGGGAGGGGTTGGGGGACTGACTGGGAGGGGATGGACGAAGACTATTTGCCAATTGGCAAAATGTGCCGGTTTCACCGAAGTTAGTAATCCCCTTTTGTAACTTTAGTTTCATTAGCTGCTTCTCATTGCCGGCGCTTAGCTCCGTTTTCTGTGGCACAAACTAATCAAGAGCATCACTACTTCCGTTGGATGTGATGCAAATCCATTATATAATTACCCCTCTCACCCCCCCCCCCCCCCCCACCTCTGTCAGATTGTTGCAACATTTTGTCGTCACCCATTTATACGGCTTTTAGAAGAGACGTACTGTGGTGTGTGAAGTCACAGGCTCTCTCTTTCGATTCTCCTGCCCTCTGGCCCTTGCGAGGTTTTAACATACAACAATTAGAACTCTTCATAAACATTTGAGTAAGTTACGAGAACTTTATTTTTAATTACGACTGTATGCAGATACAATAAATAAATAAATTAATTAAATAAATATGATCGACTACAAAAGAATGTCTCTTCTACTAGACATACACGTGGCTGATTGCCTAATATCTAAGTACATTATTTTTTTTCTCTTTTTACTTTAAATTTAACGTACTCCACAGTTAACATGCATCCGACTTGCGTCGGTCATGCTTCTGTAAAGCCGGCTTTGCTACAGCTCAACACAGATTGCAAATCTTCGCCAGCTTCTGCAGCACACCGTTCAAAGGACTGAAATCCCTCACGAAACTGGAAATATCAAACAGAAAAAAAATACATAATAGATTGCCATCTGGCATGACGTATTTTGTACCATGTGACCCGGTTGCAAAAGACCTGTTTTAAAAGGGTAAAACTTCCTCCCAGAGACTCTAGCCTGCGGTTTTAGTCACCCAAGTTGCTAGGCAACATGTTTGGGTGCGGATAAGTACCACAACACATATATGGCAAAATCAATACTTATAATGTGACTAAAACAAGTAACTCTTCCAAGTTGGACATGTTGGACGTTGGGGTTAAGATTGTGTTCAGTAAAGGGGCTATAGGTGAGGATATTTTAGGTGACTCTGTATATTTAACAATTATTCGCCGAAGGCGAAGTGATTATTGTTGAATAATCCCCGAGACGAAGTCGAGGGGATTATTCAACAATAATCACTGAGCCTGAGGCGAATAATTGTTTTAGTATAATTTTCACAGGTGAATATCAAAAACTAAAAAATAATAATAGAAAACACGAAAACAACAAACACAAGTGCTCGCTTGCATACGTGTAAACCAGTTTAATTCTTCGATTGAAATCGTAATTTTCACTCAGGTTTTAGCAATAAAACGGAACAAAACAAACACTACGAAAAAGATAGATACATCTGGTACCTTTGTTTAATCGTTGGTGACTTCTGAACAATTGTGTGAATCCTCTCGAAATTACTAGCTCCAGTGAGAAGAGAACTAAATAATGTTTTGCCAGTCGATCTGACTGAGTACACGGCCGCGTGCAATCTCCAAAACCACCATGTTTACGATCAATTCGAATGCCTTGAAAACCATCTCTTGAAAATATTTCCGGTCCAAAAGGCTTGGTAGTTAATTTGAAAAATTCCTAATATTTTAAATATCCAGGACTTGGAGTGATTTCTTTTAAATGAGAGAAATTTTCATTCCGCAAATGCCGCCATGTTCACTGGCCTGGATGGCAAGCGTGGCATGGCTTAGTAGCCAAGCCTTGAGATGCTATATTCACCGCCTAGCGCGGTGAATATAGCGTCATAGTGCGAGCTTCTCGACCAATCAGAATTGAATTCACCTGTGGAAATTATACTAACTTCGTTTATTATGAGCTGTAAACTTCAAATTGGAAAAGCAACAGCCTTTTATTGGCAAATTAACGACCACATAACAAACAAAGATGATTTCCAAGCATTGTAAATGACATTTTCATGCAAACTGAGATAAACTTGAAAATAGTCGGGCCAACAATTTTCAAAGTTACCCAAAGGCAATTCAGGGCTTATCCAAATGGAGGAAGGTCATGTTCGAATTCTCCTAACCTTCCCTTTATGAAGAATTTTTTTGCTGCCCTCCCCTTCCCCCCCCCCCCCCCCCCCCCTTTACCCACTCCCATAATTGACTATTCAATATGTGTGCAGAACTTTATGTCGGCCCCCCTTTTTCCCTGAATAAAAATCATTGACCCTCCCCTCTCTAAATCTTGACCGTTCCCTAATCTTCTCCAATTTTGCCCATCCATGCCCTTTCGCGGCCTTTCTGTGCTCCTTTTAAATTCTTGTGTAGCTTAACCAAGCTTCTTTAACTTGGAAGCAGAAATTTTATTCATTTAGCTTACCATGGGAATGCATTTATAGTACGTGTCCTGAAAACAGGCACTAATATCTTTCTCTGGATTCTGTTTACACTTAAGGAAGTATGACTTGCAAATCTGCCAAGCAAATATTCAAGGATTATTTTACACAGCAACAGTAAAGTAGATCTAAAGTAACCAAATCATAGATATGTTCTTAAGAGCAAAAGTAACAAGGTCGTGCTGTTTTCAATGGGCCTTTTGCAAGTGACGAATACATGGTACAAATACCACTTTGCTGGAGGGCAGGCAATGCTTTGACACATTCAAAACAAAGTGACTTCAACCACCCATGCTTGGCCCTTCTTTGTTTTGGATGTCCCAAGCGCCAAGCCTGCCCTTCAGCATATATGGTGGATTTTGTACCATACGACCCTTAGTTTCAAAGGGGCCATTCATCAATTTTTACTGAGGTTTCGCTTTTCTTGGTCCTGCTTATGATTCACATATAATGCAGTAATACTCTACTCAGATTAAAGGGACACTGTCACGAGCATAACTTCAAAAATTGAACAGCCCGAAAACATGTTTACACCATTGGAAACCTATTAACAGTGGTTAAGTTTTCTTAAAATTACTATACCAGTGTACTGAAGCTAAATATAGAGTGATATCACTGTGATACCATCGGGAGCTTTTGATCTCAACTTGAAAAAGTCTGCCTGACTTTTTCAAGTTCTGTCCTTGTGGTTTGGAAAAATTAATGAAAACTATTTACGATCACCCTCTGCTTTAAATAATTTGCTAGGTATGATTCCCTTTACGTTCTAAGAGCATTTCCTGCATGGTTGAAAGTACTTAGTCGTAATTTTGGTGCCGTTCTACTAAAAAAGCCAAAAAAAAATGTCCGTGACAGTGTCCCTTTCAAATTGGCTCGTTCTGGAGCAGTTTGTGGACGTTATATAGGAACTTATGCAAAGGATGATCTTCCAAAAATTGGCTGCCAATTTTGTCATGTTTGTTGTTCATAATTAATCCTTTATCTTCCTCTTTCATAACCATCCTTGTTTATTTCGGTTTATTATTACTTCTTTGGGTTTTATTCTAAGAAACTATTATTACGAGTTTTCCTCCAATTTAAAAATAATTTTGAACACCGGAAAATGACTAAAGTTAGCGACATAGCTTCGTTAAAAAACAAGTAAGTTCCAATTAAATAACTTCAAAAGGAAGGGAAGAAAACAACAACAAAAAGAGGTAACAAAATAATTTCTGTGATTAAGACGAAAACAAGTTGAAACAGCTTCTCAGTTAAAAAATAAAAGCAATTTTTCCATAATCAAAATTGTTTTGTTTAATTTAAGCTCCTATACTACACTGTTTTATGTAGTTTTGTATGTGAAAGTATGGATATAACTGAAAAATGATGTTCACAGAGGGGTTACAAAATAATTGCTGTTGAATATTCAATTTATTCATACGGCTAAGTTAAAAAATGAAAAAAACTCTTCTATTTTTTAAGTAACACGATCTTTTTCTTTTTTCAATTAAGCTCCTAGAGGTGCACTGTTTTATGTCTTTTAGTCTTTGTAAAAAACGCTCTAATTAACATCTTTGGAGATTGAATGGTCTCAAGATGAAGTTAGAAGGAGAGAGAGAGAGGAGCATTTGGCAAGAAAAAAATTCTGAAAAGGGGAAACTCGTGTTGTTACCTGTGCCGCTGCTTTGTAAATGTAATCAGGACTCTCCGCTCTCACTTGGAACACCAAGAATAGAAGAAGTAAACATACAATACTTTTCATTGCGCTGAAAGATTTGGAAAACCTGAGAGTTGTAGGATAAGATGGTGTGTCAGATGAAGTCCGCTTCGGTCTGTGAAACAGCAACACAAGCAATATTATTATATTGAACTCATCAGTATAATATTGAATATGGTAATGCAGTTTAACCAATCAACTTCGTCTAAATAGTTGTAACAAATATTTTAATCCTGGTACTCGGCGAGAGCGCAGTTCATATTTCTTTTCATCACAAAATGATTATACACTTTAAAATTAATAGAATCAGTGGGTAATAAGAGATATGCTTCCGGGAAAATTGGGCTCAATTTGTTACTTTTAACCAGATACATTTCCAGCTTAATTGCTGTTTATTACAGCTTTCAGTAAAACATGTTATATTACTTTGTTATTCGTTCCTTTTCTGATTTACGTGTAATTGGGCAATACTTCATTTTTTAATCCTTGCGTAAGACTCATTTGCAGTTCTTGACTCAGAAGAGTTTTCAACACACCAGACCAATTAGCCTGTGTCGTTCTTGTTTTCATGTTTTTTTTTTGTACAAAAATAAATTACAAACTGCATGTCAACATGGGGGAATCTTGCTATCAAGGATAATTATCAAGATCTATCAACCACACGGTTTGAAAAGTATAATTATTAAATCTTAAAGGGTCGAGATGTTGTTAAAGGTATCTCAGAAAAAACAGTCCTGCTGTAGTGAAAAGGCTTGCCGTTCTGTAATAAGCTCTTCATGACATTGTGATGTCTTCTTTCTCTGCATGAGATCAAGCCTTGAAATGAAATTCTTTCAAATACACTTTATTGAAAACAAGTTACTAAATATTTAATTTTTGAGCCAAATAAAACTTAATGACGATTTATAAATCTGTTTTCAGCTGATGTAAAGAGAACACTATGCGGTATATCGACTCTAATCTTATTCGTTGTAACAATTTATCTTGTCGCTTTAATTCAAGAATATTGCGGATGTCGCAGTGTGATGTTTTCGTAACAAATTACATTATGATTTACGAAGCACGGTTCGAGAAATTTCTTCAGGATCACGGGCATTCAAATATGTTTAAAAGCCGCAAAAACATATCTTGTTTTCTAGCAATGGAATCGTAAAAGTAAAATAAACGTATTCTACCATATTTCAGACTCGCGCAGTACTGTTCAAGTGTACATTATTTCAGTTTTATACAATTTCGTGTTTCTATTTCTTTTTTTCGATTTGATCGTTGAGGCTTCAAGAAATTTAAAATGAAAAGCTGCTTTTTATATGAAATTAAAAGCAACTCTCTCATACCTACCAAAATTTTGGTGGAAACGTATTAAAACGTAGCTAGCTAAAAACAACTTCAAATTAAAAAATTTCACGGCATGCAGATATCACACACATACTTGATATAGAGATGACCCGATGTGTACTTTTGAATCACTATTAACCTCGAAACATGCAATTTTTGTCATTTTTTAATGTTTGACAAAATTACTTATTAATGATAACCCGATACACCATGTGCCAAGTTTGGACAAAATAAATTGAGATTAAATTTAGTCCGAGGTCAGCCGCAGAAATATTTCATTCTAATTAGAAAGTTTAACATTAATTTTCCATTTTCAGCTTCAAGAAATTATTTGTATAGAAGCAGTTTTAGCTCAGCAGGCGGATCAATTTAATCTAGTTTACATGTCAAATCTGGTTTAAATGGCAGGTGAGGACGTCGAAATATTGTTCCGCTCTCTTTTGTCAATTTCTTTTTGGGAGGGGGGGGGGGGGGGGGGGGTCGGGGGGACACGAGTGTTATTTGTTTGGAGGAGATTGGGACAAAAATTTTTCCAAGGCAAACAATTTTTGCTGTGCAAGTCGTTGTCTTTGTACATTTTTTCGGCGTCAGTTTCCTCCAGACATTTTTTTTTTCATGTACTGGCTACAAACAATTTATTTGGGCTTTTTGGCAAACAATATTTTCAGGATTTTTTCATCCCCCCCCCCCCCCCCCCCCCCCCGCCCCGCTCCTCGAAAAAAATAATGGTTCATTCATTAGAATTTTGAATGAACAAGCAAAAATTTAAAACTTCTCGAAAAGTCGGCATCAAGAAACAAACAAGTGCAGCGAATTTGAGTAAAATCTATGCCACTGAAAGATTTCAAATAGTGCGGATCCATATTTGAACGAAAACAATGGTGAACGAACGAACGAATGAATGAATGACCCGAACGAACGAATTATGAAGGAATTCTAATGAAAATGAATGAATGAAAACCTATAAACACGGTTAAAAGATATCAGTATTGTAAATACATGAGCAATTATCGATAAACTGGTTTACATATTTGCCGTGTGGGAGGCTGATGCATAAAACCATTTATTAATGCTTCTTAAGGGGGTCTTAGGGATTTGCAGGGCGTTCTGATAGTCTTTGTTACTGCCCATTGTGTAGCTATAGCAACATTTTGAATAAACAGCTTAAAACTGAATGCTGACCGACTGCATCACGCAGAGAAAGTTCTTTGCCACTGCAAGGAACTGAATGTTCTTGCTGCTTTCCCAAGCGTAGTTTTATAAACACAGATGTTGGCTCATTACGAGTACTTTGAAGGAAGAAGCAAACAAAAATATTTAATTTACCTGAAAGATAACAGTGATAAATGTTCGTCTCTGTTAGCAGTTGATCTCGTTTTCACGCATTGGCAACACTTAATAAATGGACAGAAACGCGGCCTCGTCAGCTATCACCTCACATAAATGGACTGAAAAGCCCCAAACAGCTGTCGTTTTTAACAAACGTAGAAAAGGAGCATGAATTTTGTAAATGATTGGGACATGTAGCAGTCAAGTTATGTATATCAGTTCAGGTTTTCAGGAAGAGTTTTCATTAACGATCTGAAATAAGCGGCTAGTTTACTGAAATTGGACCAGTAAAAGAGAAACACTCAGTTTTTTTTCCTTTGAAGCCTAAAACAAAACTGATGTGACCAGGCTGGAAGACTCTGATCTCCCTTTAACTGACAGCTTTTTGTCTTCCCGTCTGAGTTTTGAATGAAAAGTGTCATTTCGTTTCCTAAAGACTTTTAAAAGTTGTCTTACCTTAAAAAAATATTTATTCATGGAAATTAACATATATTTTCAAGTTGAATGTTAGTCCTGAGAATTAAGTTGTTCACCAAGAACCTGCATGGCGTCCATTGTGATCATTGTCTTTATTCTCCTCACATGCAAGCTTGAAAATATATTGATTTTGAAAGAAGAAGTAAAATGTTGATCACTCGAGTGTATTTAAGGGAGAACCGACTATTTGTAGTGTTTTTTTTAATTTGTTGCGTCATTGCTGACAAATATTTCGAAGTTTCCAATCGTGACTTCTGATAACGCCATTTAAACCTTTGTTCTTGCGCGCCAGGGAATTAAAGCGGCTGCTTGTCTGCTTGCATATATTTTATCTTCGTTAAACTCAGTGCTTTTACTGTACAATTGCAGACTTTTAAGGCTTCCTCAATATAAAACGGTAATGAAACCCCGCGAAGCGCAGATATTTTTGTCCAAAGATTGAAGTATGAATTATCTTACAGATTGGTCACAAGGCTGATGGTTTCGTTCCTCTCAACACCCCCGCCTCCGCTGACAATGTATTGATCCTCGAATTAGAAGTTATACATGTATGCTTTTATAAAATGTTCGAGTAATTGCGCGTGATTGGTCAGTTCGAGTTCATTATAGTTATATAAAGCACGATGCTTACGTCTCGCGCGTGCTTTATCGAGTTATGATGCACGCTCAACAATGCACTCGGATGCGTTTTTTATTTTTTTGATAATTCACGATGTGAAGACAATAAATTGAACTAATTATTCGCGTTTTTCTTTCAGAAAAACATAGTCAAATGGTAATCGAGACTGAAAAAAAGTTGCCATGTGGATCTACCATCAAAATTAAAATCTTGGAGCGTAAACAAAGTTCGGATCATGGATCTTTGGTAGGCCTTGGACACTGGTATGTACTTAAACCAGGAACACCGGAACAGCCCGGAACACCGGATTGCTTGCGGTTAGCTTTCATTTGTTGGTTAGGGTGACTTACCGGTGTTCCGTGGTGTTTCGGTGTTCCGGTGTTCCGGGCTGTTCCGGGCTGTTCCGGTGTTCATGGTTTTAGTACATGCCCTTGGAAACCGGTATGTGGACTTTTTTTTCATTTTTCCCTTTTCGGACGAGGCTCAGAGAACGTTCGACCTTGTTACATTGGAATTTTCGTATAAAAAGCAAAAGATGGATAAGACTTGAAAAGCTGGCGTCAAGAACAGTCCATTGCAGTGAAACGATACCACAGTGCGTTCTCATGTAGTGCGCAGGTCCGAATGGGAACGATATTGGGAACAGATCGCCAAAAAATAACACGGATCACAGTCTTACCACCCATCTTTGTGTGGTCACAGCTTGCCAATATAATTATTCAAATTTATTCAATAATTACTAATGTAATATTTAAACTTCCTACAACTGTCTTTTTAACGGCTTTGTATTCATATTAAAAGGCAATTGGCGTATGATCAGTTTAAACCGTATAGCAAAACAGTTCTACCGATTGTAAAACAGCCGGGTCAAATAAATTCTTGATGACCTGCAAGTTTACAGTCCAAACCCACGCATGCGTTCTGTCGAGCGTCTTACCGGAGGTGTCACCGAATGTTTCCACCAAGCTAGCGTAGTCGGCGCATGTTTCAATATAATTGTATTTTCAACGTTTATTACTTACTTACAGGACGGGTTTACCGTAAAATAAATCAGATCCACTAGATAAACTGGAGAAAGCTGATCAACTCACTGGCCTAAAAATGAGAGCGCTGTATATTAATAAAACAAATGTTTCTGAATTATGATTTGAAAATAACAATGGTCGTACAGATTAGCTAGATATAAAAGCGGCAAACCCGCCACGGAAAGTTAAATTTAATTCAGAAAAGATCTAAAATGAAAAAATAAAAACTTATGCCAAAAACTGAAGAAATTGCCATGCACTATGTAACAGCGAAGCAACTTCAACAAGGCCTTGTTGACCAAGTCGCTCGTCGCTCAGATTTGTTTATATATTTCTCTGAGACTTCTATTTCACTCAAAAAAATACGTCAAGACATAATACAATGCAAGAAATCTAGTGTTTGATACGGAAACAAAGACAGCCCCCCTCGAAAAGGAGTTCTGTTCAAAGCTTTTGATGTTCCCCACTTCAATGCATTCTTAAATTAGTTTTTGTGAGAAATAACTAGAAAAAGATTTAAAAGTTGCGGCTTATAATCAGATACACTATTTAAATTAAAGGCTAAGTTCTATGTGTTGCACCTGCTTTAGCTTTGACCCATTGAAAGAGACAAGCTATGCTGAAAACAAATTGTGCTTGCCCAATTGGTATTGAAAGTGAAAAATCTATCCATGAAAGTGTTGCCGATGTTCTCGTAGATTTATAGTGGTCGTATACTCAATAATATTTCAGGGACGGACCATTATTTTTTTGAGGGGAGAGGGTGGGGTGGGCAATTTTTCTGAGCAAGATTTTTTTTCACCCTCAGGTTGTGCAAGATTTTTTTGTTGCCACTAGCTTTATCCTTTATCCCAATGTCTCCCCTTGCACTTTTTTTCCCAGCCATTTTTCCGTGCCTGAATTGTTTCTTTTTTTAGAAATTGCCCAACCCGTCCGCACCCCCCTCAAAAAAAAAAATTCATGGTCCGTCCCTTATGTTGAATTGGATCGCGACAGCTGGCGAATTTTTCGATACAACATGGAAAATCACCAGAAGCCGGATATTAATAAATAGCAACTATTCCAAAGCATTAGGAGTCGTAACAAAAATAATATTTTTCTGATAACCAAAATATAAACTTAAGGCTAGTTTTCTTATAATTATGGTGTAGATTTATGATGTATTTGTAGTTTTTTCCCCATGGCTTCGCGTAGCCCAGTCATGTAGTAGAGCTTTGTGATGCCCAATCGCCCAAGTCATGTCTTCGAATCCTGTTTAAGCCTCAGATTTTTTTTATCTGGTAACCCTTTTAATGCTAAATTATAGCTTAAATCCACTGTAAAAGGTTGCTGCACCATCAATAATTCTTTAGCTCAGTATGGCGTGGCGAATCGGAAACGCAATACAAGTATTGAGTTCAAATTCGGGAAGACTAGTTTCATGAATCGAACTAACTTCGTTCAACGCCACGCCAATTACAAGTCTACTGTTTTTTGTGCGTGTCTGCGTCATCTCCAGCTATCGGCGTACGCATTATTAAGCGAACTAATAAAGGAAATGTCTATCTGAATTAAAGAAAGTGTAACATATCACAAACTTGACAAAGCGCTAAGTTTGGGTAACAATTCACAACATCTGTTCAAGTAACGCTTGCAAGCGAACTCGCTTCTCTTCCAAACCAATGGAAAGACTACTTTTATAGTTCGAGAGAAAAATACTGAGAAGTATTTAAGTAATAGTAAACACATTTGTTTTAGTTAAATACAGTTTCGAACTATTCGCTTGGATTTTAACAATAAACTAAAAAAAGAATAACTTTTTTTTTCAGGAGACACGTTTCCGCTTTAAAAGTGAAAGAAACCTTAGTTATTCATCGAAGGAGAGTTTTGAATCTTATCTCGACAATTTCAAACTAAAATTAAGAATGGGTTGACAAATGAAAAGTTAGACAAGACAGCGACTTAAATAAAACTACGGTTTACGAATATATAATAAAATAAATAAAATTAACATGAAGATGTTCGACAGAGGAGTAAAATCGAAAAGGTTGTATAGGAAGATAAGCCAACTACTGTATCACATACCTAATGGCATATTTGCATGCAAATACCACAAAACTACACCTTTTTGGAAGCATTAAAATCATAACAACGCTTTCGATAAATATTTAAACAAGTAATTTCCTTACCGGCGTATTTTACCTCAGTGGAAAAGACCTTGAAGTAACGGTGAACTGTGTTGAGCCAACTCAACCCTTGGTTTTTAAAAGGATTTGACGATGTCAGATGGGAACAGATGGCGTTCATATAATCCTGAATGGACTCGGTTTATTCGTCTCATTAAATTTTATATCTCCAAGTAAATTGCTTTCTATGGAGTCAAATGCCGCGCCTGCAATTAAATGAAAGCTATTGTTCATTCGCACCACTAAGGGAAGAAACCGCAGCTTTCTTTCATCTTTATTCCACATGTGTTCGTAGCTGTTATTCTCTCACAGCAAGCTGATTTTCCTTAGAAAACACTCGCACAAAAGAAATGGTCACCGCGTTGAGAAGCGGTGAGCAATAAAGCGATAAGTTGTTAATGTACCGACGAAAAGACACAAGACGGCAAAAATTAAAGAAGTACACCATTCGATTTCTTTTAGTTTTGCTCGCCAAATTAAACATTTTCATAACCGCGTACTGTTAAGCGTATTTTATTTATAAGGCATGAAAGGAGCGACATATTTTCCGGTTAAAATAGAAAGTGTTGCTCCAATTTAAAGCAAAATTATTTAAAAAGTTAAGGGAGAAGTTCATGACAAGCCTCTTGTCGAAAAACCAAATTTACCGAGATGTTCTCTATATTAATTAAAATAATTAATGTGAATTTGTCAGAAAAAAAACATTAAAAAGGCACATGCTCTTGTGAGCGGCCAACCAAGTTATTCGACCAGGCCAATGTGGTGTTTGATAATAACACAGTATTTGACAACCACCTTACAATCACAGTAGCCCGGTGTACTGTTTAAAAGCGACATTAAAAGATTGAAGTTTAACATCGTATAATGAGTTGTAATTTTCATCGGAGGAGTTCTTCATCTGCTTCGAAAAGTGACTGCTGTGAGATGAATAACAACTTATTAAAGCAACACGGAATCGAAATTGCCCTGCGTTTGATCGATATTTCCAGAATGTGTTTCCATCGTTGCCTGCTGGGACTCGAAGCCCTATCTTTAAAAAATTTTGACTCTCCATGACAAGTTAAATGAGGAATGGCGGAATTGGGTCCTGATAAAAAAAAATTATAATGCCAAAAAAATATTAATAAATAAAAGAATTGAGAACCCATGATACCGTCACAACTCGCAAATGTTAAGAAATTTCATTACAATTGACAGTTCATTCCTTTTGATTGATTACTTACCGGATGGAGGAGGTCGTAGTCCAAAACAAAACAGAAATATCAAAACACAACCCAGAAAGGTGCACTGGTTGCGAAAAATATTCTAGTCGACTAGTGCTTTTCGTTTAGGGTTTCAGCATCGGCTTCAGCACCTGGCATTACACTGTCACGGTGATTTGAGTAGTATTTAGGGATCAAAGTTTTATAATTGATATTTTACGTTTGTTGTTTTTAAAAGATATATCGTATTTGAGATTACACAACGCAAACGCCAAATCATCTATTATGCGGCACCATATTTAGCGGTGATTTTGAAGGTCCCGAGGAAATTGCACTGGCCTCTCGATTATTTAGCGGCTACTTTTATTAAGCGAATGCAGTTACTTTGATTAAAACAAAGTGCCAACTGACTCAAAAGTGAGATATTTGATTTGTTTTGGCATTTACTCGAAGGTCACTTAGAGTGAAAGAGTAAGAAGGACATTGAGAAAACTGGTGGGAATTTTTACAGTTCCAGTTGATCTGGAAACACGGCGAAGTCTGAACTCGAATTCAGATGGCACGACTTGCACTGCACAACTCGTGTAATCGATACTTCATATAAGATACAATGGACTAGCGCTGCACGTGTTTACACCAAATATGGTAAGACAAACCATATACGAAATACTGTAAAAACTGGCGGTAAAATTATATCGGTAAAACCGGTTCAACCAGTATTATGTCGACAAGCTTATCCATTTTAGTTTAATTAATATTTCACCCGGTTAGATCTGGTGACTATACCAAATCAATGACGAGTCACATGGTTGTCAAATTGAAAGGGCAGTGAAAAAAAATGCAAACGCTCCGTCAAGCTCACTTCTATTCCCTGGTAATCCTCTGCCTCGTCTCCAGGCCTCGCTGCTTGGTTGTCCTCGATCGGTACGTGCCCGGTGCGCGCGGCTACGAGCTCCCTGCAGTTTCCCGCGCTTTACCGACAAAATGGAACGGGGCGTAGGGACAAAGCGGCCTTATCAATCTGAATTTTGTCACGCAAAACTAAGCACGATAAAGGTAACATCGTTTTTTGCTTATTCTGCGGCAAATAACTGTTTAAGGAGGCTCACAACGGTTTCCAGCAATTTCAAGCTCTTAACTTTGATGGGCCAGTACTACAAATCTTTATCAGGTGCTGCTAAAATAATGATATCGACCAAATGTCCAATCATCGCTGAATAAGTTGTGGTCCTTTTCATGACGTCACTGGTTACTATAGCAACAGTTTTACCTGTTAAAAACACCTTTAATTTTCCCTTTCGAAAATTTAAGGTGGCTCTGAAACCGCTCCGGAGAAATTTTTTTAACTTTGCAAAAAGTTGCATCTTAACATGCCAATCATTATTCAATAATAAAAAATGGGGGTCACCGGACTCGTTTTTGAGTTATAAGCACTTAAAGGGAAAATTAAGGGTGTTTTTAACAGGTAAAACTGTTGCTATAGTAACCAGTGACGTCGTGAAAATGACCACAACTTATTCAGCAATGATTGGACATTTGGTCGATATCATTATTGTTGCAGCAACTGATAAAAATTTGTAGTACTGGCCCATCAAAGTTTAAGAGCTGGAAAGCGCTGGAAACCGTTGCGAGCCTCCTTAATTGGCTTAATGTTCAGGCCTCCCTTTACTACCTCACTGAATGGCAATGAAAACAATTCGAAAGTCTACAGATAAAATGGGCCTGTTCATATTCCTCGGATACCCAGAATATAGTCCAAAATGACAAAATAACACAAATAACTATTAGAGTAAGCACTTTACTTTTATTTCGGTCGAAATCTACACCTCCTAAAACTTATAGGGCAGTACAAACCAATTAATTTCCATCATCGCTTCAATTGAATCGCACTTAGGGTCAAACCGATTAGTTTGTGATAGCATATTCGAAATTTCCCTTTTCACTAAGATTTATTTTGCTGCCACTTGCCCTTCTTTTAAGGTCTAAACAATAAGAAGGCGTATATTCGTTTTTAAAAGCATTGCAAAATCTTAGCTACAATGCAACATGTGGTATACATGGTATGCTGAAGAGTACACTGTCATGCAATAAAAGATATATTTTTGTTTCATAAGCCAATGCATCTATAGAGCGTTTTCACTCACGTGAACAGCAGCCATATTGGTTTATTGAAACAAAATACGATTTTTGCATAAAAATATAGTTTAATTCCGAAAAGAATGCCGCCGCTTCGTTGCTTTCAAACACCAATATAGCTGCTGTGACGTCATATAAAAACCCTCTATGTGCAAGTTGTATCGACCCTGAACGCGTCAAAGCCAAGATATAAATAATTTCAAAGCACTTATTCTAATTTAGTAATAATAAATACATTTTGGATGGGAAGGCCTTCAGTTAAAACAAATCTCAGTGGTAACGTTTTGTCTAAAGCTTGAAATATTGCCATGTTAATTCTTCATCAATGTCATGATCTTGTAAGCAGAAATTGGATTTTTAACACTCTGAATGTAGGGAAATTATTACAGAATTCACGATGAAGAAGTCCCAATCTAGCGTTTCGGGTAGCCATTCGCGCTGAGTGCCGCGATCACATGTTTCATTTCCTTTGATTGTTGGTCAACGGAAGACGGAATCGTTTTTGCACGATCAGTCAGAGACTTGATTACAGCCTTTTTGTGAGCAACCGGATGGTGAGAATCAAATGAGAGATATCTTTCTGTGTGCGTCGGTTTGCGATAGACTTTAGTGGAGAGTTGGCCATCGTCTTGGCGACAGACAGTGACGTCAAGAAAGGATATTTTCCGTTCTGTTTCTCTTTCAACCGTAAATTGGATCGACGGCTCAATATTGTTCAAATGATTCTGTAAGGTTAGCACCAGGTTGGACTTAACAGCGGCACACACATCATCTACATATCGTTTCCAAAAACACGGTTGGGAAAGGGAGGTGGATAGTGCTCGTTTTTCAAGGTCTTCCATGACCAGGTTTGCCATAACAGCTGACACTGGAGAGCCCATGGCGGTACCGAAGATCTGTTGGTAGTGATTGTTGTTGTACTTGAAATTTGTTGTCGACATTTGTTGTCGTTTTGGCAAGTAAACCAAAACGGCCTTCTCCACAAACGCCTGCAACTGCACCGGATGACAAAAAAGGCTTCTGCATTTTACCGTATGTCAAGGGTACTACGGAACCGATCAAGCGAATCTTAAACAATTACAATATCAAAGTTGCTTTAAAGCCACACCATACCATCGGCAATTTATTTCCCAAACCAAATGACCCAGTCCCGAAAGATCAAACTCGCGGCGCAATTTATTCCATTCCCTGCGAAGTTTGTGACAAAAGCTACATCGGGGAAACGAAGCGGAAATTTTCCACCCGGCTGAAAGAACATCAAAAAGCGGTTGAAAAGAAACACTCGCACAAGTCAGCTTTAGCGGAACATTGTTTACATTCTGGCCACACCATCTCCTGGGAATCGGCAAAGATCCTACGTACAAGCACTAATTGGCGCAACAGGCGCATCTTAGAAGCATGGGAAATCAACACTTGCAGGAATCCGCTGAACCGTGACGATGGAATGCATTTGCCGCACGAGTTTTTAAATTTAGCCTTAAGGGACAGAACATAATTAGCTCCGAGTTGCTGATTTGCATAGTATAAGAACGTGCTTTTTAACGAATTCCTTTTCACTTTCCCCTGATGAAGGCTGAAGTTTCAGCCGAAACGTTGGGACTTTGACAAAATTTTACGAACATTTTACATTTTTAACCAGAGTAGCGTTTTAATTTAACTTCGCTCAGCTCGATAAGCTTTTTAGTTTTTCTGAGTGTTATTACCAATATCCTGTTTTAATTTTTTTTTTTTGAAGCATTGTATGAAGTCCTTTTTTGGTAATAAAGTTGTTGTAACACAGCGTCACGAAGGTAAAGGTGTTGTTTAATAGGAAGCCAGCGTAGATCTTTCAATGCTGGCGTGATGTGGTCGAATTTCCTCGTACCTGTGATGATGCGGGCGGCAAAGTTCTGGACCAATTGCAACTTGCAGATGTTTTTTCCCGAGCTGTTGGACCACACGGATGAGCAATAGAATAGTTTACTAAATACTAACGCATTAAAGAACCAACATCATCAAAGAACCAACGGGAATTGAACCCATGACTTCCCAAGCACCGGGTGGGTGCTCCATCCACTGAGCGACGGGAACTCAAACACAATCCTTTCCATTAAATTTGAAATGCAATAAAGAAAAACAGCGGCGTGACTTACACCAACAAAAACATTTGAATGCTCAGCCCACCGACAAAAAAGGCCCAATATCACATTTAATAAAAAACTTACAGTGGAACGCCGTTAATACGGTCACCAATGGACCATAAAAATTCCACCGTTTAAACGGGGTCGGGTCAAATTTTATGACTGGTCTGTTTCAAGTGATGTTCATAAACATCCTGATTGCAGAGTGGCCGTTATTAACGAGGTACAATTATAAAGGATAGGCTCTTTGCAGCTGGGCCATCACGTGATCTACTTTTCATAAAATTACGGGCCAGGGGCCCGTTTCTCGAAAGACCCGGTAAATTATCGGGCCCGGTAAGTTGCCCGGTAAGTTCCCGAAAACTTTTCGGGTGTTTCTCGAAGCTCCCGTTAATTTCGATCCCGATAACTTTCCCGGTAACTTGCCCGGTAATTTACGGGAGGGCACGACCTCCCGAAAAGTTACCGGGAAGAAACAAATGTTGCAAAAGTAAACAAAATGGCGGCCGGGGGCGGACTTTTTGTGCCTGCGCGAAGACCAAGGTCTTTCCAAAAACGGCCCATTTTAGCCGACATGGCGGACTGTGAAGTCATTGAAAGATTCCGCCTTTCACGAGAACGGATAGAGTGGCTCGTGGAGGAACTGAGTGAAGATTTGGAAAGAGACACGGCCAGAAGCTGCCCGCTGGCTCCGGAAACACAGGTAAATATAATAGACCATTTGCATCATTATTTTGAAAGTTTGAAAAGCCCTTAGGGCATTTTCATCGAAGCGCTATATATATTATTGTTTTTCATTGCCAACAAACGGCGGGAAAAATAAATGGATAGTTATCTACTTTGTCATGTAAAAGCCGATCACTCGAAATGGCTTCCTTGTGACATCAAAATGGGTTCCTGTCACGCACACCTGATCCTACAGCAAGCCATACCTGTTCCCTGTGCTTTTTAAATTTGCAGATTTTTTTGTGAAGGAGGAAGTTAGAAATCAGGCATTAGTCAGATTAAAGTAAACAAAACAGTGATCGCAAAACAGTCGTATTACGCGCGGTCCTCAAAATACACAAATGTGTTTGTTTATATATGGAATTAGCTTGAGGAAAAGCGAATAAGAAGCGCTCTGTACTCACGATAGATAAACGAGAATAAAGAATCACAAAATTGTTTCTGCCGCATTTCAATATATCTCAGCTTGTTTTATGCTAGAACGGTCCCTAGAACAGTCGATTTGGGATCGGTGAAAATTGCGCTTGATGTCTGCCGGTGGAAACGATTTAATCACACCAGTTGATCTACAGCTTTCCACTTTTGAAACTCTTGTAAGATCCATCCTTATTCCCAATAATCTCTACACTTATTTCAGCAAAATTCCTATAATTACGAAGTGCTGAAATAGGCGTTCAGATAGGACACTACATTTCTTAACTCGACGCTGTTTCCTCGGCGGTCCGCATATCTCTTTTGGTTCGTCTCTGACCACTTTGAAATGAAGATCCTGATTAGTTTGATGCTCACTGCAAGATTTTTGTTGACAACATTTATAATGCCTTTCAGGTTCTCATAGCACTCCGCTATTATGCCACTGGCAGTTTCTTGAAAGTAATCGCAGATACGATGGGAGTGTCAAAGGCAAGTGCCAGCAGATCTTTGCTTGCAGTCTCACGGTGCCTTGTGAGGATGTCACCAGACTGGATCGTGTTTCCGACCAGAAATATTGATCTAAATGTAAGTTCCTTTTAAAGCTAGACTGGAATATGAAAAAGTGAAAGAAAGGTTTGCAAATTTTGGCATAAATTTCTGTGCAAATGTGATTGAACGCAAAGCTTTCCAAACCATATTTTTCAGTCACATGGTTACTTTCCAGAATTTCAGAGGAAAAGGGGATTTCTTTCTGAAAGCATAGGGAATGGCATACTTTTAATTCTGGAAATTTAAAGGAAACAGATGAGGGTATGTTTCCTGAAAGTTATGACAAATGATTTTTTTTGTCCTTGTCCTACAGGAAACAATGGCTGATTTTTACAAAATAGCAGGAATGCCACGAGTGGTAGGCGCAGTGGATGGGTCGTTGATCCCCATCAGGGCACCAAATAATAACGAACATCTCTATGTGTGCCATAAAGGCTTCCATGCCATCAACACCATGGCAGTGTGTAATGCACATCTCTATTTCACCAACTTCCTCTGCAGATGGCAGGGCTCTGTCCATGATTCCGCAGTTTTCAACTCCAGCATGCTCCATGCACACCTGGAAGGTGGGGGGGCAAGAAATGGTTGGCTGCTGGGAGATCGTGGGTATGGCATCCAGCCATATTTATTGACCCCTTTCAGGCCTGACAGTGTGTCAACTCAGCCACAAAAGAGGTACCAGAAGGCACATGAACTCAAAAAGAACATCAAATAGAACTTACCTGGGATCTCCATAAACCTACCTGTTGCACTGGTGCGTTCTAAAATACTGTAAACATGTCACCTCCAATTCGGTTATCAATATGACGTGAGGTATGAGAATACCAGTACTTCACAGACAGTCAAGAAATCATAGTAGGTCAAAGTGCATAATTGTCGAATCGAGCTACAAGCTAAGGAAACTGACATGATCATGCAAAATAATGATCTTCCTCGTTCGCTCTCCTTTAACACAACGGCAACCCCAAAGCTTAACTTAGAACTATAGTGCTGTCCTTCAAACTGCATAAAAATCCAGTCGTGCTTTTCGAATTGAATCCGTAGCGAACTCAAATTTGTCAAAGGAAGTCTCGAATGAATCGAATGAATCGAACGAACCTTTAGTACCAAGTCTTTCTCCTTCTCTCACGGACGAGCGTGAAGCACGCGTAAGAGATTGGTAACGGCCCGCCATTTTATCGGGCCCGGTAATTTACCGGGAACGGTAACGGGTGCTTCGAGAAACGCAACTTCGGTCCCGATAAAATCTCCCGATAACGTGCCCGGTAAGTTACCGGACCCGGTATTTACCGGGTCTTTCGAGAAACGGGCCCCAGGACCCGGTTGCATAAAGCAACTTAAGATTACGTGAGATTTTCAGCAACCATTCCCTGCTTTCTGAAAGTTCTCCTTGCTCGCTGTTATTGATAAATCAGCCGAAGGTGGATAAAAGAATAAGGCAAGCACAATGCCGGTATGAAAAAATCCTTTGGGACACAGAGAACAGTTGCACAAAATCCCACTTGATCTTAAGTTGCTTTATGCAACCGGGCCCAGTAACTTAAAGAATACCAGAAATGGAAAGAGCGTGTCAAAAATAACAAAATGGCCTAGTTTGAGCCCCCCCCTGGAGTTAAAAGAATGAGATTTTATGACGGTTTAAATTTTAGAGAAATTTTAAAGATTTGTATGGAAAAAGCACTTTCCCTCCAGCAACATTTTCGGGTCGCCCACCACCTCTCGGAACGAGTTACTTCGTTGGTTCTTAAAGCAATAACAGGTCATAACAGTGCCCCTAGTCTTGAATAGCAATAGAGGTAGTGTTTACAGCGGGCGAATGTAAATAGAGGTTCCAGAGAGGTAGGGCCTTACTGATATTTTCCATGGAAATCCTTTAAATTTTCCGAAAATTAAAACTGTTGTACGACCCTACTATTTAAATACCAGAAGCCTCACACTGGCCATATTGCTATAATTTTTGACAGTAGACTCTTTCCATTTCTTTTTAGTAATTTTAGAACCCAACTGCAAAGGGCCTTGGGATTTCAGAATGTGGCCATTGGTATTATCAACGGGGTTTTATTATTAGAAAATGTATGGGTGTTTCGCCGGGACAAGAAAACGCGACCGTTATAACGAGGCCGTAAAAACAAGGTGGCCGAAAGGCAGGGCTCCACTGCCAGCAACCTTGAATAATCTTTTCATTTTTTTTTTCCTTTTAACTCCTACCTTGCTATCTTTTCCATTCTGCTTGGATTTCTGTCACCAGTGTTCATCACGGCTAAAACTAGCATTATTGCCAGCATGACAAAAATGCCATTTTGGATCGTCTTTCTTTCCATGCCTGTATTTCCAGTCCAGGTAGGCTGTGCCTGTGTAACCGCCCCCTGACACGCAGCTCAGGTAGTCGATCTTGGTGTTGCGCTGTAAAAGCCTGCGCAGAATACCAGAGCAGAAGGCCGCTGACCGAATACCCCCTCCAGAGAAGGCAAGGCCTGTTTCCGCCATTGATGCTTAAAAAAACGAAACATATGTATATTACACATTGCTTACGTTGTTTGGTTTTGGTGGAGCCGGGCTGGACAAATACTCCAAAGATAAGCTCCCGATAAAATTAATATAATAACGACGTTAAGAATAAAAAATTACATGTATTACAAATATTTATTATATGGCCGTGTCTCACAAGGACTGGGAACTACTAAATTCGCGAATTTGATTGGCTAAAATCGATATTGACCGCGGTCTAGATTTTCCCATCTAGACCGGCATCCAGACCGGTTGCACTTACGTTGAGAAGTTAACAAACAAAAAGGTAAAAACGTTGACTTTTTCTGCTAAGAGGTAATGAATGGAAGAACCAAAAGCTTGACGCAAAAGAAGTTAACAAAAGCGAGCAAACTTTGGCAAATTTTCGTTCAGTTCACAGGCACAAAATCAAAACACCAAGGAAAGGAAAGCATTGGTTTTCGTCTGATCGCTGAAGTTAAGCCCTGTTGCACGGGGTTAGTACTTGGATGGGTGATCAGCTGAAAATATCTCTTGTTGTGGGCTTTTCATTCTTTTTTTGTTTTCTTACGAAATAAGTAACTTTTCAGGCCCTTCTATTTCTTTTTTGTCAACGGCTTTTTTGACTTGCTTCGACTTTGTACGTTTCATTGTCTCGATTGGGGCGAGCAAGTCCGAAGGGCAGTCACGCATCTCCTTGAAATCCTCACTCGAAATGAACTCGGCAACCTGACTCTAGATCAACTTCGAAGGATAAAGAATATATGCATGCCCTTTATTTTGATATATTTACTGTTTGTTTGTTTTTTCCCCTGTTTCTCGTTCCGCCGTTCCGCCGTTCCGCCGTTCCGCGTTCCTCCGTTTCTCAGATTACTAAGAACCCTTTGAGGCGTCTTGTTGATATCACTGATTCAAGATAAACACTAGGGATCATCTGCGCCCACTTCTTTAGTCACTTGATATGCGTCTTAAATTTAAGCGGACTCAACGTTAAAACCGAGGGAACTACTATTGGTGGCCGCATTAAAATGAGAACGTGCTCTTCCGGGACGATTTGATAATTAAATTAGTTCCTCTTGTCCGGAATGTAAATAAGACAACTTTTGGGATAAAGTCGTGTTAATGTTTTCTCTCAAGATTATTCTTGAAACCAAAAGTATCATTATGTTCCTTTGTAAGCAAAACAGAAACTGTATCATGCAAAAATGTTTGCAAAAAAGAATTCTCTAGTATCATGTTGAAAACAAAAGTATCATATTACATTCACAGCGGTTATGGCAGCGCGGGTACGCTTGTTGGTGTGATGTCGTGAACCCTCGCTCAGAATTCAAAAGAAGTAGTAAATATCTTTAAAATGAACTGGTTAGCTGCCTAATACTAATGCAATCTAACTATAAATCAGTTAGTACAGGACAAGAAATGTATTTGATTGATTCACCTCGAAACCTTTGATGTCAACACAAGCGGCCGACTTTTATTTTTATTTTATTTTGCATATTTACGAACTTTGACTTTCCTCTGTTTTTTTTAGAACATAACTATTCTTGAAAGAGAAATTTACTTTTATTGTTTAGTCTTCGGATTGCCCATGCGTTGAAAACAGTTCAGAAGGAAATTTCGCTTCAAGCTGATGATTTCAACTGATTAAATATGCAAAACTGATCAACTGCGAGAGCTTTGCTTCAACTGTTAGGCATTGCAAATCCTTCTTTACATGTGTAGCATCTTTTGTAATGTGACACAGAATCGAAGTTCTAAACACGTCGCTGTTCAGGAGGAAAACTGCTTCAAAATGATCAGTCTCTTCGGATTTTATATTTTTGAAGGATGGTGAACAGTTGCTTTAACGCTACTATTAGGCAACGTTTTCTGTTTTATGCGGGAAATGCTTTGTAGGCTTGTTAAAAGTTTTAAAACAATCATCTGCCAATTGATCGGCGCCATTGCATTCTGCACTACCCTTTGAGTCTCTGAGGTAATAAAATGATGACCGACTACAATTTTCATAACAGTCCGAATCGGACAGACCGGAATTCCATAGGTTTTCGTAATATTACAGGGCGCTCGTCGAATGTTACGGGAACGTATGTTTACTACAGTCGACTTCCACTATGACGGAGACCTTCGGGACTTCAAATTGTTATCCGTAAGCTTCTGTAATAGAGAATGTCCATGATCACTCATTCGCCCTCTTTCTCCCGCCAATACTGAGCGGGAGTTATTTTCAGTAATTCTTAACTATTCACCGGGATTCAATTTCTGTCCGTAAATTAAAATGGGGTGCCCGTTATAGCGAGGGGTTCGCAAGGCGAGGGTTGACTGTATATTTTCGTTTAAATTTTTTCCAAAAAGCAGTCAATTGCGTATGTGTACGAGTGCGTTTGATTGACCTTATTCCAAAATAAGAAGACGTGGAATAATCCCAAATGTCTGTTCCATTGAGTCGCTATTCCAGTTTCGGAGTACGTCGAATATATTCCAAGCATTTCTCATCGCGTCGCGTGTTGTTTAAACCTCGAGCGCGCGAAGGAAAGGAGAGGCTCATGATGCAATAATGAATCGTCCTGAAGCTGGAAGGAGGAACTGTGTCTCATTTTCCCGTACAAGCAAATGAAAAGGTTTTCAAAAACGTAAATATTACAAAGAAACGAGCATGACAGAAAGAGGAGAGTATCTTATCCGAAATATATATATTCTAATTTCGTAGTAAGGTAAATAGAATGCACCCAAAATCTCTTTTCTTCTATAAGTATTTCATGAGCAAAATATGAGCCGCTCTGAAACTAGCCCGGTATCAAGCTGATAACTTACTGGCATTTTCCGGTAACGGCTTCATCTTTGTTGCAGACTGAATAATCCAAAATATAATTCCATATACAGCTTTTTCGAGTAAGGTTGAGTCAGAAGAAAGCACCAAAGAGGACGCGACAAGATCGAAAGGGGGTCTGGGTATTTACTGGAATTTTGCATACTGGCCTAGAAGAAATTAACAAGTTTGCATTTTTGCACGTAGAGAATTTGTTTTTCCTCTCAGGAGGCCTTAATCTGTAGCTTTACGTTTACTGTCGCATGTCTTTGAGTTAAGAACTTTTTCTAAAATTCAGAGTGGCTAAACGTACCTTGTTTTCACATGCCTGAAGAGAAAGAAAACGCCCAAATTCGTGTTTATTATGTCGTTATATCTCATTAGTATTCAACACGTGCAGTAGCTCAATACTTCTACCCATACTACTTTTCGGTCTTGTCGCGTGTACGTACTTGTGTGCTACTTTCCGACAGCGTTTCTCGAAATAGCTGTAAACAAAGGTTTAGATATGCATAAACAAGCGAAAATAAACGATAAAATTGAACGCCGTTTCGGGGTCGTCATGACACCATTTTCAAGTTGAAAAATGTAATTAAAAAAACTGTCACATATTTGGACATTTAGAGATTCTCTGGTTAGAAGCATTTTATGTCTTAAACAATCAATCTTATTCTTGCATTTCTTGAGGACATGAAACTGTTTGTCAAGGTCTTTCAGGACAATACAGTTTTTTAAATTTTAATTTGTACACGGCCCCACAAGCTTGTAGCTTCAAACCCTCACCGTGTATAAATAAAGTTATTACTATTATTATTGTTATTATTATTAATATTATTATTATTATTATTATTATTACTATTATTATTGTCTCTTTAGTGCTTGCCAGATGTTTTGTTCTTTTACATTTTTTAACTTGAAAATGGTGTCATTACGTCTCGGAAACGTCGTTCGATTTTGTCATTTATAATTTCATAGCAAGGAAAATCGAATTAACGCACCCAAAATCTTTTTTCTTCTAAGTATTTCATGAACAAAAATATGAGCTTTCTTCTATCGAAATACAACCTAATAAAAACCTGATAAATTAAGTGCATTTCCCGGTAAGGGCTATATCTTGCCTGACCGGCCCAACTATTAACTTTAACAAACCTACCTCGTTTGTGAAATCGATTATCCAAAAAAAAAAAAAAAGAAATGGATTATCCACTTGGAAACGGATGGATTTGAAAGCAAGGATAAGAATTACTCGACTTTCCTTAAAACAGAATGACTATGTTTTACCGTGCACGAATAAAGAGAAACGTTATTAAAAATTAATTTCACTGAGTTAGGTCTATTAGGTTACGTTTATGTGTGGGCAGGTTCCTTTTCGCCTTGAACAAATAAAGTAGACTTTGTGACCATCCTCACGCGTTTTTTTTTTGTAAATATCATTATATTTTACAAACAGTTTAGAACAGTTATCAGTAAACACCCGATACAGGAGCATGCACTAAAGACCGTACTTCAATAACTCGATAACAGCGCGAGCAAAGGCAAGCTACATTTTGATAATCGAAATAAACACGTGATTTTTCTTTCTTTTTTTCTCGCAGTGTGTCATACCCCCGTGCCCGGGGCGGGGGAAAGCCCTCCACATAAAAATGACGGGAACGCTCGTCTTACCGCTAGGGGTGTTAAAATACAAAATGGTAGCCGTTGGAGTAGGGCATTGAGACAAAAAATGACAGCAACTATGTGCGATATGGTTTCTCTGGAAGAACAAGGGGTAAAAATCAATTTGGGTTACTAGGGGTTCTTTTAAAAATTTTAGATGAGCACCCCCGTTATTTTTTTAGGAGAGTGCCCCCCGAGGGGGATGGGGGAGGGGTTCTTAAAGAAAACATTGTCCGTGTTTCTGTGGAGTTTTAAAAGACACTCGTGAAAGTTTGCGAGAACTCGAAAACGCCATGGAAACACTTGCCTGTGGCTCGTGTTTGCACAGCATTTCTCGTTCTCCCAAATTTCCATTCGTGTTTCTATAACCCGATAGAAACACGGGCAATATTTTCTATTTCTTAAAAAGAGGTAGTTAATAAATAGGAAAGGTCTGAGCTACACTTTTCAAATCATTAATATTTTACCCGCGGTAATGGCCTGGATATTTGATTTCAAAACAGAACCTGTTGCTCATGCCAGCTCACATTTCATGTGGCTAAAACAGACTTAAAACTTCGTTTTAAAGTGTGATCAAAATCCAATTTCTCGTTCCACATATCTAGTCAAAAGTAAACAATAGGGACCACTTTTGGCGTTGCCACAACAACGAGTTTTACTGTCACAGCAACCTCAATTTGTTTCGTTCGCAATTTTCACGATCCCATAATACACCTTGTTTACCCACCAAATTTCTTGGATAAGCGTCGTTTTCAATTTTTGGGGGGATTTCCAAGCGTCTCAAGAGACATTGACCAAAACACAAATGGACTGATTTGCAAGTTGAGAAGTTGAGAGAACGTGGTTTCTTATCACTTTCGTAGATCACATTAAGAAGAATTATATCACTCATTGGAAATATCCTTTTGTAGTTCGCAAAAACTAGAATTTTATAATATTTTTTAAATGCAGTTATACACGTTCGCCCTATTTAGATTTGATAAGAAAAACTCCTAATCGAAAAACTCTAGTGAAACTCAGAATAAGTAATTACAAACTCCAGATTGAAACAGAAATATACAACAAGATCTCTAGCTGAGTGACATACTTTGTACTGTTTGAAGATGTCCAAGATATTCATTAATTAGAGACAATTGTTTCAGTAAAAGAGATCATAATTGTATAATCCCGAATTCCAAGCAATTACCAATTTTAAACTTGATTATGCAATTAATGAACACCACTGCTTGTTATATTGATATCGAATTACCGTATGCTTTGGCAATGCTGTTACGTTTTATGGCCATACAAATAAAGCTCAAGTGTTGTTGTTGGTTCTAGGCCCTGTCCCTTTCCCCCATTCGTTTTTTTTAGGTATGTTATTAATTCCTGTCCATTTACTAATTGTTGATTCGTAGCACATAATTATGATTGTTATAAGTTTTGCTTTGGTTAATTTTTACGCTTTTGCAATACTGTATGGACTTATAGTCATGCAAATAAAGCTTGTTGTTGTTGTTGTTGTAGCACAATATAAAATCTTAGAATATCGGCTAACTGAATAATTTCCGAGAGGTTAATTCAACTGTTAAGCTGACAAAATAACTATTTAACCATTTATTCTATACTGTGGAAAACTCGCACTTCTTAAGGAAAACGTTAGCATTCTATCCAAAATATAGTTTTACTTCATGTTTCTAACAATTTGCGAACAGAGGCTCTTTATGAAAGGCTTGGTTAGCAGCCGAAGTTAATTAGCTTGAAATCGATCTACAGCTACATCTAGTATCAGACTCGTTCCCAGTCGCTCCTGGGGTGGTTATGACTAGAACGCATTGCATCAAGGGAAGACCGCAACCTTCACATCATTTCTCCCCAGTCTTTCATCGCCTTTGAAGAACAAATAAGTTGGAACTGGGAACGAGTCTGATCTAGTATTTGGGCGCGTGCTATGTCTTTCGCGAGAAGACTATTTTTATGGGAAATTTCAGCCCGGTTACCGGGACGAAATTCAAGAAACAAAACCAAAATGGCGCCACATAAACTTGTATCGTTCGCGACTATCATAGCTTTGTCGTCTCTTGTAACCTTATTAATCAGACTAATAAAGCTAATTCGAATACTTTTGAAGTGGGAATGCATACAAGGCAAAATTATGCCATTTTGGCCGCTATATTGCGAAAGCAAAGCTAATTTGTCAAAAAAGTTTCGTCCCGGTAAGTTTCAACGAAATCGGCTGGGGTAGAAATTGAGTACCTCCGTTCCCAAAAATAGCCGGGAGCCACCTTAACATACACACTTGAACTTGAATTTATTTCGAGTGGCAGGGTATTCTGCAGGGAGTCTGAACGCCCAGCAAAGGCTTCTTTGTTAGACGGAACGACGTTCTTGCTGTGTTGCCCACGGGATTCAGGAGGAGATTAATCTTCCAACTCTTTGTTATTGTGGCCGAAATGGAAATAAAGCGTCACCACACCACGTTTATAATAGTCTTCCCTTTATAGAGCATTTAATATGGAAGAGACGAAGACCAGATTTCAGCGGCCAGAAATGCGAAAATGGGTAATTCGAGGGTGCTTGCTAGCATCATCTCGCTTTTCTTATTTATACTGTTTCGACAGTCCTCTACTGCTTTGTTATGTCAGTGTTTCAGACTGCGAAGAAACAGAAGGCGAAGACTCCGTTTATATAAATCTCTTTGTTGGATGTTTCTAAACCTAGAGATGAAATCGAAATACATATAAGAAAATGCACTATAGATCTTCCTTGACTAGTGTTGTATTTAAACGCCAAATTTCCAAAAACATAGCATTTACTTACAAATCAACAAGCCATCAAGCCATGATTCTAAGAAAGACCACGTTTTTGCTGCCTTGAACACGCAAAGTTGACCTCCGGAAATCTAAACCTCACACCATCATATTTAATTTCAAATTTCTCTGTTTATTTTATTTGCTTATCTTTGAGGTTTGCCTCGCGATTGGTCATTTTATCTTGGGGTGCTTGGAAAACCTACCTATTTGCCTCGGTAACTTTCATGGGCGATTCTTTTGTTCTTTTTCATGTATCCATGGAAATACACCGCGATAAAATTACCTTGGGGGAACATTTTGCTGAGATGATTTTTAGTCTTGTTTTTTCATAAGCGGGAAATAGAAATGGCGAACATGCCATGAAAATGACAAAACACAAAGGAAAACAAAATTACAAAGCACACGGAAAAACAAAATGACAGAGCACATATTATTTATGATTTTTACCAAGAAAACGTCCTCTCTATTTGTGAGTTTCCCGAAGTAAAGAGCCCTTTTACCATGGTAAAAGGACGATGTGTAACCGCAACTATATAAATTTGACACACTACACTATTAAGCTATTCCGTACTTGAAACCCTACATCGGTACACAGATCAAGCAATTTGTTCCAGTCAACTCTTGTTAATTACATTTTATGCAGTCACGAAAAAACTTTCCGTAAAGATTCTCGCATAGGGACTGCATAAAAACACAAAATCCCGCTCCGACTCTTTCTTGAAATTCCCGCTTCCCGCTCCTGTTTTCAGCTCCCATCCCGGCCAAATATCAGCACATCTTCTTATCTGGGTTGCTTAGAGTGAGGTCTGTCTTTGACCTTGTTAAAGGGCAACTCTTGGGAAATTTACCCCAATTTTTTTATTTTCTCTATAAGTTGTTTATAGCAACAGGAATCTTTAGAAGGTAAAATTTTAAAGATATCGGCCAAAATGAATTTACTACGAATATTTTTTTACGCCAATTTGGCGGCCATTTTGGAAACGTTCGGATTTTGGTACGTCACGTGATGCTACGTCACAGGTGTGGAAGGCAAGATTTGCTTTTGCTTCTGATAAGAGGAAAACACGCCAAGCTTCTCTTCATAAATGAGAATGACAAGGAGAGAAAGACCCTATGCTGTTCAATGATGTCCAAGATAAAAAAGGTAGTGCTTCAGTGCTTAAATATGAAAGGAAATAAACTTAAAGAGTAAATCATGTGTTTGTGAAACGAAACAAATCCGTCAGATTGATCGGCCTTCTAAGGTCAGCAAATGTACATAGCTTTATAATACGATGCATCCTCTCTTGCGCCATATCGTGATAAAGATTCCTTTTCTCTGGAGTAGATAGTAAATTGAAAAGGGTCTGCGAGTGCTGACTCCCATAATTTGTCACAAGTCTCTTCATTTATAAGCAGGAATAGCGTCTATATGTAAGCGAAATCCAGGCGTTCGGAAACAGACCGATATATTTTGCCTCTGTTGTTGAGAAATTTGTAGCCACCCTCAGATTTCTCCTGCTGTTAAATGGCAAAGTAGAAAGTGATTCCCACCAGCAAATGTAGTGTTTTTTTTTTAAGTAAATGCTTTCGACAGGCGCGCGATATTTGCGTGCAGGTCAGTATTGTGCAGTAAGAAGCCAGACAAATTCACCACTCCGCGCGCAAGCAGAGGCGCTCTCGCGGGATATAAAATTATACGAAGAAATGGGGAATCAAATATAAAACAATATCCGGATAACTAAGAGAAGAAGTGTTGCGTGTAATACTTATTCTGCCGGTGATTCCTTTTGAGAAACAATTGTTGTAAATTAGGCAACCTGGGGTGTAGTATGAAACCCGGGTATGAAAGCGTGTCATGCTCTTTCCCTTCACCCTCCCTAGCCTGACCACGAAACAGTTTCGTGTGCAGATTCGAGCAGATGTCAGTTGACGAGATAACTAAAGGAAAACATGCCAAAGGTTGTAAGACACGAAGAGCGCAACGACCATTTCAAATGCAAACCATGAATTAAAACGCAAGCAAACGCGAAAGTAATCAAAGGCCCTTTGGGCTGTCTCGTGTCTCTTTTCAATATTTTTGTGTAATTTGTGATTTCAGTGTTAAAACGTTAAACCACAAGGTATAGCCTTGTTTTGGTGCTAAGTTAGTTTTCGTTCTATAATTTTATAAAATGACTGTTCTTTTATAATTCTTTTTGATGTATTGATGTCTTGTTTCTTTTGTTTTTTTTTAACGTTCTCAGGCTCACACGCTAGTTTTTACCAGGTAGTTTTGTTTCGTCTTAAACTCAACCTGACAGTTGCAATTCGCTAAGGGTGCAGAGGATTACAAAGAAGGGGCATTCCAAATTAGGAAAAAATAGCTGCCCCCTTTCTTTGTCAGTGGCATATGCTAAAGTGTAAGATCAATGTAAGACATTGACTTTGATCAGTAGTAGAGAGTATTCTGGTCTCGAATTGTCACTATTCGCGACTATTCGGGAGTATTCGTACTATTCGCGACTGTGTGCTATTCGATTTTTCCAGACATCTATTTAGACCAAGCCGTCATTCAACACAGGAGAGGGGACTGCTCAGAAGCTTTTTAGTCAGAGAAGCGTGTACTCGACATCAGACTGAGGCTGTTTGGTGAAGAACATCGAAAGACTGCTGACAACTTCCATTAAGTAGGGGTTCCACAACATTCACTGGGCGACTACATCTCCGTTCTTGAGCCCAAGAATCATGCACTTGATATCAGACGGAAACTATTTGGTGAAAACCATTCAGAGACTGCGGACAGCTATCTTTCAGTGGGGGTTACACAACATTCAGTTGGAGACTACAACTCTGCTCTCGAGTCCAAAACGGGTGCTCTTGAAATTAGACGGAAAACTGTTTGGTGAGCTTGACTAACAACAACCATGAAGTGAGGGTTACACATGATATCATACTGAGACTGTTTGGTAAAAAAAACATCCAACGACCACTTACAGCTACCATTCAGTAGGTGTTACACAACATTCACTTGCCGACTACAAACACAGCATGAAAACATAACTTTACTGCGGTGTAAAGCTGAAGTAAAGCTGGCGTAAATTTGGAATTTAATCAGCTTTACGCGACCTTTACATTTTTTAAAGCTGACCTTTAAACCAGCTTTACACTCATGTCTAAAACTGGCTTAAAGAGATTGAAACATTTAAGCCACATTTACACCAGGTTTACACACGGTAGCGTAAATGTCAGGTTTAACCACCTTTAAGAACCTTTGATTGATGGGGTAATTTTCCGTAAATCTCCATTTTCGAGGTGTGAAATTGTCCGCTCTCAAGTCCAAGAAGCGCGCGCTTTATATCAGATGGAAACTGTTTGGTGAAGGATATTGATATACTGTCTCTGATATTCAGAGAGAGCTGACTGCTACCATTCAGTAGGGGTATTACAAATCATTCACTGGGCGACTACATCTCTGCTCTGGATCCGGATCCAAGCTTGTACTTGATATCAGTCTGAAACTGTTTGGTGAAGAACATTCAGAGATGGCTGAGAGCTATCATTCAGTAGGGGTTACACAACATTCACTGGGCAACTACATCTCCACTCTGAAGTCCAAGAAGCGCGCGTATGATATTAAAATGAAAGTGTTTGGTGAAGAACACTTACAGACGGCTGACAGCTACATTCAAAAGGGGTTACACAACATTCACTGGGAGACTACATCTCTTGTCTCTCGTCAGACAAGCGTGCATTCGACATCAGAATGAAACTGTTTGGTGACTGAGGACACCCAAAAACGGTCACAGCAATCGTTCAGTATTGTTTCTTATCAGTATTGTTTCTCATTTTTAGCTCATTACCGGGTGACTATACTGAATCATTACGAAAGTAAGTATATGAAACTATATTTAAACAGGGTGGGTCATTCAGGTGGAAGACTAGTATCTATAGGTGCGCTGCATCTAAAACCTACATCACATTAAAATTTAAGATTAAAAATAGTACTCCTTATTATAATGCTATTACAAAAAGAGGCTAAAATATACTTTACCAAAAAGCTATTATAACAGGAAATGTTTCTCTAGGCTGTAAAAAGCTTGTATGTTATCTTCGCTTGCAACTTTCGCGCCTCTAAAAAGAAAGGTGTTTTTAGAAGATTTACCATTTCCGGGGATGGGGAAAGCAGAGACCGGGGAAAATTTTGCTGGGATAATTTGAAGTCTTCTTTTTTTCATATGCGAGAAATAAAAATTGTGAACATGCGGGAAAACGAAATGATAAAACACTCGAGAAACAAAATGACAAAACAAGCAGGAAGACAAAATTACATTATTTTTGACGCAAATGAACGCAAGAGGAAAATTACACCAAGGTAAACTCACCGCGGGAATACGTTACCGGGGTGTTTGCCGTCACAGACTTAATACTTTACCAAGGTCATTAATCTTTCTTATTATATGACTAGCTCCGTGAGCGGTCAAGATGAAGCGAATCTCGTGCTCTGATTGGCTACCCGAGCGGTCAAGATGGAGCCATCTTGACCGCTCGGGATCGCCCACTGTGTTCCTGCAAGCGAAAAAACTTTTTAAACCGTCGCTAGTCGTAAATTTTCGCTATGAAACTATTTTCCGAAATAACACAAAGATTTCCTGTCTATTTCTAGCGAAAGGAAGTCCGACAGCAAGGAAATAGGTCTTGAAGCGAATGAGAGCAAACAAATTTAATTACAAATGTTAAATAACGAGTTTCGTGAATTTTATTCGCCGCAAAAACCGGCTAATACAAAAATTATAACGCAAAGCGACTTGAAGACATGGTATTAGCTTTGTTTGGCGGAAAAGGGAGAGACTGAAGTCAGTGACATACCTGAAGAATAAACTACTCTGCAAACTTGTCGTTTGTGTAACATCTTCAAAAATGGAAGAAAGCGGACGGCAAGGCGAACCTAACATCTTTTCACCTAAGCCTCTAACGTTCACGTCGAGTAAGGGTGGGTCTTGCATGTAGAATGATGTAGAAAAGTTCAAGCTTTCCCCGTGAAGTGGTAAGTCCCAAACGCTTTCAACAGTCGCAATTTCAATATTCAGCTCGTATGTCACGGCAGGTTTGCACCACTAAAGCGCCAGAAGCGAGCAAATACTCTGCAAAACGTCCAATAATCAAAAGCTGGCGGCCGGATGGAATGGACAGTCTTCTTTTAAGGCTTCAAACTCAACGTTGATTCGCAAATTTAAGCCATTTCAATATCCTTTTTAGGGCTAAAGTGAGGTGAATTTCGCTGTTGTCGCATCGTTTTACTTCGTCTCGATTCATTCAAGAATTTGACAGTCACTCATTAAACTTTTAAACCAATGAAATGATTTAGCGTGCGCCATTGATTGTGCATGCAACTGGCTTTCTTTTCAGTGCTCGAAAAAAGTCATATAATAAATCCTTTATTGACCAAGCTTGTTCGGTCAAGATGGCAGGATATTGGCCTCGTTCTTTTTTTGCGTGTTTATGGACCTCGACTTCGTCTCGGTCCATCAACACGCAAAAAAAGAACTCTGCCAATATCCCGCCATCTTGACCTCACGCTTGATCAATAACCCATATATACTGTTTTCGGCGCGAAATGCGAAAATGGATAATTCGAGGGTGCTTGCTAGCATCATCTCGCTTTTATTATTTATACTGCTTTGTTATGTCAGTGTTTCAGACACCGAAGAATTAGAAGGCGAAGACTCCGTTTTTATAAATCTCCTTGTTGGATTTTTCTAGAGGCCTAGAGATTAAATCGAAATACATATAAGAAAATGCACAAAAGATCTTCCTTGACTTGTGTTGTATTTAAACGCCAAATTTCCAAAATCAAAGGGGCCCTATGAGCCCACGACTGTTTTTGGGAGCGATGACGTCATCGTTTAATGTGTTTGTGCGAGTGTTGGTGGCGATGGACGGAAGGGAATAGGAGTGGGAAAAGAAATCATGTCCATGTGTGACGCATTTCTTTTACTGTAGGAGGCTGAGAGTGTCTTTTGGGGAGAACATAATGTAATCCTTGATGTATAATGTACTAGTTTTTTTGGAGGCAGTTAAGATGCAGTTGACCACTACGTGCTACTAGTTTAGTATTTGCGTTGCGATAATCTGGTGGTCCTGGGTTTTCTTCAACGTCACCACTCAGAGAGATCACTCTATGGAAAACATGGTACATTACCCATTGACAGAATTTCAATTTATTTAACATTCTGTCATAACAGCAAGTGCAAAAAAAAGGTGAATTCTTATGCTTTAAAATTGTCATATGCACGACAATGAAATGCAACATTTCACTCACACAGAACTTGTTCGAAGAAAATGAAGACTTTGATATTGCACCCAGTTCATTAAAAGCACAACAGTCATAATCAGACACCAAAAGTTTCACCTTATATGTATTCGAATTATACTTTACGTATGTTCTATAGTTGTAAATATGAATAGTTGGAAATATGAATGGCATATTTCAATTGCAGTTAAGTCTAAAAGTTATTGCAGATGAATTGAGCTAGTTCAAAGCCATTTGTGTAAATGTGGAGGACTCAAAAGGTAGCTCCCTTGCAAAATGTTGAGTACTCGAAGGTAACTCTCTTGCTTAAAACAGTCAGCGAGGGCTGTATGGGTCTCTGTTCCTTGCACAATGGTGCATTAATCGTACAGCTGTCCAAGGTAACTCCCTTTTAAATATTCAGCAGGGGCTGTTTGGCTCAATGTGTTGAACAGTTAAAAATTCAAGTTGAATGTAAAATATTTCCGTTTAAAAACTGAGGAACTAAACACTACAAAAGTTCTTCTACGCCCTCCAACATGACAGAAGAAAATGTTTCCTTTCATCAAACGATTTTCAAAGCGCAAACAAGATGAAAAAAAAAGACTTGAGTCAGCACAAAAAAAGCTGATCGCAACGCAACTGTTCTTTGGTAACATACTCTTTTAGCTTGTTACGCATTATGGACAAAAAGCTTGCCACTTCCGTTCTGTAGACGTTGGTATTTATGTAAACAAATCATACGTCACACCTGACAACGTTGGAGTTCGGGGTCCACATTATAGAAAATAACTCTAGTAAAAAGTTCTACACAGATTCATTACTAGCAAGCACAACAATATCAACCTATTTGGTGGATAAAATAAAGATACAGCAACTGGTTGTCCTTTGTGGCTCGTTGCCCAACAAATGAGTGGCCTGTAATCTCCAGCAAACTCAACATTACAGCTGTCAAATATTGTATCCTACAAACGAAAACAACGGTCAAACAAAATGAAGCACAATTAGAGATAAATTTTATTAAACAACTTTTGCACGGTTTATCAATCAAATAATACTAGAAGAAACCTCGGGAACTCAACTCCATTAATGTACATAGCTAAAAGCGATTGCGCTGTAGAAACGTCTAAATTCGCACACAAGACTGTTACAGGCCCGAACACGAAATTGTCACGCCAAAAGACCCGAACCAAGGGGAGTCGCAACCATGACAGAAGAAAATGTTTCCTTTCATCAAACGATTTTCAAAGCGCAAACAAGATGAAAAAAAAAAGACTTGAGTCAGCACAAAAAAAGCTGATCGCAACGCAACTGTTCTTTGGTAACATACTCTTTTAGCTTGTTACGCATTATGGACAAAAAGCTTGCCACTTCCGTTCTGTAGACGTTGGTATTTATGTAAACAAATCATACGTCACACCTGACAACGTTGGAGTTCGGGGTCCACATTATAGAAAATAACTCTAGTAAAAACTTCTACACAGATTCATTACTAGCAAGCACAACAATATCAACCTATTTGGTGGATAAAATAAAGACACAGCAACTGGTTGTCCTTTGTGGCTCGTTGCCCAACAAATGAGTGGCCTGTAATCTCCAGCAAACTCAACATTACAGCTGTCAAATATTGTATCCTACAAACGAAAACAACGGTCAAACAAAATGAAGCACAATTAGAGATAAATTTTATTAAACAACTTTTGCACGGTTTATCAATCAAATAATACTAGAAGAAACCTCGGGAACTCAACTCCATTAATGTACATAGCTAAAAGCGATTGCGCTGTAGAAACGTCTAAATTCGCACACAAGACTGTTACAGGCCCGAACACGAAATTGTCACGCCAAAAGACCCGAACCAAGGGGAGTCGCAACCATGACAGAAGAAAATGTTTCCTTTCATCAAACGATTTTCAAAGCGCAAACAAGATGAAAAAAAAAAAAGACTTGAGTCAGCACAAAAAAAGCTGATCGCAACGCAACTGTTCTTTGGTAACATACTCTTTTAGCTTGTTACGCATTATGGACAAAAAGCTTGCCACTTCCGTTCTGTAGACGTTGGTATTTATGTAAACAAATCATACGTCACACCTGACAACGTTGGAGTTCGGGGTCCACATTATAGAAAATAACTCTAGTAAAAACTTCTACACAGATTCATTACTAGCAAGCACAACAATATCAACCTATTTGGTGGATAAAATAAAGATACAGCAACTGGTTGTCCTTTGTGGCTCGTTGCCCAACAAATGAGTGGCCTGTAATCTCCAGCAAACTCAACATTACAGCTGTCAAATATTGTATCCTACAAACGAAAACAACGGTCAAACAAAATGAAGCACAATTAGAGATAAATTTTATTAAACAACTTTTGCACGGTTTATCAATCAAATAATACTAGAAGAAACCTCGGGAACTCAACTCCATTAATGTACATAGCTAAAAGCGATTGCGCTGTAGAAACGTCTAAATTCGCACACAAGACTGTTACAGGCCCGAACACGAAATTGTCACGCCAAAAGACCCGAACCAAGGGGAGTCGCAACCATGACAGAAGAAAATGTTTCCTTTCATCAAACGATTTTCAAAGCGCAAACAAGATGAAAAAAAAAAGACTTGAGTCAGCACAAAAAAAGCTGATCGCAACGCAACTGTTCTTTGGTAACATACTCTTTTAACTTGTTACGCATTATGGACAAAAAGCTTGCCACTTCCGTTCTGTAGACGTTGGTATTTATGTAAACAAATCATACGTCACACCTGACAACGTTGGAGTTCGGGGGTCCACATTATAGAAAATAACTCTAGTAAAAAGTTCTACACAGATTCATTAGTAGCAAGCACAACAATATCAACCTATTTGGTGGATAAAATAAAGACACAGCAACTGGTTGTCCTTTGTGGCTCGTTGCCCAACAAATGAGTGGCCTGTAATCTCCAGCAAACTCAACGTTACAGCTGTCAAAATATTGTATCCTACAAACGAAAACAACGGTCAAACAAAATGAAGCACAATTAGAGATAAATTTTATTAAACAACTTTTGCACGGTTTATCAATCAAATAATACTAGAAGAAACCTCGGGAACTCAACTTCATTAATGTACATAGCTAAAAGCGATTGTGCTGTAGAAACGTCTAAATTCGCACACAAGACTGTTACAGGCCCGAACACGAAATTGTCACGCCAAAAGACCCGAACCAAGGGGAGTCGCGTTACGTCTGTAAACCATCTGTCAACCCGTTTTCTATTCACGATTAAAATAGATATTTTGCAATAATTTGTACAACCACAAGCCTGCGAGACCCCGTTTCGGAGCCATTGCGTCAGTCAGTATAGTCGGCCAGGTTCTGATATCATGACAACATGGTCTGTTATCGCTGCCATTTTGAGGGTTATCATCCAAGCAACAACAGTTTAATTCAGCCACCACAAGTTGTAAAAGGAGTGCAAATCGAGTAAGTCGATTCGTTGTTTTATATGGCCAGCGATTACACAAACTTCGCTTTCAATTTCGCTTTCTCCGTCACATGCAAACTTAAATAAAAATACAATATGTTCACAATCCCTGTCTTTTGCGACCGCTATTTTGATTGCTTATACTGTGAGTTTTGTTGTTCATTCTTTACTTGCGGAAGGGTCCTCTCGCTTTTGGGATAGGTAGTCTTCTACTAGGAATAAATCTCGCTCCAGATTTTATCTTGTCGTTGAAACTAGAGTGTTCTTCTGGTCGCTTCTATTTAACAAGTGACGAATTAAATCGTCGAAGTGTTCAATTTCCGGAATGTGTTTTGATAGTAGTCGAATAAAATTTATTTTGAAATCGGCTAGGTTGACCTTTGTCGCGTGCCATGAGCATAATAGGTTTCATCTTGCATTCTTTGATTGGTGTGAAGATTAAGCGTCGAATAAAATTTATTTTACTTGCGGAAGGGTCCTCTCGCTGTTGGGATAGGTGGTCTTCTAATAGGAATAAATCTCGCTCCAGATTTTATCTTGTCCTTGAAACTAGAGTGTTCTTCTGGTCGCTTCTATTTAACAAGTGACGAATTAAATCGTCGAAGTGTTCAATTTCCGGAATGTGTTTTGATAGTGCCATGAGCATAATAGGTTTCATCTTGCATTCTTTGATTGCTGTGAAGATTAAGCGTCCAATACAATTTATTTTGAAATCGGCTAGGTTGACCTTTGTCGCGTGCCATGAGCATAATACGTTTCATCTTGCATTCTTTGATTGCTGTGAAGATTAAGCGTCGAATAAAATTTATTTTGAAATCGGCTAGGTTGACCTTTGTCGCGTGACACTCATAATCTTCTGTCAGCTAGCGATTACACAAACTTCGCTTTCAATTTCGCTGTAAAATAAAAATAAAATATGTTCACAATCGATTTTCAAATTACAGTGGAGAGGCACGAGGTCGACACGAGGTGATAAAGTGAAAAGCGATACACGGTACGAAGCTGTCTCGTTTGACTCTCTTTTCGGTAGAATCTCAAGGATTGTAAAGGTTGAAATATTTAGTGTGATTTCTAGAACGCGAAATCGATTGTACACCCACACTGAAACATGTTGATGACTACTTCGGAGCGGGTAGGTGCATGAACTTTAATACGAGAGAACTTTACGAGCGAACTCTTCCGAGTGAAACCTTTATCAGAAGCCTAGATTTTATAGTGAGCTATCTATATAATGGAGTTTGAAACGCTAAGAGAATCATCAATACTTGCGGGAACTGACGCTGTTGAGCACTCAAGCATTGCGAAAAACTGGACTACAGACATGCAACAGAGTTTTCCTTATCAACACAAGAATCTTCTCGAAGATGCAATGGACACCATATTTAAGCTTAGTTGCGCTCTAAAAGAAGAAACGAAAAACGAAATGAGTACTTCAAGCAGCTTTTGGGTAACTATATTCTTTCTTTCAATTTTTGCTTTTTCTTTTTTTGTTTCATTGGGTTTATCTTGCTTTGTTTTTATCGTTTCAATTATTGTAACAGCATATGCTCTTGTCCAGCACTTCATGTCGTATGTAGATGGCTATGTAGAGAATGTTGAAAGCTATTTACTCAACCGGAAATGTAAACAATTATTCAATGGTGACAATAAAAGCGAGAAAAGACATGAGATCTCGCAATGCGAAGTATGTTTACTATAATTATTGTCGTGTGAGGTTATGTAAACAGCCTGATCCAAGTTAATTTTTTAAAGAGAAGCCCGAGTACACGCAGTTAAGCGTCTAGTTCATTTTGATTTGCATTGGGAGTAAAAGAAGCAAGTTCCAAGCAGACAAATTCAAGTTTGCGTGTTGTTTGCGTGTTTTCGTGCTAGCGTGTGTACACTCTTTTCTCTGTACAGCGTTTACGATTGACGTTCAATTGCCGGAATGTGTTTTGATAGATTGCTGTGAAGATTAAGCGTCGCATAAAATTTATTTTGAAATCGGCTAGGTTGACCTTTGTCGCGTGACACTGATAATCTTCTGTCAGCTAGCGATTACACAAACTAGTACAGTGGTCTGTCATCGGTCTTAATAAATTAAACCGCAACGTCAAACTGAGAGTGGCGTTACATGTAGAGTGGCGTTACATGTAGGTCTGCCAACCATCTGTCAACGGCCTTTTGTTTACATCTGATCGACTGAAGGAGTGAAGGAAGGAAGGAAGGAAGGATGGCTTCAAATCGCCACTCATTCCATAACTCCCGTTTTGCATACGCAAAAACAGTCGTAAAAAGTAGCTTATACTTACAAATCAGCAAGCCATCCAGGCATGATTCTAAGAAACACCACGCTTTTGCTGCCTTGAACACGCAAAGTTGACCTCCGGAAATCTAAACCGTATTTAATTTCAAATTTCTCTGTTTATTTTATTTGCTTATCTTTGAAATTTGCCTCGCGATCAGTCATTTTATCTTGGGGTACTTGAAAAACCTACCTATTTACCTCGGTAACTTTCATGGGCGATTCTTTTGCTCTTTTTGATGTATCCATGGAAATACACCGCGATAAATTTACCTTGGGAAATGTTGGCCACACACGATTTGTGACTTTTCCGAGGTAAAGAGCCCATTTACCACGGTAAAAGGACGATGTGTAATCGCAACTGTATAAGTTTGACACTCTACACTTGACACTAAGCTATTCCGTACTTGAAACCATACACTGCTACACAGATCAAGTAATTTGTTCCAGTCAACTCTTGTTGATTACATTTTATGCAGTCACAAAAAACCTTTCGGTAACGATTCTCGCATCGCGACCGCAATCCTCAACTCGAAAAAAATATCTTAACTTTTCTAAGCGCAATAATCAGGAAAAGAAGAACTACAATCGAAGCGATCACGCGTTCAGGATCCATGGCGGATTTCTTGTCACGCGAGGGGAAAAAGAAACATTTGAGAAACGTCCTGACTGTCACGCGAAAGGAAAAAGAAACATTTAAGGAATGTCTATATTTATTCTCGCGTTTTGTTTACTTTCGCAGCTGACCGATTTTATCTCAGTGTGCTGATAAACATTTCTCGATTATCAAAATCTATAATCAGAGGGCTAGTGTGGTCTGTCTGTATTTTTTTTTTTCACTTCTAAAATAAAAGTTGACTTCGAATCTAACATTTTGCAATGATTGGAAGTAAAATCATAAAACGCATGGGTCTATTTGGAAAGGAAGGTTTTTTTTAAATAAAAGTTAACAAAATAGTTAGGTGCCATATTCACGGCAAAGCCACTGCCCGGCTACTTTTCACATGCGAACAGAAATCAAGTTATCGCCGCGTAGAACACAAAGCAAACTACTCCCCGGCAGTTAGAAAGGACTAATACAAAGTATAAACGAAAGAGATAAATTATATTTGACGAGTACTATTAGATTCGGTAGACAGAAATTTCTTTTAAAGTGTAAACAAACTGAAGGACTAACTGAGACCGTTTGACCTTGTATCGTTTGTCGGATGCCGCGCTACTTTAATACGCACTATCAAAACAATTTCAGGAAATTAAATGTCAATCAAATGCGTTTTCGATGAGGTATCAGAACACGCAAGACTTGTACGACACGTACATTTCTTTCTGTAAAAAGAAAATTCACACAATCACAAATCACGCATTTTGTTCCTTTAGCGATAACTTATAAAATCGACGGTTTGCAAGAGTAGCAAATCCAGATCAGCCAATGAATGGCGGTCAACATTGGCCATTTCCATCGACAAGTGCCACATTTCATCGTCCAGCTACTACTTCTGGCGAGAAGCACGCCATCGCCTCAGTCTTCAGTTCCAAGTGATGTCGAAGTACTTGCTACGGCAAACACAAAAACAAAAAAACCTCGCGTTAAGTCTGCTGACTGGACTGAGGAAGAAACGCACGAAGTTCTTGAAGCGTAGGCGCCAAAATTTAGTAAGCTGTGGGGAGTTTCACAAAGAGAAAAAATCAAACTCTGGAACGATATCTATTCTTTGTATAAAGAAAGGTGTCCAGAAAGCCAGAGAATGCTACAGCAGGTGAAGTAACGGCAGCAGAATCTAGAGTACTAGTTCAAGCAGTTAAGGCAGCGGTCTCGTTCGACTTGAATCAGAACCGCCTGAGAAAAGAATGGCGAGAAAGTACGACTCCAGACTGGCAGAGTTCTTTTATTGAAATGTTTGAAAGAGTATGGAACAGGACAACACAAGATTTGAACGATCGGCTGAAATGTTCCGTGACGCCCAGAGCAGGAAAATGGAACAAACAAACACAATACTTGCTGGCTTAAAAGACATTTTTAAAGATTTAGCATCAAAATAATTGTCTTTATCTAATCGTTTATTTTCTGTTATTGGATCGTTGTTATCCGTGCCATAGGTCGCACTTTTCAAAACAAATGTTGTGCAATACTCACGTAGCAATCACAGTCTTCTTTAGGGTCTCGTTTTTCTGTTCAACCCTTTTCAACGCAATTCTCCAACGAACTTTCAACATGCCAAATGCTCGTTGCATTACAGATCGTAGCGTACCGAACTTTAAGTTACACTTTCTCTGCTCTTGAGTCAGGCGTCCTCTGTCCGCGGGTAGGGTTTCACTAGCCAGTTCGTTAATGGGGATAGGTACTGTCGCCAGCTAAAAGGGGCCTTATTTCTGTTCCATTTAGATTGCCTGTTGGACAGCTAAGAATTTGCTCGTTCGCTGCAAGTTCATTAAAAAAACGCCATCTCTTCTGCGTGCATTGCGTGTCGTTTATTTACAGATAACGTCAACGCTTTATATCATCGTGCGAGTGCACCGAATTTGTTGCGCTTGATAGACCGATCACAAGAACCGTACGAGACTGTGAACTTACTACAGCAATAAACGTAAAAGAAAAGAAATCAATTTTAAGAACAGTAAAGCGTGCCTGTATTTCACATAATAAGCCCTTTACAATAAATACTCCTAACCTAAAGTTTGATAAACCAGCGGGCTGCGACCTCTTTGTTAAAGAAACATTATCTGTTCTTTGATATGAAATTCTGGCGGCCTCACAAAGCAAATGTTGACATGGCGGGAAAAATATTGACATGGCGGGAAAATTCCGCGGCCTCACAAAGCAAACACGCATGGAATGGTCCATGGAATGCACTTTCTCCCCCTCGCATATTCTCGTGTCGTCATGACAACGTCATGACGACACGAGACAATAAGGAGCCAAACAGAGCACAATTTTCGTGGGGGTGTTTTTCGCAAAAAGATAAGAAATTGCAAAATAAAAACATGACAACTTAATTATACCGATAAGTATAAAATCACGCACTGCAGGGTCGTGTAATAGTCCCGGTGGTAGTAATCAGTTTACAAAATCATTCTACAGTTTTACGCATACAAGCACGAACAACCTTGAACAAAGTTTCCTCGAGGCAAGTTGTTTCAACTACAGAAAACGCAAACTCCCTTCTCCCAACAAAAAGAAGTGAAGAGACCCAGCAGAGCTTTGTCCACATTTAACTGCAAGCCTGAGTATGTTCTAGATAAAATCTGCTGCAGAATTTCGAGCATTATAGTTTAGTTTCGGTAGATGGCATTCCGCCGGCAGAATTCTTCGTTTTCGAGCAGAATTTAAAAATCGGTAACACAAAGGAGACAAAGACTGTAACTTACGTTTCTTTGTTTGCAAGCTTTCAAACGCACAAGGTAGATAGTGTACATTAGGCTGAAGCTCAAAACCTATTGTGATAAACATGAGCAAAAACTGCAAAAATATTTGAAGACCGAATATAAACAACAAAATGCAGCAAACAGTTTGGTTGTATAAAAGCATGTTTAATTAAGCTTCTCACGTACATGCAAATAATAACAAAAGCTTTTCAGGTTTGACTTAGCTCACAAACAAGTGGCCGAGGTAATAGAGAAAGAAACTGTACATTTAGGACTTCAATTCACTCACCATTCGTCACCGTCAAAATCACAGCGGCAGTGAGGAGGTTCGATATTTTCCTCCCTTTCTCTGTCTCGCTGTTTTTCCCTGGAGGCTCAAAACGCCAGGGTTGAAATACCATAGAAGGTTCTTTATCAACCCCTGACATATCCCCTCCTATAGCTCTCTAAAAATCAGTGGAGTCGCTAGCAGAAGTTGAGCTCTCACTGCAAGAATTTGAGTCAGCCATGTTCGTGACTTGTTGCGGTTCCACTCCTGTGACGTATCACATCTCGTGATCATAATAATCGAAGCATTCATGGCGAAATGTCAGAAAAGCGTAAAATACGAAGTTTTACGTTAAAATTAACCGGTAAAAAAGCTTCTGAATTCAAATGTTTTGCTTCCTGTATAATTTTGGAAACATTCGGAAACTTTAACTGATATATATTTTCTAGCCAAGAGTTGCCCTTTAATTAACTTTTGAGATGTTTGTAAGATAAGTCAAGCTTAATGGCTTTTTTTAGCCCCCTAACGCAGCTGACTTAAAATGATGTTATCTCAGCGTCCTGATGAACATTTCTCGATGATCACCAATTCTACTGGCAAGAAGCACGCCATCACCTCAGTCTTCAGTTGCAAGTGATGTCGAAGTACTTGCTACGGCAAACACAAAACGCAAAAATCTCGCGTTAAGTCTGATGACAGGACTAAGAAAGAAACGCACGAACTTCTTGAAGCGTGGGCCACCAAAAGGCGAGAAAGTACGATGCAGAGTTCTTTTATTGAAATGTTTGAAGAGTACGGAACAGGACAACGCAAGATTTGAACGATCGGCTAAAATGTTCCGTGACGCCCAGAGCAGGCAAATGGAACAAACAAACGCCGTAGTTGACATTTTTAAAGATTTAGCATCAAAATAATTGTCTTTATCTAATCGTTTATCTTCTGTTATTGAAACGATACATACAATTGTTGTGCAAAACTCACGTAGCAATAGTCTTTTTTAGGATGCTCGTTTTTTGTCCAACCTTTTTCAACGCAATTCTCCAACGAACTTTCAACATGCCAAATGCTCGTTCCACTAGAGATCGTAGCGCACCGAACTTTTGGTTTTAAACTTTCTCTGCTTCTGAGTCAGGCTTCCTCTGTCCGGGTAGGGTTTCACTAGCCAGTTCGTTAGTGAATAGGCAATGTCGCCAGCTAAAAGGGGCCTTATTTCTGTTCCATTTATGTTGCCTGTTGGACCACTAAGAATTTGCGTTCGCTGCAAGTTCATAAAAAACGTCATCTCTTCTGCGTGCATTGTGTGTCGTTTATTATCAGATAACGTCAACGCTTCATCATCGTGGGATTGCCTCGAATCTGTTGCGCTTGATAGACCGATCAGAAGAGCAGTATAGGACTGTGAACTAACTACAGCAATAAACGTAAAAGAAAAGAAATAAATTTTAAGAACAGTAAAGCGTGCCTGTATTTTTCATAATAAGCCCTTTACAGTAAATACTCCTAACCTACAGTCTGATTAACCAGCGCGTTAGCTGCGACCTCTTCGTTAAAGAAACATTATCTGTTCTTTAATATGAAATTCCGGCGGCCTCACAAAGCAAATGTTGACATGGCGGGAAAATTCCGCGGCCTCACAAAGCAAACACGCATGGAATGGACCATGGAATGCACCTTCTCCCCACCGCATATTCTCGTGTCGTCATGACAACGTCATGACGACACGAGACAAAAATCGGTTGAGGTTTACATGCCCAAAACTCGATTTAGAAAAGAGCACCTCCGTTCCCAAAAAATAGCCGCGGGCCACCTTAACCCGAAACAAGGAACGGAAACTTACTTGCGGCTTGCTTGCGACAAGCTTTCACTCCGGTTTGTTCAGTGAGGCGTAAACATGTGGCATGATGCCGGTGACTGGTTTGGCTGTGTTGGCTTCGTATAATTTTTTTTTTCCGTAAAGATCTATAAACCGTTCAGTTTAAACCAGTTTACAGATTGCGTGGCAAGAGGCGATAAGTTATAAAATAAAATTTTATCACGCATTTGTACGAGAAAACAGTTTCTGTTTCCAGTCTGCATTTTGTACCAAGTCTGCAGTCTGCAATCTGAATTTTGTACTGACCGGATGCAATGGCTCGCACTTTCAGTCTTGCAGACAAAATGCTTTGCCTTGAACGTAACCCCATAACCTAACTGCTATTAAAATATATATATATATATCAAAATCTATGACGCAATGAACCTACCCTTGACCACCCCTTCACTGCTCGACCGATTTACATGCAAGGATTAAATAATTAATGCCTTCAAGACAAGCTCACCTTAGTGCGTGTCCACAATCTTATAGAAGTAATGCCTTCGATGAAGTTAAACTATTGAGCTTTTGCTGCTTTATGGAAAGGATGCGACTGTCGAAATCACCGGTCAGTACAAGGCTGCCGTACGTAGTTAGAGGTCATTTGTGGTCATTTGTATGTGCATAATAATCGATCGCATTCTTTTGACTGTTCAAGCGTTGCCAAATGCAACGTTTGAATAACAATAACGCAACGTTACACTGGTTTATTCAAAAGTAAAGAATTTTGTAGAGTATTGACTTGCAAAATAACACGACAATAGTGGGGTAAATGTTACAGAATTTAAGGTAAATCTGAAGCCCCAACGTGATCTGTTTACCCTCAAGCTCACCGGAAGTCAATTCTGAAAATACGTCTGCGCTCGCAAGGCTAGGAATTGTTTGTGTCTGTCCCAGTCATTGCATGAGCTCCAACATCCGGCATTATTTTATTATTATTATTTTTTTATGACTTTCTTTTTCTTTTTGATATTGTTACATGTAATGCTTGTAAATATATGTTTATATTTGAAAAAAAAAAAAAGAGAAACATCCGGGCAGAATTGACCTCCGGTGAGCTTGTGGGTGAACAGATCACGTAGTAGCCTGCGAACGCAGACGTATTTCCAGCTTTCGCTTGTCTCCGCCGAACTTTAGTTTTCGGCGGAGACAAGCGACAGCCGGAAATACGTCTGCGTTCGCAGGCTAATCACGTAGGGGCTTCAGTGCTCGTGAATTTGATAATACAATTTACCTTAAATTCCATAACATTTACCCCACTGTTGTCGTGTTATTTTGCAAGTCAATACTCTACAAGCCGTACCAATTTTACGTTGCGTTATTTGTTATTCGATCGTTGCATTTGGTAACGCTTGAACAGTCAAAGAATGCGATTATTATGCACATACAAATGACCATAAATGAACTCACGTATTCACGATCACGGCTTGTTTGTGAACGACGGCCGCACTGACCGGTCATTTCGACAGTCACATCCTTTCCATAAAGCAGCAAAAGCTCAATAGTTTAACATCATCGAAGGCGTTGCTCAATTCTCTAAGGTTGTGGAAACGTACTAAGGTTAGCTTGTGTTGAATATAACATTTATTATCAAATAGGTCTAAAAACAGCTAAATCCTTGCATCTAAATCGGTCGAGCGGTAAGTTATTAGTTTTCCAGGGTGGGTTCGTTGCGTCGTATATTTTGATATATATTTTTTTCATAGCAGTTAGGTTATGGGGTTATGTTCAAGGCGAAGCATTTTGTTTGTATGACCGACTGAAAGAGCGCGCAATGGCATCGATTTGTATCTGATCTCCAAACTCCAACGGGAGCACACGGTACGGGTTTATTCAGGCAGATATTGGCTGCTAAATGATCGCTGCAAAGGGCTGCAAATATGATATATGCCTGAAGCTTGGCCTTTTTGTTTGCTGCCCTTGCCAGGAATGTCACTAGTTCATGCCCATTACAGGAGATAAACCTCCGTGTCGATTTTTTGCTGAACCTTTTCTCAGAATGTAATCAACAATGTAAATTGAAACTACATTGCCCATAATCATCACCATTGAGTTCATGCGTGACTGTGAAATTATTAGTAAGAAGGAGGGTGGTGAATAGGTTCGAGGATCGACGGATTTGGCCTTCAAATGAACACGGATTGCGGATTTTTAATTTTTGCGATAGGTTAAGCGGATTTCGAAAGTATCGCGGATTAGCGGAGAATTTTGGCCCCGATTCTGGAATCTTTATGTCAGGAAGTTCGGGTTGTAGATACCAAAAAGAAGTTTGGATCACTTAAGCCGGTCTTCGTCGGTATGTTGGCGGAATTGTCGCACAAAGAAGTGATAAAACGAAACTTGCTAAAAAAGTTGGTGTAAGAACATCATCTACCGTTGGTTGCAGGATCTTTTAGTAAAACTATACCACACGAACTTTTTTCAAGTAATGCGGATTCAGATTTGAACGAAAATATAAGAATTTTTTTTTATTGGTCAACGTGGTTCAACTCCACCAAAACACCAAAAGTTAAAAGCTACTCAAATGCGCACTGAAACAGAAAGGACAGCTAATCAAGGTCAATAACAAGGCTCCTAGAAGGACTGTTTTGTCTTTTTGAGGCCCTATTGTCGTGTTTGGATGAAGGCCAAGCTTCAAGAGGAGGGGGCCGCCACTTCGCAATTTTGAAATTTTGACGCAGGAGCATAGTCCAGTCTGCGCGCGCTCTCTCTCTCCCTCTATCAGTTCGTGACGCAGAAACAGCATACAACAAACGAATGACGTAGAAGTTCAGCCTCGTTCCCAGTCGTCCCCGGCGAGCTGGGATGTGACGTCACCCGTCAAGCTTGTACACATTGCAGAATTTTCTCAGTCAGTTTTATTAAAGCAGTTTAAATTGTCGGCGGCTGGTGAAAATTTCTCGATTGACAGCTGAAAAATATTCTTGAGCGATGTAGCTTGCGTAGCAACCCAATTTTCGCCTAGCCAAAATGTGGAAAATTCTTCATTCGAACGGGAACGCTTGCTACGCAGGCTACTGTAGCTGAGTCCAGTTCCTGAACTCTCTCTCCTGTGCCCTTCTAGGGGTTGAACCCAGGGGCGAGTAGAGAGAGTTCATGATGCGCATACAAGTTATCCTGGACTTTAACGTCTGTTTAAGAATTTCCCCCTTGCGTTAGTGAGAAGCTTTGCACAAGCTGGTTCGACACGTTCTTAACGGTTCGTGGGCATTAATTTCCTATTACGTGAGTTTATTTGGTTATCTTGATACTAATACCTGCGTGCGGTTTTACTAAAAATTAACTGATTAAATACATCATTGTTTATCTAAATTCGGTCAACTTATTGTATGCCGCAATGTTTCATGTGACATTTTATAAATCTCTTTTAAACGCTAGTGAAACAATCGGCTTACTCTAATAAACAGCTAAAGTTTTAACGAAACAAGAAAAATTAATTATGAATGTATTACACGGTTCTCGACAACGTCGTTTTTGATCGCTCATCAGTAGCCTTAGTCCCGTCCCTGAACTCTTTCTTTCCCGCGCCCTATATAGGGGATGAACCCAGACGCGAGAAAGAGAGAGTTTAGGGACGGGACTAAGGCCTTAGTCCCGTCCCTGAACTCTTTCTTTCCCGCGCCCTATATAGGGGATGAACCCAGGCGCGAGAAAGAAAGAGTTCAGGGAAGGGACTAAGGCCTTAGTCCCGTCCCTGAATTCTTTCTTACCTGCGCCCTATATAAGGGATAAACCCAGGCGCGTGAAAGAGAGAGTTCAGGGACGGGACAAAGGCTACTGATAAGCCATCAAAAACGACATTGGAGTCCAGTAGTCGGACCTTCTCGCTTTCTCTCCGTTGTGAACTGAACACAGAGCAGCAGTTTCTCAGGCATTGTAACAAGGCCGTTAAAACTGTTTTAATTGCTCGATAGTCACAAATAAGACTGTAGGCGGAGTATCTTCATTGGATATTTTAATAAAGGTAGCTGGTTTGTACGTAATCGGGGTCGTAAGCACGACGGAATCGGAGTCGGAAGAATCAGAACGTTTCCATTTCCTTCCGATTCCGCTTATGACTCCGTGACGCTTACTGGTAATCCAGTAAAACCCAGATCGTCGGAGTCGCAAACAGAAGCGGAAGAACGAATCAATCACAATGCTAGTTCTCAGGTCCTCCGAGTGCTTCCTTTCTGCTTGCGACTCCGACATCACTGGATCACAAGCGACGGATTCATAAGCGGAATCGGAAACTCTGCTTACGACTCCGTCGGCGGTTGATTTTCACTAGATATTAATGATCTGCTCTTCTGGTCTTCTATTGCTGCGTGTTGTGAACTATAACAACTTTCCCTTTTCAACAGCACTAATGGCGGGAACAGGCCTTGCTTTCTCTGGAGGTGGTATCCGGTCAGCGGCCTTCTGCTCTGGTGTTCTGCGCAGGCTTTTACAGCGCAACACCAAGATCGACTACCTGAGCTGCGTGTCAGGGGGCGGTTATACAGGCACAGCCTACCTGGACTGGAAATATAGGCATGGAAAGAAAGACGATCCAAAATGGCATCAGGAATTCTTCGATTACATGAGAGAAAGGGCAGGGCTGATGTGCAACTGGCAGAAGCCTCTTCAAGGAATCTTTGACACTATTGTGTTGATTTTCCTGATGTTGTTGGTGTCTGTTGTAATGCCAATTATCGTCTGGGGATCCTACGTTTTTCCACTAGCTTACGCGGTCGACTTCATATTTGGAGACCTGTTGCGAGCCGAGGACCCATGCGATGATCGTCCTAGCAACGCACCTCAGAACGTCACGGGCTCAGCTATCCCGGATGCTAACGTCACCAGCATGGCTAGACGGGGAAGGAGGCCTCCTTGCAAGATCGGGCCAGGCTCGGAAGCCTATCAACGCCTTGTTATGTTCGCTGCCTTGGTAGCACTATTCATAATTTTCTACATGATAGCTAAGAAGGTTAAAAAGTTTCGTGCTGAGCTCTACTTCATTTCAGCTTTCTGTGGCTTGATGTTTGCTTTCACCTTCATACCGTACTTCATTTACTACTTCTTCGACCGCACACCCGTCTGGGCTCAACTCCTCATTCTAGTTTTTAGCATCGTTGTGTGGCTTTTCTTTCCGGTTCTGAGGCGAAGATCGTCCTTTGTCGTGGTGGTCTACTTTTACTCGTATGCCGTGTATTGGAAAGTCTACGAGTCTGAGATTTTTGGCCTCGAGTATTCAGATTATCTGTTCTATCGACTTCTCTTTGGTTTTGGTATCGCTTTATGGTTCGTGCCTATGTTAGGAGCTATTCAGCAGCGACTCGTGCACCTCTTTAACAGGTAAGTAGAGAAGTTGCACAAGTGAAATACAAACTGCCAGTTTTAGGTCTTATGTTCATACGATTTCGTAAGAAGCTGTGGGAATATACTGACTCAGACATACTTTATTTAAAAGATAAAAAAAGGCCTCAGTAAAATACTGGTTCACGTAATCGCCGTGTGAGTGCCCGTTGAAGAATATGTCATTTATTCCCTTTTTAATCCTTGTAAGGGTAATAAAATTGTTTACGTAATTCAGATGGCAGTCCATTTCAAAGAACAGCCCCGGAATACCCAAAACTGTGCTTAAGATAGTTAGTCCTTGGTTTGGGTACTGGGCTAAATCGCGGGACCTTTCCATGATGTGCAGAGCAAGTGCACACAAATTAAAAGAGGCATCGTCCTTAACTCCGGCTTCACACAATCCGTATCTCGAGCCTTCTATCCTTACTGCCCCCAAGTTTGACGAAACGTGTGACTTCAGTTCCGTTGCAGGAACAACTTTGATTGGTTTTAAAGCAATGTGATCATGATTGGCTGAAAGTGAAACACCAAAGGAGTTCATTGAACCATGATAGTTTCAGCTAGGCATGCGTGATTCAACCGGAAGTCCGGTCATTCTCGACTCCAGAGCTCTTTCACGCAAGTGCGCGGACAAAAACCGAAGGCTCTGGAGTCGAGAATGGAAGTCCGGTATTCTAGGACTTACAATCGGAACTTTCCAAGCAAGGAGAACGAAAACTCCGAGTAGAGATTAGCGCTTTACACTTTTCGGTACTTGTGTCGTGTCAAGTTTTTCATTTTTGAGATTACTGTACTTTGGCTTCAGTTTGCAAAAACTTAGTCGGGTGGCTACGGTTCGAGACGCTTGACTGTAATTTGGACTAACAGTAACGCGTCTTTGTTCAGGTGGAGGCTCCAGAAGGCTTTTTACACAGACGCCAGTGTTGGTTCAACCGGATGCAAAGGGATCGGCTGCGAAGATATTTTCCTGATGACGTGTAGATCAGCGGCAAAGCACGAGCCACTGAGTGATAACGAGTCTGGTCCCTTGAATTTACGTGATCTCGAGGGAATTCAGCCCCAGTACCTATCCAATATTGTAGTAAACGAATGGCGTTTAAACAAGCCAGATGATCAGGGCACAAAATACGAACTTCTTATCATGTCACCCACAGAAATCGAGCGCTTGGATCGTCCTGAAGGCCAGGAACAGTTTGAGAACAAACTTGATCCTGCAGATGTAGACCTGTCCGCTGCCATGGCAACTTCAGCCGCCGCCGTTGCTCGTAACATGGGAGCCTACGATGAGTCAGTGGAAGGCTTGAAGCAGCTGCAAACTGTGCTTGGATTAGGCCTAGGCTCGTCAATGGTGTCTGATGTTGAAGCTTTAAAAAGGGAACATTGTCTGTTAAGGGTGAGCAGATATACTTTTAAACAGTGTACTTGGGTGGTACGTTTCTGTTAAAATGCGATTTAAACCTACCAAGAACGAAGCTCGAGGTATAAGTGGTAAATTTCTTCCAAGCGTAGCGGGCATGAAGAAGATTTACCACAACCAAACAACGAAATGTTATGTTGCGATAATTGAAATATTCAACCTACTAAAGATACTACATAATAATCGTTACCTGAACCCCTGTCTTTGGGCAAACATGGCAAATGTTTGAGCCACACAAAAGGTCGGGGGCGGGGAGGCCCCGGGTAATTATCAACAAAACAATCCTTACTGGTATTGGCAAGTTTAATGTATTCCAGATCCTTCATTGAAAAACTTTCTGCTGGAACTGAAACAGAGTCTAAGGGTAGATCAGAACAGCGACGTAATCGCAGAGAGTTTTTCGCATCTTTCTTTATTTTAGACGACACCATTTTCTTTCTCTTTGCAGGCACTTCCCTTTGTTATCGAGGGAATCCGTATCCTCCCCCTGGTAACTTTCCCATTGATATACTTTGCCGGAGGGGACGAGAAGTGGGTCACGATTGGTGTGCTAATATTTTTTGTTCTGCTGCTGATACTGGCCGTTATTTCGACCTTGAACACTGGGGAAGAAAATCCCGGAAACCTTGAAAAAGTTGCAAGGTGAGCTGGACACGAGACTTATCTAGTTCAATTATAGCTAATTTTAATCTTGATCGATTTGACGCTAGCAGTTGCAGTCAAAATGGCTAATAATTAGTTAATTATTCGATTTAAGTTTCGAATGTTCAATTGAATCACGGAAATCATTAGACAGGCCGCAGCCGATTTTTGGGATGTCACGCAACGCTCCCCAGCGTTCTGTTTTCGTGTGTTTTCTCGGTTTTCTACCACGTCAGGAGTTGGCGTCCGTTCACAAATAGCTATTGACCACGAAGAAAGTTTGCAATCAAAACAGATAGTGTTTTTCCTCTGTGAGTGGACTCAATAAATTTCATTCTGAAGGTGAAGCTCTTTTGTTGCGTCAATTTTATCACCACATCTGTCGTATCCGAGACAGACATGTACCTGACATGAGATTGCCGTGTTTCTGATGAGACTTTTTTTTACCTCCGCAGGTGGTTCATTGTGCACGTGCCTTTCGTTCGATTCCTGAGGCAATTGTTATTTGTTTCCAATGAAGGCCCCATTCCTCCCCCCGTTCTACGACTCAGTGATGGCGGCCATATTGAAAATCTCGCCATCTTGCCGCTTTTGAAGAAGCGCTTGGAGAAGATTGTTGTGGCAGACGGAGGGCATAAGGCCTACGACAAAGAATGGGGACAAAGTCTGCTTACAGCCTTGTCACTGGCACGTGAAAAACTTCACTGTTCGTTCATTGGTCTGGACGGCCGGGACGTTATAGAAGACGTCAAAGAAAAGTTTGTCAACAAGCCACAGGGCCACCAACCAAGAAGTTACAGGTCGGCAGTTTTTAGATGAACATATTTCACTATGTTTCAAGTGTTTTTGGTCATATTATATTCACTTCATGTTCTTTGACATTTTCAACATTAAAGGCCTGGGCAAACGGAGGCGCATGTAGACGCAAGTTGAAAACCTGCGTCTACTTGCGTCTCCGTTTGTCCACGACTTGCGTGCACTTGCGTTGACTTGCGTGCCCTTGCGTTCACTTTGGTCGAGATCAAATTTGCAACGCAAGTTTTTCACCGTTTGGCGACCCTATCGAAGTCTTGTTGTTTACTTCAAGTACTGAATTACAGCGCGCGCAGTAGCATTTAAATGGCTTTCAGGGCTCAAAATAACGGCCGGTCAACGGACAATGTCCGGCCAAAATGACGATTTGTCCGGACAAAATTTTGGTTTGGCGGTCATTTTGACCGGTCACGAACACGGCTTTCAAATAAATAACACACAAAAATTTATTCTCAGTATTACTTGAAATTTTACAGTGAAATCATAAAATAACATAGCAGCTTGCAGTCACAAATTTGTAGAATACAGATCAGACGGTCACGCTCTACTGATTTGTTAGCGGTTTGCTTAAATAAAACAGGAAACGTCCACGTCTGTAAATACGCTAAACGGACAACAGTGACAATGAACATCGCATCAATCAACGTCTGCTATTAACACGCGTACGCAATTATGGTTTGAATTGTCAGGCGGGTCGAGAAAAATAGCACTCGTTAGTGGATTTAAAAAAACTATATGCACCTATAGAAAGTGCGAGTTCGTAACGTGTTTTTCACCAGCAAGATCATGAGAAAATAATAATAAAATCACTAAACGCTTTGAATTTTTTAAGTTCAGTTCCAAGTACATTGTATTTTAAAGTTTTGACAACTTTCTGACCATGTTTATCGCTAATTAGTTAAGTAAAAGATGGTTTGTTAGTAGATTTCCAGCAGGCCTGAAACAGCAACAAGAGACTTGTTAAACTTCCGGCACACCCTTACTGAAAGGCCCAGTTGCTAAGCGTGATACAGGAAAGATATCTAAAAGTCGAGGATGTAAATCCTTTTTACTGGACACAGTTGACATGAAGCCGTTGGCGTTTCCTTTCTTCCTACATGCCGAGCAAAGGCACAGTTATCTCACTTGTAGCATGGGCATATGTCCTATTACTATTTAGTGTTCGGTAGTAAAGACCAGTAAAATGCTTACAACCAAGATCAGCCACAAGCCGTAAGTCGTTAACTAATGTAAAACTATGCAGAGTAACATAACATTACGGCTACTGAGCATTTTGTTTTATGTAGAGTAGAATGCAGAAGAAATGGAAATTCAAAAAGCGAACATAATAAAATGACACTTTTAGCGATCAAAACATTTAAGCTTAAGCCTTATACTCTTTAACAACGAGTGTTTTAGCTTATGAGGCGAAATTCTTGGCAGAATAGGCTATTGCTTCAAAGTAAATACTCAATATTTTGACCGGTCAAAAACGAGACATGACCGAGCAAAAATTGATTTGGCCGGTCAACATGACCGGTCAGTATTCAAAAATTATTTTGAGCCCTGGCTTTTTTTCGACAACTTGCGTGCACTTGCCAGTAGACTTGCGAGTCCGTTTGACCACCCAACGTAAGCCTGTACGCAAGTTCAACTTGCGACTTGGCCAGGACTTAAGGTGGCTCGAAGGGGTTTAGATATTCCGGTCTTTGGTATTCTATTGCAGCTACACCAATAACGTTGAGGTTAAACTTTTAATACAACTTTGTAAAGGTTTTACCAATGAACAAATTTCAGTTGCTATGATGTCAAAATTCGTTGCCATGGCAACGTCATATGAGGTCAAAGATACCTTATTTTCTACCGTTTGAGGCTAATAACTTAAAAACTAGACGGTGAAAGTTTTTGTTTTTCATATATGTTTGCCTACTGAGCAAAACAAGCAATTTAACAATGTTTAAAAAAATTCTGTAGGTAGGGTTCAGAGCCACCTTAAATTCGTGAAAAAATGACGTAGCTTCAAATCCTACCTACAGATTTTTTTAAAAATTTGCGAAAATTTTTCTTTTGTCAGTTGGATAAAAATATATCAAAAACAAGAACTTTCACCGAGTAGTTTTTGAGTTATTAGCCTCAAAAGGTCCAAAATAGGGTATCTTTGACCTCATATGACGTTGCCATGGCAACGATTTTTGACGTCACAATGACGTCAATTTGTTCATTGGTAAAACTTGTACAAGTCTGTACTAAAAGATTTTTCTAAAAATTATTGGTATAGCTGCGATAAAACACCTAAAACAGGCATGTCTAATTCTGACTTAACTGTTATGAGCCACCTTAAGGCCGCGCTGGACCCTTGCTCATTAATAAATTCATTAGCAATTTATTTTGACGGGGTGTCATGTTGTAAATGTTTAATTCTTCGCATTTTGAACACCGATTCCTTCAAAACTTATCAAGGATAATAGGGGTTGATGGAATTTTATCATGATTGTCGTTTTACTGAGAGATGACCGTTTACTTTGATGTGTTAATCTGCAGATAATGCGATTTTGTGTCCAAGTTTCCAGCTAGAATAGCGCACCAAATTAAACGACTATATAACCTAGTGGTAAATCACAACCTCTTTTGTGTTCTGGTCAGAACGAAATTCTCGAATTCAATAATTACTAGGAGTTATTGGCTCCTAAGAGGGTAAAAATGTGAAATCTAAACTTTGAAACGTGCTATCTTCTTTTTGAAAAGAGATTTTAAAAATCCGTTTTGACCAGAACACAATAGAGTACACCAAGTTTATGTTCCCTGCAAATCAAGTCATGAAATTCTGTATCGGTGGAGAAAACTTGGACAAAAAATTGCAGGTTTTGCCGCTTCCGAAGACCTACCGAGTCAGTGTTTACAACAACGTGCGCTTTATTCAAAGCTTCGAATCTAATTATGCTTAATTATGATAATTCCCTACGTTCCAGCGCACAGGACACAAAGCGGAGAACAATAACATGTAATTACTTATACAAAGAACTTTAAGAAATATATTCTCATGAATATTTCGTTTGCCGTCGGCTTCAGTCGTTGCAGTTCGTGCATACTCTTAAAATAAATGCATACATAATTATAGCAAGGGTCCAGCGCGACCTTAAAAAGACATAATGAATAACGACAATAGGGCATTTCCGAGTTGCCTTTTGCCTCATTTTCAAAACGAGTCCTCGTGCGAAACCATTCACATGAAAATGAGTTTGATTTGCATGAAAATGGGCATGCAGGTAAAACTCATTTTCTTATGAATGGGTTCGCACGAAGACTCGTTTTGACACAGAGGCAAAAGGTCACTCGGAAATGGCCTTTTGTTTCGTATGAACTTAGCAGCTCACAAGGGAATTCTTAAGTTCGTAAATTATGCTGCGTTCTTGGGCGAGACACTGGCCAACTGTTCGGGAAACCTGACGAAATTAGCATCCCGCTTGTCTTATGCAGCCGGTCCACACGCGAGTTTTCTTACGCTTGTGCTAATACCATGAACCAGGCTTTAGTGTAACTTGCTAAGTATTAAAAATAATAAGAGTTCAACTGCGCAAGCGGATTATTTTTTTATTGCTGACAAAAATTGCTTTGTTTTCTATTAGGTTTAAGGTTCACTACTACGAAAAGAAATCCATTTTTGAAGAAGGAATTAAAGTTGGGGAAGGTGAAGTTTTGTTAATTTCCCCAAGACATCCCGACAGTGGGATCAAGACTCAGGAACACGTGACATGGAAGGAGGCGTTGCGTGACATTGACGTTGATTTAGAAGCCGGTGATTGGGGACTTGGTCCACAGCTAGACTCAGAAGAAGCAGAGAGCTTAACGTTTTGCTGCTGTGAATGCTGCCATGGCAACCGCCTTCGAGGGCTGTCAAAGATGATGTGTGGCACATTCCCACAACACATCACGGCCAACCAGTTTTTCACGCCACGCATGTTCAGTGCATACCATTCGGAAGGATACAACGCATGCGTGGAAGCTGAGGCCGCTGCGTTTTTGGGGGCTACTCAAGAAGTGGAGCTGACAACTACAGCCGAGCACCACACAGGAGTGTAAAGCTAAAGATATGCACAACGACTCCCGGGTGTGGGAGGGACACCCAACAAAGCTTTATACGGGGAGGCTTCGCCTCGGGGGTCTAAACCCTTACTCTTTCATATACCATTTTCAACAGAAAAGGTAACCCTTTTTATACCTTCCATGAAAATGATACACCATTAATTTACATACAGTAGAAATACTACTTCCCCTTTCTGCACTTTTCACTTGTGCAACCCCTTTAAGTAAAAGAAACATTGTAAGGACGTCTGTTCGAAGTATTTTGAAGGGCTCTTTTTAATAACTAACTTGTACTTACCCGACCCTTTTGAACTCGTGAAATATCTACCCTTTTATAGACTTCCAGCCAGAAAAAGGTACGTCTTTCGGGCGGAACAGAGTCTAACTATACTGAAATGTTCATTGATAGAGTGTTTCGTCGAACAAAAACTAGTCTACAGTGTACAGAAAACCGACACACACCGACAGATTACTGGACGAATCATCCTACAACCCGACTTCCCACAAAGATACGACCATCGAGACTTTGACAAGACGAGCGCAACTAGTTTGTGACACAACGGACAGTTTATCTGACGTGAACAACTACCTTGACCGTGTTTCCTACAAGAAGAACTACAACGCTGACTTCGTTAGACCCTTACTCTTTCATGTCCGTTTAGAGAGAGTTCACCCTAGTAGTGTACGCGCCAAATGTAATTAACAGTTCACTTCGTGCAAAACGTGAGTTCAACTTGTCTGAAAACTCTACACGAGGTAATCGTATTCCAGAGAGTTATATAAGTTTTGTTTGTATATTGCAAATTTTTTTAAGTAGGGTCAATTTGAAACTTTAATGTGTTTTTAATTAACTGCAATAACAGGCCAAATTATTCAATTATAATCTTAATGTTTTAGTGTGCTACGCGAGAACTTTGTGCATTTTTAAGCTCCTGAGTGCGTTGTGATTTAATAAATGATTAAATGATTGATGTTTTATTGATTGACTGACTGACTGACTGATTGATTGATTGATTGATTGATTGATTGATTGATTGATTGATATATCGATCGATAGTTTGCCGTCACTCTAATTGGTTATCCGTCTGATCCGTTTGTCCCTCTGTCTGTCTGTCCGTAAACGGCCGATTTTTGGTACATTGTGACATACACTAATTCACAGTTATATAAGTATGGCTAAAAGAACAATCATTATCCATGGATTGGGAGGTGGGACGAAGCGTTACTGTGAGGTTGATGCATGCTCGCGCATTTTAGGGAGAGCGAGGGAGGGAGGGAACGGTGAAAGGACGGAACTAGGGAGGGAGGGAGGAGAAGAGGGAATGAAGAACTTTGTACCGTTCGAAGGAGAATTCTGAATTGGCCGACTATTTTATGGCAAAGATCTTATAAAATATTACACACATTTTTTTAATTTTTTATTTGGTTTCGACTTTCTCAATTTAAAACACAAAGGGGGTTCAAAGGAAAACTCTCAACACTCAAAGCAATCCTGAACAATTTTTGTTGGCTCTCTAAATGACCAAAGAATCTTATCGACCCAGTCATTGTCATTCAATACGAGTCTAAAGCGTCTCTATTCCGAAGAACTGTTTGTATAGTATCAATAACTCTTGTTGTCTGAAGCCTTCACGAATTCAAACGAGTGGGAAATGGTTGCCTTAGGCATGATTTGTGCGCTGATTTGGCATTTACGTTTTAGACCACCTGATAAAAACAGCTTGCTTGTACCAGTTATCTGAAAAAGATGTCTCAAAATATCTAAACATGTCTTCCCTTTTTTACAACTAATAAATTGTCACACATAAAATTGTTCTCGTTGGGAGAAAGTGACAAGGCAGGGGCGTAGCCAGGGGGGTCCTGGGGTGCCTCCCCCCCCCCCCCCCCTTAGTGAGATGATTTTTGAAGTAAACAACATACAGACCTTATAATTCAGGTGGCGAAACAGCGCGAATCCGAAGAATCAACGCCATAAATCTTTTCGAATGGTAGATAGTTACATGCTCCATTTTCAGGACTGCACATCTGCAGTGGACCATGCAAGTACCCTGTGTGTGACATAGTGTGACCCTCCCCCCCCCCCCCCCCCCCCCCTTTGAAAAATCCTGGCTACGCTCTTGCAAGGATACCACTGGTTACATTGTCCACTCTGTAGATCAGTTATCAAGGACTTTTTTTCGTGTGAATTTGCATGTTGCATTCGTACAGCGAGATATTTTTCTAGAAACTTCCCTGAAAAGGAAGTTTTACAAGCCACAACCCTGTCCAGCGGAGTATCCAGTCACTTTTGTTGTCAAACTCTTCGTATTGCCACACAACGTTACAGCTGTCACACAATTGCTGTAACGCAATAAAACTATAACAACTAAATCGTAAATTTCGAATAAATCATGTTTGAATATCTGTAAAAGTTAAAAATAAGTACCAGACACGCTTACTATTTGTTTCTCTACCTTAACAAACAAAGCATATTGCTGGCTTGCAATGTCACGCCATAAAAAGAAACCGTTCAATGAAAGAAGCCAAAAAAATAAAATGTTATAACAGACTAACACTTAAAAAAGTTCTCAAAGTCTCAGGTCTCTGTGGTGCGCCGTTTCCGAGTTATTTGCCAAAACGTTTCACGCAACTTTATAGAACTTTGCGGTATGGCGACGCCATATTTAGTGTACACCAACATGGCCGCTGTAAATCAACCAAATCATCTGAAATTCACTTTTGTGATGAAAGCGCTTTCTCTTCGCTCGTGAGTTCGTATATATGCACATAAACACATCTCGCGAGACTTTTAAATGTTTAAAGCGCTGAAAACCATAAGAAGAGACTTTTTTTCATTCGGTACAGTTTTGTCACGTGTCACGCAAGGTTAAAATTTGGAAATTCAGAATGCTGTATTTCCAAAGCGAAACACACTACAGGACTAAAAACTTGCAAAACGATTTTTTTCTAGGTCATCTTTAACCTGGTGTAGAAAAAAAATTCTGAAGACCTCACAAGTTTCGAGTTTAGAATTTTATGACGTCACTTGCAAACCAAGAATTCAGCAGTGAGAAATATAACCTGCGAAAACAAGAACGCAGACATTCACACATTCATTCATTCTCGCAATATTTCGTCACGCTTTTAAATCTTGGGTTAAAAATTTTAAAAAAAAGTGAACTATCTGTCAAGAAAGAATCATGTTCTTAACCAGTTCTGTCACACATCCGGGACTTGCGCATGCTGCCTTGCGCCTTCAGCTACAATAAACGAATCAGCCTCTTTACATGCCCGATACCCCTCCCGATGGTAAGCTTCAAACATCAACGGCGTGAAGAACTGATTGGCCGTGATGTGTTGTGGGAATGCATTACAAAACCACGTAGAGCAGCCGTGACACGACAGTCGGTGACAACACTCACAGCAGCAAAACGTCAGTTTGTCGACGTCCACTTGTTTCAGAAACATGCCACGGGACAGGCCATCGGGTTCATCAAACGCGGGAGACGGGTCAGAGTAACGCGCTCCGGCATCTTCCTCGTCTATGACGCCACCTTTTGGTTTTCTTGGTACAATTAATAGGATTTCGCCATCGCGATTGCCTCCACCTTCATTTCTGTCGTATTGAACTTTAAATCTGTCAAATAAACAACAAATAGTAAGCAATAAACAAAAACGAACAATGCTGTTAATTTATATTTTAAACAAGCGCAATTCGATCACGTGGATTTTTGCTGTATTTTTAGTCAAAAGCGGCCGTTATATACAAATAGCTCAAAATTATGCGCCTTGAGGACCAACATCAAGTTAAGTATATCAGTTGTTTAAGGAAGAGCAAATACTGTACCTGGTTTTCAGCAATGTTTTACGAAGACACAATTTTAGGATCAATGGTGCTTATGCTTATAACTCGCTACCTCGGGAAATAAGATCTGTGTCTGACTTAAACAAAATTAAGTCACTTGCGAAACGATTCTTCAAGCGCCAGTGAACTCAGTCTCTTTAATCTGTTGTATGTCCTATTTAATAGTATTGTAGTTGTCTAAGGGCCTGTTTACATAGAGGCGGGGGACCCCGGGTAGGTGAGGTAACCCGCCTACATGGGGTAACCCGCCTGTCGATATAATCTCTAATTTTATCTTGATTATGATTACATGATTAGTGGGGTAACGCGCCTAGGCGGGTTGCCCGGTCTGCTGGGTAGGGTAACCCGTCCCTCTCAGCCTGGGTCGCCTTTTGCCATGTAAACGTTTCAAGGTGGGATAACCCCTGGGGTAACCCGCCTACCCGGGGTCAGCTCGTGTTCAATCTGAAAGCACGCCAAATGTAAACCACACAATATGACTGCCTACTGATACGAAACTGCTATAAACAACACTATTTCGACAACTACTTCGTCTACTTTGCCTAATCATCAAACAATCGATAGCACAAGGCATGAGAAACCCCCGTTCTTTCTCTGGAAACGAAAATCGGGCTACAGCCGCCAAGATCGAAGTCACTAAAGACCAAGGCATGGACAGCCGATCGAGTTGAACTTCTTCTGAGGTATTACAAAATGAAGATGATATGATATGATATGATATGGATATGATATGATATGATATGATATGATATGATATGATATGATATGATATGATATGATATGATATGATATGATATGATATGATATGATATGATATGATATGATATGATATGATATGATATGATATGATATGATATATATGTCGTTTGCAATGTGCCCAGTAATTAAATATATATTACTGTACATGTAATTTAATCAAAGACAGATCTATTCTATTGACTATTTAGAACAAAAGCACTTAAGGGCGAAAAGGAACTACAAACCTGAAAAAACGTGGTAGTTTTTCTCCGGCCTTTCCGGCCTTTGCAGGCTTTACAAACTTCTCCAACAAATCTGAAATCACGTCGCCGCCGCTGTCACTAAGAAAGGAACAGTTCAGCTTTTGACGGGCGAGCATCAGCGCGTTCAAAAGACTGTCTCCGTATAATTTCTCATCATGCTTGTAACCTCCGTCTACGACAATGATCTTCTTCAGTTTCTTCTTCAACAGAGGCAACAAAGCGAGGTTTTCAACATGGCCGCCATCACTAAGTAGCATGACCGGAGGAGGCCTGGGCCCGCAGTTGTTCTTGGAAAACATTTCGCGCACAAAGTGGACAAAGGAGCTGTGCACAGTAAACCACCTAAAAAGATAAAAAATCAACAAGGCCTTGGCTTATACTAGGCCGTATAAATCGGACGGAACCAGCAAAAACTACAGAACTGGTCGCATTGAGAAAGAACCCGGACGGATGAAAAACGAGGAAAAAACGAAAAATAAAACCAAAGAAATTACATAGCAGAGATGGAGCTGAAAACACTCGCATTCAGTTTCTTATCATGCTTATTTTTGACAAACGTTCGTATCTCTAATGCGCCGTGTCTAAAAATACTTGTCTATACTTCATAGTAGAACGGACGTGGAACTAGTCAGCTGAAACATTTAGGAAAGCTCGAACACAATTACTAAATGATTTATTTGCCACTTCCCCTGGATGAACGTGTTAGTTCACCGACCGCAGTTTACGTTACTCCCAAGAATTCTGTCAGGGAGTATCGAAGGGGGGGGGGGGGGGGGGGGGGGGGAGTTACCCCAGCAATTTTCTGGTACAGGCAACTAATACTCTTGGGTGGAATTAGCCGTGTGCGATCATCGTGAATTTTGCGCAGAAAATGTCTAGAGTTACCTGGCTAACTTTTCCAACTTTGATGGTTTCTCCTTTCCGGTGTCTATGACAGCGATGAAGGCCAGTAGAAAGTGTATTACAAAAAAGCTTATAACACCCGCTTTAACCGATGATACGGTGTCTCCACGGTAATAAAGGGCTGGGACACAGATTAACGGAAGACCGCGTACAATGTCCACAAGGATCGGGAGTATCTGTTGAAACAATTTAATAATAAACATGATCATTATGTTACTTAACAACAGGTGATCAAGTTAACGTCAAAGAATAATGAAATTGTAGATTGATACACAGCCAGGATGAGACATAATAAAAACTACAGTAAAAAGCGTTCACTGGTTTAAAATATGAAAAAAAAAATGTGAGCTTTTGGCTGTCACTCTACAGCCTTCGACGGATAAAAATGGAATGCAAGATGGATAAAATACATGCATAAAAGGCCAGATAAAAATTATCAGAAGACCAAAAGCGAAGTAAAAATGTGCTAGTTAGGTGACTATTTTTTAAAAAGAAAACAATACTGGTTTGGAATCGGCTTAGAATTATTGCCAGCATACTCAGTAGCAGAGATGTGCCAAACCTCCAAAGTTTTTTAAATGCGAAAAGAGCCTTTGTCAATGACGCTAGAATTGTGAAAGTCTATGCGATGGTCGAATGACCACGCATGTTTCGCAATGTTTGAGCAATGTGTTTACTGCTCTGAATAGTAGCAAGTTTCAGTATATGGCAGTCTCTAAGGTCAAATCTGGAGCTACGACGTTTTTGCGATATATACAAGGTTCCAGGTCCCAAGTTTAAAGGCGAAATATTATCAATACACTGTTAAACTGTCAAATATTCAAGCCAACATACCCGAAGTACAACACTTTCATTTCTCACTGATTTGTAGTCGCTTATCATGGTTGCACCCATCTCAAGTCCCAGAAGCGTGTGAAAACGAGTCAGTCCTTCCACAGAATTATCATATTTTCCCATGTGCTGTGAAAGGGCAGCTGCTGATGTTGCCATGGCATCTGACAGCTTTATATTTGCAGGTTCCAGCTGGCCTTCGAACTGCTTCTTTTTTGGGTCGCGGTCAAAGCGCTCAATGGCTGTGGACAGCTCAATCCCTGTGGACGGATCAATCCATGTGGACGGCCTCGACGACATCGTTAACAGCTCGTAATTTTCGTCAGACTCTTCACTCAGTTTCCATCGGTTCACCACAATGTTTGATATGTACTCAGGTTTAATGTCTTTTAGATCTTCTAGGCTTAATGATCCCGTCCTTACTTCATGATCACTTTCATCATAGAGTTGTTGGCGGCTCAGTCCTTGTTTATTGCACCGTGAGTGGCAGGCAAGCCACACTGGACAGATGTCCTCCATACCGATTCCTGCGCATCCATATTTACCAAGGCCGTCGGGATGATAAAACGCTTTCTGAAGTCTCCACCTGCGAAAAGATATACAGGAATGCAACGATTTCTATGTGAGGAACCTTACAATAAATGTCAATGTACTGAATCAATCGGGGCTCGTTAAAGCCGCTTGGGCTGAGTCATGCTCATGAACTGTAAGTAGGAAGAGCTATAAAGTGAAAGCAAAATAATTGAATAAGGAAACGATCAGTGGCGCTATATATAAGATGAGACGTCAAATAAAGCAGCCTTATTGGTACCCAGTTGGTCGTCCTAACGGGCTAATGGGCGGCAAAGGAATCACAGTCATGATGTTTAACAAAATCAATTGTTCTGAGCTTCCTAATGTCAGGTTACTGTGCGCAAGAAGTTCCACTATAAAAGGGATGGCACCTCCCACATTTTACAACTTTCGGGCTCGAAATGCAAATTTTCATGGCACGTTGCAGAGTCAAGCGTCCTACAAATTGATTACGCTTCAACATCTCATGAAACCTAAAGATACCCTGTACAAAAATAAAACTGATATAACTTTTAACATTTTAGCGACAAAATTCCCAACAAAAATGAAGCACATTATACCAGGAAATGTCGCAGAGAAAGCACGGGTTGTTTGCCAGCTGTTTTACGCTTTGATTGACAACTGAGAAGGACCAGACAATGCCAGGACATGCCAGGCCCCTTTTATACCGGAACTTCGCGTTTCAATTGCTGGAATTGAAACTGTGTTTGATCTGCTTACCTGTTGTAAACGTGCATAAGCCTTTTGTGCGATGCAGCCAACAAAGGAACAATCCACAGAGCAAATCCCGACACAAATATCAATCGATTAAACAGCTCTCCAGAAAACTTAATACCGAGCAACTTCGCCTCGTACACCTTCCAATATATAACATAGGAATAGAAATAAATGAGCAGAACATAAGATGTTTTACTGCGCAGCAGAGGAAGAAAGAACCACACCATAACTCCAATAAACACAAGAAGATACTGCGTCCAGGATGGGATTTCGATCAAGAACTCGTGAATGGCAAATGGAAAGAAGGTAAGAGCTAGAAAAACAATGAATGTGGTATGGATAAAACTTAAAGGAGTAGAGTACCGCTTCCACTTTCTAGCAAGAACGAAGAATACAACAAAGAGAACGAACAACACAGAGAAAAGAACAATAGTGTAAGAATCGTCAGTTCCTTGTCGATCAAGACAATGATCCCGGATGGCTTTTGTGGTGGCGTTCTGGTCAGTTGAAGGCTGCAATGTTGGATCAGACTGAGCAGCAGCGACTTCATCACAGTCCAGCTTAGACCGCACGTACTTTCCAAAAAGGTAGTCGATGAAGAAGGCGATAGGGCATGCGTACGAACCCCACATAATGATTGGCTCAATGAAGGTGATAAGGAGAACAAGGCAGAGCAGGCTTATGGTATCTACGATTCCTTCTAACGTATTCTCCCAGTGACAGAAGTACCCTGCTCTATTTCTAATGTGGTCGAAGAAGCGGTCATGCCATTTTGGATCGTTCTTCCTCTCTTCTCTGTATTTCCAGTCCAGGTAGGCTGTGCCTGTGTAACCGCCCCCCGACACGCAGCTCAGGTAGTCCACCTCATCTACCTTTCCCTCTTCCTTGAGTTTAAGCAATCTGCGCAGGACTCCGGAGCAAAAAGCCGCTGATCGAATGCCACCACCAGAAAATGCCAAACCTATGCCAGCCATTGATGCTGAAAGAAAAAATAGAAAAAAATTAAAAACCTGAGGTAATTCTAAACCGGTTTGAAACAGGTTTGACCACTCAGTTATTTGAAATCGACACGAATGTCTTTAAATATTTTTCAGCCGACTAAAACATTAAAAAAATTAAAAAATTAAAATTTCAGAAAGCACTTTCTGCTTGAATGCTCGAGCTGAAAAAAGTTATTTTCCTTGACAGTATATTAAAACTATACAAGTGAACTGAGCGCAAATCCGTAAAATATATATCTTATATCATCCTTTCTTGCTCATGTATATAAGAAACCAGCCCGTCAAAAATAAGTTTGTGAACCAGGGTATTTACCAGTCGCCCATTGGCGCCTGGGCTAATCATAGCACTGACTTGCTCAATTCCCAAAGTTTTGTGCAGCACGGTCGAGAAGTGTTGATATGTGTTGAAGCATTTCGTTGGAACGTTTTATCGTACGCGTCCGCGGACGCGAAAAAACTTAAATCAACTTCATGACGTCAAGGGTAAAAAATTTTTTCAAGCAAAAGAATATTTACATTTCTCTGAGCAGAATGCCGAAAACTTTTGATTTTGGTTGAAACCTCGATTTTCTGTGAATCGTCAAAGTCGAAAAAAATCGCAATAATTAGAAACACGACCGAGCCAAAGATCCGGTCAAAAGGGTCTGGGTCCAATAAAATTCGTGACGTCAACCCAGTACATCAGTTGAACGTGATTTGATCTGCCTTGTATGTAGGTAGTGACTCGGGTCGGAGCTCAAAAATGCAAAAAAAAAAAAACCGGGAGACCATCAAGTTCTCGGCAATGTAATCGAAGCACATCAGAGTTTAAGATTTCTTGGTCACCTATCTTGGTTCGATCGGCGAGTGCGTGTAGCAGCGAAAATGAAAATCAGACTTTCGGCCTTCGCACACGGGCTTAACAGATGTTTTTACATTCCATCTTGATAAATACAGTTCGTTGCTATTGTTTTCAATATTGTGTTTTTTCCCTCACTCTTTTGCTCACTCGATGGAATGTAAAAACACGTTGATTTGAATATTTTAGCATAAATTGCGAACGCTGAATTTGTAACGAAACATTTTCGTCGGTTCGAACGCCTTCTAAGGATAAATTTGGACGTGTTCCAGTAAATTAACGTTAATAAAACTTTGGAATTAAATTCTTTGCATTATGAAGCATGTTTTGCGAAAGTTTTAAAAAAATCGTTGGAGCTGTTTTGGAGATTTTGGAAAAAGCGCGAAAAGTAGAAAATTTACCAAAAATTACATTGGTAGTGACCGTATGAAAAAATCCAATCCTCGGGATCGCGATAACGAAAATCAACTAAACTTTCACGGCGACGAAAGATAAGTTAAATACACATTTTGGAGTTATCTCGAAGCAATTTCATCAAAGCAGTGTCTGCGTCTCGGTCCGTTTATCATTATAATGCAAAAAGCATGGTTTGAAATATAATTTCGATTTATTCGAAATCAAACATACAGATTTTTTTTATTCTTGTATATTTGATTTGCAGTACACCATAGTTTCAGATTCTGGTTTTTTATTTTTTTACACCAAATCGTATTCGCGTAGAATTCCAGTTTAACTGGTATCTTGTTTTTCTGTTTATCGTTGCCATGGAAATATCGATTTTCCTAAAAAATATACCATATCAAACTTCAATCCAATTTCAATATCTGGTGTAAATTTCACATCGATCCGAGCCCGGGAAGTTTGCTAAGCGGCCAAATGAAAATGTTTGGTATGGTCCAGAAAAAACTGTAGAGGGACACCTTAAAGCTTGCGGCGCTTACCGGTAGACCCTTTGATTACGAGCTGGCCTTGCAAAGGATTTCATGTGGCAAATATGCTTTGTTGCGAGAAGATGTACGACAATATCTTTGTTGGGTCGGCAGGAACTTCAGAAGTTGCTGTGCTTGTGTGGACATTATGTCAGTACAAATTGTTTTCTTACGGGGATATGATTTGCTAGGGGAATTTCAGTCACATTTTAGCGTAAATTTTAAGAACGATAATTAAGATGGGGACTGTGGGATTAAGTTACCCTGGTAGGTTAGCAATTGCGCTGCCTCAACTGGAACAACACGATACAATTTCAATATATCTTTCCGCCATACTCCTGTTTGTTTAACCGTGGTAATACATAGTCAGGGCTATGACAGGCCAACAGAAGCACTTGTCTCGGTAAAAATATTAAACTTATTTTTTCATGATCCTGTAATAGGCTATGCATTACTAGTAAGTAAACATGAAAGAAGTGTCTCTTTTCCTGATATTGCCCAAAAGAAGCTTATCCGGGGTTCCAGAGTTCGAAAGTCGACCCCCTAGCGGCTCGCGCCTTCGGCGCTGCACATACGCCTCGGTTATCAGGCTTTGGGAAACTTATATGCTATTTCTTAGTAGAATTGTAAGTTTTTGTAAATTAACTTACTTAGCGTAAACATCCAGGCGATGGGTACTCTCCGAAAATTTGGGTGGGGTGTGCGGCATGTTTCAAGAAGTCGTTACCCTATTTCATACCAAAATATGTGAATTCTGCAATCCTTTTTCAGACTTGACCCCAAAGTCGATACCTTATTTCAGACCAGATTGTGCCCAGGAACTGCTTTGGTTTGCCTAATAATTTGACAACGGCCTCAAATTCCCAACATTTTTAAAGGGGTGCAACATTTTGAAGGGGTGCATAATAACAACAATAAAAATATTGTCTTTCAACAGTTGCTGACCAGACTCACCAGAGTGCACAAAACATACCATATTTCAGACCAAAATGATTAAAACCTATACCCTATTTTAGACTCTTCCCCCCCCCCCCCCCCCCCCGGCCGCCAGTGCGGAACAACTGATCTTTTGTCGGTTAGACAATGAAATGCCTGAAACACCCTCGTTAATTGTGCTGCTTGTTTTAAGGAATTGTAAGAGAAAAATAAGGCATAGGAACGAATTTGCAAAACTAAGCATTGTTCAGTTAAAAAATATTATTGTACTACTACCACATTGCCTTTCATTGACTTACTATTTTGAGCTGTTGTTATATAAAGGAGCCATTCCAATCAAATATTTTTAGAATTTTTAAAATTCTAAAAACACTTAAAAGTGTATGACAGTATTTCATAGAGAATTGTTTACGAGAGGTGAAAGTGTTTTGAAAATAGCATCATGTATCACTGCATCCATATCCCGTGTAAAACGTCCAAACATTCCCCTAATAACATACAAAATTAAGTTCGAAATTATAGGCATAATGGTCTCAGGCCAGCATTTTCATGTTAATGCTGATTTGGTCAATTTTTGGTTTAATAATTATCGCGATCTGCCTACAAACAAAATGAAAGCGTGATGAATTTTAAAATATATGAGACGGTTGTCAAGAAACGGTCATCACCAAGTCAGGAATGACGAGGGTTGAAAATTAATTTCAGTCTTTTTCCATTGATTCCCGCAATGGATGAATTTTTTAATTTCCTTTTATCCTAATTACAAACCAGAACGATGCAAGGATGAATTAATCAGCATAGAATCAGCATAGAGCAGTTTTCACTTGAGTGTCGAAAGAGATCTCGAGATCGTTTGTTTTGGTTTTTAAAAATTAAGACGTTCTCTGGTTAAAAATTTGGTAAAAATGAGCTTTCGGCTGCCAAACTACAGCCTTTAACGAATGATAAAAAATGGCGCGAATGAATAAATATATGGGCTAAAAAATGTGTGAAAAATTACAGAATAAAAATGCATAATAAGGTGACAATAAAAAGAATTTGATGAATTAGGAAAACTATTTTAAAAGAATAGAATATTGTCGGGGTAATGACCGCCATTTTTTATCATTCGTTAAAGGCTGTAGTTTGGCAGCCCAAAGCTCATTTTTACCAAATTTTTAACCAGAGAACGTCTTAATTTTTAATCATCATGAACCCTGGTTACTCTTCTATTTTCAGTTGTTTTGGTTTTGCATTACTGCGCTAAGGTCGCCTTTTTTTTACCCACAATTCTGAAATAAGAATGGTTGGTACAGAATGCTACAAATTATTCGGATTGCCTCCATAAAAAAACGCCCGTCGAGATGCGCGGTCCTGGCTAGACTTGCTACAAGTCGACATCACGAGTTAAATAATCTTTAAATAAGCTAGCGAAGCGACCTTTTGGCAAAGACAAAAGATTTTATTGAAAGTCTAGGTCCTGGGACGAGTAAACGTTGCGTCACAAATATCGCGGCCGACAAAGAATCTGCCATTGCAGCCTCGTACTTTTGGTACAATGAAATTAGACGCAATGTTTTACTGGTTTTATTATGTCCAAAAGTGTAAACTGAGTTTTTTCTCCGGTAGGGACGTATTTGAATCCGCAGCGTTCATCTCGCCCTCCGCCATCTTGGATTTTCACTAACGACATTCTGCCCTAGGGAGCAGAATTAATGGCATTGCGTTCTGCCCATTCCGGAATAGGAATGCGGAATAAAAAACACGCGCATTTCACATTCTGGCCATTCTCATTCTACAATTGTGAATAAGAAAACACACTTTTAGATAGTGATTGGTTTAAAAACTCGCGCCACTTTCTCGTCCAATCAGAAGTAAAACAAAAACCAATCGCACACGTTTTCCCGCGCTTTCTGCGTTTCCAGATTCCTCATATGCAACGAATTTTTCCATATTTTTCATTTATTTTCTAGCACTGATTTTGTATTTCTAGATGCAAGTACTTGTGTCGGAGAATGTATCAAGCTTTTGCTAATTTCATTTGTTTTCGTTCGATATTTTAACACTCTGGCATCTTCTTTCTAGAGGAAATGTCTAGAACTGGTTTGGCCTTTTCTGGCGGTGGTATTCGGTCAGCGGCTTTCTGCTCTGGAATCCTGCGCCGATTGCTACAGCGTGACGTGAAGGTCGACTATCTTAGCTGCGTGTCAGGGGGCGGTTACACAGGCACAGCCTACCTGGACTGGAAATACAGGCATGGAAAGAAAGACGATCCAAAATGGCATCAAGAGTTCTTCAACTATATGCGCTCCAGGGCAGGTTACTTCTACAACTGGCAGAGCCCCATTGTCGCCATGTTCGACTCGCTCCTCATATTTGTGCTGATTGTTCTGGTGTCCGTGATTATCCCTATCATAGTCTGGATGTCGTTCGCATGTCCAGTGGCATACGTTGTCGATTTCCTAGTTGGTGATCTACTAAGCGCTGAAAGATGCGTTGGAACTTTGCATCACAATCAAACACATGCACACCCTGGTGAATGCCATGTGGAGGGAAATGCTTACAAAAGAATCGTTTTGTTTGCAAGCCTCTTGGCCATTGCTGTTTTTAGCTTTGTGTTAAACAACATCACTACGCATGGAAAAAATCTCTTTGCGTTCATATCCGTTTCAGTCCTGACGATTCTAGCCCTTCTCTTCTTCCCGTGGGCCATTCACGCATTCCTAGAGGGCACCCCTGTTTGGGCACAAGCGCTGATTCTTGTCCTTGCAGCCATCATTTGGTTCAGCTTCCCCGTGTTTCGCCAACAAGCTTCGCTGATCATGGTAGTGTACGCTTATGCGTTCATCATTCGCGTTCGTGTCTACAGGCATTCCCTTTTTGGGCTGCACTACTCCGAATACGGCTTCAACATACTAATGTGGTTATCTGGCATGGTGCTTGCATTGGTACCTTATATACGATCAATCCAGCAACGACTAATGCATGTGTTTAACAGGTAAGGCAGTATAAATGAACCAGTGTTGTATTTTACCAACCCTAAGGGGAAGTTTAATGCTCCATGTCTACATACTCGCTAAGAGTACCGGAATGGGTGCACGTTGTCCGTGAATAGTCCCTTTCTTCCGTTGAGACCTTTGCCTATGTTAAGTTATCTTCACCTTAGGTGGCGTCTCCAAAAGGCATTCTACACACCCGAGAGCGTGGGAGTGACCGGTTGTTCGGGTATTGGATGTCACGACTTGATCGTCGGTTACCCTCGCATCAGGTCCACCTCCCCGATCACGCATTTGTCCATGGCTGACCTTGAAGATATTCCTCCGTTTTACATCAGTAACACGACGATAAATTCGTGGAGAAGAACTCCCGAGGATAAAGAACCATTCGAGCTGCTCACAATCACCCCACGGGAAATCCGACGGCTAGACAGCCCTTATGACGAAGATGTCTTCTTGGATAAGCTGGAATCGGTGGATGTAAGACTGTCCGAAGCCATGGAGATATCTGCTGCAGCTTTGTCACAGCACATGGGTAAAGAAAGTGGCTCTGATGTATTCACAGATATACGGATTCAGATAGATAGATAGATAGATGCTTTATTAAAACTAAATTGCAACCCGAGGGTTGAATTATATAGTTTTTTACAAAAAAATTACAATGGTTAAAAAAGGTTAAAATTACATATACAAAAAAATATACAACTATGAAATGTCAAATATTTAAAATTTGAGCGCATTGCTAAGAATGAATGAGTTCTTCAATCTATTTGTCTTAAAATTAGCATTAAATTTTCGTTTCTTCCTCAAATTGTAATGACAGGTGTTCCTCTCTGGGAGTAAATTATGGAGTTTGTTATTCGTGTCTTCTACAATCTTTGAAAAAAGCTTGTTCGTTAGGGACTGTCTTCTTGCTGAAAGAGTTTCAAGACCGGCCTGAGCCAAAGCTTCTTGGTAGGGCTTGAAAGGAAAAATGATGCGCATTGCCCTCCTTTGGATCCTCTCTAACTCTTCTGAAAGGTACTTTGGAAGACTATCATGGAATACTGGACAAGCATATTCAGTAAGAGGACGAATACAAGTTCGATAAAATTGAATTAGCTCCTGTGTTCCGAGACCAGAGCGTTTGAGCTGCGACAGACAATACATTCGTTTCCTAGATTTCTTTCCGATTTCTTCAATGTGACAATTCCATTTAAGGTTACATGTAATGTGCATACCTAGAATCTTAGCCTTGGGAACGCATTCGATTTCACTACCATTAATTACAATGGGGTCAAAGGAATTGTTTGCTGTACTAAAAGTTATTCGAAGTTCCTTGCACTTTGCCTCATTGAGCTGGAACTTGTCTTCAGCTGCTCTGGTTACGAAGGTATCAACGGCGGTTTGGATGGTACTTGGCCGGTTCTTGGCTACGGTTTCTGAGATGGTGGTGTCGTCAACGTATTTCCATAGCTTGTTATCAGGAATGTCGAGTTCATTAATCATAATGATGAACAGCCACGGGCCAAGCTTAGTCCCTTGGGGGACCCCTGCTGGGATTGCCCCCCACTCAGAGAAGCAGTCGGAGCCGAGCTTCACTCGTTGCTTGCGGTCGGTAAGAAAATCGATAATCCAGAACAGAATAGCCTCAGGGAGATCATAGTTGTGCAGTTTATTGATCAATATGTGATGATCAATAAGATCAAAGGCTTTCTTGAAGTCGAACAGGACCGCCCTTACTGTGGCTCCATCACCGTCGGTTGCACTGTTCCATTCGTGAATCATGCTGATAAGCGCTTCAGTTGTACTTGAAGAGGGGACAGTACCAAACTGCCTTGGATCCACTTTTGCGAGTACAGCTGGTTTAATATAACGGTCAACGATAAACTCCTCTGCCAGTTTCGAGAGGATAGGTGTAAGCGAAATTGGTCTCAAATGCTTATTCACATCCTGGACTGGAATTTGTTTGGGAATAGGAGTAATGTCAGCATGTTTCCAGGAATGTGGTAATGTAGCCTCCTTGTAGGAGCAGTTGAGAATGTCCGTGATGACTGGAGCAAGGAGGTCTGCGTTCTCTTTCAGTAACCATGCGGGCATGTTGTCTGGCCCAGAAGCCTTCGCTGGATTCAAGGACGCAAGTTTTCGGAAAACACAGGTCTCGGAAATGGGGGGTAGGTCGGTATAATGTGCGTCACATGAAGTACGGGGAGCCAGTGGTGTAAAGGTGCTCATTGGGGCCAGGAATGCTTTATTAATAGTGTTGGCGAGGGCGGTGGAGTTTAGAACGGGCCCTTGGTCGATATTACGCAAGACTGATATTGTGTCTGTGCGGGTGGCAGCCTGCATCCCGGCGAGTTTCTTCACCTCCTTCCACCACCTGCGAGGCTCACAGTCCCTTAGTTGTTCTACGTTTGACGCATAGTATTTGGCCCGGCATAACTTGCGTAGCCGGTTTACACTGTTTCGCAGGCGGCGGAAATTGGCATCGTCCCCTCGGGCAAGAGCTCTCTGTCGTTCACGTATCATGGATTTCAGCCGTTCGTTAATCCACGGGGGATCGTTGATGGAAAGCTTCTTTGACCTTAGGGGAAGCAGTGTGTCCATACCTAACTTAATAGCAAACTCCAGAGTATTTGTTTTCTCTTCACAGGAGACCTTTGTCCCAACGAGAAGGTCAAGGTCGACCTCTTCAAGATATTTCCGTATAGCTAGACGCTTTGTTGTTCTCAGATCTCTTGATTTTATTACGATCTTGTTTTTAGGGAAATCGCTTCTTGCCAAAGGTTTGACTTCAACAGTGTCGTGGTCGGAGAGGCCAAAGTTAGGTCGCTTTATAGGCACCTCGTAGAAAGCGCCTAAATTGGTAAACACAAGATCCAGCATGCTCGACCCACGAGTTGGAAACGGGACTATTTGTTTAAGTCCGTGAGCGTTTTTAACATAGCTGAGATCAAGTTTGTTAAAGTCACCGACGAGTAGAAGACCGGAATCGGGGAGTCGAGCTTCAATGCTGGATAACGATTCGTGCAGGTACTCTGACATTAGGCGATCACAAGCGCTTGGCGGATGGTAAACAACTCCAATAATAATAGACGGTATTCCCCTTGGGAGTCTCTGTGGGCAAATTTTAACCCATAAAACTTCAAAGTTCTCGTCCATTATGTCAACTAAGACCTCAAAACGAATAGTATCCCGTACGTACATACACACCCCTCCATGGTCAATAACTTTCCTGTCCAGGCGAATAATATTGTAGCCGGAAACAGACACAACGTGATCGTCAATATGGTCTTTCAGCCAGGTTTCGGTAAAGCAAGCAAAATCAAGGTTTGCATTGCTAATGGCCACTCGTATTTCATCGATCTTTGGTGAGAGAGACTGAACATTCGACACTATGAATGCTGGTACAAACATAGATTTAGAGCCAGGATTAGGCAGTTGTTTTTCAGGTGGAATAGCTATACAGTTATCGGCGACGTGCCCGTTGGTCGGTGTTACGGAGTTGCGGTTCGCTGATCTCGGTCGTTCAGTGCGTGTTGTTATGTGAGCTTGGGGATGTTTACGTTCCGCTCGACGGTTTATTAAGGTCGGAATAGATCGTTCCATAACGACAGTATTCCATTTCCTGGGATGTCTAGGGCCACGATATCGGAGAAGACCATTCAGTTTAAGTTTTCCAAGATGTTCCTTGAATTCGTGGTCGATTTTGCGATGGCGAAGAGCCAATAATTCTTCTCTACTGAATACTATACGGTCGGACGCTGGTGGTAACACGTGGAGCAAGTTCTTGTTGCTCGAGCAACGGGATCGCAACTCGGAGGGCGTCGCTTGAACAGCTTGTGATGGCCCAGGGTTAGCTTGAATATCCATGCACACGGTGAGATCTCTAGGTGGAAGGCAGAGACAAACGAAACCATGCTTTCTAAACTCCGTCACTGGCCTTTTAGGAGCGTTCGACAGATTTAGTTGTTTGAGTACTTGGCTTGGTCGAACAGGCGAATATCCGCAAAATAAACGCCAATTTGGAAGCACTCTAGTCTTAGTCGTTGAGTTGACATTTAAAGAAAGGCTAGCGAACTGCGAGAGCAGGAGAAAATACAATATCATAACAGAGCTAAAAAGCGAGGCGGCCATCTTGGCGCGCATACATTAGCGCGTCGGGGCGACCATTCCTTCATATCCTCACGGGAGTCGAAGGCAAAACGTTTGTCTTCAAGTAAGTGACATTTTGAGCAGCATAATCATTGGTAAGGTAATTATGCTTTGTATGTTTGGTTGCTGATTTGCTGATCTCTTGTGCAAAGAAGTCTGACCAATCTTTTGTCCTGGCCAGGAAGCGTAGATGGATCGAGAACTGACGGAGGTCGAATGAAACCTGATAAAACCTTTATGCCGAGAGAACCATTCAGCTGCGAGGTTGCTATCCTTTTTCCGAATGACGTACCGCTACATAGATACAGAATACTCGTATACCGTGCCCGACTGGTTAAAACCAGTATAACAACCAATAATAGAGTAGCACTGTAATCTCACTGAAGAGCTCGAGCCACGTCATTAGTTTGGGATTTCGGGTAGACGAATCTCTCGTTTTCGAAGAATGCACTTGAATTTTTGTCGCAAAAGAACACCGTTCTCTTCTTACACTAAACGGTCACTCTTCATATTTTGTTCACTCAGCTTGTTCCAGGCCTGATTGAGTTTATTCGAGTTCTTCCCATGATCATTTTCCCAGCGGTGTATTTCCTCGGTGGAGATGAAAAATGGGTCGCCATTGGAGTGTTTTCATATTTTGGGATCCTTCTTCTGTTCTCTGTAATGACCATCTTCCCCACTGGAGCTGCAAAGCCAGGATTGCTAGAAAAGATTACAAGGTAAGTAAAACACAACTCGGCCTAGGTAATTCCCAGGTTTTATTTCGACTGTCAAAGTATCGTAATTTTTCATTGTCCCCTCCCACAGGTGGTTTGTGGTCAATGTACCTCACATACGCTATGTACGGAGCATACTTGGTATTATCAATGTAGGACCCTCCCCTCCCCCAATAATGCACATCAGTGATGGCGGCCATTATGAAAATCTGGCTTTGCTTCCTCTCCTCAAACTGCGGCTGCCAAAAATCGTTATTGTGAACGGAGGTTTCTGCGAATCAGACGCAGCTTACGGTGCCGACTTAAAGGCGGCGCTAGAACCGGCGCGGGAAAAAACTGCGATGCTCGTTCAGTGGCTTGGATGGTCGTGACGTCATGGAGGATATCCGAGCGAACTTTGTAGAGAAGAAGCCTGGTGACCAGCCCAGATCATACAGGTGAGTTTGTGAGATCATGTTGATAGGATTAAAGATTTAAGAGCAGGTGTCCACAAAAATCAAACATTGAGTGGCAAACTTCAAAATTTCAAAATCGCTCAAACTTTGGCTGTCAGTAGTCCATAATGAGTTATTCATCGCCATGCAATTCATTTCTCAAATAACTTTTTCTTTCGGCAGGAAATAACGATCATAAATTTCACGGCCAGACGTGGGAAAATTCGACTTGAAAATAAGCGGTTTTAAAGCAAACCACTTGCCTTTACTATAAAACCTGAAGACATTCAATTGTTATCAGCTTATTCTACATCTTTTCCAGATTTTATTCTATAATTTCTATGAAGTTTAAATAAATTCATGACACTAAGAGAGATCTGAAAGAAATCCCACTCTTTCTCTATGGAAATGACAAGGTAAATTTAAGAGATTATTTACCATACTACCTTTGTTTCAAATAAACTGATATTTTGGAAATAAAGTCAGCAAGAAATGGCCTTCCAATTGATGTCACTTTTTGTCTGGGGAAATTAAATCGTTCTCTCTGAGAAAGCGCTAAAAATCTCGAAATCAAGCAAATAAGAGATTGCGTGACAGACGTGACAAAGGTGGAAACTGCGATTTTCAAATATTTTGGCCCTATAAACTCCACAAAGATAAAAAGATCTTATTGCTACGCATGAATTTGCCATTCATTAACTTTTTGTGAAAAAAAAAACAGCGTTTGATTTCTATTTAAGCTTTCCCTCCGTTTTGCGTGCAAAGTGTACCCAGTTTATATCATTTCTTTCACTTGGATGTTGTGTTATGTGGATGCCTTTGTGAGCTAATAAGTAAATTATTAATGCTAATTCTAGTTCCTAGTTCTTAATATATATTTATTACTAAAACTGAACAACTTGTCATCGTTGTTATGGTTGCTAATTCTAAACAAGTTTTCCTCCTGATTTTTGGATTTTCCCACGGCCTTGCCGCATTTCTCACGCACTGTGTAATGGGTGCAATGTAGTTATTGTGCTCTTTTCAGAGTATAATGAGAACAGACTGCTCCTGTAATCGGTAAGATAAAAGCTAGAGTCTTAAATTACTTTGCGCAACTGGCAAAGGATATTTCAAATGACTGTTTCGGCGGGTCGTTTTCTCCTGAAATATTCAACCACAGAAAGTGAACTCATGCTTAGCTGGCTAGATTGGGTGCTTTTACAACACGGACTCTGGACACAATTTTACTCCTGAGTTAGATCAGGTAAGTTGTGTGTAAATTGTTATTTCAGAACACTGCCTGAAAAGGTTCAGTCTGTGGAATGATGCAGCATATAGTCCGCTTGCAAATAATTTGTACTGACGTTATTTGTATTTATTTTACACAAAAAATGATGGCAGAATTACCTCAACCTTTTACCTTTATTCCACTCTTTTTTGCACCAAAGAAAAAACAAAAGGCAAAGCGTGACTCGAATGTATCTCGTGTTGATTCCACTGATTTGGGTATCACAGCCAATGCAACAAATTTACTGAACGACAAGTTTTGAAGAGTAACAAAGGGTACCCTAAAGTGAACCATTGACATCCACTTCTAATGTGCAACATTGTCACTTAAATACATATGAGCATGAATGGGGGTATCCTCGGAGACCCAGGGGCAGCAAATCGGGCAAAACGAAGTAAACCGGGCAGAAACCGTATCGGCAAAAGTGTTCTATAAAAGTATAAGCCCCTGGGAAACGAGTCTCTCCAGACGGTATATAATTCATGTTAAGACACAATATAGTCGCCCTGCAGCTTTGCTTGCAGCTAACATTTATTTACTGCTGTTTGCTTGCGGTTAGCATTTTACCCTGTAGTTTGCTTGCAGTTAACATTTATTTACTGCAATTTGCTTGCAGTTAGCATTCATCTTGTGGTTGGGCGACTATATGTTTTTCATTGTTGGCGGCCATGTTGACTTACTATGAAGTTCTAAGCGACTCTGCGAATGCTGGCTCCTGATTGAGCAAAAAAATCCTTTGTATTATTTTGCCCAATCGGCGAACAGGTACTTCAGAGTCACTTTCGTGTGTTCTTACACGGCAATCTATTTCAATTTACATTAGAGAACCACAAAAAGTCGGGAAATCATTTCGGATGTCAGAAAGAAATATATTTCAAGATCTGCCCGGATATTGTCATATGGACTGATCAGAGGAAATAGTGGCTTGTTTACCTGTATGCGACACATTGGCGGCCGTCCGGCACACTCGTCTTATCTCGTCTGGTACGTGCGACAATGTTCGCAGCACGGACAAATTGCAGTCGGCCGAAAAATATTGAGAGAAAGTCAGAAAAATGTAAAATCAAACGTACAAGCCAGTACCAGAAAATTTCAGAAAATTGAGACCTTACATCAATCTTACATCAATCACTCATTTAATTTATTCTTTTTACTTTTTATTTTCGGATACTTCAGCCAACTGGAATATTCCCGTGCTGCAGGCCAGACGAGTATGCCGAACCGCCCTCAATGCACTGCACAGGTAAACAAGACACAATTTATATTTACAATACATCTGATCGGTCCAAACAAAAATTACTGGTGGATGTGTTGATATATTTTTCTTTCTGACATCCGAAATGACTTCCGACATTTCTCGGCTATCTTATGTTAATTAAAATAAAATATGGCCGATACAATAACCGCCGTGTAAGAACACACGAAAGTGACTCTGAAGTTACTATTCGCTGATTGGGCAAAATAATACAAAGGATTTTTTTTTGCTCAATCAGGAGCCAGCAATCGCAGAGCTGCTTGGAAATGGTCTGGAGAGACTCGTTTCCCAGGGACTCTTACACTTTTATAGAAAACTTTTGCCGCTGCGATTTCTGCACGGCTTACTCGTTTCGCCCCCACTAACTGCCCCTGGGTCTCCGAGGATGGATTGGAGGAAGCTGCTTGTCCAACCTTCCGCTTAATTCTTAACAGCCATTATGATACGTGGACATGGTATACCTAGTAGACTGTTTTTAAACAAGGGCTCACTTGCGGCGTAGCCCTTGTTTAATATATAGCTAACGTACAGGCCAGTACAAAAATTAGCCAGGCTGGCCGGCAATATTTTTAGCAACGTATTTTTAAAATGTGCAAGTAAAACAATTCAGGTTGAGCACTTTTAAGAAAGATGAAATGGAAATCGATGCAGTTTTAACATATCGCTTACAGGTAATATATCTCGCAACTACCCTTTCGTGATGAGATCAAGGCTTTTCTCACGGGGGAAAACTCGGAAGCGAAGTGACAGCCGTCTAATGCACAATGGTTCGTTGATTTAGGAATGAGTGAGAATTAGTGCCATTCTCTATTGTGAAATGTTAGAATTTAGGTGATGTCAAAATACAATAAAAATCGACAAAAGTGAAGGAAAACAGTCACGTTTTCAGCGGTCTTTATATGAAGAAAAAAAACCTTCCTAGAGGAAGCATACTCCCGGATCCCCGAAAGGAGGCTCGGTTAAACGGGCCTACAACTTTGGAAAAGCTGGCTATGTAAGTATTTTGTGTGTCACTCATAACATGAATAAACTATAAATAAACTAATCTTATTATTTCTATATTATTTCGCCTGCCACTCGGGTAACATGAATAAATTAATAAGCAAATGTTTGATCCACAACTGTTTGGTCCATTTTGAGCGAAAAAGAATTTTCCGTAGGGCAAAAACCACAGAATACTTTTCAGTGACAATCATATTAATCAGTTGGAAACCAAAGATAACGCAACAGGGGCTTCCCAAAAATTCTTACATAAATTCCAAGAGGGGCTTCGGCAGATTGGAAGTTGATTTGATTTTTACAGGTTTGGGATAAATCTGCCATATCAAAAGATGTCTCATAGTTACAGTCTGATGGAAAAATCCATCTTTGCTCTCAAACTTCAGTTGTAGGGTTTTCTCTACCATATGAATCGACATACATATATAGTCGGTACGGTCGGTAGATTGATATAATAAGCAAAAAACGTAGATTCTCAAAAGAAAATGTTGTTGTTGTATGAACAGCAAAGACTGAAATCAGTTTGTTTTTATCGAGTTTGGGCTAAAATATCCGAAAATCACAATTTCCACCTTTGTCACGTCTGTCACGCAATCTCTTATTTGCTTGATTTCGTGATTTTTAGCGCTTTCTCAGAGAGAACGATTTAATTTCCCCAGACAAAAAGTAACATCAATTGAAAGGCCATTTCTTCCTGACTATATTTCCAAAATATCAGTTTATTTGAGATAAAGGTAGTATGGTAAATAATCTCTTAAATTTACCTTGTCATTTCCATAGAGAAAGAGTGGGATTTCTTTCAGATCTCTCTTAGTGTCATGAATTTATTTAAACTTCATAGAAATTATAGAATAAAATCTGGAAAAGATGTAGAATAAGCTGATAACTAGTGGATGTCTTCAGGTGTTATAGTACAGGCAAGTGGTTTGCTTTAAAACCGCTAATTTTCAAGTCGAATTTTCTCGTGTCTGGCCGTGAAATTTATGATCGTCATTTCCTGCCGAAAGAAAGAGTTATTTGACAAATAATTTCATGGTGATGAATAACTCATAATGGACTACTTACAGTCAGAGTTTGAACAATTTTGAGTTTTCACACTTTTGCCGGTTTTTTCCGATTTTGTTTGATTCTTACAGACATTCGCTCTTAAATTCGATAGTTTGTCTGCTAAAAACGAAGATGCATTACAAATTTATAAGAGTCCCGGGCCTGATTTGCCAATCATCTGTGGATCAATGATATAATAGTTCCAGATTAGTGGCGAGAGAAATGTCGAGTTCTTTTTTCCGTAATTATTTCAAACCATATAGAATAAAAACAGAGTTACTGTGCAACTCTGAACTGCCGTGAACACCAGAAATATTCATGTAATGATATTGTGTTGCAAGGAGAAAGCTAATCAGGCGTGAGAAAACTAAACTGCAAACAACAACAGTAATTAGTTTGTGGTTTTAAGGATTGCTCGGGTGTCCTGAACTTTATATAATGTGATTGGTCCCGGGGAGGAAACACTGAGGGGATACTAATTGAGGGGATACTGGGAATAAGCGCACACCTGATGGTTCACTTGCAAGGTTCAAGGCTCGAACGCGGACTTGACAAACCTTTACTTCGTGTTAAACAGTGCATCGATTTTTATCTGTAGGTTCAAAGTGACTTACTACTCTCAAGACCCCGAGGATGGAGTTGAGAAGATCGTCGGAGAAGGGCAAATCCTCTTCATTTCTCCCAGACATCCTAGCAGGGGCATACACACAAAGGAGCCCGTGACATGGAAAGAGGCGTTGCGTGACATCGACGTTGATCTTGAAGCCGGCCTGTGGGGTACTGGGCCCGAGCTGGAAGCTGATGAAGTCGACCGGCTGACCTTCTGTTGCTGTGAAGCCTGCCACAGTTTGCACTGTCACTCAATCTCTGATTACTGCTGTGGTTCGTTTCCTCTCCACAGCACGGCCAATCAGTTCTTCACACCCGTCATGTTTGCCGCGTATCATCGAGAGGGATATCGGTCGGCAACCGAGGCTGAAGCAGTCGAGTTTTTTTCGGGATAAAGCTCATAACACCCGGGGTGGAGGGGCAAGGGGGAGAGTGGCGTTCCCATATAATAGTTACCGGGGTTGGTCGTCGTACCTTTAAGGGGTTAAAAAGGTGGCATAAGATGTTAGAATCGTAAGGTAACATCGTTAGAGGTATCCTGTTACTTTTCAATGAGCAGTAAAAATCCACATGAAAGGACCCCTGAATAGGCCATATCGGTGTTAGGATTTGCCCCTGTGTCAAAACGAGTCTTCGTGCAAAATCATTCATGTGAAAAAGTGTTTCACCTGCACGGCATTTTCGCACGAGGACTCGTTTTGAAAATGAGGCAAAGGGCAACTCAGAAATGGCCTATTACTCTATTGAACGGAACAAATATGGCAGAAGCTAGCACTCGCTTTAGAATTTAAATTTAAATTTAAATTCTAATTAAAAATTCGAGCCACGCAAATGAAACAAGAGGTCAGGGTTACTTAACAAATATCTGTAATCACCCCTTCACTTTTATTTTGGTCTCTCCCCCCCCCCCCCCCCCCCCCAAAAAAAAAAAACTTAAACGCGTGCATAACACACGAGTGCGTTCCCCTTTTATTTTCAGGTTCTGTTAACGTATCTAGAAAAGCATAGGGAGCTTTAGCCTAGGCAAGGTAGCGGACGGTGTTCGCATCCACCTATTAAACCGTTAAATTCTACTTCTATGTACATTTTTGTCATGTTAGCGAACGCTGACACCCTTTATTGCTCAAAAGGTAATTTCTGCTCAAATTAAAGGGCATCATCACGAACACGCCTTTGAAAAGTCATGAGTCCTTTCAGACTTGAGCCATTGATCCGGCGAGGCTTGGGTGAAGGGGTTCTTGGAAAGGTTTGGGTGGGGGTGTGTCCCCATTTAGCGACCCCATCACAGACATGGGGGTCAATTGGAACCAATCCAGAGGCACATACCCATATAGCGTAGATAAGGTAGTACCACCCCCCCCCCCCCCCCCCCCCCACCCTCTCAATCGGGTGGCGAGGCATGGCACAGGTACGTTAACGAGAGTACACTAAAAAAGGAACGGGCGAGCGGAATGTGATTTGAAGCATCCAGGACGCTTTCTCCTCAATCTAATACATATGCCATTCAGGTTTACCTGGCACATGAATTTTGACGCTGGAAAAATAAAGATTTTTCGAAATGTAATCCAGCTAACAGACGTCTTTTTGCAAGCTTTGCCCAGTCTTTGCTCCTCCTTCGATCTGGCTTCGCGTTTCCGGCATCCATCCCATCAAGACCTGCTCTCTCTGTTTTCCCGCTCTTTACTAACAAAACACTGAGCGCCAAGGAAGCAACAGGACTATCTGTAGGAAGACTATTCATTGTGTTCTTTCATGAAGGTATGATTGGTTTAATTGAAAACTTCATATTCAGACCTCAGGGCACAAAAGTACGTTTTGAGCGGTTACAAGCATATCACTCATTAATATTTCAAAAAGAGGTTTTTTTACAATGGCTTAGGTTTAACCTTAACAAAATTAGTATCTAATCAATATACGGATTAATTTTAGAATTTTCCTATAAAAAATGGACTCGTTGTTTCTGGAAATGCATTGCCAGCTAAGAGAAGTTTCTGTCTAAGAAAGCTTTTTCAGGCCGATTTTATAAACGAGACAAAAAAATGCTGTCAAAGTTAAAGTTGCTATGGAATTTACAGTTCGTATCAGACATGTACATGATTATGCGCGGTATAGATGAAATTGGGTTCGACTGACTGAAAGCAGACTGGGTGAAAACTGCGACATTTTGGTCATTCTGTTCGACTCTCAAAAGGCAAGTACTGCATCATTACTTTTTGTACATTACAGTTATTTAATTTTTCAGTGTACAATAAGGGTGACGATTTCTATTCTTCGATCAAAATTAAAAGCTTGCGGCAGTTTTGATCGGTAGACGGCTACGAATTGACCATGCAGTGGATTTAACGTGGCACATATATACTTTGCTGTTAGAAGATACCACAATACCTTTGTTGGTTAAGCAGGAACTTCAGACGTTGCCGTGCTTGTAAGGGCATTATGTCAGTACAAAATTTTTTCTTACAAGGATATGATTTCAGTTACACTTTAGCGTGATTTGAAGGGAGTGGGATGAAGTAAACATTAGCTCTAACTGGAACAGCATGATATACTTTCACTATTTTTCACCCGCCTGTCTGTTTGAGTTTTACTCGAATCCACAATACATTTAATTTTAAGGTGGGCTCGCGGGATTAAAATTCCGCGAAGCTTGTGTACTATTTCTTTGTGTCATGATCAGTTTTATAAATTAATTTACGCAGCGTAACTATTTTATCAGATAGCTTGGTGTGGGTCGAAGTCATTATACTCCATGCAGGAAGTTAACAAATTCGACCTCCGTGCGATCTCGAGGAAATACATTCCATCTTGAGTTCTATGCCTCGCGAATAGTTTCTGGTATAGTTATACGGTAAATTTGGATCGAAAACGGTGACAAATTTCACAGTTTAACTGCTGGGCCACCGTGGAAACGTAGTGTAAATATACTTCAGCTTGAAACAGAGAGACCTACTCCAGGTAGTGCCGACTAACACAAAACCAAATGGACCGGCATGGTGACTTAAACAACCCAAAAGAAAACGATCCAGCTGTGATCATCTGGTAATGTGCAAGGCGAATCTCCGCGACATCAAAATGATCAACTTTTTTTTCTTAGAGTCAATTCGTATACAGAACATTGTATTAAAGGAGAATGTGAAAAATTGATTGTAGCAACATTCACTGAGGTTTTGATAATCGAAAAGTTATAAGCGGTGCAATTGAAGTTTTGTCGGTTAGTCAGTGAAATTCCTGAAACATACCTTCGTTTTAAGGAATTGCAAAAGAAAAACTAAAAAATAGGTACGAATTTGTATAAGTGAGCATTGTTCATATTAGTAGGTGTATATTTGATCAAAAACCCTCTCAAACATTGTCTGCCATTAGTATATCGTTGTACTAGTCGTACAAAGTCGTGCTAGTCGTACTATTCATACTAAGAAAGCCAGTAATCAATTTTTAAAATTTGTTAATTTTGCTAAGCGATCAAAATGATTATGCGAATAATGCACAGCTATATTCGACTTCTGTGGTCTTACTTAGTGGCTCACTGGTTTTGGAATTGGATTTGAATTCACTGATGATGGAAAGAGCAAAAAAGAAACATTTTGGTCCAAAGCAGAGCAAACATGTACAAATCCATACGGTCGTAACAAGTTATGAATTACTGTTGTGACTGCAACGGAGCCATTCGACTCGAATATATTAACAACTTTACGTGCACGACAGCATTGCATAGAGAGAGTAGCATCGTACATCACCGCATTGTATCCTGTGTTAACAGTCCAAACACTGCGCTCATTAAAAAGAAAGTTGAAAATTATAGATATAATGGTTTCAGGCCAGCATTTGCTAATTTGGTTAGCTTTTGTTTAATTATGGCGATCCGTTCACAAACAAAACGAAAGCGCGATGAATTTTAATAAGACAATTAAAAGTGTTCTGAACTGAAATTGTTGCTGGGAGACGGTCATTTCCAAGTCAGGAATAATGCGGGTTGAAAATTATTTTCGACCTTTTTCCATTAATTCCCACAATGGATCAATACTCTTCGTTTTCCCTATATCTGGTACGTCATACAGACAAGTACTGACAGTGCAAGGATACATTAATGGCAATTCAGCGTTAGAGCAGTTTTTACTTGAGTGTCGAATTTAATAGGCCTTATCACGGTTTTTGACATGTAGGTAATGTGTGTGAGGAGGTAACGATGGGTTTAGTCTTCTGATTGGTTGAGAAAGTGGCGTAAACTTTTTACATCAATCACAAAGCGCAATTGACCCCCATGTCTGTGATGGGGTCGCTAATTTTTTAATTTTCCATTTCGTTGTCCATATTAATTTTTTTTTTCACAATTGACGCGGTTCTCGGGAAAAAAAATATAGGCAAATGCGTGGAAAATTCAAAACGTAACTGAACGCTTTCTAGCCCAGCTACATTCTTCAAACTTGGTGAATAAAAACTTTTGGCTAATATGTTTACTCTACGATTGATAAGTTGTCCAGAGTTCAATTTTGAAAAAAATTATTTGCCATCGGATTCCCATACAAACACTGTAATTTCTAACTGCGTGAACTGCGTTGCATACCCGTCAAGATGGCGTCGAAAACCGTGATAAAGCCTATTCGCGTTGGCTTTGGTTTCTCATCATTTCGCTTTGTGATTGGTGTAAAAAGCTTGGGCCACTTTCTCAACCAATCAGAAGACTAAACACATCGTTACCTGTTCACACACATTTCCCGCGCTTTGCATTACCTACATGTATTTGCTTCCATTTTTGATTGGTTCATTGATTTGTCCTTGTCCTTTGTGATTGGTTAGAGTGATTGCTTTTCACGCAGGAGTTTCACAGCACGGAAAACACTAGACATCGCAATACAATCTTCATTTGCCTAAAACAGACATGTGGTACATTTTCTTGATGCATATGTTCCACCAAATTCTCCGAACTAAAATATAACTAGTCATATGGTAAATGTAAGGAGAATTTAAGTTAGTGTTTACAGCTACTCTGAAAACTCAATATAAATGTATAGCTGGATTTATGAAAAATTAATTCATGCCAATTTCACCACTGTCACTGCAACTTAGTCACAACGCTCTTTTCTCGTTCAAAAACTCCTAAGTCAACAATATGAAAATTAAAAGGAATGTCAGTATTTTTCTCTCCCTCACTCTCTAATCTTCTCCCCTCTCCCTCCCTCCCTCCTTCCCTTCCCCCACCTCCCTCCCCCACATTCCCTTTGTTGCTTTGTAATGATTTAAACGGCATGGTTAGGAGAAGGCAAATAAATTATCTGTGCAGATCTTTATACCAAGAACATAAAATTGCGCGAAGGTAAGTTTCTTTCGTTTACATTTATAATGTATCTTTCTGAAAATAATAATTATAGTGAGAATTATCAAAGAATTGATATAATATTGGCTAAAAGATATAAATGTGGTATAAGAAATTAAAATGTTTGTCTTAAAACTTCTATTATTAAACCAAACGTTTTCTATAACTTCAGTTTTGATAAAGTAATGGATGTATGAAGCTTTTGTTAGTTTCAATTATGTTTTCTTTCGATATTTTAACATTCTAGCATTTTCCTTTTAGAGAAAATGTCTAGAACTGGTTTGGCCTTTTCTGGCGGTGGTATCCGGTCAGCGGCTTTCTGCTCTGGAGTCCTGCGCCGATTGCTGCAGCGTGATGTGAAGGTCGACTGTCTTAGCTGCGTGTCAGGGGGCGGTTACACAGGCACAGCCTACCTGGACTGGAAATACAGACACGGAAAGAAAGACGATCCAAAATGGCATCAAGAGTTCTTCAACTATATGCGCTCCAGAGCAGGTTACTTCTGCAACTGGCAGAGTCCCATTGTCGCCATGTTCGACTCGCTCCTCATATTTGCGCTGATTGCTCTGGTGTCCGTGATTATCCCTATCATAGTCTGGATGTCGTTCGCATGTCCAGTGGCATACATTATCGATTTCCTGGCTGGTGACATGCTACGCGCTGAAGGATGCGTTGAAGTTTTGCCTCACAATCTTACAGAGACGAGCCACAATGAATGCAACGTGGAGGGAAAAGCTTATAGAAAAGTCGTTCTGTTTGCAAGCCTGTTGTCTATCGCTGTTTTAAGCTTCATGCTGAAGAACATCACTTCACAAGGAAAAGTTCTCTTTACGTTCATATCCGTTTCAGCCCTGACGATTTTAGCCCTTCTCTTCTTCCCGTGGGCCATTCACGCATTCCTAGAGGGCACCCCTGTTTGGGCGGAAGTGCTGATTCTTGTCCTTGCAGCCATCATTTGGTTCAGCTTCCCCGTGTTTCGCCAACAAGCTTGGCTCATCATGGTATTGTACGCTTATGCATACATCATTCACGTTCGTGTCTACAGGCATTCCCTTTTTGGGATGCCCTACTCCGAATACGGCTTCAACATACTGGTATGGGTATCTGCCATAGCGCTCGCATTAGTTCCCTATGTGGGATCAATCCAGCAACGACTAATGCATGTGTTTAACAGGTAAGACTGCAAAACCTAACTAGTTTAGTATTATTAGCAACGCTTGGCAGACTAACAACGTCCTCTAGGGGAACTAACAATATGCCCCCGGGGGCTAACAATGCTCCTGGTCCATACATGCTAAGGGTACCGGGACAGCTGCATGTGGCCTCTGTATGAACTGTTCCTGTTTCCTTTTACGTCGGCAACAACAATCTCTCTCCATTTAGACCTATTTTGCGCAGCATGTTGTGCCTCATCCCATGTGAGTTTTACCTCACTGAGCTCGGCCACAACAACTCGGCGCTAGGTGATTTTTGACTGACCAGGTTTCCTTTACCCAGGTGGTGTCCAACGTAGGACAGCCTTAGGGAGAGAAGTATGATTCATTCTGGTACGTGGCCCAGCCACCGGATTCGTCTGCGTTTGATTTCCATGACAAAGCACTGGCAGCATGTTTTACTGTCTAAGTACAGTTCCCTTATTTCCCATCGGTAGTAACTCACTTAGTTACTTACATAAAGTTTAAAGTAACCAAAGATTAACTTAGGCTTACCACAGAAAAGCATGTTGCCTGTGATCAGACTTCTGTTCATCTTAGGTGGCGTCTCCAAAAGGCATTCTACACACCCGAGAGCGTTGGAATGACTGGTTGTTCCGGTATTGGATGTCACGACTTGATCATCGGTTACCCTCGGCTCAGGTCCACTTCCCCGATCCAGCACTTGTCCGTGGCTGATTTTGAAAACGTATCCCCGTTTTACATCAGTAACACGACGATAAATTCGTGGAGGAGAACTCCCGAGGATAAAGATTCATTCGAGCTGCTCACAATCACCCCACGGGAAATCCGACGGCTAGACAGCCCTTATGATGAGGATGTCTTTTTGGATAAGCTGGACCCGGTGGATGTAAGACTGTCGGAAGCCATGGCGATGTCTGCCGCAGCTCTTTCACAGCACATGGGTAAAGAAAGTGGCTCTGATCTATACACAGATGTACGGATTCTTCTAGGAGTTGCATTCGGGGCGACTATTACTTCAGATCCTCGCGGGAGTCGAAGGAAGAACTTTTGTCTTCAAGTAAGTGACTTTTAAGCGGCATAATTATTAGGAAAGTGTCATTCTTTGCAATTTCAATTGCTTATTTGCGTATCTCTTTTGCAAAAGAACTCTGACTGATCTATTCTGCTAGCCCGGAAGTGGATATGGATCGAGAGTCGACGGGGGTCGACAAAGCCGATCGCTATCCATTCGCGATTTAGCTCTTACGATGTTTCCCGCGCTTTTTGTCTAGCCTCGTCGAGTTCTGATTTGCAGACAGTGTAAAGACTAGACTGTAGGTGAACCTAAAACAACCCACTCCAAAGTTATGACGTGGGACTTCAGAAGACCCATATATGGTCCCTGACAAATTAAACAACCAATCATAGACAGTGTAATCACTCTGAAGCTCCACGCCATCATCAGTTTGGGATTTGTGGCAGACATCTCCCCCTTACTTGAATGATTGTCGCAAATGAGCAACTATTTCATCCTATACTAAAGCGGCCATTCTTCGTGTTTTTCGTTCAGCTTGTTCCAGGCTTGATCGAGTTTATTCAAGTTCTACCCATGATCACTTTCCCAGCGGTGTATTTCCTCGGTGGAGATGAAAAATGGGTCGCCATTGGAGTGTTTTCATATTTTGGGATCCTTCTTCTGTTCTCTGTAATGGCCATCATTCCCACTGGATCTGCGAAGCCAGGGGTGCTAGAAAAGATTACGAGGTAAGAAAAAGGCGACTTGGCCTAGGTAATGCCCAGTTTTTATTTTTACTGCCGATTTATCGTAATTTTTCTTTGTGCCCCTTCCCACAGGTGGTTCGTGGTCAATGTACCTCACATACGCTATGTAAGGAGCATGCTTGGTATTGTCAATGTTGGACCCTCCCCTCCCCCAATAATGCACATCAGTGATGGTGGCCATTATGAAAATCTGGCTTTGCTTCCTCTCCTAAAACTGCGGCTGCCAAAAATCGTTATTGTGAACGGAGGTTTCTGCGAATCAGACGCAGCTTACGGTGCCGACTTAAAGGCCGCGCTAGAAATGGCGCGGGAAAAACTGCGATGCTCGTTCAGTGGCTTGGATGGTCGTGACGTCATGGAGGACATCCGAGCGAACTTTGTAGAGAAGAAGCCTGGTGACCAACCCAGATCATACAAGTAAGTTAGTGAGATCAAATATATAAGATTAAGATGAAATCCGCCAAGACTTCGAGTATTTTTTGGAGAAAATTATGTACCAAAATTATTTACACCTTATTGCAAACCTTTGTGTTACTGCTTCAAATATCTTATCAAAAGCAATCTTTTCTAATAACACCAAACATTGAAAACAAATTTCGAAATTCCACTGAATGGCTTAAAAGACGATTTTTCACAATGGTTACTCGTGAGATTTTGCTAGCCTGCGTGCAGGCGTCACCTATTTCATTTGTTTCATGTGGGCTAGATTTTGCCTGATGCTTGTGAACTACACTCTTTTTTATAAGAACGTCTAATTTTGGGGCTGAGGTTGAGCGTTCTTATTTTTTCACGATTTGAAGCTGAATATTTTCTTAAGACGTTTTTAAGTTACATGTTATAGCATTTCATTAAATCAATGCCGACGAAACCAGGAAACCAATCAAACAGCATTGTTCGACGGGGTGTGATGTATCAAGTTGCTCTTGACGTGCTTGCGCGGCCTGCTCCCTGTGATCTGGTGCCGCGGACAAATTTCTTTTAACAAATATACCACAATTTTACATTTTTTACACTGCTCTTTCTACACAAAATTAAACTGAAACAAATGGGTAAAATTAAGACGTTCTCCGACTCTCAGCCTGGGGTATGTTCTTATCATGTTCTTTAAATTTTGGTAAATTTCAACCTCAACGTTCTTATAAATCACACAGTTTCTTATAAAAAACTGAAAAGTGTATGAAATTCATTTTCTCAGACTCTGAAAAGAAATTGTTATCACGGGTAATTACTTACATCTTTACCTTTTATTATGGGTAGAACATAACGCAATAGGATTTAAATTAATCTGGTACTCGATTTTTGTTCAACTAAAATTAATATTACTCGATTTCCTGATGGATTCCGTCCTAAAAGTTTAAGTTTGATTCCAAGGAATTTTCCAGGTCTTCTTTCCGACTTTTTTAAAACCAAAGAGAAAAGAATAAAAACAGTTACGGTGGAAGCTCGATTTCTCGAATCTCTATCAGAAAAAAGAAATTGGTTCGAAAAATCGTGAATCTCGAGAATCTGGAGTAAAATTGCATTGTTGGATTGTGAGAAGGGAAACAAGTTTGGCTCAAATTACTGGGAGGTTAGAAAAATGGAGAGCCCAATAAATTATTGATTATTCCATGAAAAATTTCGTTTTAGTTTACACAACAATAAAGATAGCATGTGCGTTCTGGTACTGCATGCCAAAGCCATGAAATGCCTGTTTCCTTTTTTTTCTTATTTTTGGATTCGAGGAATTCTGTAAGATATTTAAATTACTTTGAAATACGCGATTTTACCAAGTTCCCCGAGATCATTCGGGTAAGCTTTGAAAATTGGGTTTATAGCAGAAGTAACATTTCTAACATGCAAAGATTATAAAATGCAACTTATATACTTAGGTACATTGGAAACTTCAATTGTAGGTAGGGCCAGTCTCTTTAAAAGTGCTTGTTTTCCCCAAAGGGTAATGTGTTGATAAATTCTAGCGGTCTGGGTTAGGGTCACGACCGCAGTTGTAATGTTACGTCATTTAGCAAGACACTTTACTGTCATAGTGCCTCTCTTCAGCAGGGTTTATGAATGGCTTTAAAGAAATAAAAAGTAATTAAAAGTGCCAAAAAATATTCTTTTAAAGTTCCAAACGTTTCGGGCATTGCCCTTCATCAGTGGAATTATGTCCGAATTATTTAGGTATAAATGGCTACTGACTACTTATCTTTACTTTGTGTTAAACAGTGCACTGATTTTTTTCCTGTAGGTTCAAAGTGACTTACTACTCTCAAGACCCAGTGAATGGAGTCGAAAAGATCGTTGGAGAAGGGCAAATCCTCTTCATTTCTCCCAGACATCCTAGCAGGGGCGTACAGACAGAGGAGCCCGTGACATGGAAAGAGGCGTTGCGTGACATCGACGTTGATCTTGAAGCCGGCCTGTGGGGTACTGGCCCCGAGCTGGATGCTGATGAGGTCGACCGGCTGACCTTTTGTTGCTGTGAAGCCTGCCACAGTTTGCACTGTCACTCAATCTCTGATTACTGCTGTGGTTCGTTTCCACTCCACAGCTCGGCCAATCAGTACTTCACACCCGCCATGTTTGCCGCGTATCATCGAGAGGGATATCGGTCGGCAACCGAGGCTGAAGCAGTCGAGTTTTTTTCGGGATAAAGCTCATAACACCCGGGGTGGAGGGGCAAGGGGGAGAGTGGCGCTCCCATATAGAAGTGACGTGCCTTAAAAAAAGGTGAAAACTTCTATTAGGACGGCCACAAACCAAATCCGAATATCGGGAAAACAAATTCTCTGGTCGTTTTTTTCTTTGCTGTTTTTTCATTACCGTTGATTTTAATAAAGGTGGCTTGGGGTGTTACAACTAGCACTCGCTTTAGAATTGGTACCTCTTCGAGGTTGAAGTTAAATTCGAGCCAAGTGGACAAAACAAGATATTTTCGGTACCAGTTAGAGCACGCAGTTCTTTACCAAATTCCGTCATCACCGCTCTCCCCCCCCCCCCCCCCCCCTTCACTTTTATTTCGGAGTATCTCCCCTCCCCTAACCCACCCACCCTCGATGGCATATAGGAAAACTTAGTTTTAGTCTAGATGAGGGCGTTTGCAGTTTCACTGGGCTTATAATCATCATTTAAAAACTCAGGCCTGAGGAGCAAGCGAGCGGCAAGAAATGTTATCGGACTTATTAGAGGAGCATATACTGAAAAAAAAACTGAAAAAAAATTTGAGACACAATATACTAGAATTCCTAGTTTATCCGAGTATTCTGCACTTCCACGCATCCAAAGGTGTGGAACTTGGTGAAGAAAAACAATTTTTGTGGTTGTTCTTATGGAAAGGGTACTCGTTTAATATAAATCCTTGTTTGTCACAGTATTCTACACTTCCACACATGAAGAAGTGTGAAACTATGTAAAGAATGACGTAAGGATTTCATTGTTCTGTAAACGGCTGCTCTGAAACCCTAGCACTAGTTTCTTACAGTATTCTAGACTTTCACAAATACTTATAGAAATGTAGAACCTAGAAAAGAATTTGAACGACAAGAGATCAATTTGGTGGTTCCGGAAAGGGTCTTTATGATACTCATGCTTTGTCACAGTATATTCTACACTTCCGCATATAGAAAATTGTACAACAAAGTAAGAATGACAGAGGACTGTAGTTCGGAAAAAAGTCCCTAGTAAGTCACAGTATTCTACACTTCCGCATATAGAGATGTGTACAATTAATTTAGTAAATTAAAGGATGACAGGGTTTTGTGCTAATTTATGTATGCTAAACAAATATAAACAGCAAACAACAGCTGAATTAATAGAATGGTTTTAATAAAGCAGCTTCCACTACAAATTTTACTATTGAAGTTTCAGTCATATGTATCTTTTTCTGCGCGCCTAAAAGAACTGCCACAGGGACATTTATTGAAAATGTTGAATGGCAAGAAGTTCACGTACTGCGAAAAGTTATCATCAGCCTTCACACTTATTCAGTTCAGTTGTAATCAGTTCAATTTCAACATGTATTATACGGGTGAGATGACGAAATTTTCTGCTAAATACCAGTTAATATAAAATCAGTTCCAACTCCGCAAAACCAAAGCAAAAAGCACCCTTAATTATAAATTCTTTGAATTTTCTTGGATAAATATTTGACTTTAGTGTTAATAACATGCTGGACGCGATTCTGCATCTTAGAAACCTTCTGGGCGAATCTTCATCTCAGACCTCTTGAGACCGAAGTAGGACCTTTTCCAGTACCACCAGGTCATTCCATGGGGGCTGATCTTACCATTCAGATACAGGCCATTGAGGTTTGACGAATGGCACTTCTCGAACCACCAGGCCCCTTTGTTGCCAAAAGCGCACTTTCCCGCGTTATCGCGATCTTTTGTGGCAAATGGTTTGCCACGATGATCATGGAGTGAATCGCCAGCCGTACCTTAGAAAAGAAGCACACTTCAGATTGAATTAATGCGGTGTTTTTCATTTTTTGCCTACCAGGCAATGGCTTTATGGATTGCACCTGCTCTAGCTCATGCTGACGTCTTTGTAATGGAAGTTAGTGGAGTTCAATTTGGTCTGAAATCATACGCTTGATTCGAAAATCGAGCGGACGAACGAACGCACAACGCGAGTTCGATTTGAAATCACAAGTATGATTTCAGACCAAAATTGCACAACACGAACTTCAATTAACACTTATTTACATCCATTTTGAAATCGCACAATTTAATCGCCCAAATACAGAATTTTAGTCAGTACCAAATTTTCATTGATGTACTAAATAAAAAAGATGCGATTTAGATAAAAAATAGTGCGATTCGTGAATTAATAAATCGCACTGCATTTTCTTGCCATTTGATTGGTTACTTTAAAAAACCTCGAAATCTGATTAGTTGTTCCGTTTTAGTGTTCCTTTCTCATTGAGTGGAAAAGATGCGATTTAGAACATAAAATAATGTGATTCGTGAGTAAATCGCACTGCTGATTGTACAGCTCGGGACTAGGCAATTTTTACCTTACCAATTTTACTATTTACGGTATTTATTGAGTAAGTTAAGCTTCAAATTTTGGATAGATAAAAATTGAAAGGCTGCAAACAATTTAGGCGTACAAATAACACCATTTTCACAAATTTTCCATTGGAGGATTTTACATGAAGTTCACCTTAGCTTGCAAGGAAATGGTAAACATAATGCGAGTACACCAAACATGTTTCAGTGATGACTCACTTTTGACTTGACTGTGAAAATTGAACAAGAAACCTCACCTGAATAACCTCCCAAACTCAGCTGATATTTCGCCCTCTCACTTGCCACAGAAAATGAGCTGTATTCTGCAAATGCTGTATTACCATGGATATCTTCCATGTCAACGCGAAGCTTGCTACTGCTGCTTACAGTCAGGCGATGAATCTTGTCCAGTCCAAGCCAAAACTCGCCGTTCAGATTACCGAAGCCTCGTTTGTAGTTATCCCATGCTCGGAAGAAGTCTACAGAGCCATCTCGTCTCTTCTGAAACACCGTCCATCCACCACCGGCGGTTTTCTGATCACAGAAGACCACAAATTCGCCCAGACCATCAGGATCGATTTTGTACACTCCACTGATTTTGTCACCGGACTTGTAAATTTCGGCACAGTTCCTGTAAACTGCAAATTGAACAGTGCAAATCAGTGCAAATTAATTTCAATTTCGATTTTGTAGTAGTCTGAGCCTTGAAAAGTTGTAACAATTTTTGCTCGTGATGTAAATTAATAACATCCAACGCAAAATGATGCTAAAATATTTTATGTCGAGAAAGGGAAAAGAATTTTCTGCGCCGAAAAAAAATCAAATTTGTACAATGCCGACAGTTTTACATGAAAAATCTGATCTTGGGAATAGTGAGAACTAACCAGATATAAATGAAGCCAAGTTTAATGCTGCAAACAACTGGTTATTTTTTGGCATAGCGCGAGTTACACTCGACAAAGCAAGACTAGGTTTTTGCTACATGAAGTATTCTAACATACCTTTTTCATCAGACTTGTTTCCTTTCATCGTCATAATTTCTTTTTTCAGTCCGGCCAGCTGTTGTTTCAATTCAGAAAACATAGTTTCGATTTTCTTGCATTTTGGTCCGGCGAAGAAGGTGTTGTAATTGTTGTTGACATTGCACTGGGCAGATTTCTTCGTCTGGTTGTCGCTTTTTGCGGCAGGTTTGGATGTAAGATTTGAGTTTGCCAGCGCCGCTACGAAGAAACCCAACAGAAAAACTTGAAAAAAATATTTCATTGCGAATCGATGGGTTTATAAAATTTGCTTCAAAATACGATCCAAAGTAGGACTATATCAAAATAAATCCCAGACTATACAAAACTACTTAATGTGTGATATCATTTGCTTGAGCTTTCGAGCAAGATTTTTCCCGTCTCTATAATTCTATTTTAGGAGCAAGTTTGTCACCTGCCAAATAATCCAAGGCTAGTGGAGCGTCAAAATGTGCTTGTCTAATAACTACTTTATAATTATGCATATACGACATCTAGATCTAAAGCATTTCTAGCCTTTTTGTGCTCGCGGAACAAATTTTGAGGATCACCATGAATTAGCCGAGGGAATTTACCTCTACAAGTAGGGGCACTATTATGTCTACTAAATATTCTACCTCAAAAAATAAGTAGCTAATCTGACAACAAGATATCAGTGTACATACAAACTATACGTGTGTACAAACTGCTTGATTAAATAGTGACCAAGAAATGTAGGTTATTGTTTTTTCCACGTAAGGTTATAGCAGGGCCTTACAGATGTTTACACTGTCCCCGCTTTACATCCACTCGGGACGTTCAGACTGACTTCCTCTCCCCTTCCTGACGTCAACTTAGAATTTTTAACAACAACATCCCTTTATTTTCCCTTACAGTAGTTTGTTACATACAGCAGTACAACTTTGAGTCGCTTAGTCGAGAAGCTGCAGTTTGTGAAAAAGTCAACATTATTAAAAAAAACACTTTGAAGACGAAAATCCGCGTGAATGGTTTTGTAATCAGCGGTAATGACAATGCCACTGTCCATATCCTTGATTTCCTCTTCTGCTGTTGTCATTATGAAATAAAATATCGTCATATTTTGTGTTCCAAGTGCACAGCAATAAACTTCCAAGTCTGCACTCTCCTTTTCCTCTCCCCCTCCCCCTCCCCCCACGCGGTGGCTTAATGGGTTGTGCGCTGGACTCCGGATCGGGCGGTCCGGGTTCGAGCCCTCGCCGAGGCACTGCGTTGTATTCTTGGGCAAGATACTTTACTCTCGTAGAGCCTCTCTCCACCCAGGTGTATAAATGGGTACCGGCGAATTTACTGCTGGGGGTAGCCCTGCGATGGACTAGCATCCCATCCAGGGGGAGTAGAAATACTCCTAGTCGCTTCATGCTACGGAAACCGGGATAAGCTCCGGCCTGATGGGCCACTAGGCTGGTATGCAGACTTTACCTCCCCCCACCACCCTGGAAAAAAGTCCTGAAGCTTTGCAGCGGTTATTTCATGTCACGCAAGATATTTCTGACAACTAAACGCACACCGAGGTTTTTCAGCTGGATAACGCCGGGTTAAAGGTTACGAAGCAATGAAGAAAAATGGAACAAAGTTATAAACCATTGTAAACTTTATTTTCTTTTGTATACTTCACGAGATTAATAATTGCTCCACTTTCCTTACAGCCTGCAGAACAGGCGGCTTAGCGAGTCAGAGTGCAGGGCGCGAAGGCGAGCGCGAAACTCACCTCGCTATACCGTGTGTTCTGCAGGCTTCTTTCTTTATGGTTTGTTTTACGCGTGTCTGAAAAAATGGCGTTCCTCGGAGGTGAAAGCTCTCCACAGAAAACACCTTTATAAAGCGGTCACCACTCATTGTACGAAGACAAACTCTCAGTCCAGGCGGGCAGTAGTGCTATCATGTCTTGTCCTGTCATTGTACCCTAGACTATTTTAAATTATGATCATGCATGGTTTCCTGTTGAAAGGTTGCACAGTTCACCCATGTTGCACATAGTGTTACAAATGTATCTAAGTCCGTGTTGAAGCGTTGCATGCACTGGCCATTCACTGGTGACCCCAAACAATGAAATCACTCTGAGCATTGCAAAACGGTTGTCTCGATCAATCCAAGTACAAAATTAAACATCCTTCTTCTATCTATTTGGCTAGCTGTACACCATCAGGCAATGTGTCACTGACGCATCGTAATCCAAGATTGGAGGCGGTCGTGTCAGCTGAATTCTGACTTCTTGCAGCACAACGGTATCGGTAGCAATACGACTGAAGAAGAAAAGAAAGCCAATAGATAATGTAAGGAAAAATAACATCAGACTAGTGTCTTTCCATAGTATGTATGAGATGCAAGAGTCCCACCCCTTCCCCACCCCCTCATCTCAGTTTTTGTCAGGTTGCCTCGACAAATTGAGGTATGCGTAAGATCCTCGGGGGAGGGGAGCTTCCATATGAAAGTGACAAGGATGTGCGCCGTCTCGCTTTGGGGAGTAAATTGCAGATTTTGGTCTCACTTGGGGTGTTCAGGACAAAACGCCAATAGTTCTGGCCATCAAGGTCTTGTTCAGGGTTGCACGTATAAAAGGAATTAAAAATGCTAGCACTATCACACTGCATTGGCCATCTAGACTGATCAGGCGTGAAAAAAGGTATCTTTCAGGGAATAAAACAAGCTCGAGCCACGCCCAGATTGGTCTCCTTTAGGGGTTTAATTCAAATTTCCTGACGATCATCCACCAGCCCCTTGGGTAGGATCAAGATGAACACAGATGAAATGGGGAAGTTTACAGGATAACTTAATCTTGTGCGGCACATTTTAATAGGGCCTCTTCACATGAGCCTGGTTGCCGGGCTGGCTCGTTTACCGTGATGAATTTATGTCTTCTGTTCATATGGGAATTTCAGCCCGCTTGACCGGCATGAAATTCTCCTAGCCACTTAATGCTGCAGAAACTGGGATAAACTCCAGTGGTATGGGCCACTTGGCTCAATGCAGACTTTACCTTAAATTATACTGAGAAGCAATTATCTGAACTCACTTTGTGACACATGTAGGATCCTCCCTTCTTTACCTTGTCTCTTCCTGAAGGTGGCCCCTTCTAAACCAAAACAGACAACAACAACTCATTCCTATATTTCTAAGGCAGTTGCTCTGACTCTAAGTCTGTTACTAACTGAGATGTACAGTGGGACCTTGATTGTTCAGAAGTGAACTGATCTCTATGGGTTCACTGAGCCCACAGTTGCTTTGCAACATGACTAACCACAGTACCTGACATACGAATCGCGCTTCACAGGCTAAATCACAACTGTTTGCATAATATTGAGTGTTTAGAGAACAATCAAACTTCCAGTGACTTGCAGAAACAGACTATGAGCAGCAGGTGAGGCAAAAAAAGGTAAAATGAAAAATGACCGCATTAAAACTTAGGTCCGAGACATAATTTCAAAAGATGAGGAACTACTGAAAAAGGTTAGAGAGAATGACAAAATTCTACACAGCCATTTCTCCTCTCCTGTTTTCTTCTGCATGGAGGAGGAGAGCCAAGTCCTTCTTCTTTAACCTCCCTCCAGTTCAGTTGTTTAACAATGCAAGCCATCTTTTCTTTCACATACAGTAGTAAAGAACATTTATAGCAATAAAGCAGCATTTTCATTCAAACACAGACACAAACACCCTTACCGGATTTTCCTGAAAGTTAGGAGAGTGTCGTATACTCCACCAATCCTGCGTCCATTCCCACACATTTCCCAGTATGTTATACAGGCCATAGCCATTTGGTGGGTATGCTGTGACAGGAGCTGTTCCAGGGTACCCATCCTCCCCTGAATCTAGAGTTGGAAACTTTCCTTGCCAAGTGTTTGCCATGTGATGGCCATCTTTCTTGAGCTTGTTACCCCAGGAATACAATCTGACAATAAAGAGTGATATAAAAAAATAAATTAAATAGCGTTGACATGCCATATGGTTGACTAATTTATTATTTAATTACCTAGCATTACTGGCATGTAAGACAAGCTAAAGGTTCAATGAGAGTAGAGGTCTTTTGCATGTAATGCAGGTCTATCATACTGTGATAGCCATCATACAATTTTGGGCATGAAGAGTGATTTCAGCCCATTGTAGATCACCCTCCAGAAGTTTCAAAATTTGACATGAAAATGTTTGAAATCTCAGCCTGGGCCAGGGACATCCTTATTCCCTAACGTGGTCTCCTTACCTCTTTCAGGACCTTCTCTAACTTAAGACAGAAACTAACATTCTGAATTCAGAGTAGCCTGCAGAGCAGGAATATTTGTTGGGCACGATCGCTGACTAAATTTTGACTGTCATCTTGGATGAGTTGGCCCAAAGAGAGCTGGAATGAGTCAAAACTGTCCTCAACAGAGGGTCTGACCAGCAAAAAAGGAAGGAGAAGGGAGGGGGTGTTCTTGCCTCATTCTTGCATCTACTAGTCCAGCCCTCAACCTGTCCAGCATCCAAGATGGCGACTTAAACATGATCGAACTAACGGTTTTATTGTTGAGTGTTCAAACACAAAAAAACGCCTGCACTGCAGACTAAATTCTGAGAATATTATGTATTTGAAGATACCTAAGGTAAAATTTAAAATACAATGTCACTTACTTGTTGTGTAGCCCCGCTCTGCAGGCGTATTCCCACTCAGCTTCTGTCGGCAGCCTTTTACCACCCCATTTACAAAATGCAGCAGCATCATTCCATGAGATGTGGATAACTGGATGATCCATTCTAGGGTGTAAATTTACACAAATATTAACTTAAGATTATTTGCAAGTTAATTCTGTTCCAAGGCCCAGTTAAATTGTGTTTTTAACCTTGTGACAAAGAAGTGAGCAATTAATACCATGGTACAAAATTCAAGTATTTTGTAGGGCTCACAAAAATATGAAATCCCTGGTCTGATGTTGCTGTCAGATGTTATTAGTCTGTAACTCCCCAGTGGGTTTCACATGTGGACAACACCTGAACAACTCAACTATGGAGGACAATTCTAGCCTGACATTGCAGATCTATTTCAGGCTGTCACTTGTCTCCACTGAAAACTAACGTCATTACTTTTCAGTGGAGACAAGTGACAGCTGGAAATACGTCTGCATTTGCAGGCTAGGTTAATTCTTCGTGCTTTTAATCCACTGGCTCCCTTTCAACACACCTCTCTGTTTACTACACACACAGTCATCCAAATATGGCGAATCCCACATATGGCAGAAATATCATGGAACTGTGGCCTGTTACATTACAGTGGAAGATCCCCCCGTTACTTTTTCGGAAATAGCACATTTTCTTTAACTGCTGAATTATCTTCACAGAATTCAACATTCATAGTCAAGCTAGCCTGCGAGCAGGCTCCCAAGGAAATCGGCGAGCAAAGCGAGCCGAGAAGGGCCTGAGTGAGAATTAAAATCGGGGGAGCCTGCAGACAAAGGTTTTATGCCACCGTTCCAAAGCACCCGCCGTGCACCAGATTCTGGTGCAACCTCTGATTGGTCAGATTACTGATTGTTGACGACGCCATTAGACGCGATACGATCAAAATTTGCATTTCAGCTCAGCGAAGTGTAAACATGATGGTGTCTTCTGGTGGTGGGCGAGTTACAGATGATCTGTTTCAAAGAGTATTAAGCGATTCATTTAGGGAATTCGTCCACATAAGACAGCTGAAAGAACAGCAGAAACGTTGCTTATGATCTCTGGTGTAGAAGAAAGGAGGTGACAGGCCTACACGGATCCCTACGTTCATGAAATTTGTACATTTGCCGTTCTGTGTTGGATTTAGTCGTCCAACTTATTTCACTTCTCACTTGTTTATAAAGGGTAATACATGCTGCCAACTGTATTATTAGGAGGCGTTTAACGGTTTTAAGCAGAGTAGAGCCGCGAGACTGCCCAACGAAATGTGTAGAGGTCATAGGTCTGCAAGGTTTTCCGTCAATAGAGTTTGACACCTCTGTTTTAAACTTGTCATAAATGTATTGCTATTACGGTTTGTTTTGGCTGATTCATATTTGCCAACTGAAGATATGTTTTTAGCTCTCAAAATGTTCGTTCTGGAAGAACAAGATCCTAACAACGGGCCCGGCTGTTTATTTTTGTTGCAAGATGTGTTGCTTCCTTCACGGATGACATATTTATTTTTGTCCAGTTGTTGTTGTGGAATATTCATCGATGCCTGGATTTCTCCTCCAAAGTAAGGGGTTTTCACTGTTTTCCTCGCTTGGTTCATGGGTAAATGTAAGTGTTCTGCAATAAATTTTTGTCTTTGAGTGAGGCGCTTTATCCCCAGCGACGCTATCATCTTTTGTATTTCGCTTAACCGAAGGTGTTACTCCTTTCAAGTTAACGACAGATTAATGACAGGTTAATTAAACGGGGGCGGAATGGCGGCTACAATACTTTGTCAACAGGCTCTCCCCCTCTCCCCACCTTTTCTTGCCACTTTCTTTTCGCCCCATCCTCGACCGGAGAGCCTTCAAAAGTCCCCCCCCCCCCACTGCCCCGCAGATGAAGGTATGGATTTTCCACTGCATTACAATGTACCTGTCTCTGATATGTGAATCAGGTCCTTCTGGTTTCCTCCAATACGCTCCTTTTACAGGAAGCCACCAAGGAGCTGCCGCAACCTAACGGATTCACCACAGAATGGAAAGTTAGATCCTTGGCAACACTTGATGGTGCCACAAACCAATGAACAGTTCTCATCGTCATTAATTATCACTATTAAGAAAAAATTTACCACTCACTGCCTGGTGTATATTCTTCTTTATCTCTTCACTGATCTTTCCTTCAAGTACAAATGAATCACCAAACTTTTCAGCCTGCAAAAAAACGACCTCCATAAAATATGCCATGATGAACATGTTGATATTGAACTTGTTGTTTTAACTGTTGCAATTAAATTACAAGGATATCAGTCATTGTCCGGCATAAGGTTAACAACTAAAGATTTTTTCTGGGTATACTTATACCATATTTGGTTACAGCATCCAACCCAACCCCTTCCCTCCCATTCTTCCTACCCACCAAAAAGGATGACAGAAAGGGTCTCATATTTGTGCACTCCTGCTACCTTTGGAGGGCTGCTTGCTTCATATGTACATGTAAGATCCCTTTCACTGAAAATTCTTTTAAAACAATGTAAATAACTAAAATGTTTTCTACCTCTGTAACATGACCAGTACTGTTAACAAAAAGTTCAAATTCAGCATTGCTGGCCTCGTAAATGTCCATATAGAAGGAATTAATTTTCACTTCTCTCGCTGGCCCTTCACCGTCCATTGGCAGAAAGGGTTTATCGGTACCCATCGTAAACCGTCCACCTTTGACAAAAACCATTTGATTCGTTCTTTTGTAAGGCGATTTCAATTTGATTCCTTCGTCTTTATTTCCTTCGTTTGTTGACATCCCTTCTTTGTTATAAGCATTATTTCGCTTTAACGCAGAACATCCACAAGTTTGCTTGCTGTCGAAGCACATGGAATTTAGTCCAGAATTGAATAAACGAATACTATTGCCGAAACTTGAGCAAGTTTCTTGACTCGTAAACACCAACGCAGCTCCCATTTGCAGCCAAATTAAAAGCTCTTTCCACATGCTGCCAGTTGTAGGATATACAAAACAAAAAAGAAAAGATCTAACAAATGTGCAAACAAAACTATCAGAACATAAACATTTTGTTTTGATCACATGCTTCTCCTTCTCTCAGAAGCTCTCTGGTGCTTGGTAACCGCGTGTCTTCTGAGCCGTCAATTTTAGGCAGCGGTGTGTACCATATTCGATAAGTACTTCATATATGAATAGTTATATTCAAATGGCATACAGAAAATGGCGGCGAGAGTCGGTGTAAGTTGTCTTCATACAATTTTTATCCTTTTTTAAGCTCAATCTGCTAAACTTCTTTTGACTTCCCAACTAGGGTTTAAGAACCGCAATCGAGCAAGCAACTCAGGCCGGCGAGGAATTCAGCAACGTTTACTACGAAACATTAGACAAAAAACGGCATGTACGTAAGCTTATTAAAGTTCATTGACTTCCAAATATTGCATTCTGTAGACAGCGAGGTCTTATTTGTACGTCACCTTATTATATTTTGCCTGTAGCTCATGTCAAAGTTATATTCGGAGAACACGACAATAGTATGGAATGGAAATCTTGTGAATGGTGGATCAGCCCAAGTGACAGAGTTCTTCAACAGCCTTCCTGCCACAGAACACACGCTTCATTCTCTGGACTGCCAACCAGTATCAGGTATTAAGAGCAAATGATGTAATAGAAACAACTCAGACAATTCATTATCAACCTTATGTAAACAAGTCAATTTTGATCCTCAGATCAAGCAATTCCTGGACAAACTACAGTTCTGGTGGTGACTGAAGGAATGGTCAAGTATGATGGGCACGCAGCGAAACTGTTTTCTCAGAACTTTGTGTTGACTGCTGAGGGGGGAAGAGTGTGGAAGGTCGCAAGTGACTGCTTGAGATTTATAGAATAATGGCCAAATAATCAACTACATACCCTCAAACTTGAAATGTACATTTGTACGCTGTTATGGCAGAGGCAATTTAAAACCTGGTGTACGTTTCTGTTGCCTAAGAGTGCCCATGTAAAAGATTGTGGGATGAAAACCTCTCCAATATCCAGGAATTAGGGAACACTTCCTCGACTTCCAACACTATTAAAAACAGTATGGAGACCAGAATTAGTGGTGTCTTAGAGTGATCACAAGTCAATGGTACTGTACTTTGGTCAAGATATTACATGCATACTGTGATTGTATGTTTAGCCCAAAATGGACAAACCTAGTTGCTGCTTAGTAACATTGGTCATGTTTTATAAGCCTTTCTAAAGTCTGTGACATTCAAAATTCACCCTCCAAGGTTCTGATTCAATCTGTTTTCTTGTCCAAATAACAGCAGTGTAGCCACTCAAGAAGAAAATATTCCTCTAGTGATGTAGCTTGCATCAGTTATTCACAGGCTATTTAAAGATATTAACAACAGCAATAGTCCTTTACAGAAAAAGTGAGCATTTTCACATAACGTAAAATATTGTTGTTTTTCCTTTTTGCTTGGGGGAGGGGGGCAGGGCAGGGGGATGGGTGTGGGTACATTACCAGAGTTGGTGGGCAAGTGTGATTAACTAAGTGCATTAGCTGGTGATACATTCAACTTATGTCAGAAACTCGGTTACAAACACTACTCTATCCATGTTCAGCCCATGTGTGCCACTTGGGCATTGCCATATGGCACCACGTACTGTACATGTACATGTATGCCAATGTTAATGACAGTTTCAAACCGCAGTCTCTTAATCACAGTATGTTAGTTGGTGATTTTCTTTTAGTAAATGTTTATCAATAACTGTCTGCCTAGCAGTGTATCAATATTGTAAAAAGAAATTATTTATTGGAAATCACTCTTGGTAATAAAAGGTTGATTGTAACTTCTGCAGGCACTTGGGATTAAATCTGCTTACCATGAGCACTAAAACACAACCCTCCAAGTTTATCTTTTTCCGTAGTGGCCATTTGGCCACCGACTGCTCAAGTTTGGTCGCCAGTGAAAAATTTTAGTTGTTAAATTAAGCTCACACTTTCAATCCTTCTTCTCAATTTTAGTCGCCACGCTGGCGACTTGGGTTTCAATTTAGTCGCCATGGCAACTAAAATGGTCTTAACTTGGAGGGTTAAAACAATTAGACTACTCACCCCCATTTGGCTGCACCTCATTGACTGTTTTCTCATAGAAAACTGAGGCTTGTAGTCTAATATTATTAATTATTAGTATCACCCAGCTAGTGGACCAATGCAAATCCTGTATTTTGATTGGCTACATTACTAGAGGACTATTAGTAATTGTCATTGAGTAGCAAAATTCGTGACACTTTCTTTCGTTATATTCCCAAATAAATCTTTCTTCAACTTGCATTTGCGAACTTTATTATTGCTTTTACTGTCCGACTAGTTGGGTGATACTAAAACAATTAGACCCTTCGCCCTCAAGGGCCACAGGTCAATAGCCCATTCGGCTTCGCCTCGTGGGCTATTGACCCATAGCCCTCAAGGGCTACGGGTCTAATTGCTAATTGGAACAACTAGGGCCAATGCTCTATCCACTCAGCCAACCACAAACAACTGTATTTAAACAAAGTGCTCTTTACTTTTTGATAGCAAGCTGGTTGCTGAAAATACACTTATAAGTTACTTAAATGCCACGCTACTCTATGTAGACACTTCAGCGTTATTTCAGTTACAAAGCACATTAACAGCACTTTAAAAAGAATCAACTAGAACCAACAGCCTGAAATTGACAATGATCATGATCCTAGGAGCCCATGACCAAAATTATTCATTTCCAAATGAATACAAGTACAAAATTTGTCTTTGCTAACGAGGCTGAACTGCTTTTCAGCCAGGTTTGCCTCCATATGAAAAAGGTTAAAAATCTTGTATTTTTCTTCTGGACTAGCTTGGCGAACACTAACATGTCAGCAATTTATAAGCCAAAAATATTTCTTCAGAGATGATCAAGTCCTAATTTCTCATTTCATGTCAGCTTAAATTTATTATGCTAAGGTAATGAGAGTTTAGGAATTAATCAATACTGTGACTTAGACCATTAAAACAAAGCAACTTTTCTTTTCCTGGTCACAATGGACTGTCGACAACTTCTTGTAGTGAAAGCTCCATTGAATTTGATGTCTAGTCTCGAGCAATTTCAGTCATCAGCAACATGTTTACTTCTTCCACTCTTTCCACTCCATTCCATCTGGAGGTTTACAGTCGACATGCTTCTGTTTTACTTCATCCCAGTTGGTACTCAAGACTGTCCCACCCGATTCGACAAACGATTTATTCATTGCTTTTCGAACTTCATCGCTGCCATCACCGTAAATCTGTTGAAATAATTGATTGAGAGCAGCCTCTCCTTCGAGTTTTTCGTCCTTTTCTTCCTTTGCAATTTGTGCCGCAACTTTGTCCCAGTCTTTTCCAACGTGTCGAGATGAGGGATATTTATGAACAGCGTCATCTGAAGCTTTTGTTTTTTCTACAATAAAAATAATCTTAGTGTAAATAAATTCATTTCTATTAACATTTTTACATATAGAGCATTTTCATATGACATCACGGCAGCCATATTGGTGTTCCAAAACAAAGAAACAGCGGCCATATTGGTGTACCAAGCCATTCCTCCGGGAATTAAACTCTATTTTTATGCAAAAATCTCTTTTTGTTTTAGTAAATCAATATGGCCGCTGGTCATGTGAGTGAAGACGCTCTAGCTACACTGTAGCATGTACATCAACGTATCTTGTCTATGGGAGGTGGGGTGACCTTCGTGTAGCTACACCACCACTGATATGCTGCTGCAATCCCTAAGATTTGAAACATGGTTAATGATTTTCACTTAGGGCCTTTGAAACTTCCATGATCTTTTCAAGAATATCCTCACTTGCACGATTGAACTAGTAAGCAAACTACAATATTGTACATGTCATCATTTTTCATCATTATAACCATAACCCTAGGTGGGTATAGGGCCGGACACTCTCCCCCGCCATGCCTCACGGTCCCGAGCAGCCACCGCCGCCTCACTCCACGAACCGAACCCCAAAGCTGCTCTCTCCCTCTCGGCAGTTCTGTGCCAAGTCTCCTTGGGTCTGCCACGACGTCGCCTTCCCTCCGGGGATCATGTTAGTGCCATCTTGGGATGTTTGCTTGGATCCATTCTGAGGATATGGCCGATGAACTTCCATCGCTGCCAGAAGATTTGCTCACTGATGGTGCTGATGTTAGTCCGGTTTCGAATCTCCTCGTTTGATGTTTTCATAGGCCAATAGATCTTCATAATCCTTCTCAGACTTTTATGCAGAAATACGTCCAGCTTGGTCGCATCTAGTTTAGTCATACGCCAAGTTTCACATCCGTATAACAGGACAGCTACAACATCGGACTTACATGTAAAGATCTTCAGCTTAGTTCTCAATTTCAGCTGGCTGCTCTTCCATATGTTTCTAAACTTGCTAAATGCTGCTCTGGCTTTTCCAAGTCTGCTTTTGATGTCTTCGTCTGAACCCCCTTCCTGGGTCACTGTTCCTCCTAGATAAACAAATTTCGACACTGTTTCTAGCTCTTCTCCATTGACCTGTACCTGTCTGCCTGCGGGGTTGTTCCAGCTCATCATCATGGTCTTTGCTGTATTGATTCTGAGGCCTGTCATTTTTGCATATCGTCCCAGGTTGCTGACTTTAGTCTGGATATGCCTTCCACTGCTTGAGATCAGGGCTAGGTCATCGGCAAAATCAAGATCTTCTAGGAAGTTATTGAACTTCCATCTGATGCCTGTGTTCCCATGTTTGGTGGTCTTCCTCATAACCCAGTCCACAACAAGCAGGAAAAGAAACCCAGACATACAGCAACCCTGTTTAACACCGGTCTTGATCTCGAACCAATCATACACACCTGACCCATCAATTACCGCGCACTCACTTCCACTGTACATCACTTTCACCATCTTTCCAATCTTCTCAGGGATGCTGTAGCTTCTCATAATCCTCCAGAGTACAGAGCGATCTACAGAATCAAATGCCTTCTCGAAGTCAACAAAGCACACATAAAGGTTGGTGTTCCATTCAATACACTGTTCAATGATATTCCGCAGTATAAATATTTGCTCCGTTGTACCGCGGCCCTTTCTGAAGCCTGCCTGTTCTTGACGCAGTTTATCATCAATTCCATCCCGTATTCGTGTGATTATGATTCTGCCCAAAACTTTTGCTGCAACCACCATAAGCATTACGCCCCTCCAATTGTTGCATTCGGTTAAATCGCCTTTCTTTGGAAGTTTCACTATCAATCCCCGCTGCCAGTCCTCCGGTATTTGTTCTTGCTCCCACACCCTATGCAAGAGGTGATATAAGACATCCACGGATGTCTCTAAGTCTGCCCTTAGAATCTCAACGGTCAGACTATCAACTCCCCCAGCCGTTCCGTTCTTCATCTCTTTGAGAGCTGCGCAGTAGTAGCTAGTAGTAGTAGCTGCATGTAGTAGTACTCAATGATAACAGGCCATTCCGAGCTGTCTCTTGCCTCTGTGTCAAGACAAGTCTACGTGCGAAAACCATTCAATATGAAAAATGTCTTTCAGCTGCATACCCTTTGTCGTGCAAATCAAAGTCATTCTCATTTGAATGATTTTGTACAAGGACTCGTTTTGAAAATGAGGCAAAAGGCAACTCAGAAATTCCCTATTATAATTTTATTTAGTTGTAGATACACTTACCTTTTGACGGAAATGATGCAAAAGCAACTTCATCTTGGGATTCCAGTGATGACCATCTTATTCCTTCAGCCTTCTTCATCTTCAGTTCAATCTGTAAGTCAGAACAAATCTCAAAATATCAACTCTCCAAACTGATTGCCATAATAAATTATAATAAATTATTAATAATTAGACCTGAGAATAAATAATTATAGATGTACAAGGAAAAAGTATGATACATCATAATTTCAGTAACATTGATCACTTGACACTTAACCAGGTGTTTAGATGTTTTTACCTTGGTAGACATGATTCTTGTTTTACACTGTGCAGGTACTATGGCATGAGCAAGATCCAGCTCTAAGCTGAACTCACTACCACTTGGGAGCTTCACTGTCACACTCAACTGAAAATCAAACACAACTGAAAAAATTTGCATGTACTAAAATTTTAAAATGTTCATCAGAACAATAATAACTGAATTTTGACTATTATATGTTAAATATATACCACTTATTAAGGTGGCTCGACTGGATTTTTTAGGGGCAACACCGCTCAAGTTTGACAACTAACCAGACTGTCATTAAAAATGCCATCGAGAAACGATCACCACAGCTGAATTAGGTAAAGATGAAAATTTGTTATGACCAGTGTTATTTTGACATCGGAGTTGTCATAGCAATGTAATGACGTCATCACGTTTATCAATTTCGTTCGTATTGCTCGGCACCAGGAGATTTTTTCGGAAATCGCTCAAGGGAGCATGTACCTCCTATACCTGCCTCAATGTTGGCAAAGTTTGAACAAATTCTGTGAGAGCGTTATCGAAATTTTTGGGGATGAAGTTTCGAGGGTCATAAATACAGTAAAAAACATACTATTGAGATAATAGGGTAATATCTGAAGAACACGACACGCTTTGGGGATGCAGTTTCATCTCATAGTAGTTTGATGCCATTTAAAATTGTGTATACAAAATTATGGGGATCACCACGACCGATTGCGAAAAAAACGGATTTGATGAACGTGCATTCAGGTGCTCTTGTTGCCACTTTTGTAAATAATTTGGTCTACACCTACAAATGTGATAATCATTTGGAAACCGCTCGATGAATTTTTTTAAAAACTTGTCAATCTCGAGGTTTGTCATCAGTTTATATGGCCTGCAAGTTTCAAGGTCATTGAAAACATTTAAGACAATAAAATCGGGGCTGCAATGTACTACTTTTCTCTCGCAGATTTTGTGTTTACAAGTGAGTGTCCTCATTATTCACGTGTATTGTTTTTTACTTTCATGTCCACGTGCACAACTCAGCAAACAATTCATTTGCATTAAACAGAACGCTCAATTGCTTTCTAAAAATGTTCGGGAAACATGCTGATATGACTTGAAAACTATAATAATATTTGCTACGCCATTAGACTGTAATACAGCAATGCCGAGGGTCTCTTTCTCCATGAAACGAAAAGCTATTTTTGGGTAGATCAACAGATCAGGAAAAAAGTCTTAACTCACTGATGAAATGCAAATGAATTTTTTGCTGAGTTGTGCACGTGAAAATGAAAGTTGAATACAATGCCCGTGAATAATGAGGACACTCACTTGTAAACACGAAATCTGGAAGAAAAAAGTAGTACATTGGAGCCCCGATTTTATTGCCTTATGTGTTTTCAATGACCTTGAAACTTGCAGGCCATAGAAACTGATGACAAACCTCGAGATTGACAAGTTTTTAAAAAAATGCATCGCGCGGTTTCCAAATAATTATCACATTTGTAAGTGTAGACCAAATTATTTACAAAAGTGGCAACAAGAGCACCTGAATACACGCTCATCAAAACCGTTTTTTTTTTTTTTCGCAATCGGTCGTGGCGATCCCCATAATTTTGTATACACAATTTTAAATGGCATCAAACTACTATGAGATGAAACTGCATTCCCAAAGCGCGTCGTGTTCTTCAGATATTACCCTATTATCTCAATAGTATGTTTTTTACTGTATTTATGACCCTCGAAATTTCATCCCCAAAAATTTCGATAACGCTCTCACAGAATTTGTTCAAACTTTGCCAACATTGAGGCAGGTATAGGAGGTACATGCTCCCTTGAGCGATTTCCGAAAAGATCTCCTGGTGCCGAGCAATACGAGCGAAATTGATAAACGTGATGACATCATAACGTTGCTATGACAACTCCGATGTCAAAATAACACTGGTCATAACAAATTTTCATCTTTACCTAATTCAGCTGTGGTGATCGTTTTTCGATGGCATTGTTAATGACAGTCTGGTTAGTTGTCAAACTTGAGTGGTGTTGCCCCTAAAAAATCCAGTCGAGCCACCTTAACCGATCATGCGATCGAACCAGAAGATCGAACCAGAAGAAACGGTTTCTTTGACAATGAGGCAATTTTTGTCTTCATTACGCCAAGATCTAGGGCAAATTTAACCACTTTAATTTTCACAAAACAAACTGACCTGTGTTTACAAGTGTTTTAAAAAGTTATAAAAAGCTAAGGCAAGAAAAATTTTCATAATGCCCGGTCATAATACAAGAAAATCTTGCCCGCTCATCAGCCAATCAGAGCATGCATACTATTGTAGCCATATAATAATAATCAATAATTCTATACTATAAGCCCAAAATGTTTTTTCTATGAGCAAATAGTCAACAAGATACAGCTGAGTTGAGAAGTGCTCATAGAAAACGAGGGCCATAGTCAAATATTGTTTTTGAAGACAAAAATCAAGAATAATTTCACTTTAAAGTTTTTTTTTTTACTTTATAGCAGCAACTTACTGTTTTGTCACCATATTCCACATTGACATTCTCCTGTTTTGTATTCTTGATCATTAATGTTACAACAACATGGGTTTCTGTTTGGTACCAATCATATCTGTAACAACAATGATAATTATGGTCGCTGAATGATTGATGAATTAATTGACTGACTGACTCACTGACTGCATGACTGACACACCAACCGACCGACTGATCGACCAACCTAAAACTGACTGACTCGCTGGCTGGCTGGCTGGCTGACTGATGGACTGACTGACTGACTGACTGACTGACTGACTGACTGACTGACTGACTGACTGACTGACTGACTGACTGACTGACTGACTGACTGACTGGCTGGCTGACAGACACTGACAGTGACAGTGACTCACTAAGATATAAATGCATTTACCGCAGTTTAGGAGCTGTTGGTGTTGCCTGAGTTTGTTCCTGATTAGAGTGAGCATCAGTAGTGGAAGAGACTGATGCAGAAGGATCTGTAACAGATGTGGACTCAGCGGCAGTGGCAGCTGCCTCATTAACTGGAGTCTGTTCATTAGCTTTGCTAGCTTCCTCAGCACTCTCAGTTTTCTCTGGTTGTGAATCTTCTCCACTTGCTATACCAACCACAACCTATAAAAATATTACAAATACATTTTACTCAGGGTTTGAAAAAACTTGAATACCACTGTACCCTTCAGACAAGCAGTTCCCAAAGTTTGCTTGCGCAGGGCAAAAACCATTTGCATGCATGTCTTTGTTTACTGTTACATGTTAAAATCGTGGTGATGACTTGCCTGCACCCCTGCCCTATGAATTTACTTCTCCAGTAGGGAAATCTACTAATTATCTTGCTTTGGACAACAAAGCTCTGTAAAAACGGTTGTGAAATTCATGATGAAAGCTATATAGAATGCCTTGAGTGTCACTGACCACATGCTCAACTGCCAACAACGTTAACTTGTTTAGATTTAGAAATTTTTGAGCCAGTTTGATTTTGATTTTCTTTTGTTTCAAGTTACCAATATATAAGACACAGATAAAAATAAACAATAAAATTATTTTCACAACTTTCAAACAAAAAAACAAAGCATTGATGTAAAGCACAACATTAGTACTTATTGTTCTAGATAATAATCTTCTTACATTATAATAATGTAAAACTACAACCATTTACCGTTTCAGCTGAATTTGCTCCAAGTTGTGCTTCATTTGCTGCCACTAGTGAAATGTAAATGATAATAAAATAATTATTGTCTTCGGATTGTTTGCTTTTTGTATAAATTTACAACGTTACGGCAGAGTCAATTTGGATTGGCTGTCAAAAGAAACTGAGAAGTACTAGGAATGATATGCAACAATTTAATTGTTAACCACCAAAAAATGGCATTTTTTTTTTTTTTTTTTGCAAGAGCCTACCAACATTAATTTTGGTAATAAGTATCTAGATTATGCCCTTTGGACCATCATTACTGGAGCTAAACTCGCAAAATTTAAAAAAGAGAAAGCCATGAAATATAACAATTAATATCTCTTTCAAAAGAAAAGTATGTCAACCACTGTAAGGTAGATCTGTTATTTGTTATCACGATGCATCATGTTTTCATTTTTAGAAGCCCTTGTCAAGCAGACTAAGGAAGGTAACGGACACTCACAGTCAAGCTCAGCATCACACTTCCTAATCCACATCTTTAATTCTTTATTTTCTCCTGCAAGAGAAAGGCATGACAGAAACAGAAAGCTTAAATTATTGGCCTGTAACATGCAATGTAAAGAAGAGGAAAATATTTATGCTGCTTACTGTCAAGTTTTAATGCATCTGAAAATGCTTCTTTTGCTGCTGTGAAGTTCTCAAGGTGAAAAAAAGCCATTCTGTAAATTAAGAACAAATTAAAAAAAAAATGATAAAGATGGTATATTCATTTGTTATGAGCATGGGACAAAGAAAAAATCCGAGTCCCTGACAGGAATTGAACCCATGGTTTCCCAGACACCAGTTGGATGCTCTAACCACAGAGCTACGACAGACTCGTGGTGAGCTAGACCATTTGTATTTGTTCATATGATTGTGAGAAGCATCCTGCATACTGCTAGGATCAGCAATGTCGAAAGCATCACACGTGGAACAAATTCTTGAAATGGAGTCACTATTAAATTCTACCAAATAAAATAAAATAGCGGAATGTAATGTTTTGATTTTTCCATACCCTTTTCTTGTGTGTGCCTTACAATTTTCAGGCTGTAAACTGGTAGCTGAGGAGGCATCTGCGACAGCAGCTGTTTATGATATAATAGACAAAAGCAACTCAGGCTCCAATATTTAATCAATTATACTTAACTATCCAGGGGTTTCAATTAAATTCGAAGTAACCAACTGTTTGAAATAATCTTTCGTACATTACTTCAATTTAGGGTAAAAAGCATCGGACTTCTCTGAGTGAAGTAGCTGACGCTTTTTGTTAGCCATGCTTATTGGCCATGTTCTAAACGAGCAGGGGACTGGGTACAAACATATTTTTTCTTGGTGCGAACATTCAATATCAATTGAATTGAAAATGGAGCACGTCATCTGAAAGAGTATCCAGAAATTAGTAAATTCGCCAAATTTGATGGTTATTGGTTTAAACGCAAAGGCATGGTACACTTTTACAATAAGAGAGCTTAGTATGGATTGGAGGATGCCTGTCCCTCCAATCCATACTAAGTGTACCATGCCTTTGGGTTTAAACCAATAACCGTCAAATTTGGTGAATTTACTAATTTTTGGATGCTCTTTCAGATGACGTGCTCCATTTTTCAATTCAATCGATATTGAATGTTTGTACTAAGGAGAAAATATGTTCGTACCCAGTCCCCTGCTCGTTTAGAACATGGCTAATTGCACTTGTCTTATGTCCAGGATTGAACATAAGTATTGTTTTATAAGTACTTCATGTTTGACTAGGTTATTTGGCATTTGCATATTACTTCATATTTGACAGAATTTGGTTGGTGATCTTTTATTACTGAGGACACTTTGTGATGCCTATCATAAAGAATGTGCATCTCATAAGCGTTCAATCCTGGACATATCTGGCCTTCTTTCATTCAGTGATGGTTGGTTAAGTGGTGAGGGGACCCAGGCCAATATTATTGATTGTATAACGTCAATCACAACAGAGTGGTCAACTAGAAGGTTTTTTTTATTAGCATAACCCAGTGGTTGATCAATTTAATAAACAAGTAGTTTATTTTGCTGCTGGACAGGACTTTTTCAAGCCCTGGTGATTACCTTGGTAATTTTCAAGCTTCATAAAAGCTGCTGCCCTTTTCAAGTAGATCTCAGCATCATATGCATTCAGTTCTATAGCATCCGAGTATTTCTGAAAAATAAGATCGAGTTCAGAAATGTCTTCAGTTCAAACAATGTTATATACTAGCCTAAAGTAACCACCGACCCTAATCCTCCCCCCTCCCTTTGAGCCCATTCATAGGCAGGTATAACATGCATACTGCGGCGAAAAATTATAACTCCTGGCAAGTATCAATTTTCATTTATTAATTGAGTGAATCAAGGTAGGTGAAGTCTACAATGAGCCAAAATGTCCCATACTGCCACATGTATAACTTATCCCAGTTTCTGTAGCCTGAAGCAACTGGAGGGGTATCAAAATGGTCTTTGCGAGCATGCAAGCACGGCGTTCTTTTTTGAGAGCATGAGCATTGAGAAAAGTTAGTCTGCAAGTAATGCGCACTGTTCAAAAAACTACCCCCACTAAAAACTACGCATGTGAGCACTTGCAAAAATATGTCAGCTAGAGAAAACGAGCACCGGACCCACTAAAATTTTGCGAGCACTTCAAGCAGAAGCCAAATTTTACAAGCACTGCAAAATTTTGAGGACCGTTCATGACACCTAACTGGGAGTATTTATACACGCCATGGATGGGATGCTAGTACATCACAGGGTTACCCCCACCCAGCATTCAATTTGCCACTACCCATTTATACACCTGGATGGAGAGAGAGGCACTATGAGAGTTACAACGTGTAACCTTGTGTCTTGGCCAAGAACACAACACAATGACCCCACTAGCCAGGGATCGACCCAGTCTCCTAAATGCAGGGTCCAGCTTCCTTGCCATAAGACCACTGCACCTCCCAAAAAATCAATCTACATCATTCAGTTTATTTTTATTGCTTACATTGATTGTCAATCAATGATTAATTATCATTGATCGACACTGCTGAGATATGATTATAACTTGCAAGCTTATCATACAGCTGACTATGCATCGAAAGCATGTACTTTCTTTGTATGTAAACAATCAACTTCTATTTATTGATTGCGTAATCATAATCGTTTTCAGTGTAACTTATTTGAAGGAAACCTTGTTTCAGCGCAAGAAGAGAAAACGTAAGCTTTAACTGGGACGCAGATGAATAAATTTGTACATGTGCTGATGTCAATTTCATGTGGAGTTTGAGGCCCATAAACTTGTACCTACCTTGACGGCGAGTTCGTAATCGTCGTCAACGAAAGCTTCATTTCCCTCCCTACAAATAATACATCAAATGTAACAAACTAACTGCATTTAATGACATCAATTGCAGGAAGACACCCATACCTGACGAGGTCGGTGGCGGCCATTTTGTACGTTTGTACCATGTAACCCAGCCTGTTGCCTTGGTGTCCAAGCCAGTTTGATCTTTTACGCATGCAATGCGTGCAAAAGACCTTATATTGCGCTCTCCGTTATGCACTTATTAGCGGCCATCCCGGTTGGGGTGGGGGGCGGAGAGGAGGTGACCACATACGCGGGACATACACGGGATTTATTAACTTTGGTCGTTAATTTTAAGCGCGAGATGGGGGGATGCTTTTGCACTTTCGCCGCAGGATCCCGAGGGAAAGACCCCCGAGATTTGTAGCGCGCCGCCATATTGGAGATGGAGCTGGAAACACCTAAAGTGCCGTTCCCGTCTGCGAAAGGACTGGGTATGTTGGTGTCAAGATTTCAAAACCAAAAGCCAAGAAAATTAAATAGTTCATTTGTTTTAATTGCAAGTAAAAAGTTTATTTGCCATTGTATACAGCTATTTCAATTAACGTTGTCGGATTAAACCTTCAAACCTACGAGTCAAGACCGAATGGTGCCATGGGTATTTACTGCAATTTGCATATCACCATTGAGGAAATCTACAAGTTTGTATTTTTGCACGTGGAATATTTGTTTTTCTTTCCGTGAAACCTTTCTTGTATCTTTTCTTCCGCCGTTATGTGGTTTGGATTATTCCTTTTAAATGAAATGAGGCAAAAAAGGATCTTTTCTACACATGTCTGAAGAGAAAGGAAACGAAAAACGCCTCGTTTGCTACATCGCTGTATCTCATTAGTATTCAGCACGCGTGGAACACTCTTTCTTCGCCCATACTACCTTTCGGTCTTGTCTTTAAGCTTTGAGCTTCAATCCGACAACGTTAATTGAAATAGCTGTATGCATTTGAGGAAAGAGTCTTCATTCTTTCAAATTAATGCAATTTACCTGACTAAAACCCAGGTATTTTTGTAGTATTTTTAAAGAGGTGGCTCTCTACCGTTTAAAAATATGGTTGGAGACTTTTAGATCAGATGTGTGTCAAACTGTAAATTCTGTGTTGTAAACAAACGCAGGAGCAGGAGAACAGAGCTTTGATTATTATCCTTTTATTGTTGTGTTAATTTCTTGAAATAAAACTTGGTTACAGCGAATCTTGGCCACCGCGAATCTTGGTTACAGCGAATCTTGGCTACCGCGAATCTTGGTTACAGCGAATCTTGGTTACAGCGAATCTTGGTTACGGCGAATCTTGGTTACCGCGAATCTTGGTTACCGCGAATCTTGGTTACCGCGAATCTTGGTTACCGCGAATCTTGGTTACGGCGAATCTTGGTTACCGCGAATCTTGGTTACCGCGAATCTTGGTACGTCACCGCGAATCTTGGTCACCGCGAATCTTGGTCACCGCGAATCTTGGTTACCGCGAATCTTGGTTACCGCGAATCTTGGTTACCGCAAATCTTGGTTACGGCGAATCTTGGTTACCGCGAATCTTGGTTACCGCGAATCTTGGTTACAGCGAATCTTGGTTACGGCGAATCTTGCTTACCGCGAATCTTGGTTACCGCGAATCTTGGTTACCGCGAATCTTGGTTACCGCGAATCTTGGTCACCGCGAATCTTGGTCACCGCGAATCTTGGTCATCGCGAATCTTGGTTACAGCGAATCTTGGTTACCGCGAATCTCGGTCATCGCGAATCTTGGTTACCGCGAATCTTGGTTACCGCGAATCTTGGTTACAGCGAATCTTGGTTACCGCGAATCTTGGTTACCGCGAATCTTGGTTACCGCGAATCTTGGTTACAGCGAATCTTGGTTACCGCGAATCTTGGTTACCGCGAATCTTGGTTACTGCGAATCTTAGTTACAGCGAATCTTGGTTACCGCGAATCTTGGTTACAGCGAATCTTGGTTACCGCGAATTTTGGTTACCGCGAATCTTGGTTACAGCGAATCTTGGTTACCGCGAATTTTGGTTACCGCGAATCTTGGTTACCGCGAATCTTAGTTACAGCGAATCTTGGTTACAGCGAATCTTGGTTACCGCGAATCTTGGTTACCGCGAATTTTGGTTACAGCGAATCTTGGTTACGGCGAATCTTGGTTACCGCGAATCTTGGTTACCGCGAATCTTGGTTACCGCGAATCTTGGTTACCGCGAATCTTGGTCACCGCGAATCTTGGTCATCGCGAATCTTGGTTACAGCGAATCTTGGTTACCGCGAATCTTGGTTACAGCGAATCTTGGTCATCGCGAATCTTGGTTACAGCGAATCTTGGTTACGGCGAATCTTGGTTACCGCGAATCTTGGTTACCGCGAATCTTGGTCACCGCGAATCTTGGTTACCGCGAATCTTGGTCATCGCGAATCTTGGTTACAGCGAATCTTGGTTACCGCGAATCTTAGTTACAGCGAATCTTGGTTACCGCGAATCTTGGTTACCGCGAATCTTAGTTACAGTGAATCTTGGTTACCGCGAATCTTGGTTACAGCGAATCTTGGTTACCGCGAATCTTGGTTACCGCGAATCTTGGTCACCGCGAATCTTGGTCACCGCGAATCTTGGTCATCGCGAATCTTGGTTACAGCGAATCTTGGTTACCGCGAATCTCGGTCATCGCGAATCTTGGTTACCGCGAATCTTGGTTACCGCGAATCTTGGTTACAGCGAATCTTGGTTACCGCGAATCTTGGTTACCGCGAATCTTGGTTACCGCGAATCTTGGTTACAGCGAATCTTGGTTACCGCGAATCTTGGTTACCGCGAATCTTGGTTACTGCGAATCTTAGTTACAGCGAATCTTGGTTACCGCGAATCTTGGTTACAGCGAATCTTGGTTACCGCGAATTTTGGTTACCGCGAATCTTGGTTACAGCGAATCTTGGTTACCGCGAATTTTGGTTACCGCGAATCTTGGTTACCGCGAATCTTAGTTACAGCGAATCTTGGTTACAGCGAATCTTGGTTACCGCGAATCTTGGTTACCGCGAATTTTGGTTACAGCGAATCTTGGTTACCGCGAATCTTGGTTACCGCGAATCTTAGTTACAGTGAATCTTGGTTACCGCGAATCTTGGTTACAGCGAATCTTGGTTACCGCGAATTTTGGTTACCGCGAATCTTGGTTACAGCGAATCTTGGTTACCGTGAATTTTGGTTACTGCGAATCTTGGTTACTGCGAATCTTGGTCACTGCGAATCTTGGTTACCGCGAATCTTGGTTACCGCGAATCTTGGTTACTGCGAATCTTAGTTACAGCGAATCTTGGTTACCGCGAATCTTGGTTACAGCGAATCTTGGTTACCGCGAATTTTGGTTACCGCGAATCTTGGTTACAGCGAATCTTGGTTACCGCGAATTTTGGTTACCGCGAATCTTGGTTACCGCGAATCTTAGTTACAGCGAATCTTGGTTACAGCGAATCTTGGTTACCGCGAATCTTGGTTACCGCGAATTTTGGTTACAGCGAATCTTGGTTACCGCGAATCTTGGTTACCGCGAATCTTAGTTACAGTGAATCTTGGTTACCGCGAATCTTGGTTACAGCGAATCTTGGTTACCGCGAATTTTGGTTACCGCGAATCTTGGTTACAGCGAATCTTGGTTACCGTGAATTTTGGTTACTGCGAATCTTGGTTACTGCGAATCTTGGTCACTGCGAATCTTGGTTACCGCGAATCTTGGTCACAGCGAATCTTGGTCACTGCGAATTTTGGTTACCGCGAATTTTGGTTACCGCGAATCTTGGTTACCGCGAATCTTGGTTACTGCGAATCTTGGTTACCGCGAATCTTGGTTACCGCGAATCTTGGTTACCGCGAATCTTGGCCACCGCGAATCTTGGTTACAGCGAATCTTGGTCACCGCGAATCTTGGTTACCGCGAATCTTGGTCACCGCGAATCTTGGCCACCGCGAATCTTGGTTACAGGGAATCTTGGTTACAGCGAATCTTGGTTACAGCGAATCTTGGTTACAGCGAATCTTGGTTACAGCGAATCTTGGTCACCGCAAATCTTGGTTACCGCGAATCTTGGTTACAGCGAATCTTGGTTACCGCGAATCTTGGTCACCGCGAATCTTGGTCACCGCGAATCTTGGTTACCGCGAATCTTGGTTGCCGCGAATCTTGGTTACAGCGAATCTTGGTTACAGCGAATCTTGGTTACAGCGAATCTTGGTTACAGCGAATCTTGGTCACCGCGAATCTTGGTCACCGCGAATCTTGGTTACCGCGAATCTTGGTTGAATCCGATATGGAGTGGATTTCATGCGGCAGGGTGAATTCCGGACGCCAACAGCTGGCTCACTTAAGCTCGTGAGGTAAGTCCAGCTAGTGTATGCAGAGTGGTTTCGAAAGTAGTTCTTTGGTTGAAATCTCTGTTTCTCATAGCTTTATTGACTTTTTTCAACTCATATAAACTCAGAAAGAAAACAGATCTAACTTAACGTGTACCGCTGCTTCAAGCGCTTTTCAAGCGCTACTAGTGAAAAGCGCTCTAACTTCTACTTCATCTGCCATCACAAACTGTCCTAGACTAATAATTCTTCTGTTCGTATCAGTAGTCAGGTCAGATCAGTAAAAAAAAAATATTATAGTAAGGCTTTGTAATTCATTAACCTCCTACTAACCGAGCGCGAAGGCCCTACTGGGGAATATTTCCCGTGGTCGTGAAAGTACGGAGCTAGTGCAGCGAGGTCCGTACAAAAACGTACTGCCGAGGGCGGATATTCCCCAGTACGGCTCGATCAAGCCAGGTTAGTAACTAGTTTATTATATGGCACTCATTAAAGCTGCAAATTTTGAATTTTTTGGCTTTCGAAAAATACACATCCTATGACCACATCCATGGAAACGGTCCGTTTGGCAAAACCCCGACCAAGAAAGAACCAATCACAACGTTCGGATTTACCTCACTTAGACTTCCTTGCCATATATAAAAAGTACATATTACTCTTGTCCATGCAGCCACGGTTTGTGATCTTTTGAGTAGCAACCACGTTCCATATTTGTGCATCACGTGACCTCTCCTGTACCAATAGAAAATCACGTCCTGTTCAATTTTGTCACGGTAATCGCAACTTTTCCTCTTCTAAACCGTGACAAAGAGCAGCGCAGAGAACTCATCAGTCTTATAATCTCTCCTCTCACCTCCCTGTTAAAAGCACCGTAGAGTATTGGACTCACCGCGGCTGTGCTACCGACCACGATGCTATAAAATACATACACCAGACGAGGCGCGAAATATTGACCACAAAATACACCCATTAGATCAATGACATAAAATGGAGTCCAAGAAAGTGTGTATGTAAACACCATGGCAAACAATATTTTCGTGATTCTTATATCCCTGGCTGATATTCTGTTAGCGCTGACCGCTTCTGTCTCGGGTCGCCTCAGTTGTGCGTTGTGCAGTTTTACTTTTTGATAAATTTTGAAATACGAAAAAGATATGATGATGTAAGGAAATTGAATATTGAAGAAGCCAGTTAGAATTGCGTGGACCAGATTTATCTTTTCCACGTTGAAAATACAGAATGCCTTGCCCGAATGAAACTCAAAACTGTTCCCTTGAAGGACGTAAGACAAAGGAAAATTTGCCGCTAAGATCCACGACAAAGCAATCGATATGTAAACGTTCCTCTTTGTAAAGTATCTCCGATAAAGGTTCGATTTCACCATGAGGAAGTATCGATTTATCGCTATCAAAGCCATGGCATAAATAGACCCCGTTGCCAGCATAGCCGTGGCAAAACCCACAAATTGGCAAGAAGCATCACTGAATGTCCATTTCCCAGTGAGAACGACGCTTGGAAGAAAAATCAATACGCAAAGAGCTATTATCAACTCGAAGGCGCTTAAAGAAGCGACGTAATAGTTAGAGACAGTTCTAAGAGACGCAGTTTTGAATATGGCCAACGATACCAGGAAGTTTCCAGCCAGTCCGATCACACTCACTGCAAGTACTGTAATGAGCTCTATGATGATCTCAGCTTTACTTCTTGTTGCCAGCTGGAAGGCGAATACTTCAGTCACGTTCAGCTGGTCTTCGGCACCCATGCACATTTTAACTCGTTTCTTCTCCTGTTAGTTTAAGGCGATCTGTTTGAAAACAAAAAGAATAAAGAAAAGGTATGGGGAAACGACAGCCGTGGACACTTCTATTACCGTAAAATTCCGGTTATAAGCCCTGGGTTTATCCAACTTCGTACGGGTTTTGGGTGGGCTTATAAGCGGAGGGGCTTATATCCGGGACTTATAAGCGGAATTAAAAAAACGTTTTGGAAGGAGCCACGGCAGTGTTGATCGAAATACGTTTTTAAGTTAAAAAGTCATAATAAAGCAATTTTTAGCCCTGTTTAGTACTGTCATCCAGCAGAGGGGCTTATATCAGGGGGGGCTTATAACCGGATGTATTTTTTTGTTTCCAGGTAGATGGGCCTATAACCAGAGGGGCTAATAAGCGGGGGGGGGGGGGGGGGGGGACTTACAACCAGAATTTTACGGTATACTTTGAAAGAGGAAGTAGACAAAATAGTTGACAAATTATTCGCAAAAAAGTAATCAACTGGTTATACCATCGACCATTTGTTTATATTAATTTCGTGTAGTTTGAACTGTCATTCAACGGGTTTTCTGCAAGAATTAACGGCATGAGAGCGAGGCAAGTTTTTCCTTGAATTTTCCTCGTTTTCATACTGCATTAAGGACCAGTCTCCACTCATGTACAGGAAGTCGATATTTTTCTTCCTTATGGAACCCACTTGAACATGTTGAATGCTCGCCTGTCAAATGTTCCGGCTGTATTAGAAGCGTTAGTCAAGCATCGCATTAATTTTTTTGGCAGTAAATTTAATGACTACTTCATTTTAAATTCTTTTTGTCGATGAGCTTTCCCACTGATAAAGTTGGCTTCGCTTTTGATTGTTTTGTCTGCTGTGTTCATTTCATAACATGTATTTGGATTTGTTTTCCGAACACTGTTCAATTAGTATTGCGGAAATATTAAAGGAAGAGTTATGTGTATAACAAATGAGCTCAGGATGACAAAGCAACTGCAAATGCTTTGCATTTTAAACTTGTGGCATAAACTGTCGCCATCTAGCTGAGCACGTCAAGTGTTGAATTGACACAAGAGAAAAATAAAGAAGGCAAATCTCAGTCTGCCGGGCTCTGAGTTTATAAGTCATATTTTATATGAAGAGATAGCTTTTGAAGGGTTTACTCCTTTGCGAAAAAGATACTTTGCTTAATTAATATACACATCTTGGAAGATTTGCAATATTGGCTTCGCAAAATTGAAAATCCTATTGTCCTTGTTTCAAATTTTGGAACGTTTTTATTTATTTTACGCTGTCAAAGATAGATTACGAAAATGCTGAGGTGGCACCTAAATTTATCAGCAAAGTGGTTTGTCATCATTGAAGTTGGAAATTTTTTTCTCTCTTTTTGCTGTTAACGTAAAGAAAGATTAGAAGTAAAAAGTATTTAGTCGTATTTCAACTTCAGCTAGAGAGAGGCACACTCGATCAATTCACTGACATGTGAACGAAATTATATACGAGTTAATACTTGTCAGTTGCTAAAGGACGAACCATTTTCTTTTTTATAAAAAATCTCTTGTTCAAATCCGGCGATTCTCAGTTTTTCAGATCCTCTCTCCTATAACGCAGTAAAGGCGACAGAGGTAATCAAAAGCCTTTCCTTATACGCGGTTGTAAGCATTTATTCAAAGTCACTTGATTCGTTTTATCAAATGAATGACGAACTTTTGAAATGTTGTTTACAGTAGGTTATTTGACCACCTTTCATGTTAGGGAAAGTAAAAATCATGCATGCATGTTTGATCGTACGTTAACCGCTAATACAAAACCTCTAAAAACACACTTACTTTTGCTTTAGGTTCGAATTCACTCTATAAAGCAGGAGCCATGCATAGTAATCAAAACGGATTCATCCCTAGTTTTCAGTACGAGTCAACTTCTGGTCCTAAGCCGTCTTTCTAATTGATCTTTCCCACTATTAAAAGCACTATATACATATCTGAATACAGAATAAATAAAAGAACACAAAATCAGCATTCTACGTGCGTTTGTGTTGAATCCGCTTAGAAAAGTTTCTCAGGATTTAGAGTGCCGGATAATTTAGTACAAGATAAATTCTGCAATCGCAAATAAACAGACCCGTTTTCCCAGAGGGCTTAGTCTATCGAAAAATGTTAGCTTTATTTTGGTAAATCTATACTTAAAGGATTTCACTTACCTTTATCGCTTTCGGCTCCGAAAATCCTTTCCGATTTTACGTGCGTGCTTTAACCAGTACGAGATTTCTAAAGTGATGGCCCCCTCACGTTCAGCGCATTAAAAACTGCTTGTATTTCTGCTCATCAGTACCTCCGTTTCTAAGGGCCTCATTAATTTTTCATCATTTGGAGCGCAACAAATTTAAATTACGTCTCATATAATTGTTTCCCTGCGCAGTTGATTCTTTGAATCAAAACAAATGTGATTAATTCGAAGTCTATTCTACTTTCACTTGGATACGCCTGCCACGAATGACTATTAAATTACATGTTTGCCGCTGGCTTGACCAAATTGAATTGACAGTTAATGGCCTTGGTAAACAGTACAGGAAAAAAAAAATGAGAAATCAGCAGCTAAAAATATTAACAATTTCAAACGCCGAGGGCATGTGAATGATGACGTTTTGAGCAGCAAATCGATACAAACTGATCGTTCAAAGCACTTGATAATTTTGAAATTCCTCTTTCTACCTCTGGAGTTTTTTGTATTATCATCTATAATTTAATTTAATAATACCCATCGAGCAAAACCAGCGAAATTTATGAAAATAATTAATTTGTTGGGTTTTTAGCCGGTTGACTTTGAAGATGACTTCCGCACAGGTTTTCGAAACGTCAATCACTAACTGACAACAGTTCTTTTCAGAACTACTCTCACACGGACGATCACACTATACGAACTTATACTGTTAATGATACTCTCTTGGCACTAGAAATGAAAGAAATTGTTGGTAACTGAAAAGCGTTTGGCTTGTAATGAAAAACAAACGGGTGCTGAGAGTATGACTGGAGAAACACTGTTTTTTTGTTATTGACATTTAATTGACGTTAAGCTGGTTTTTTTCACTCTGTGTACCAATCAGAAAGGCGGAGTTCACAGGACTAAAGCCGATGCACGTCAAGTTATCATCTTTTTTATGGGCGGAGGGGCCAGTTTGGAAAACAAACTAAACATATTTGAAAACCTTTATCGCATCCTGGGATGCTTAAATTACCATTTAACCATGCTGAATAATCCCGAAAATTTCGGTTGGAAAACAGTAATTTTCAGGGAAAATGCGTTCGGAAATTGGGGACTTCGTTTAACGTAGTTTTTTTTCATTCCGCTTGGTACGAACCGTCGACAGATTCTGCATCATTTGTTCTTTCTATTGTTTCCCGTCTCCCGTCAAGGGAAAACAATAATAACCTAGATTTTAATTAAATTTAACAATGAGTATAGTTTTACTTATTATGTTACATAATTCTATTTTTTTTCTTGTCTTGTATTTCTAGGTGGTGGCACTATCCGATTTGAATTCTTCCCTGCACCAATTTTGCTGAGAATTCTTTTGAATTCGGTTTTAAATTCGCGATTGAAAAATGCGTACACAATAGGATTCACTGCGCTATTGACACCGACCATATAGGAATAGAGCTGATAGATCTGACGAGGAAATAGGTACTGCCCAGTGAACATTTCTGTGGTGTCCACAACTAACAGAGGAAGCCAGCAAAATACATAAACAACAACGACGGCGAACAGAAGTTTTGTTACGTTCAAATCTTTCGCGGAAATTTTCGGGGAATTATCGTGTCTGTTATTCAGATTTGCATTGTGACTCCGAATCGTACAAAAAATTCTAAAATAACTGAAAGTCATCGTGTTAAAGGTGAAGATTGCGAAGGTTATGTTTACTGCAAGTCCTTCGGCAAGACTGACTTGATCGAGGTCGTAAATGCAGCAAAATTTTCCAGGATGATAACTAAAGATTCCCTTCACCAGAAAATAAATCGGCCACACCAAAGCAACGAGCCAGGCAAGGATTAAAGAGATCAGGACAGTCTTCACTTTAAAATAAGCTCTGTACTTGTTAGGCCGCACAACTTTAAAATAACGATTTACTGAAGTTAATGTCAGAATCATAATCGACGCTGAACCAAGAGTTGTCGCCATGTAACCATGGTACGCACATGAGGCTTCGTTGAAAGGCCAGTAGCCCGCGATCAACACACTAAGTGACACCGGCATTACGAGAATTGACATGAGCACATCGGTCAATGCTAAGGCTGTGACGTAGTAGTTTGGCGTAGTGCGCAGTCGCAGATTGAACTTTACTGCACATAGAACCAGAGAGTTGCCTAGAAACGCGATCAACATCACGAAAACCAATGGAAAGCTTTCCAGCGTGGTTTGTAGAGACCCCCTTTGCGCAAACTCGTGCGCCATTCGCAAGGCGTCGTTTGTGTTACCATCGTGATTAAGCATTGTACAATTGGTTCTTTGTTATTCGTTCTTGGAGTACTTTTGGACCAACAGTGAAGCTGCAAAGAAGAGAGACAATGATTAATATCAGGCTGTGTGATAATATCAGCATCGAGAAGCGAAAACGCAATTAAAATTGCATTTTAATAGAGCTTTTTGATTTTTGCATACTGTTCACAATTTAGTAGGACGTAAACTTATTCAAGAAACGACTTGAGTACCATCGCTATATTTCTCTGAACAGCGCTGAATAATTTTCTTGAATGCAATCGCCCAACGAATTATATGTTAAAAATACGTTATTCACTAAACAGCTGAGAAAATCCAGAAATCTTCTCTGAAATGTAAGAACTGAAAATTTCGGTGACTGCACACTCCAATTCAGATCTAGCATCCTTAAAGCTTGATTAGAATTTTTTTAGTTAGATTCTCATGACAAAATCTGCATTTAAATTGCGCGCACGTTTGCACCGTATTTTGTCATCCAACGTTGAAGAATTGGAATTCGGGTAGAGTAGTTTGACGAGAGCAGTACTCACCGTAACTTCGCGTGTATGCGCCGGTCGTTGATGACTGATCTCTGATATGATTATAAGCTCTTAGCTGTCAACCAGTTTCAGCAATTCGCAATTGAAGTATGCGCACTTTCCGAACTGCACTAGTAATTTCACATCCCAAGGCAAAGCAACGATGACTTGACTTGCTCCAGATCGCTTTTTCTCTAACGAAATCTTCACAGCACAGGTGTTCCGCAAAAGATAGTTTGTCCTATAATCGCCTCGGGAACTATTTTTACAATCCACAACACCTGCCCATTCGTAAAATAAATGCCGTATTTTATTAAAAGACTGATCTTTGTGAAAGCAACTGAAAATTGTCAAATTATAGCCATTATTAAACTGGCTTTTAATTAAAAGTGCAGCATGATCTCTTTCCGTGTTGGGAGCGAAACTGTTTGGATTAAAAATTAAATGGTTACAAACCGTGAAGATGAAAAATTGGTTTTCTTATTGTTTCTCGCCGTCTTTCGTGACCACGTGACCCGAATTCAATATTTCCCAGTCTCCTTAACGGAAAAAGATTGCGGTTAAAAGTTCTAAAACCTTCAAACCAAGCATATGTTAGTACAAGGACAAACTTCGCCAAGATAAAGCTTTTTTACTTTTTTTAGCAAGGTTTTTAGTAACATATTATTATGGGCTCCTGTGGATAGTCAGCAAGCGCTAATTTGAATTCGGAAAGCAGACAAGGCCTGGCATGAGAGTTACCTTTTGCGACTTCAAATAAGGACGGATCGGATAATCTCGTTCCCAGATCTCTTTTGGACGAAGCCGAAGCCGAAGCCTTCTTCATCCACAAGAGATCTTGGAACGAGATTAGGTGACGGACAGCCTAGCTCGCGAGCGAAATTATCCAGCGCTCGCCCACAGGCCCTTATCGATTGTGCTAGTAAAATAAGCATATTATGCTTCTCTGCTACTAGCAGTGCCCGATATTTTTCAAAATTATGCTCGTTTTGGAAAATTATGCTAACTTTTCTTGATAATAGTTCAATCCAACCGTACGGTCAGTCTTTCTGTTATTCAGTTGCTTGTATTTCTACATTTTGCTGATCAGATCCACCAGGATTCGGTTCCTTTGTTTTGTCCATTGGCCCTTTATGAAATTTAAAGTTTTCTTTTCTTAAGCTATGATTTAAAAAAATAAAACAGAAAACACGTCCAAAATTATTTTTTATATTGGGTTACACGCTTTGCTTTTTGCTTGCTTCAGGCTCCGATCTCTGCGCACCTTAAGCAATAACTTGGGCAGGTTTTAGCCTATCGGGCGGCTGTTCTTCTCTTATCTGTAAGCTGCTGGACGCCATTTTGTTGTCTGTGAAAGTGGGAACTGGAACCGACGCAATCTTTATTTGCGGTGTGCCCATTCCAGGGGCGAGGAAGACTCATAGATTTTTTGTATCTGAATCATCGCCTAAAATTTGACGTCACATCCACGCAACATCCGGTCATAAAATGAACCAAAATATCTAGCGCCTCTTGTCGGCAAGGCGTCGAAAATATTTTTAGGGCAGACGCAGGTTTTTGCTTTTTGGAACTAACAGTTTCGTGTAATTTTGATACAGGATGTGATGTCAAATTTTCGGCGATGACTCAGATACGAAAAAAGTGCCAGGCGTCGCGGAGTGTCCTCTTCCGCATTCAAATGGCCCCCGCCGACGGGAACGACTATAATGCCGAGGTGGTTTGGGAAAGGTTGTCCAAACCTACGGTCCCGTTGAACCTTTACAGATATCAATCGGAGGACCACCAAGTTGCTAAGGAAGGGGAAGAAATGAGGTGCGTTCGATTTCAAGAGTGCCAAGGGGGCGTGGTTACGAGCCGTGTACACTGTGGTGGATCGAAAGCGACCATTGTCGGAGGGAGTGAATTATTACATTATCGAGTCTTAACGAAACGTTCAATCTTCTGCACGGGTACCTGGTTTAATCTCAGTTATTGTACCTGAATTACAATAAACTATACTGTAATATTGATGCCTCGTAGATAAAATCTTTGGTATGAAAAATAAATCAGTGTAAAAAATACAATTATTGACCATCAACTATAATTCATGTCGTCCAGACGACTTTTCTGTATTTGGTTCGTAAAAAACTATTTGTTGTCAAATGATTCATAGATAGACAGACAGCACTATATATTTACAGTAATTATCGTTGTTGTCCAACACTGCTCCGTAGAGTACAAATAACGCGCGAAACGAGTACAAATATCACACGATATTTGTACTCGTCTCATTCCCCCGACCGCGCGAAAGATAAAAAACCTTGGCAAGTCAGAATTTTGGGAAAACGAAAACGTTGGGTAACAAATCTCTTATTAGACATTTTAGTTGTAGCATCGCTGTAAATTTTTACTCATCATTTGTATTTTGACTCGCCCTTCAGGCTCGCCAAAATACTACATGACTCGTAAAAATATACAGCGATACCATAAACTAAAATGTCTAATAACATATAATGTCAGCTTCTGATCCAAACTAAATTTGCTATTCTAAATAATTTACTATTCTAATATAATAATTTACAATTATCTACTCTTAATTTAATACTGTCAATTCATTTATTGTACACTGATTGCGATTTCAAAGCGAAATTCATCAGTAAGGCCGTGAGGGGTAAAGGCAATGATTCCTCGGAAAGATATTTTAACGAACAGCTAATGAACAGAGATTTGGAAGAGACCTGGAGCTCTTGAATTGAAGAAGACGTATTTGCTCAGGATACTCCACTTCAAATATTAATCCGCTGAAATAAAAACACAATTTTCCTGTGTAAGTGACACACCAGACATGCGGAATCTACGCCACATCAGAGGAACAGAAAGTGGTTTATTCTTTAAAGCATATTTTAGTTTTAAGTCACATCCGAAAAGAATAAAATGAAATAAATGCTAATCACAATAAAAGCTGCGATTGCCAAAAAAGACTAAATTCTGAATCTCCTCGTAAGTTATATTGTTAGCAGATATAATTAGAATCTGTATTACAAACAAATCTTATTCAGAGATTGAAACAATTTTCACGTGAGTATCGAAAGTCATTAAATCATCACTGACTACACCCATTGTATTTTGTCAGGATTGTAATAACAGTTAGCCGGTACACATTTTACACTCCTGGGTAGAGAGACGAGCTGAAAGAGTAAAGTGCTCTGCACATAAACACAGTTAAGACTCGAGTCAGTACATTAATGTGTTAACCATTAGTCACTGCACCACCCCATTTAATATTGCAAAGAACACAATTACCATCAAAGTAGCAAAATTGTTCTGCCAAGTCTTGGCGCTGTACAAGTTTATGTCTTAATCCATCACACAAAGCCTGGTAAGTCGCGGCAGAACCTTGTTCTTGCCTCCACTGCAGTAACATGTGGAATCCCTTTTCACTCAGCAGGTCATATAATCGACATATTTCCTGAAGCTTTGGTTCCTTGACATCTAGGCGACGTCCAAGCTTGGTCCATTTTTCGGCAATTTCAGCACCCAAATCTTCTAATTCATCATTTGTGGGTGTGCCTTGTTTAACTACAAAGAAAAAAAAATTATATACTGACTGTTTAAGACATGCAAATACACGATGAAACAAAAGTTCTCAAAAGAAAAGATCACTACAGAAATGTGAGCTAAACTTCAACATATTGAAAAGCCGCAGTACCAAAACGTTTATGTTAATATAGTTTACAAATTTGTGTCACAAGTGACAACGCCTTGGGCTTCAATGAATACGTACTCTTGCACAGGGAACCCATTACGTAATATACCCATTTTCCATTACGTAATATACAGTAGACAGCATCGCAAAACCCTCTAAATCGCTAAATTCGCCGTTTTGAGCTACAAGGACGACAAAGCACAACTACTGAGGTAACTTAACGTTTATTTTGAACATAAATGTGAATATTACTCGCTATAGTTCATGCTAATAGAAACGTTACGGTTTTCCCATACAGTCCTTTATAATTTTGAAACATTAACAGTTGCTCCATTTGTGTGGGCGCCCTGTGCCTCTTGCAGTTAAAGAACTTGATGTCAAATACAAAATTAAACCAGCTGTAAGGTGCTGTAAAAACACGTGTGGTAGATTAAGAAAACCCCAGGACCTAAGTCCTTCATGATGAATGGGAGAGAGAGCCTTTACAAGGAGAGAACAGACCTGATGATAGAGGTACAGTAGAACCCAGACTCATATCAAGAAGAACTCACTTACACTCAACGAGCCAACAACCACTTTCACGTTACATTTCTTTTTATTAATATTCGCATTTAAATTCAGGTATTATTCTTGTCAAGTGTTTTAACATGGCTGCATACTACCATTTGCGTACATTCTTGAAGTGTGACGACGAATTTAGCGCGTAGTTAAACAACTCTTTGCAAACTTGTTACCTTTTCTCATCTCCATTGCAATATTTCCCGAGCAGATTTTCATCGAAGTGGGCGGCAAAAGCTATGCGCTAAATTTGTCATACTTCAAGGATGGACGCAAATGGTAGTAAATAGCTTGTTCTTAACACAGGAGAACTAGGCTTGTTAACCCTTTAAGGTGGCCCGCGGCTATTTTTTGGGAACGGAGGTGCTCTTTTCTAAATCGAGTTTTGGGCATTTAAATCTCAACCGATTTTTCTGATTTTTGGCCATCGAAATAACAAATGTTCAAATTTTATAAAGCTTTTAATTATAGGACAAACAAGGCAAACGATCACGAGATATTAGCGCTTTTGAAAAAATATATTTATGAAAAAAACGCGAATATTTTCCAAACGCGACGACAATTTTTTTCCTAATTAATGTCAACTAGTTCAAAGTATCCAAGTTTTAATGTGAGAAAGTTTCAACGAGATCGGCTGGGTAGAAATCGCTGCACAGTTGACTGTTGAATTTTTGCTTCAGAATATTATGTTTGTGTATAATTGGGAGCTGTTATAACAACGTTTAAGTAATGCTAAGATCCCATGGATTTTTTGAAAGCTTAATGCCATCTGAAACGTTGCTGAAAAGTATGGAAAGATCGGAAACTCCTAGCAAAAGTTGTAAATAAATGAAGAGAAAGAGGTTTACGTTGCGTAAATTGTGAATTTTAAAGTATTAATTTGTTTCGAATTAAAAAAAAATCTACCGATTTTTTTTCTTTTATTTTTAAGTATGAGAAAATACAACATGTATGCAAACAGCTTTATCTAGTTTGGTATTTCTAGTCTCGATGAAACTCGTCGAATTTTGCTCACCAAGATAGCTACTTCGCGTCTTCCATTTTGAAGCGCTTTGGAAACCCTCGCTTAGCAGTAAATTATTCAAACTTGCCGCATTCTCAAGATTATTTAGTACCTAAAATTGAACATACCACGCCATATGCCACATTCATTGCTAAATAAAATGCATGAATACAAAGCTCAGCCGCAATTTTATCCGTGGCATGTTTATTTCCAGGTGCTAAATAATCTTGAGAATGCGGCAAGTTTGAATAATTTACTGTAACAAGAGCGTTTTCAAAGCGCTCCAAAATGGAAGACGAGAAGTAGCTATCTTGGCGAGCAAAATTCGACGAGTTTCATCGAGACTAGACACACGGAACTAAATAAAGTTGTTAGCACATATGCTGTATTTTGTCATACTTGAAAATAAAAGAAAAAAAATCGGTAGATTTTTTTTAATTCGAAAAAAATGAATATTTTTAAAATTCACAGTTTACACACCGTAAACCTCTTCTGCGTCATTTGTTTAAAACTTTTGCTGTGAGTCTCCGATCTTTCCATACTTTTGAGCAACGTTTTAGCTGGCATTAAGCTTTCAAATAATACATGGGATATTAGCATTACTTAAACGTTGTTGTAACAGCTCCCAATTATACACAAGCATAATATTTTGAAGCAAAAATTCAACAGTCAACTGTGCAGCAATTTCTACTCAGCCGATTTCGTTGAAACTTGCTCACATTAAAACTTGGATAATTTGAACTAGTTTACATTAATTAAAAAAAATCTATCGTCGCGTTTGGAAAATATTCGCGTTTTTTTCATAAATATATTTTTTCAAAAGCGCTAATATCTCGTGATCGTTTGCCTTGTTTGTCCTATAATTAAAAGCTTTATAAAATTTGAACATTTGTTATTTCGATGGCCAAAAATCAGAAAAATCGGTTGAGGTTTACATGCCCAAAACTCGATTTAGAAAAGAGCACCTCCGTTCCCAAAAAATAGCCGCGGGCCACCTTAAGCCCCAGTATCCACATACAAATTCTCCTGACTGATCTCAATACCTTTCCTTATAGCATTAGTTAGGAGAATTTGCGAAAAGACTAAAAGCAATTTCCCTTTGCTGATCACTTTCTTAATTCTCATAACGTTTTCTGCTGCCGTCAATCATCTTAGCGGACCTCTCAGGAAACAGAAGTTCACTTAAACTGAGTCAAAAGGTCATGTCTGTCGGTTGTGATTGGTGAATTTCAATCCCTTTATATAGTTTGTTTCTGTTTTTTTTTTTAAGGTTTGTTGTCTGCCGCCATAATTTTGATTGATGAAAGGGAAAAACACAATCATTAGTAGGGGTTTGAGCTTCAGAGTTTGCATGTTATTGAAAGGCACAATAAAACGTAAGAGAACTCTAGAGGGCTTGTATACCAATAGCCTCCCATGCAGAAGCTCTTCGGTCACGTGACGATACCAAAGATTGTCTGCACAGGAGGCTAGTATACCAATAGATGTTTAAGGCAGGGAGGGGTTCGCGTGAATTTGAGTGAATTGTAAAGAGGTTTAAAGAGGGGATAGAAGAAAGAAAATTATTTTTAGAACACCACCAGACAGTTGACTTTCACGCAAGAGCACCCCAGGTTGTCAAGGGACTGGTTTGGTGTCCATCTACTAATTTTAACTTCAAATTCTAATTTTATTTTAAAATCACATTAAATCTTTAATATTTCTCCACATTCTTGTCCCCAGAGCCCACGATCCTTCTGGTCTGCGCCAGGGATCGACACCTCTGGCCGCCTCCAGCACCGGAAGTCCGCGATTCATGGACTCATTGTCAAGTCTGACAAATCTGATTGGCTCAAAACTTCAAAGCGAGTACTCTGCGCATGCTCAGAAATTGGGAGCGGCCAGAGGTCTCGATCACTGGCGCAGACCAGAAGGATTGAGGGCTCTGGGGACGAGAATGATTTCTCTTAATTTTACTAATCCTTTGAGAAAAACTTCCCCATCATCCAAAAAATCTCCCAAAAATTTACAAAACACCGCAAAACATAGATTCGTGTAATGAGCAGAGAGTTTTTGGATTGCTTGAAATGCGAACGAGACATTCTCCTTAAACCCAAGTTAAGCGATGGAAAAATGGCCTTCAGGTGTATCACCGCCTTTAACACCCCCTTTAAAGTTCTCACCTCGAGTGTCTTTGCAGACCTGTACACCACCCTCGCTAAAGTACTTGGAAGAATGGACATTTTCGTCCTCCAGCTTGTGAGCCAAGGCTGAGAGAAAATGAATATTGAAAGCTCTGTTAGTGGGAGGTTTAGGTCTGTGAAGGTTCGAGTTAAAGAGATTCAACTGAATTTCAACCTGAATTTTCACTATCAATGGTACAGTGCATGTACCTGCATCAGTGTGACAAATTTTTTCTGCCAAGTCTAGATGCTGCTTTTTTAATGCATCATACAAAATCTGGTATGTCGCAGCAGAACCTTGTTCTTGTTTCCAGTGCAACAACATGTGGTACCCTCTTTCACTTAGTTGGTCAGGCCAGGCTTGACGTATTTCTTGAATCTTTGATTCCTTGACATTCAGGCCACGCCCAAGTTTTTGCCATTTGTCTGCAATTTCATCACCCAAAACTTCTAGCTCATCATTTGTAGGTGTGCCTTGTTTAACTACAAAGAAAAATACAGCTGTATGTAGCAGTTGGTTGAACAAGGGCTCACGTTCAATCTAATGACAAGATTTATTCATAACATCCGATAAATTCACCAACCTACTTAACTTCTCTTTTTAACGCCTATAAACCAGCTCGTTCCCTTGGATTATCTGGCCAATTACTCTTACAAGTTCCTGACGTGAAAACATGTACATACGGTCAAAGATCCTTCTCATTTTACGGCACGAAACTTTGGAACGAGCTACCTTTTTACATCACACAGTCTGAGAGCATAGCGATTTTAAAAAGAACCTTAAAACATTTCTTTTCTGTAATAGTTTTAACCTAGTCATATATTTTAATAACTGCATGTTTTAGTTAGATTTTTTAGCTAGTTTAATATTTTAACTCTTTCTACCTTAATACTGAAATTCTGTATTTAATAGCCTGTGAACAGGTTCTCCGGTCGAGGATGGGGCGAAAAGAAAGCGGCAATAGAAAGGTGGCTCTCAGGCCCTTCTCGGCTCGCTTCGCTCGCCGATTTCTTTGGGAGCCTGCTCGCAGGCTATGTATTTAACAGCATTTTTACTTTTTTCGTTTTTTATTCTTTTTAATCACGTGCAATTGTAAGCCTATTGAGAATTTTAAATGCACAATAAGAACCTTTTTGTGATGACTTCGACATTGCTGATCCTAGCAGTATGCAGGACGCGTGTCCCATATCAACCTAGTAAATGGCCAAGCTCACCACGAGTCTCTCGTAGCTCAGTTGGTTAGAGCGCCCAACCGGTATCTGGGAGGCCATGGTTCGATTTCCGTCGGGGACTCGGAATTTTTCTTTGTTCCATGCTCGTGTCATTCTTGAAAAAGATCATCCTCAAGAACCTTATTATAATTATTATTATTATTATTATTATTATTATTATTATTATTATTATTATTATTATTATTATTATTATTAATGATCTAAATACCCTTAAACATGACATGATCGATATACATGACCAACAGACAGACCTACTGAGATGAACTGGGCTATACCTTGTATTGCAGGTTGAAGACTAACGTAGTGTAGCTCATGAACATGACCCAGTACAAGTGGCTTGGTACTGTCAACAGGACGATCTGGCCTGATAGTAAGGTCACCGTGATGTGGCAGACTGCTGATGACGTGAATGCATGTTTCATAGCAGTTTGCTGCAGCATAGAGAATCACGTGATCTCCCCAACTGCCATCTTGCTGCATGTTTGTGAGGTAATCATCCCATGATCGATATCCATGGACAAAGTTAAACAGATCTGTTCCATCCAGCTGTGACAAGAGAATTAAAAAACAACTTTACTTGAAGTGGAATACAGTTTCAATAGCAGCAAAGTATGCGTATCACTAGACTTAACAATGTTGATGGTACGTCCAACAGACTTGAAGAGCAGTGTCTGACCAGCTAGTTTACAGGTATGCCACAAAGTACAAACTTAAAATAGCATTTATATATCTGCAGTCGGATATTACAAAAAATTTATCGAGCTAAGTGATCTCTATGCTGACTATATTTACACTGCATGTACAAGCACCGTGCAGAGTATATGCTCAATTTTCCATGACTGGAAAGTACAACACAATTTTCTGAGTACATTTCTGTTCAGCAAACTTAGTACACGCTAACTTTTGCTAGTTTAAACTGATAAGTAACCGTCATTTGCCCGAACGGCATGGTAAGAATTTCTAAACCTAAATACAGAAAAGAAATACTAAACTTACCGTTTGTGGGTTCTTCCTGAGGTACTGGACTATGGATTGTCTCAACTCTTTGTGCGACATTTTCATTCGTTTCACAAGGTTCAGTTGTTCTGACAATGCATAGAACATGCAATTTCCTGAACCTTGGTTCTCCGAAATCAAGAAGCCCTTGTCTGATGCAATGCACTTCAACTCCACTGATGGGTCAGTCTTACTGTTTGCATTGTGTTGCATTTGTTGAAGTGTCTGGAACATTTGCTCAGGCAGATCTAAACGAAAGAAACTGGTGAACTTTGGTATTTTCTAGGAAGAGGAGATGAGTGGTAAGGAATTAAGACACATAGAAAAAGAGAGGAAAACTCTTATAAGTCATCCAATTTGTTGCAGAATAAATGCATCATTTGCATATCCAGACAAACTCATTCAGAAAGCATCTTACACACACCCCAATTCCTACTCTTTCTTCTGCTGCCTCCTGTATCCTCCCTGCCACCTCCTATACTCCCAGGCTCCCCCCCCCCCCGCCCCCCCCCCCATTCGCCACGACAATAGTAACCAACCTGAATACTTTGGGAATTGATTTCTGTCCTAAAGAAAATCCTTAACTAGTTTAGAGAACGTTGGCTTGATGAACCACCAAATTCTCACATCAAGAATTAACATTCAAATCATGAGATTGAAAAAAACAGTGTTCAGCTGTGTCAACGGGGGAGGGGGCACATGAACACACATGTTGATACGGTTACTGCCTTCTGCCCAGTAGATTTTAATGTACAAAATGTGGAGAAGCGGCAGAGAAATGCACATAAACAATTAGCACAAATAGCCTTATACACTCAGGTTTTACTGTACTCCTAAGTTCTTACCCCCTACTCTGATTTTGGAATTGTTGAGTGTGATTAAACTCATCGCCAGAAGACGAGTTTCGGAACAGGTGCCTTAAGGCAACCTCGTCCCCAGGGCTTTTCCCTTCTTCGTGGGGGCGGTCGGGAAAAGAACCTGGCATCGGCTGGTCACGTGCCCATCTGACACACAAAAAATCTGGGTGTAATAAATTACAGTGAAATGTAAGATCGCATAATCAAAGAGCAAGATGGCAGAGTCTCGAGAGAAACTTTCTGTGCTTGGTCATCTTGGATCCGCCCTTACCGCAAATGAGCGATCCTGAACTATAATGTGTGCATACCGTATTTTCTCAATTAAACGCCGGACCTGGATCAAACGCCGGCCTCGTATAAACGCCGGGTAAAAACGGCTGTTTTTAAAATAAACGCGGGGGCGTTAAATCGAGGCCCCGGCGTTTATTTGCGTTCGAACCAACAAGTTGCTTTTCTCATATTAAATAGTACTACTGCGACATACTAGTACGCTATAGTATTTTGATAATCTTAAAAACGTTTATGCGGAACTTAAAACTTTGTACCCATACTTGCTCCCATTTTTTTAGATATTCTTTGCGTTCTCTCTACTGCATATCCTGATTTGCAACATTCATGTGCTGTATATAACGTTATTTTTGGTAATAATAATCCCCAAAGACTCAGGGACAGTTTGCCAGGGTGGTACGAAGGGAAAACTCGTTCCGCGTTGACAAACTGCCCCTGGTCTGGGAGGATGGGTGATAATAAATCAATCTGAAAAAAATCCGAAAATTGCACTTCATAAATAAACGCCGGGCCCCGATTTAACGCCGGCTTCAAATAAACGCCGGGTCCAAAACGTCAATTTTTAAATAAACGCCGGCGTTTAATTGAGAAAATACGGTATACAACACGCAAAAAAGGCAACAGACTTGCCTGTGGTAGATGTGCAGTTAATCAACATTGAATCAGTGAGCAAGAATGTCAAGACTAATGTCTCTAAAACAAATTTGTAGCTTTCTCGAAGTAAAGCAACGCAGTCGCTGGCTAAACTGGAAAAAAATAAATATGTCATCCTGATAAGAAGCTGCACTGCAACATTGTAACCTGGGTAACGGCTACGGCGTTAAATATAAAATGCAAGTAATCAACATCTTAACGGAAAATTTAAGATCGATCTTCCCTTTTAGAATGAATATTTTGAGAGGTAAAAACGTAAAACGTATCTTGCAAATATGAATGAGCCAAAACAAACCGTAATAGAATTTAATACAGAGGTGTCAACAGGAAACCGTGCAGACCTATATAGAGTATATATGACCTCAACACATTTGCTGGACGGCAGTCACGCGGCTCTACTCAATTTTGAATTCAGAACGCCTCCTAATAATACAGCTGACAGCATATAGTGCCCTTTATAAACAAGTGAGAGGCGAAATAATTTGGACGACCAAATCCAATGCACAACGTCAAATGTACAAATGTCAAGATCGTCGGAATCATGAGGAGTCCGTGTGAGACTAGGATCGCTCTTGAACACAACGCTTCACTGAACACTTGGTTGTTCCAGTTTGATTTGCATGACTTGAGTTTTTTGTTTGAGGTCGCTCACCTGTGACACAAATCCTTCACATTTCCTACAAATCAACTTTGAAAGCGAATCGCCCTCAGAAAATAAGATTTCCACGTGTATGTTGAATTTTTGAGACAGGAGTTTTCTCACTGCCGCCCGTTTTAATGACGGTTTTCGCAAGCTCCACAACAAAGCTGGCAAACTGAACTGCGAGCATGGACCTCTTTTGGGAGTCATTTGCTCCCCCACAAAATCACTGAATTATTTGCCTTTCTACCCTTTTACAAGTGATGTTTACAGGGTTATACGCGAGTAACGCGACGAGCTCCGGAATATTTCATTACAAATCAAAATGCTAATAGCATGTTAATGTAGCTTTTGAGGCAATTCCATCAACCAATTGAAACACATAATTAACCACAGGAATTCATACATTAGTATTATAATGAATATTTAAAGTAAACACGTGACCAGCCGATACCAGGGTCTTTTCCCGCCCGCCCCCACGAAGAAGGGAAAACCCCTGGGCACGAGGTTGGACAGGTGGAACTGGGAAACTCTGCCACAAAAAAGAAGGTATCCATGGCAACCCACTCAGTGGAATACTTACCAACCAACGTTTACCTAACCCATATGCCTTGAAGGGAGCGTAGAGTGGGCACAGGGCTCCAGAATGCACTGCAAGCTAAGCAAGCTAAGGGCAAAGCAAATGACCCATTGCGAATGTTCTTTTTAGTGTGTCACTATCAGCCTGATATTTATTGTACTTGATTCCGCTGTCAAAGCAATCTTACTTTCTTTAAATCAAGACTTGTAATGTATTTTCCGGAGAAGCAATGCTATGTTAAATGCTATCAGGCACGCTTACCTGAGTGTGGGAGAGCCTCACTTCTCATCTGTTTGGTCACAGACCCTACAGAAGTTCTACACCGATCTGTGGTGATGAAAACAAGAATTAAAAAGCTCAAATAGATTAAAGGACTTCATTTTCACAAAATGATATCAACAAGACCAAGGGATACTATAATTCTATTTGTCTTAAAGTTAGAGCAATCAACATCAAACAATTATTACAAACTTAAAGTACTGTAGAGTTCCACAAAAGCTAAAGTATAATCCTACTGGTCCTCTAGCTAGTGTAGCAGTTGCTATTTTTTTTTTTTTTTTGGGGGGGGGGGGGGGGGGGGGCTAAGGACATTGTTTCTTTTGTTTGTTTATTGTTGTCTTGAACGGAGGGAGCCAATCCTGTAAGACCTTGCAAGAACCTGACCCCAAACCTAAAAGCACTTAGGTTCAAAATAGTTATGGGATTCTTGATAAGTTATAACTTGAAAATAAGCATTGAGCATACACACAGAGATTCAAAATCGTCAAATCACATACACGACAGAGCAGGGCATGGTTATTTTTGGAGCTTTATGGTAATATAATGTTTATGTGACTGATATCATCCTCTCTCTTCTTCTTTGAAATACAAGCCCATAGTTTATTTCCAGCACGTTATGACATTAATTATTATAAAAATAAAACAATCAAGTGAAACCCTTACCATGAACCAAATTCCACATCATTTTAACAAGGGATTCACATTGCTTCTCCCAGCTGTAGTTCTCTTCATAACATGTCCGCAGCCTTTGAATCTCTTGAAGTCGCTCTGCTCTGTTTCTCAGACGGACAGCTCTGATTGCCTTGGCCCACTCTTTAGGGTGAGCAGAATCCACCACAAGTGGCTTGCCTAAAGGTAAAATGCGTAGTGCATCTCCAAAACCTGAGTTACCACTCACAAGAATGGGAAGACCAGCAGATAAGGCTTCCAGTGCAGTCAGTCCAAATCCCTCTGTCCTTGATGGCATGATGGCAAGATCAGCCTCGCAAAACAACTCTTTCAATCTTTCTTTACTTTGCACAAATTTTCTGACAATCAACTGATCTTTAGAGATTCCACTCTTCAGCAAGTTCTCTGCAACTTCCCCCTGCTTCCCATCAGGTGCACCGACAAAGATCAGACGATAAGATCTGTCTTTCAGTTCAACTATTGCTTTTGCAGCAATGTCGTATCCTTTGAGACTGAAGTCTTCAGGATCACCACGGCCAAAGGTCAACACCTTAAACTTGTCACTCTCATCTGTTGCTTGTTTTAAGTCTGAAAATTCACTGAACGTGCCTGGAGTCAACTGGATTATCTCTTGGTGTTTCTTGCAAGAACGTAGGTAAGAAGAGTAGGCCTCTGTCAACTTTGGTCCAACTGCCACAACAAGATTTGCCATTTTACACAAGTCTACTTCAGTTCTGTTCTTCTCTTCACCTTTGGAAATGGCTTTGGGATAGTCTTTGTGCATTCCAAGCTCTTCAGGTGCAGTGTGCACTACTTGCACCCACCTACAATCGTGTGACTCTCTAATGACTTGGGCTTGTTTACCAAGCTTCCCTCCATGACCCAGCACAATGTCAATGGCTAGGTCTCTTGGAGGAAAGCTCAACCAGTCGAGGGGGTCATTGTAGCCTGGACGTCTCTCCGCTTCTCTAATGGCAACATCGTGACTTCTAGCGGCTCTCTTCTCTTCTTCAGAACAGGCAAACTGTGGGACTAGGAGAGTGACTTCTACTTGCTTGTGTTTGGCCAATAATGTGGCCAGCTGTCTGTTTATGGTTGACAAGCCCCCCATAGATGAACTCCACTCACTGGCCAAGAGAGTTACTCTTAATGCTGTGTCAGACCTTCCTGGCGCAACTTGTGCTGGTACGCCTCGAGATGTGTCAACGACTGTGGAAGGAGACAAATCCTGCAAGAGAAACATGACTACAATAAATCCTAAGTTTGAAATTTAAAGATGCAATAGGCTTATAATGCAACAATTATCCTGTAGCTTCTAAGTTGTTATTTGCACATTGGTAAATCATGTTTCAATTAGCACAAGTAACAAGCTAGGTACTGTAATTAATCAAACTAGCCAAGATTCCAATCTTTCACTTGGAGATTAATAATTTAACCTGCAAGAGATCTAGCATGCTAGCACACACCTGTAAGTAATTATAAGTGTAACAGGGTAATGGCCACTTCTTGTAAATTACATTTTGCTAATTATTACATAAATCATGTACCTCACTTGTTCTCTTCAAGAACCATTTCTCCATTCCATAGACAGTGTGTACTTTATCGCAGACCTTCCTCATACAGATCAGGGGCAGATCTTGTTTTATTTCAAGAAGGTGGAAGCACTCCTCATCAACACATGACACTTTACCATGGTTAGTACACTTTTGACCACCCTGGTCTGGCCCTTGATGGCAGTATGGGCATACGACACACCACTCATACTGCAGTCCAGTCAGGTATGGCAGCTCTTCTGACAAAGTTTGCAAAGTTCCTTCCACAAACCCACGCACAAGTGAAGCTAGCTCTTCTGAGGTCTCACCTGCAACCTGTTGGCTTTGTGTTCTTTGCCTAAGGAGGATCTTGACAAAACTCGTCTTGCAAATAAGAATAAAATCATGGATTTGTTTCCCGATAACAAACCATGCTCCATTTTGGTACAGCTTGGGTTCCCATGTGGGCCAAGTCTTACAACACCAATGGATGGATCGCGACACAAGCTGTGAGAAGAGACCATGAGGGACAAAGCCATGCACAAAGTGAAGATACAAAGGACAAGGATCAGTGTGTGATGGTTCCATTTTACAAAGCTCTTCGGGTGATGACTTGAGTTGAGCTGGCACAAAGTACTTTTCTTCAGTTGGGGAGGCTGAGAATTTTGCAATCAAACCAAACTGCTCCATCATGTCCATGATGTCATCTTTGATAATGCCTTGTTGAATAAACTTGGAAAATACATGATCAACATGTTCCATGCTGAGAGTACCATCTCTCTCCAGTTCCTGCCAGTACTTGGAATGTGCAGGATCCTGAAAATTAGTCAGAAGAAGAATGACAATTGTATTGCAATCTCAATGAAGCTTGATGAGGATACTTTAATTTTATTGAAAGCCATTGCGCACCTCATTGTAGCTCCCTCAAATTAAATGGAAATAAAATCAGAAATTGAAGTGTTATGTTGAAGAACTGATGTTTTCAATCTAAACATTGAAAAATGTCAATCACTTCTGATAATTACAGCAAGGAGCACAGAAGTGTGACCACTTTGTGTGCATTCTCCACATTCCACTTTTGATTGGATTAAATCTGCATGAAAGAATGTGAATAAATTAAAAGTGGTCACACTTCTAGGCTCCTTGTTGTAAAATAACTTCATTATAAAAATTGGACCATTTGATTTCCTAATTTGGTGGTATAATATCTGATGGAGATTGTAACATGTACAGACAAACACACCTCTGCCACTATGGCCTTTTTTGCAGAAGAAGAGATTGTAGACTGGCTTTTAGCCAGGATATGCAAATTGGCCATCCACCAATTGATATGGGGCCAAAGGCCCCATGCATCCCACTAGGGGACTCTGGGGACATGCTCCACCCCCCAGAAAATTTTAGAAATTTTGAAACACATTCCAAGGTGCATTTTCTGCAATTTGAAGCCATTAAATGATCATCGATCAGACTTGATAGTTAAATGTGTTATTTGCAATGCCAAAACCTAGGATTGCATGTGCTTTTTTCTATATTAAATGCATCAGTTGTGTAAAACCATCTCCATGCTTGCCTTTTATTTTAACATTTGTCTAACATTGATCTAGGTGGTCATCTGGGGAAAGGTGGAGACTGGGAGCAAGTAAATGTTTGCAGTTCTTCATGTAGCCACCAACCAGCACACCCCTGTAGGAAAGCTCCTTGCTGGCTTCATGATGTTCGGTTTGGTAATGTACATCATCCTCTACACGCATATAAAGGAATAAGGTGATGGTGAGATGGCCATGGTGTGTAAACTATTTCCAGAAACTCTCATTTCCAAAGACACTGATCTTATATATACATGAAAATATGAAATATATCTTTCCTACCATTTCATCAAAGCGTGGGATGGTTATCAGCTGCTTCAATAGGTCAATCAGCCACTGCGCCTTAAGAACAACTGTCTCGCGGTGCTTGATTATCATACCAAGTCCATGGAAGAAAGTGATCATGGCGGCAAACTCATCTGCATCTTCTATAAAGCACTCTTTCTTGGCATAGTGTTGGAGTTGTTTCACACTTCTGTGGAAAATGTGTTGAGCTAGCAAAGCTTCAATCACCTTCTCAAACAGAAACCATCTAGAGAACAATAAAAAAATAGATTGACGTATTACATGGACACATGGCCCATTAATTTTTTGGTTGTTTTTTACAATGAAAACAGATCAAGCATTCCTTTCAAGGGAGAATTTAATGAATTAATTAATGGAAATTTGATTTCTTTCTTTGCTTTAATATTCCATTCCTGAATTGAGCAATTCAATGCTGAAATTAATGGCAAAAGCCGGAGATTATGACATCAAAATTCTAGACTAGGAATAGTTGCCACTAGAGCTGCCCCTGCTGTTAATCAGTTTTTTAAGCATATCTGTTACTAGAGTCATTGCTTTCACTTGATATTTTGGCCCTTCTTTTTGCTAAATTGATTGAAAATCAATTTTTTTTAGGGACATTTATGAAGAAAACACTTGATGTCCTCCATGGCAGCACATGTATCTTAAATTACTCTCGTGTTGTACTCATGACAAACTGCCTACCACATGGGTTTTCGCCTTCTCTTGTTCAAGGTGGGACGAGGACATGCGATTTGAAAGAAACTTGTAAAAGCTATGTGAAGATGCAAAACAAAGCAAAATTATGCAAAAATTCTGAAAGATTTATGATCACATAAACAAGCTTAAGACAGTGACAACAACAGATTGAGGATTAACTTTAGTTATAGCTAAATGGTTAAAACAACGATTTGAGCCCAACTGTTTTCAATAACCATTAGTACTTCAACACGGTGTGTCATTCATTAGGTATTCAGTTTTCATTTCACACATGCACAACATAGTGATAGAATTACCTAAGGGACACTTGGCACTACTTAGTATCCTAGCAGCTAAATGCACGTTCGAAAAAACAAGTGATCGCTAAAAACCTGTTTTGACTCCGATAAGATTGATCTCGCTGATTTGCTGCTCACACGTGAATGTGATGCTCGAAGACAAATTGCCGCACTGTATAGACTCTGCATACTCTCAGACTAGCTTGTGGTCACAAAAAACACCAAAAAATTAAACGTTTTGCAAGAAGGCTTATCGTTTCAATGAAAATCTATAAACAATGAAAAACTTATTAATAAGTTACTGACCGGCCGTTTGCGCTAAAGCTATTGTGCAGTCAAGGGAAGGTATACGTATTTAAAGTTGCTTTTAACTCCGTGAAGGTTACAATCAAACAAAAGTTACATACAAAAGTCATACATGCATACATAGACTTTATTTACTCTCGAATTTTAGAGTAGCTTAAGCTTGTAATATTAATATTAGTAGCTCATATCTTCGAGAAATATAATAATAATAATAATAATAATAATAATAATAATAATAATAATAATAAAATACACTAAAATATGTTACAAAAATAAATTACACACATTGAAGAAACTAGAATCTACAAATAAATAACATAAGTAAAATGTGTCATAAGATGGAGGAATCTATGACAATAATATATACATGGAATGCAGGCCTGCATGGAATGTTTTATCTTTCAGTAACATCACAGGTTTACCAGACTGTGTTTGTGAGGTCACAGCATGCCCCATATAAATATTCAAATTTTCTTGCTAATCGCTATCGTAAATATTTAAGCTTCCTAAAATCGGCTTTTACTGCTGTCTATTTGCAATAAAATAAATTAGAAACATTTTTGCAATGTTTAAGTTTGTTTTTACGCAGTTTTTTTGACGATTTGAGGCGTGCGAGAGCAGTTCTATGAGTTTAAGTTTTGACTCGTGTATAGAATACTAATATTCACACAAGGCGTGCAACTTCCACATCCAAGAATCGGGTATCGCCTCTGGAATGTAGCCCAAAAAATATCTTTCCCCTACTCGCTTTAGTAAGAGCTCCCGGTCCTCGATAGAACAGTCTTTGAACTATAATCTGGCCAAATTTGAGTCCAATCAGTTCGCGAATAGTTCTTTTAAACCTTGCTGGAATATCAAATTAGGTCATAAATTTGCCGATTTACCATGATATGTACCTGAGTTGTCGGGACAATTTATGCAATTTTCGCTAAAATTGCTCAAAATTACTGCCTATGCCCGCCCTAGAAAGCAGAACATGCCCCACTACAAAACCTCCTCTGGGACACCCAAAAGAAACACTTCGGAAATGTCGACAGCAAAGCCAAAGACAACCGGGCATGGGAAATTAATTTATTTAAATATTCAGTGAATTTCCTGAATATGGAAATAAGCGCTCAGGAAATTCACTGGCTTCTTCCAGTTGTTTCATACCTGGGCCAAAATTGGATCTGCAATTCTGGTGGAGTTCCCAACTCCTCGACCAACTCGACGGCCTTATACCTAAGAGTTTACTTGCCTTCTTAAGTCCGCCATTTTTTGTCGGGTTTTTAACTTTAAATTTTGGTGGAGTTTCCAATTTCTCGACCAATTTGACTGCCTTACAAAACTAGTGCCTTACATATAGCAGTGCGTTATTTTAAAGGCCGCTACTTAAATTTAAACAGGTCCTAACTATACCAACATACAACATTTGAACACAGCATCATTACAACATAACACAACTTGACGCAACACAACACAACTTCACTCACCTCTACCAACACATTTACTCCACCATTTCATGATTAATAATCACAATTACAACTCCCCCTTTCAACACAACACAACACTAACAACTCCCATCTGCCCTCTACTCCACCAACACAGCTTGACTTTTCACACCTTCACTCCACTCTTTTCAACCAACACAACTTGCCGCAACACAACACAATTATAACAGAACACAACACATGCAACACAACACAACAAAATCTAGTCAACACAACGCAACACAACACAACTCTACACACGCAACACAACACCACTCTACACACGCAACACAACACAACACAACAATATCTACGCAACACAAGGCAACTGAACACAACTCTGCAAGACCAAGACAATATCTCCGCAACACAACCAAAATGAACACAACTCAACACACGCAACACAACACAACAATATCTACGCAACACAACGCAACTTGACGCAACACAACACAACTTCACTCACTTCTACCAACACATTTACTCTACCATTTCATGATTAATAATCACAATTACAACTCCCCCTTTCAACACAACACAACACTTACAACTCCCATCTGCCCTCTACTCCACCAACACAGCTTGACTTTTCACAACTTCACTCTACTCTACTCTACTCTACTCCACCAACACAACTTGACGCAACACAACACAACTTGTTTCTCCGAAACGCAACGCATTTCAAGATTAATAATCACAATTACAACTCCGCAACAGATTTAATTTCATATCAACACAACACAACACTTTACACGCAACACAACACAACACAACTTATTCTCCGCAACACAACGCAAATGAACACAACACAGTTCAACACAACACAACTCAACTTCACTCACTCTTCTCCAGCAACACAACTTGACGTAACACAATCCAACAACAACTCCCTTTTCAACCCAACCCAACCCAACACAACACAACACAAGAACACAACACAACACAACAGCAACACAACTTGACGTAACACAATCCAACAACAACTCCCTTTTCAACACAACCCAACCCAACGCAACACACCACAACACAACACAACACAAGAACACAACACAACCCAACCCAACCCAACACAACACAACACAACACAACACAACACAACACAACACAACGCAACGCAACACACCACAACACAACACAACACAACACAACACAACCCAACCCAACAGAACACAACACAACACAACCCAACCCAACCCAACACAACACAAGAACACAACACAGCAGCAACACAACTTGATGTAACACAATCCAACAACAACTCCCTTTTCAACACAACCCAACCCAACGCAACACACCACAACACAACACAAGAACACAACACAACCCAACCCAACCCAACACAACACAACACAACACAACGCAACACAACGCAACACACCACAACACAACACAACACAAGAACACAACACAACCCAACCCAACACAACACAAAACAACGCAAGCGCAACACACCACAACACAACACAACACAAGAACACAACACAACACAAGAACACAACACAACACAACACAACACAACACAACCCAACCCAACCCAACCCAACCCAACCCAACCCAACCCAACCCAACCCAACCCAACACAACCCAACCCAACCCAACCCAACCCAACCCAACCCAACCCAACCCAACCCAACCCAACCCAACCCAACCCAACCCAACCCAACCCAACCCAACCCAACCCAACCCAACACAACCCAACCCAACCCAACCCTACCCTTACTATTTATTACTATTAATTTTAAACATCATTGCGGGTTTTAAAGGTACCCTTATTGTTGACCGTATTCTGTTAGAAAGCCATTCTCGGGTTTTTTATCCCCTTCCTGCATACTTCGGTTACCTTAATATTTAAATCGCTTTTTAGGTCATTTCCATTATCTATAACATAACGTTTCTCCCTTTCACCAGCACAGTTAGCACATATTATTAAAATTAATAAGACCAAAATTGAACGTTATTTTGTAAACGCTCTCTTTGTCCTTTTTTTTATTGCTCATCTTGTTTTCTTAAATGACCCCTCTTTTATCAGTTTTCGTACGTTTTCTACGAGGTTACTGTTACATACTTGGTTACCCTCTCCATAGCCGAAACTTCGAGAGCATGCCGTGTTTCTTACAAATGTGTGGATAAATACATTGGTTTGTTCCAACACATGGCAACCTTATCGCCGTTAGTTAGCGACAACGCACGTCCAAAGAAAATTACCTTGGTTGATGGAAGCTTACCTTGAAGCGCTTGTAAGAATTTACCCCTCGCTTTACCTTCGTTAGCTGCAACACTTACTTGCAAACATCTTTAACCTAGCCCCGCTGATGTTCCTTCTATTACCTTAGGGTTGGGGTTAACCCTTGTTAAGTTACCTGCTTATAGTTACGATCTGAATCCCATTGAAATGGTTTTTGCGCAGGTGAAAGCAATCGGTCATTTCTCTCCTGGCGCTTGAAGTCAAAATCCGATGCTCGCAATTGTATCTGCATTCGAGCAAGTTCTGCCTTTAAATGTTGGGTAATTTTATCTGAGGTCCTGGCGCGTTTCTGTTTACAAGTGTGTTGGCGCTTTTTTAAAGTTCAATTATTAAGCAGAATAAATCCGTTTTTTCCTTACCGTCTGATTGTCTTTTATTGTGTGTTCAGTTGTATATTAGCTTACAGTGTAGAGTTGCACCATTTGGTTGCATGATTAGTCTAAACTAATCTTCTTTATTTCACAACTTGCTATTTAGCTTACGGATTTTTGTGTAGGGAATGAGGTGAATTTAACTTTTTTCAAATGTGGTAGAAAACGTCAAAACTCATCCACTCGCATAGGTGTAAAACTCGCAACGAAACCCACGTAAATATTTTATTAGGTATCTTACATCGCGCGTACAGTATTTCAACCAATTCCCACGTAAATATTTTATTAGGTATCTTACATCGCGCGTACAGTATTTGAAAGAAATCAAAAACAAACATTCCAATTGCAAGCTTCGTGAAATAGAGCCGTTGTATAAGAAATGGCTCAAAATGTTTTCTGGTGTGCAATATATAGTTTATTTGATTTTGGCTCGCCTTCAAGATAGTAGCCCACGACTTGATTCAATAGAGGCATTTTCTCTATACAGTGGAACCCCGTTAAAACGGACACCAATGGGACAGGCCAAATTGTCCGTATAAACGGGGTCTCCGTATTAAGCGGTGTCTCAGAAAAAAAGGCACGGATACATGTTTTCTCGACGCAAATACTAAGGCTTTTTGTTTTTACGGCAACAAAACGTTGTTAAATTGTTCTGTAACTGTAACAAATGCAAACTGTGAACTCTCTGACTATTATTAATCGTTTTTACGAGAATCTTACGATCTAGTCATACACTCGAACTAAACTTTAATAAACTCAATAGTGAAATTATTTGACAATGTCGCAACTTTACTATTTATATATTACTTTACTTTACTTTTTACAAGAATAAAACGCATTTCAACAGCAACAGAACGTTTTATATAAAGTAACCGTTGTTAAACTCTGCCAACCCATTTGAAAAAGTTGGTAACTTTACTTTGCACGGAAGCTTTAAAGTAAAAGGGTCAAACACCCGAAGTCCCTTTATTAATCTCCTCTTTGTAATAAAATGGTTTTAACTCTTCCAATTCTGTCATTATTTGATCAGGATGCAATGTCTTCAAGTTAGAAAATAATCGTGACAATTAAAATTCACAGTGCACAGATAAATGTAGTGTCCGTAAAACGGGGTCGACAATGTATAAGAGTTTGTCACTCGGGACACGTTTCAGTGTTCGTTGTCCGCATTAAGCGGGTTAATTTAAGAGAAAATATATGGGGTTTTAGTCGGTACAAACAAAACTGTCCGTAATACCGGGGTGTCCGTATTAAGCTTGTTTCCGTCTAGCGGGGTTCCACTGTATTTACTTTAATTTTCTGTACAACCGCATCCCACCCCTTGTCGACGCTTGCAACACAATTGCTCTCTCTTGTTCTACTACTTTAATTTTGAGGCGTTCGTTTTTGTCTTGTTTTCTCTGTGTCGTTGTGGAGGTTCCACATTCTTCTACATAAAATGGCTTCTAATCACAGGAAATTATGTGGTAAGTCAGTGAAGCCCTCAGTGATAATGTGGTTGATGAATTGCTGTTTATATATAGTATGATAGCAAGAAACAGCTGACATGTGATTATTCGACATTTTGCACTATTTTTTTTTTCAAGCGCGTTGATGGCGAACAAATGCAATTCTACATTTGTTGATCGCAGTATACCATTGATCTTGCGGCAAAGATGTCACAAAGTTTCCTTTAGTTTTTTCCTCACATGTTGATGGCAAAAATTGCACTTTTGTAATGATTCGATTTAGCGCCCTCCTTCCAATAAGCGTCCCCTTCCGAATAAGCGCCCCCCCCCCCCCTTCGAATGTGTTTTTGTCAATAAGCGCCCCGACTCTAATAAGCGCCCGATTCTTACAAGCACCCCTATTCTAATAAGGCCCCCCCATTCTTATAACTGAACTTTCAACGATTTGTTAGTTACCGTAGATAAAACTCATGAACATTCACCCTACCGTATATGTATATATTTACTGCTAAAGTGAACAATTCTTTGAAAGGTAAACTGAACTTTCAAAAATTTGTTACTATTACAGCTTTTGTTATTGTTAGTTATTGTAATATTTATTATAGTTTTGTTTTGAACATTTGGTTGTTTCTCAAAAAATGAAATAAGCGCCCTGTCGCGAATAATCGCCCTGACTCGAATAAGCGCCCTCCCTTGGTGCCAAAAGTAAATAAGCGCCCCGGGCGCTAAATCAAATTATTACGGTATTTCAATTGGCGGTGGCATTTTACCATTGATCTTGCGGCAGCTCTCAATTCCCTTGGGTTGCTTTAAAAAAGACGTGTTGCTCGCTAGTATCTCGTAACCTTTCTTTCTATTCCATCAATGATCCGTCCGTTTATCCCGCCCCTCGCTTCTAATTATCGCTTCGACATGCAGAAAACTGCGTTTTCGGAGAGGTCTTTAGCCACACCAACAACCATTCTACTTGTGACACTAACAAAAACAAAAACACGTAATGCTCTTAATAAAAACACTTTTAGTGTAAGTTTTTTCATCACCTTATTCTCTTTTTAAATACTACAAGTGTTGACACAGATACCCTCCTCCGACAGTTCACATGGATATAAAAAAAAATATGACATAGTTTGTCAGCATTCGTTTACAACTGCTTTATTTAGTCTCTCTCCTCCCTCCCCTTCGCTAGAGACTCAACTACCACTAAGGGATCGCCTGCTTTATGACTTTCATGGTCAAGGGTTTCGTGGACGGGACGTGTTCTCTCTCATCCGTCGACAGCATTACCTGTTTTGTCTGAATACTGTTGAAACGCTTCAGTCATTTCTAGAGATCGTGTATCAAACTGCTCCACGCTTTCTTATGCTTACAAGACGAGGGAACCCTAGGCCATGTAGGCAGCTAATGTGAAGGTTTGGTTGAGGAAATATCCCCATTTGAGGACCCTCGCGCCGCAAATTGATTTAAGCCCTCAAACTGTTTGTGCGCTTCTCTGCCAAGGAATAAGTATTTTGTGGCATCATTTCAAGTTTCCTGACCTAGTCTCAGAGAATGGGATGGCATGCGTGGCGCTTGGCAACATTTCTCCAAATGCCGTTGGGTGCATTGATGTTACGCCCCATTTAATTCTTGCCCCTTCATACGAACCACGGGGCCCATTTTTATAGCGGCCACCGACATTTCCATCTGCTAAACACCCAAAGGCTCTGCGATAACAGGGGTCACTTCCGATTTCTTCAAGCCAGAGTTTTAGGAAGCACACACGACAAGCAGAGCTATTTTTTAATGTAGCCATTAGGGCCCGGGCTAGCTCTAGATGTTCCCGCAGGTGTATTTTTTCTAGCAGACAAGGGATATCCAGACAATCCACCACTGTTATAAACGCCATTTAGGCAGGCGCTTTTAAGGAGAATGAACCGTACAGACAAGCAAGTAGCTAGACGCTTTAATCGGGAACTGTCTCGCAAGAGAGTAAAAATTTAACATATATTTGAGAGCGTTCCGAAACACCGAAACTACCACCGAGAAATACATTTCACTTTAATTTATTAATTTAGTTAATTTTGCACGAAAGAGGCACGAAGTCTGAAATGGGCCTAAGACTCGCTTATCAGCAGCATGTGCAGGATAAAGTTAGTGTTTATTATTTATTTTCACATCTACTTATTGTTAATTGAATTAGTTTAATTAAAGCATGATATTGAATCATCGTCAACTGCATCCATCAACAACATTTTTAATCTTTTGAAATCCTTCGGTAGCATGATAATCAAAGTCACAGAAATTAACGTCTGCATACATCGCTCGAGGAAAACAAAAAGAAAAGATGTGTGCGACATATGCGGAAACAAAACAAAATCAGGACACGTACAGTGTAAACTGTGTGGGCAATGGAAGCATGTAAAGTGCGTGGGCAAGACTTTAACTGAAGCATTGAGAAAGCAAGGATACACCTGCCCCAATTGTAAAATGACACGAAAGGGGGGCATACATTGAAAACTAACGAGAAACATTAAGTAGTTGAGGTAACTCATTATCGAAAATTAGCGCTTGTGTTAAAAAAGGTATTGGAAATTATGGCGACTTAAATTAACGCGAAGTAAAGGAAACATTACTTTACAATAAAGGAAATTAACGCGAAAGAGGTGTTAAAATTTAGAAAATGAAGGAAAATAACGCGACAACAGAAATAACTTGTAGAGATAACAGTAACAAATATATTTTAACACACTTTTAAAAAGTTAACAAAATCCTAACCCCAAGCGAATCTCGCTACTTCGAGCGTTCTTTTCATCGTGAAAGATACCGGTGGATATCCACCCTGGTAAAACAATGCTAAAAGAAATTGAACATGCGGAAATTAAAGCTCGCAAAAGTTAACGCGACTTAAATTAACGCGAATTTTACAACTTTGCGTTAATGTAATGAAGCATTAATTTCCTATAATAATTAAGGTACATGTTTTTTATCAGTTCGAAAACGAAAACTTTGCAGGAAATTTAAAATTTAATAGTGAAAATGTAATCAATATTAGATAATGTTTAGAGTTAAATAAATAAAGAATGGAGATACATACTTGTTGATGTGTTATTGTAGTCGATTAGGAGTGAAGTTAAGAGAGGTTTCATCGAAAGGGGAGGCATTCAGAGTACTTTGAACAAAGAAGGAAAAGTAGAGGGTAAAATTAAAGTTTAATGTTGTACATAATAGGTTGAAAGTGAGAAGGTACAACACAAAAGGCGTATACAAAAATAAAGAAAAAGAAAAAGAGCACTTGTGCTGAATGGTTGTTATTGTGTTGTGTTGTGTTGTGTCGTGTTGTGTTGTGTTGTGTCGTGTTGTGTTGTGTTGTGTTGTGTTATGTTGTGTTCTTTTGCGACACGTTGTGTTGGGTAGAATAAATGTTGTGTTGTGTTGCGTGTGTTGTGTTGTGTTGTGTTGTGTTCATTTTGGTTGTGTTGCGGAGATATTGTTGTGTTGTGTTGTGTTGTGTTGCGTAAAGTTGTGTTGGTCGAGCAGAGTTGTGTTCATTTGCGTTGTGGTTGTGTTGCGTGTGTAGAGTTGTGTTGTGTTGCGTAGATGTTGTGTTGTAGAAAATGTTGTGTTGTGTTGCGTGTTGTGTTGTGTTCATTTGGTTGTGTTGCGGAGGTATTGTTGTGTTGTGTTGTGTTGCGTAAAGTTGTCTTGGTCTTGCAGAGTTGTGTTCATTTGCGTTGTGTTGCGTAGATATTTATATTGTTGTGTTGTATTGCGTGTGTAATTGTTGTGTTGTGTTGTGTTGTGTTGCATGTGTAGAGTTGTGTTGTGTTGCGTTGCGTTGTGTTGACTAGATTTTGTTGTGTTGTGTTATTGTTGTGTTGTGGTTGAGTAGAGTAGAGTGAAGGTGTGAAAAGTCAAGCTGTGTAAAGAATAGATAGAATAATACAGAATGGTGGTAGAGGCAAAAGAGGGAAATAAAACTCCACCATCTTGGTTATTCGTGGTCGAGACGGTCGAGCCAAATAAAACTCCACGGTTTTTGCAGATCCAATTTTGCGACACATTTGAGTTGTTTAACAATTGAGCATGACAGCATGTCCGGCTACCTTCACGATTAGCTTATAATAATGAGCAGTCACGAAAAGGCACGAATTAAAAGTTCGTTTCTTAACTCCCTGAACACGAATGAATGCATCAGACAAAATCGAAGATTCTGGTATTCACTCTTCGCACGTATTTGCATTTTATCGGCAACTCGCCAGTGTTACATTCACGGCGGAAAATGCATTTCCTTCTTCGCCATTCAGCATTCTAGTTCAAAGCATTCTAGTTCCCTTACTACCCTTGATTGGCATTTTCTTTCTTGCGACTTTCGGCTGCAAAACGTTTTAGCGTAGTATTATTCTTTGACTAAACGAAGAATTAATGGAAACAAATTCATGAAACATCATCGCGACCCATTGTCTACACATAGGTGCCTGTATAGATTCGCCACCAGATAAGGAAACCTCAGTACCAGAAAGATTTCGCTACCATTCCAAGACTCTCTTCGAACGGTAGAGGTTAGATTTTCAAATTCTTGCATTTTGGAAGTTGGCGCAGGTAAACCACAAAAAAAGTTGCGTTAACCGTCGTTCAACCGGTTGCTTATCACTTTTTGCGCCGATTCTTAAGCGTGCATTAAAATGGCTTCCATCTATTCTTTGAAGCGCTTTCAAAGTAGTATCGGAAACTTACTACTAAAAATATCTTCAATGTTTGGAACGGAAAAATCGGTTTTTAAAATTAGTCCCAAGTTAAGAATCCCAATGGGACGTGACGTAAAAAAGCGTTGAGCATTACTAAGATACAAGCCTCATAAATATGCACGAACCGCACTTGAGTGGGGTTCACTGAATTACACACTTTGATCGTGTTGAAGTCATTATGACTGGGCTTGGAGCTAAAGCAAAAATTGCCAAGAGCTGAGTAGAAAAGGTCATGCCAAAATATTTTGTCACCTCTGTCAATGCAAACGCCTTCAGGAGATTTTAATTATCTCGAGAACTCTTTTGAACAGCTCTCTTCTTCCTGTCGAGTCTCAGTTACAAGCTTTATTTTGTTTATCCCACATGCTGCTTATCTCCTTGCAAATCTCAACTGGTGGACTAATCGAGTCTTTTATCTAGTCAAGAAGTTTGTGTCTGGCAATCCGCGGTTTTGGACTAAGTCTTGCCTATCATTTATTGCGATCAAATCAAAGGGCTAGGCCAAAAGGAATTGAAGAGGCTCAAGAGATCATATACTGTTGCCACCTTGGGTATATAACCAGCTAAAAATAACAGTCATTGCTATGAGTTCATGCACCTCATCTGAATGTAGAAAAGGTGAAAGCATAGAAGAATAGAAAAACATTGAAGAATCAAATTCCCATTAATAAATTCATTAATTCACCCTTGATAGAATACTCTAGCAGTTTTGCCTGTAACATCATTTCAATTAATTGACTTCATTTACTCCTTAAGCTAATTAATAATAATTAATTAAATATAATTTACAACACTATTTCTACCTTCATAAAGTTGTAATATTAACAATATAACAATGTCTAAATAAAAACATTTAGAATACTTATTTACAAGACAAGTGGGATCAATTAAAATTTGTGGTGGACCTCAGCCGACCCAAAATTCCCACCCACTGGTGAACGGGCCACAATTACTGCCAGTACACTCTCCACTTGACTACTCCTCATTCATCTCACAGCTTGCTCGCTTTCTTTTAAAGAGGTTACACTGCCTAAACAATGTGCTGGTATGTGATAATTATGCAGCACTGCTAAAAAAATTAACCAATTTAGTTTGCAGAAAAACTAAAAGTGCAAAAGAAATATGCAAAGTTTGAAATTGCAGTATATCCCCAGAAAATTCCAATTTTAGCTGTGTCATGTGACATGTTTGACTAATTCTGCACAATGTATATTATTATAAAAGTAATGTTTACCGGACTGGTATTTTCTCCCCTGTGTAAGGCCCCTGTCTAAAGACCTCCATGATTCTGTCTCGCAGTTCTTGAATTCCATTGATGTGACTGGCCTCTTGCTCTTCAAAGAACAACACAAGTTTAATCATGTTACAGTGGTGGATCCAAAGTGCAGTACAAGTGTGTACACACAACTCAGACATAATAACACTGTGTACATGTGCATAATTAAATCTACTGAGCTAAAATAAACACTATTAATAGTAAACACTAGTATTATTTAGCAGATGTGTATTAAGAGGAGCAGGGACCACAGAGACCAATTTAAAGTGGTAGAGCTAAAAACTCTAGCCAAGACAAACAAGCATTACTGTGGTCACTGTTCCGTCACTTATCATGCATTTGTGCACCATCAAATTTACAACCCCAATAAATTTAACATAGCCGTCCTCACTTGGTATACCGACCTTCACTCACAGAACTCATGCATTGCGACTGTAGTGGTAAGAAACCAAGTTGCATTTTAGTGAGTGAAAACAGTTAAATTTTAAAGCACAGTTATAAGATCTAAACTTGTTAAATAATGATAGGGAAATATGAAATGTTGGCTGTAACCAATATCTTAACAGGATTCTGCTTGGAATACCAGCAGGATTCGCCAAGATCCTGGTGGGGTTATTTCCAAGGGTCAGCTCCTAATTAACATACTACTGTAAACTGTGCATTTTTTCACCCTAGAAAAAGGTGATCATTTTTAAAAGCAACTTGGTAGTGCTATTGTTTATCAATCAATTTAACATAGTCATATATCAAGTACTTCAATACCTGCTTGATGTTTTCTTTTCTTTGGACCCTGTCCAAAAAATCTCTTGATCTTATTCCCCCTCATCAGTGAACTTGTGTTATCAATGCTGAAGAATGGCCGGATCACATGTTTCTCATATGTCTTACCAGAGATTCTCTTTTGTATCTGTGATGTGATCACTGCAATGCCTTCAGATGGTTTGTCAGCATGTGTACCTACAATCATCACTGGAGGTGCCAGATAGGGCAGCTTCCCTTGCACTTCATTATCTGTTTCATCTTTCACCTGTGTGACACTGTGAATTGTAGCAAGCCAGGACAGCAAATTCTCCAGATTTGTTTCGTTGTTTGGGTTTTCCAAATGAATATCACAGGTTCCTTGTCTAACACAGGGCTGAGCTGGGGCATGCAATGGCTTGCTGAGGTTGTGCACCAAAATGTAGAACGCTCGTGGTGATAAGAAAAGAGGGTGAGAGGCATAGTACAGGTGTTGTCCAGCAAAATCCCACATATCTATACTTACAACAGATTCTTCATTGCTTATATCAACACGTTCACCTTTAACATACTTTAACCACTGATGAACATGTTCTGTGATGTCATCTGGGGGTGAAGTAGCATTGATGGTTACATTAGGCTCATCTAGTGTGTTTTCACTTCTGCAAACAGAGAAATGTTCACCATTGTTAACATTGTCCTGCCTTGATGCTACTTTTCCTTGTCTTGATGGTGAGGACACATCTGACTTCTCAGAGTGATCTGCCATCTCGTCAACCTAGAATAGAGCAGATAAAAGAAGTGATTAGTGAGACATAATTACATGACAGGAACTCAGAAAAAATAATACCGTGACAGTTCCAGACACCATTCAGATGAAAATGTTCTCTGGTTTGTTCCTTCAAAAAACAGACATTATTATTTTAGAGATATGTAAAAAATATTATCAGTCACTTTCTTCCAGTGATAAAGGGTGTGAAAAAAGTTACCTCAGATTTTGAAAAGATGGTGTTCACATCAGCATGGACTCCAGAAACATGACTGAAGAATGCCAGGAAAGAACTGAATGTGTCTGTTTTAAAGAGATATCTGCCTTATAAAGGTGCCCATTTTTAAGAGAGTTGATTGTAAATAATATTAACAGTGCTGGAAATAACAGTCAGTCATATTGCACATTGTTTCAACAAATTTTGAAACTGCCCAACCAATTTTATAGCATGGTTGAACATCATGTCTGAGCACCAAAATGACTAATGCAAAGCATATGGACTGAGTCATCATGATCAGTTGATGCAAATTGCATTAAATGCCTACCAAATTTCGAAAACTTGCAATATGTCCAGTCAAAAATAACGACTTGCAAGGACATATGTCCTACCTAGCAAGAAAAATTATTTCCAGCACTGACATTGAAGCTCAATTACTGTTAGACCTGGTCCTTGTTGGAATCATCTTCACTTGCCAAGTCTGATTCTTCTTCAAAGTTTAAAACATCCAAATCCATTCTTCCATGCTGACAAAGTTTTTCTGTCACCACCTTTGCTATATCTTTAGACCATTCTATCAATCCTGGTTTGTTTTCATGGGTGGAATGCCAGTTCTTAACTTGCTCAACTTCAATCAGGCATTGTGAGGGATTTACTTCAATTCCTTCAGTACTCTGTTCTTTAGGATCAAATGGCAGGCCCAAGAGACTCTTCTTTAGACTGGTTTTCCCAGCACGATCCGGGCCAACAATTATTAATCGATGACGGTAGACATTCACCCATCCATCTCTCAGTGCATTTTTATAGGCCTGTTGTGCTCTTTGCCCCTCTGCTCTTTGTCCATATATAAAATCTAATAAGCAAGTGTAATAAAAAAATAATTTTTGTCAAGAAGACTGTAAATGATCTAATAAAATGCCCAGGGTATCTATGAAATATGAGGCGTTTATTTCACTTTAACTGTAAACCCGCCCCCCCCCCCCCTGGGGGGGGGGGGAGGGACTCCCATATGAAATGGACGGGGATGCTCGTCGTCTCGCTTAGGGGTGTAAATTTCTGATTTTGGTCTCGCGTAGGGTGTTCTGGGCAAAATGTCATTATTTTTAGTTGTCAAGGTCTCGTTTAGGGTTGCACGCGAAGAAATAACAAAAAAGAAAGAATTTTGATTTGTTATATTTACTCTTTTAGGGGTCTGCATAACGTTCGGCCACACCCAGATTAGTCTCTTTTAGGGGTTAAATTCAAAATTTCCGACGAGCATCCCCGTCCCTTCTATATGGGAGTCCCCCCCCTCCCCCCCGGGGTAAAAACGTCAACAAAGTAGTAGTGTGAGTAGGAGACTAATGTAATCTTCAGCCTAGAGATGCTATTCATAGTTGAAAAGTACAATGTCATCGGGGTCACCCATGTTGGCATTGTTAGCATTTTCGATGGTTGAGGGGATTTTTTTGGGGGGGAGGGGAGTGGGTGTCTATTAAATTCCTGTCAAAACTTTCAATGCTTTCCAAACTAAGGTTTCTTTCGACGTGGGAAATAAACGGAAATGTCTCAGCATCAGTAAACAAGCAATGACTCTGTACACGGTACCAATATCAAACGGTGAACAATCTTCCTTTTGACAAACAGGCTGACGCTCCCTTGAAAATAGTGACGCCATGACATGTCACTCTGATTGAGTAGTTCACGACTTATAAGTGTACGGTAATCCTAGGAGCCAATAAAAAGAGACTTTGACTGGTGCACAATTACTGCTCAGCCAATGGGAGGCGCGGTGGCCTAATGGTTAGTGCGGTCCGGGTTCGAGCCCTGGCCGGGGCACTGCGTTGTGTTCTTGGGCAAGATACTTTACTCTAGTGCCTCTCTCCACCCAGGTGTATAAATGGGTGCCAGCAAATTTACTGGGGGGTAACCCTGCGATGGACTAGCATCCCATCCAGGGGGGAGTAGCAATACTCCTAGTCGCTTCATGCTACGGAGACCGGGATATGCTCTGGCCTGATGGGCCCCTAGGCTCGTATGCAGACTTTAATTTACCAATGAAAGAGAGTTTTGACTAGGGCACAAGAAACTTACAATAGAAAATTTGCACTAGTGCACATATATTGAGCAGAGATCTACGGAGGGGGAGGAGGAAGGGTGACGACTGGGCTCAGTGAAACTCAAGGTGCTGGTCTGCCGGAGGCTGGCAAAAAGTGTGGTGCAGTTGGAATTAACAAATTCTGTATTATAATTAAACACCTGGGAGGAGTTGGCATCTTCTGGCATGGTTTCCGTAGGGTTTTTAAAATGTCTAAACTATTCTGACTTGTTTCTGGAAACTAGTTGCACTGTCTATAGTCTGTATCCAGCCCTGCATCACATTTCATATTTCTTTTTGGTTACCATTTCCTCCTGCAATACTTGAGTATGATTTAAAATAAGCCCTTGTGCACTTGTATAAAAATCTAGAAAAATCAAAGGCTCTCTTTGAGACAACTTTTTTGCATAATGAAGTACATGTATTCATGAGCAGCAGTATAAGCTGAAAAGATAAAAATGTTTTGGTGGTGTTCCAAAAATAATTCTCTTTCTTCTATATCTTCTTTGAACCTCTTAAAATTACACTCAAGTCACTGCCCCCACTAATGCATAAGGTTCTAAACACATGTACGCATTGAGGACCTAGGTGTTAAGTTAGCTCAATGGGCATACTGTATTAGAAAGCAGGGAGGATAAGAGTTAGCACACGGATGGGCACACACACAATCTTTTTTTTTTCTCTCCCTCCGATGTTTTCTTTTTTCTTTCCTTTTTCCCCCAAGAAGGTAATAAGTGCTTCCATTTATTATTTTGCTCAATATTTTTTTTTATTGCATGCACTTATGTTATTAAAACCCAAGCCTGGAGCCTGTGTTCATTCCGTAACAACGACACCATATGCTTTCTAGGTAATGTTTTGAAACAATTCAAATGCTTGCACCATAATGCTCTTGACATAGCCGATAACTATCTCATCATTATTTCACGGTTCTACATTTGCCAACATTAAATTTAAACCAATCAGAATTCACGTACAAATTAGCCATCAGCGATGCCATTCAGCCTTTTTTCAAGGGGTTTCTCTCACCCGCCATTTTGAAAAGCGTAGAAGGTCCTGGGGATGGGGTTGAGATAAGATAACAATTACCTGTAACTTTGAATGTTTTACATTTGTGGTTTATTAACATGTACTGTGGTTTAGAGTAACGTGCTTAGAATTTAAAATTTAGTTTCAGTTCAGTTCATCTTCTTGGCAACAAGATGAGACTGTGCAAGGAGCAAGCTTGAACTCTGCTACTTTATGGGGGAGAGAAAGACTTTTTTTCTCTTGAATTTTCAACTTGACTTTGTTACTTTAGTCAGGCATGCAAAGATATTAATTATAATATATTAGCTTCACTAAGGATTTACTACAGCTACACTTTCATGAGGATGCCTAAAACAGGTAAATTAAACTTTCTAAAAATAATATTGTCAAAGTAAACTGCTTCCATTTATTTTTCTTAGACTATAAGACAAGCTGATGGTCAGGATGTACTATTCAGTGTACTACCTACTTCATGTTGAAATTTTACTTCGGTGTACAATTAAATACAAATAAATCTTATTTTTACCTGATACATCTGTGGAATACTTCATCCTATATTTCTGTATTTTCACAACCCTTCTCATTTCTTCAAATGTTAACGGATTATCATCCACATTCAGCATTACCAGCTTCTCCAGTTCACCAATATCATCAGGGAAATGTGCCAGCTGGTTCCCACTCAAGTCCAGCTCCCTAAGTTTCTTAAAATGTGAGAGGTGTGTTGGTAAAACTGACAGCTTGTTGTTTCTCACATACAGCACTTCCAGCTCCTCCAGTTCACCAATATCATCAGGCAAATATGCAAGCTGGTTGTCACTCAAGTACAGCCTCCTGAGTTTCTTCAGATGTGAGAAGTGTGTTGGTAAAACTGACAGCTTGTTGTTACTCACATTCAGCCAGGTCAGGTTCACCAATTCACCAATAGTTTCTGGTAGTTCACTCAGATGGTTGTCAAATAAAATCAGCCCATTGAGATTTTTCAACTTGTTAATACTTGTTGGTAATTCTGTCAAGTTATTATATGACAAGTCAAGTATCTTCACATCAGTCAGGTCAGTAACAGCTTCAGGAACTTTTGACAACTTTCTGAATCTCAGTTCTAAAATCCTTTGCCCTTTATTGTTGGTTTTAATGAACATCCTGAGCTCCTCTTCTGAAATGTTTTCCATCTTCTACAGTGTAAATACAACTGTGGAAAATGCTTGCTTGCTTATTTGTAACATTAATTAACTTTGGTTGAAGTATCTGAAACCAAAAATAATGTAAAGTTAGGTTTTGTATCAAAACTCTCAAAATTGGTTCACGATTTGCTCCAAGCTTCTGGCAATACAATTAAGCTCCTTCAGAGGAGAAGTCTAGAGAAGCTTCGCAGAAAAACCTACTGTTATTAAATTAAACAGATGTCGAACCCTGCTTATAAATGGAGGGACTTCTTTCATCTATATCTGGGGGGCTTTAATAAGCGGAATAAAAAGACATTTCAAAACGAGCCATGCATGGCAGTGTTGATCAAAATACGTTTTAAAAAAAAGTCATAATAAAGCAACATTGCAAGTACATTTAGCACTTTTCAGTACTGTCATCCAGCGTACCTATGGATAATCTAAACAAAAAAATATACGAAAAGCATCTTTTATAATTAAATTGGCTGGTTTGAGGGAGTTTTTCTCATTACATTGCTGCAATTCTTTGATATCATTTGTGAAATACAGAATGTATAAGCTTTGCAAATATTAAAAACGATATTCAGTTCAATACAGGACTCCAAAACCCATGAGTTATCACTACGGCAATAACAATAAAATGAATTAAACAAAACCAAAATAGATCGACATCCACCACTTGCAACACACAGACCTGATCTTCTTAAACCCTTTGATTGTTTTTCTGAGAGGTCCGCAGCTTAAAATGTAATCATTTGAGTTTTGGACTTCACAGCTCGCATATCTTTGACAATCTTTGAAAGGCACTATGAGGTCTTTTGAGTTTTGAGAATGAAAAGCCTCAGACTTTGGTCCAGACTCTCGATTTCACAAGCCAGGCATATATATGGCCCTAATAACGCTGCTCACGTATCCTGTCAACCTGCACTGCTAGATGCAGTTATAGTGGCACAAAGAGATTAACAAAACCCCTCTTCCCAACACTATGAGCGCAGACAGGTCCTCCTCCCCAAGTATAAGGATGTCAACATTGACAATGTGGTTTTGGAATTTGCCCGTATGAAGGGGAGACTTCTTGCCCTTTGCTTGGAAACACTGAAAAATACCTATTAATTTTAACTGTCCCAAAGGTTGACACTTACACAAGATAAGTTAATGTTACTGCTATTTTTTTTTTTCATTTTTTGATTTATGGAATGGCTTTTCCGAGCCCCTAAAAATATTAATGTCCTCAGGGAATGTCCCCTTAAGGGCCTCACCCCTTCGGCACTCGCTTAAATTGACCTTTTTGTGCCACTTTGGTCAAAAAAATCTGTTTGCAGTGTGGTCCCTCTATTAAACGAATTAGATTAAGTGAAATGAAAATAAAAATTATATAAATTCCGCTTCCGTTTCCGTTTCCGTTTCCGGTTCCGGTTCCGGATTCCATGTTTTCCACAGGCTCACTCCAAAGGTTTGCCTGCCAAAACCTAAAATCGATCTAAGAATGTAATGGTTCGTGTCCTCTAGTTTATTAACCTGGTCATCTATTCTGCAACAAGATTTTAAATACGGCAACTAAGATTTAGAACGTCACCGATCAAAGGTCGTTTTGTACCTGGTACGGATATGATCGATCTGCGTACACAGAAAGGCATCTCTCGTGATCGAAAGTTCTATTTGTTTTCTATGCATGTTTATAATTACTGTTTATTCTATAAATAAGGTGACGGACTTAAAGTTCGCACAGCCCCATACATCAATTATGTATGCAGCTATCTCATACTATAACTATACACAGACAGCAATCATGAAAAGAACGAGTCAGTCAGAAAATTGTATGCATAATTAATGTATGGGGCTGTGCAGAAATCTTGCCAACATCTCTTACCTCACACTTCAAGAAAACAGGCAAACGAAAATTGCTGTATAAAATGGAACAAGAACGCCTCCAATTCTCTGAAGACAACTCCCTTTTGCCTTCTCAAGTTACCAAAAATCCGAACACACAAGCGTTGTGGGAAGCTTTGGTGCAGGGTAGTTCTTCATGTATGACCACACGTAAGGTAACAAGGTGGCAAGGTAACGAAGTAACAAAAGTAAATTGGTGGGACATTATATGTGTTCTTTCTCCAAGCAAGGTGAGAAGAAGGTAAAATTTTGTTTCGTTGAACGTTTTAATTCCACGTTATTTTAAACTCCATCAGGAAAGAGCGCTCAAATTCTCAACAGCCTAAATCGTAACACGACGCTGCGTACTTCAGGTAGTCACGTCCCACTCGAATCGTGAGTTTGGGACGCCTATGTTTACAATACTGTAACAAATTTTTCGTTACGGGCGCTGTTTTCAAAAGATTTTCCCAGGTTTCCTATTATTTTCCCATTTACTTTTCATTTGATTGCCGTTCATCCAAATTTGGTGTATCCGCATTGCGTCATACTGGTGTTGTACGCATGTACTTTTCCAGTCAGTTGCCAATATGGCGGCTCGGCGGAGTGGAAGTTTGTTGCTTCAGAGATGTATTTTTTGTTCAAGGGAAACAGCAAAGCGAAGACATGACTTCAGCGTGCGTAGTTTTTCAAGGATAGGGAATACTTTGCTTGTTGCGTCAAGTAGGGGTGGAATATTCTTCGCTTCTGGTGAGAATATTAAAATCAGCTGACATAACCTTAGGGTTAGGTATTTTTATTGACGATCGAGTTTACTAATTTTTTTTTAACCTTTTCAACTTCTATGTATTCCCAGCGCCAGCACGGAAGATAAACCCTTCGTTTATTGGAGCTCTTTCTTGCCATGGTCGGGAATTTCACACATCAGGTTAGTACTATAAGTGGGATCTTCGGAAATTCTCTCCAGGTACGATCGGTATGTGAGGTCCACGTGTTGACGGCCACTTAAAATTACGCCTGTTTATCGCCTGCATAAGTCTTCCTAAAAAGATATCTTTTTCTTCAAGGCTGCATAGAAATTTGAAATCCAGGCTATTTTATGATCAATTAATAGTCAAGGCTGTCAAAAACTGGCTACCTTTAATGTTAAAATTCTGTGGTCAACATGTCTTTCAATTAAAATTACGTAATTTGCAGTAAAAATAGTTAGGATAAAGTTATAAAATTTTTGTGTTGTTGAATTTATCATCACAGATCCAGCCCACAGGAAAGATTTTTACAAAATTCTTGGAGTATCACCCAGTGCTGACCAAAAAGAAATTAAAAAAGCGTATTTTGATGTAAGTACAGTATTTTATTATAGGTAGCCAGGGAACATTCAATTTTTATCTGCACCCCATTCCCCCTCCCCCCATCGCATGGTTGCAAAACCCCTTTTTTTAGCATTCCTTTAGAGAAAGCTTCTGACAGCCCACAGTTTTTGTTGGCATCCTTTAACAGTATGTTTTTCCAACAACCATGTGCAGCATTTTGTCAGCTTCTTTGCAAAATAAATCCTACACCCTGCAAATCTATCTACAGGGGACTCAGGTTAGGGTTAGTCTGTATACGAGCCTAGTGGCCCATCAGACCGGAGCTTATCCCGGTTTCTGTAGCATGAAGTGACTAGGAGTATTTCTACTCCCCCCTGAATGGGATTGCAGGGTTACCCCCAGCAGTAAATTTGCTGGTACCCATTTATACAACTGGGTGGAGAGAGGCACTATGAGAGTAAAGTATCTTGCCCAAGAACACAACGCAGTGCCCCGGCCAGGGCTCGAACCCGGACCGCCCAATCCGCAGTCCAGCGCACTAACCATTAGGCCACCGCGCCTCCCAAAAGGGGACTCAGGAAAAAACATTAAATGCCTCTCCCACCCATTTTAGTCAGTCATTAAGGGTCTGAACGGACTCTCAATGGGTATTTCCAATGAAATTAAAGATGCAACGAATACGACTGAAAAAGACAAAACTCTCAAGATTGAAGCAGAGATTTAAAAATTTGTGTGATCAGAATATAGAATAGTAAGATATAAAATGTGTCAAGATTATCTAAAAAATTCTGTCATCTCTGCTCATCTCTCAATTTTTGACACTTTACTATACATGTATATCAACAGTGACTGATTCCTTGTTGTTGTTTCAGCAACTGTTTATATTGGTTTTCGTGAATTAATCAGTTCTTTAATGCAATTTGTTGATGAAGTGAGATATTCATTCAGCTGTACACTGACTACACTGTCATGCAGTGATCAATCCATAAAATGACCCTGAAAATCTGCTTAAAAATCAAAGATTTGCAAAAAAAAGTGACGAAAACCAAGTCTTGGGGTACCCATAGAGAGGCTCTGAACATCTTCAATTATGTGACTAAATTATTTCTTACTATGAGGGTAGCAAACAGTTTATGTGTGACTTGAAATAAGGGAAACATTTAGACCTTAACATGTGAAAATAGTGAGAAAAGAAGTGGGATTCATGAATTTTTTGTTTCAGTATATGTGACACATGAATTTGGTTAAAAGTTGTTCGTGAAACGAGATCATGACCCCCCCTCCCCCTCTCCACCCTCTACTAACAGTGTTGTTTCCTTGCTCTTTCATTATTAGCCATTTTATTTATAAAAAGTTCTTGCTCTTTATTCCAGTTGGCCAAAAAATATCACCCTGACACAAACAAAAGTGCTGGTGCTGCTGAAAAATTCCAAGAAATAAGTGAAGCATATGAGGTATGTTGTGGTTCAATTTTAACCTTGGTACAGTCCATGGTTTTTTCTAAATACTTTATATTCATAATCATGGTGTCATGCATCAGAAGAAAGAAAGAAACAAATTATAATACCATTGGCAAAATTGAACCACTGCTGGAACAAATTGATGGTAAAATAATTTAAAAGATAATTCTACTGAAAACAATTTAAACTATCAGGTTTAATGAAAATACTGGTTACAATTATCTGCCGTTATGCACTTTGAATTCCCCACATGCTACCATTTTGGATTTGATGGTGTCACATATTTGTATCTAATTTTTTGTATGCTTAGTACTATTATCCAATTTATTTCAACAACATTTCAGTTAGGACAATGTTTCCAACATTTTAACATTAATTTGTTTCTTTGGAGGTTCAAAAAATTGAATTCCAATGTATTAAATGAGATGATGTTTTTATAATGTAATACAATGTTATTTTATAGCATTATATTTCATTCACATTTTAAAGGTTCTAAATGATGAAGACAAAAGAAGATCATACAATAACTTTGGAACGGCAGATTTTGGGGGAGCTGCAGGTGCGTGTACTTGTTTCTCACTGGGCTAGCTGAAGTGAGGTCAATACGGTACAACTTAATAAATAACATGATTTAACATACAGGTACAGATTTTCATTGGCTGCTTAATGTACAGCTACTGTAGCATGAACTACTAAGTGTGAACATGTCATGAAAAAATGGGAACTGAGTTGAGTATCAAATGTTGCATGATTTCTGATGTTTGTACAACACAACACAGTACCTTTTTGTCGAGTTTCAAAATGTTTTGGAGAAGTATGGATGAAATTTCAAACTAGGAGTTCCCTAGACAAAGAAACTACTTGTTTGAACTTTTGTCCATACTTATTTATTGCAAACATTCTGACAGTTCAATAAAAAATACCAACAGTGTTGTATTCAGATCATGTTTTTTTTTGTAATGTGTTCATGCTAAGTTGCAACTAACAGTACTTGTCATCACAGATCTAAAAGCTACATTAGACTCTCCTTATAGTGGACATGCTTCTGACGCTGTTTAGTGTCTGTAATAGTGAGAGTCCATAATAGCAGGGTGCGAGAAAAAAGGCCTGTTAACATATGTTAAATAGTATAGACTACGACACGCTTATCAACAGTGGTAAAATTGCTAAGTAGTCGTTGGGAATGTAGGGTGAAGGTTTGATTTCTAGTAAAGAGTCTGGAAGAAAAAAGCGCAAGCTGAAGTGTAAAAGCAAAGTCTGTTGTACAGCTACTGAAGGAATTGATACAAAAATAAATACTCCAGAAGTCTTTTGAAATGTGTTTTGACAAGTAATGAGCAACAGACTGCAATTTTTCATAATAATGTTATATGAGAAGTTCACAGTGTCCGCTTTATCGAGAGTCAAAACAATAAGATTGCTATTTAGTTTCCAGTCAAACGTCTACATGTATAACTTTTGTCGGGATCTTGTAGCAAGTGTCCATAATAACAAAAACAGATACTCCTGTTATGGTACCACCTACTTTACTCATTTTTCTTCACACCAAAATCTCAAAGCTCTCTAGAGATTTTATGAACCAGTGCAAACACATACTTTGCTTTATGGATTGGAAGACGGATGATAATGGATTTGTGCTTCCTAGGTGGTAACCCATTCGGTGGCGGTGGTCCATTTAGACAAGATATTAATGCAGAAGAAATCTTCAAAAGTTTCTTTGGTGGACGAGACAGTCCCTTTGGCTTTCAGACAGCTGGAGGAGGGTTTGGACAATATGAACAAGTTCAGGTGTGAAATTTGAAAAGTACATTTTTTGTTGAAAAAGTGTGAATTGATTTTGATCTGTTCTTTGAATGTACCCTGATATTACTCAATCATTTAGTGACAACTTAATTTCATGATTTTGGAAGAGTAGTCAGAGCTGTCATTAAGGGCGGCGGCCGCTAAGGAAAAAAATAAACTTGGAGGATTGTCAGCCGTTTGGCCACCGACTGCTCAAGCTTGGTCGCCAGTGAAAAATTCTAGTCGCTAAATTAAGCTCACGCTTTCAATCCTTCTTCTTAATTTGAGTCGCCAGGCTGGTGACTTTAATTCCAATTTAGTCGCCAGCTTCAAAATTTTAGTCGCCATGGCAACTAAAATGGTCTTAACTTGGAGGGTTGGCTGAGTTAACTTGATGTTACGGGTGAAGATGTTGATTGGTGTTGTTACACTTGTGAACAGAGTGAAATGCTATAGGTGATAAACTTCAATAAAGCGGCTGCTTAAAAACTTTATGACAGCCCTGGTAATATTTTTGTTTTCTTTGTCACCAACAGCAGTTTTTTTCCAAACATCTCTCACCTGGAGATGATCACACAATTCTTTCTTTTTTCAGCATGTTATAAACCTGTCTTTCATGGATGCAGCAAAGGGTTGTAACAAAGACATCACAACAAGAACGCGAGTGATATGCAGTCGATGTGACGGCAAACGAGCAGAACCTGGCACAACTTATTCTCAATGTTCTACTTGTAAAGGAACTGGAGAGGTACAGTGTGGTGTGACAATTTTTTTCTTCAGTAGCATTTTTATAAAAATTAATCTTGGCTTGATAAAGGTTTTATTTTTGTTATACATGTATAGCTTTAGGAGTCACTTTTCTAACCTAAGATGGTACTCCACCCTTTAAACCACTTGAATTGAATCGCCTAGCATTGTTCAGTTGGATGCTGCTCTAAGACCTAAACCAAATATAATCCTTCTGGTCCATCACAGAAGACACAGGCAATCCAGTGAACTAATAAAAACGCAAAGCTAAGGGCCTTTTCCATTTGTCGAAACTGGCCAGCCAGGCCACTATATTTGAGAACAGAATTCTGTTATTAGTCTGTCAGATTTGTCCTTTCAAATCAGTCAATACAGAAATATTATACATTTTTATCATGGTGGATTTGTGGGAAAATCTCATGGAAAAGGCCTGTTTCATGTTCAAAACCACCGTATTTGCCAGCCAGTGTTGACAAATGGAAAGTGCCCTAATTCTGTAGCAGGGTCAAACTGTGGGAAAACCTGTCTGAACAAGTCACTGTAGTTTTGGTTTTACTTCTGACTGGCTGAGAAGGTGGTTCAAGTGTTGTAAACCAATCACTTAGTGTGGTAATGCAAAACTAACTGAAAGTAAATGGGAGTTACTTTCGACTCTCAAGTGAGAATACTCTTAATATTCATTACAAAAAAATTTAATTGTGCTCTCTGTTATACTGTCCTCTTTCAAAAATAAATCTATACCCATCCCACTGGATATTTTTTTTGTTTAAAATTCCAGTTTGTTTTGAAACCCTCATTCCCTCCAGAATATCCTTGGGGTGGCTAATCATGCCATGTTTTGTACCCAATTAGATCACATTAAGGTGTCAGCGGCGACGATAAGACTTTCAGGTTGTATGTATGTTTTGTACATTGTACCACTTCAAAAGGTGGCAACTGTGAAAATGACCTGGTTATTGTTATATGATACAAGACCTACTGGTTAGATGTCTTGTAAGCTATGTAGTAATTAACAGCATTGATTTAAACTCTTGCAGGAAACAGTGAACACTGGATTCTTCCACATGCGATCAACATGTCGGCGTTGTGGTGGACAAGGTCACATTATCAGTACGCCTTGTAAGAAGTGTCGGGGAAAAGGAAGTGTGTATGAAACCAAAACAATTACCATCCCAATTCCAGCAGGTATTACTACAGTACGTTTGTAATGTTAGCTGCACTGAAAATCACCTTGATAGATACCCTATTTGCTACAGAGGCCCCACATTGAAAGAAGCAGACATTGTGTAATCGTTATACAGATGGTCATGAGAATTCAAGAAATCATCAGTCACCTGCAAGAAATTCATGTTGATTTTAAGACAGATTTTCCCAACTAGTCCTATGATAATGCATGAAGACAGGTTAGGAGAATTGATATGTTGAAATTGTGGCTCAAGGGGCTAATGGACTGCAGGATCAACTATAATTTTGGCAGCTACCTTGTCAAGCCATTTTTAAATTAACTTGCATGTATCAGTACATTTTCTTTGCATGCAGTGACAATTGTTACTTTTATGTTTCTTTGTAATTTTTAGGAGTTGAAGATGGTCAAACTGTTCGAGTACCAGTTGATGCTGGAGAAATATTTGTAACATTTAAGGTCTGTTTAAATTCTGCCAATCAGTTGTGAACTTCTACATCCATTTTCAATAAGGTTCCAGTTAGGTAAATTACAGTTCAGTAGTAGTGAATGTTCAAGCTATTTTCAGTTGTTGACCTGCACAAGAATTCCCCAGTAGGCGTGGAGCAAACTGGTTAATTTTCTTGCAACTTCATGTGATCCATTTGATATAACCCAAGGACCTCTTGCCTGAAATGCAACTGGTTGTAAGAGGAGATTCTTTTTTAATTGCTGGTGTGATTTCAGGTCAGCGAGAGTAAAATATTTGAACGAGATGGGGCAAATGTCAGTTCTACAGTCACCATAAGCTTCACTCAGGTAAGATATCATCCTCAGAGACCCAGGGGCAGTTAGTTGGGGGCAAAACGAAGTGAACCGGGCAGAAATCGTAGCGGCGAAAGTTTTCTATAAACGTTTAAGAGCCCCTGGGAAACGAGTCTTTCCAGACCATTTCCAAGCGACTCTGTGAATGCTGGCTCCTGATTGAACAAAAAAAAATCCTTTGTATTATTTTGTCCAATCGGCAAACAGTAACTTCAGAGTCACTTTCATGTGTTCTTACATGGCGGTTATTCTATTGGCCATATTTTATTTTAATTAACATAAGATAGCTGAAAGAAAATGGTCAAATATAGGTCGGAAAACTTGGAGAAGTCATGGAAAAAGTCATGGAGAGTCATGGAATTTCAAAAGCTCAAAAGAGTACGAACCCTGTTAGTTATGAGAAAAAGCTAAGGCAAGTCGTCTGCCCACTGAAATCGTAAACAAACTATGAGACAGGCATTTTACTGTCCCAGGCAAGCAAAATTTGAGTGCTGCCTGCCTGAATGACAAGCTGAAATTCAGTTTTTTTTCTGGGCCTGTTTATGTGCATGTACCTTCATGTGTTTATTCTGGAACTCATGATGGTTGATTGACAACATGATTGTTTCATGCAGGCAATTCTTGGTGGTGCAATACGTGCTCCTGGTATACACGGAGAGGTTGAACTTAAGGTGAGTGAAATCAGATGTTCTGTAACAGCTGTTTTGTCGTTGTGCTTAACTTACAGTGGAGGTGTAAAGATGGATTTGTCATTTAATACAATGAGTCAACGGGAGGTGTTAAAAGTAATTTGGATACTGTTGAAATGCGAATTGTACCACCATGCCTCTCAGGAAAGGACCACCAAAAGAGTTAATTCAATTTGATTCGACTCCCATCGGGGACTCGGACTTTTTCTTTGTCCCACCCTCATAACAAAGTTGAACATTTCATCCTTATCAAAAAGTTAATTGTTTGCCACCACACATTTCATTTTCGTAAACGGTCGATGCCATTTTGGCAACACTTTTTATCACTATTATCTAGTGCTTTCAATAAGGCCCAGCACCTGCTGGAGCTCCAGCGGGTGTTCTGGGGTTAATAATTACTGGCTAAAATGCTGTTTCCTTATAAGATGAGGTGCTTACAGCTTCTGATATTGCTCTCTGACAGGTGTCACACAAGGACAGCCACCTTCTTAAAATCTTTTTGAAAGCACATACATAGTACGTGTACATGTAGCTGACCCAATCCTAACCTGCGATCAGACATTTTTTTGGATAAGTAGAGAGGGAGTGCAAGATCTCAGGTTAACCCTATCCTAGTCTTTTCACAGCCCTCTATTTTTCCTTTCCCCAACCCCACCCTCACCCCCCTGTGCTTCACGTTCGCTTTGCTTGCCGACTTTCTCACGTTTTTTTGTTTGTGTGTGTGTTGAAAAACAGAAAAGAGAGGCTGTGAACAGTCTAACCCTATTCCTATCCCTAATCCAAGCATAAATCCTAAGGGTGCTTACCATTAGTCAGACCTGGCTGGCCAGACCAGTATAATCAAGAACAGAATTCCGTTGTTAATCAGATTTGTCCCCCGTCAAATCAGTCAATGCATAAATGTTGTACACTGTTTTGGTGGATCTGTGCGAAAATCTTGTGAAAAAGTCCATTTTAGGAATGAACGTTTATTCGTTTGTCTCACGATAGAATCGCTTTGAGATGTTGATCGCGACGTTTCGACTGCAATACTGCTAGTCTTCATCAGGCAATGAGGTCGATTGTTTTCGCGTCGCTATTTATGCACGTTGGTTCGCTGTGATTGGTGCATTTCGATCCTCATTATTATTCCGACTAACAGATGATGTTCCCTCAGAGGTCCGCTTTGTAGTTGAACGGTTGTTATGCTTTCTGATCGTAGGTATCCATGCTTCAGGAATTTCCATTCCGCTGTCTCTATTGATGTTATTAGAATGAAGTCTTATTTGGATAGCCTCTTTGACCCTGCGTGTGTATCGGTGGGGGTCACGATCGATAAACTTGACTTGGTTCCATAAAGGAAGATGCCCCGTTTCGTTTGCGTGCTCCGAAACTGCGGAGGTTTGCGTATGAGCAAGCCGTATGTCTCTGTTGTGTTCTTTTATCCTGTCTTGCATCGCTCTCCCTGTTTCCCCTATATATACTTTGCCGCATTCACATGGAATTTTGTATACAACACCTTCTTGTTTGCCTGGTTCTAGGGTGTCTTTCGGTCGTACTAAGTAAGACCGAAGAGTTGTGTCAGACTTAAAGACGGTGCGAACGCCTTGTTGTTGTAGGCAGCGGCGAAGAACCTCTGATACACCTTTAATATAGGGTAAAACCGCAGTAGATTTAAATCCATTTTACATTCAAAACCACCGGACCGACCAGCCAGTCTGACTAACGGAAAACATCCTTACTAAGGTTTAGTAATCACGTTATCTGTTCCTCATTTTATGTAATAAGCAGATAATGTGTGGCAATTTGCTTTGTCTTAGATTCCTCCTGGAACCCAGTCTCATCAGAAGATCCGACTGTCAGGGCGTGGCATCCCAAGATTAAATGGAATGGGCAAAGGAGACCATTTTGTCAATTTTAAAATACACATACCCAAGTAAGTCTCGCTAAGTACGAGGTACACACATTTATATTAAATAAAAGTAATACGTCAAACACAAGAAAGTTAGTTTCATCATTTTCAAACACCAAGAAGAGAGTTCGAAATATGACGCGCAGCGGACTATTTTTTGACAAACTTGGAGGTGTTTGGAAATGTGATGAAACACTCTCGACTGTCTGATTCTGGTGTATCTTCTCGATGGAAACTAATTTTACCGAGAAAACGGATAAATAAAATCCTACTAATTAGGATCACATATCCAAACCACCATCACGGCTCTGGTTCTGTTTTAACTTGGTGAGTTATTTATGAGTTTGAGAAATGGATATACCGTAAAATTCCGATTATAAGCCCCCCCCCCCCCTCCCCCGCTTATAAGCTCCCCCGGTTATAGGCCCATCTACCTGGAAACAATAAAATACATCCGGTCATAAGCCCCCCCCCCCCCCCCCCCCCGGATATAAGCCCCCCTCTGCAGGATGACAGTACTGAGCATGGCTAAATGTTGCTTTATTATGATTTTTTAACTTAGAAACGTATTTCGATCAACACTGCCGGGGCTCGTTTTTTTTATTCCGCTTATAAGCTCCCCCGGATATAAGCCCCTCCGCTTATAAGCCCACCCAAAAACCCTTTCGAAGTTGTATAAGCCCTGGGCTTATAACCGGAATTTTACGGTACTCGATGATAGGTGCCCATATCGGTGTTGTGACTCACTTGATGTGCTTGTTTTTGTCCTCAGATACCTAAACGACAAGCAAAAGGCACTAATACTGGCATATGCCGAACTCGAAGACGAAGTTAACGGAACAGTGAATGGCGTCGATAAGTCCACCAAAGGTCAGTGCTACTTTGTTGATTGAAGCAAAATTTTTCATGCAAAACTTGCATGTAACTTAAAGTCGTTCATTCGTCTATCCATCTCACAGACGAACCAGCTACCGAGTCCTGGCAGGCTTTTGAAACGCCCACCGGTACAAATACCTCGAAAAAGATCGACCTTGAAGAGGTCGTCAAAAAGAAGCGCCCTCTGGGTCGGTTTCTACCTGATGGTACATGGGACGATGAAGACCCGGAGGCTAAAGCTCGTCACGCTAGACAACAGCTGTTGAAAATAATGGCTGTGACCTGCTTCACTCTCGCGACATACATGTTTTTGCACATGATGCTGTTTGGCGTTGAAGCCTCGGATTTCGTGCAGCTTGAACATTTAGGAAATGGAAGTGAAAAAGATAGATAACAATGTAGTTAATTTAGTAATAGTTAAATCTAGCTTGCTGAGGAGGAATTGAGGAGTCAGGAAGTGTATCAGTGACAACGTGTTGAAAAAAATACAATCGGTGTTTAGGTTCATCCATTTACCGCCATGAATTTTACTCTCCTTCGCTACCGTCATTTGGTCACGCAACGCTTTTGGCCAGTTGGAAGTGGCATTGCGTGACATTGTTTGAACGTCACTCAACGCTACTTCCCCATCAATGCGTGACGACACAAATGTCGGTTTTGCGAAGGAGAGTGCCCGACAGAAATTGCCCTACACCAAGTCACTAACTCTGCTTTTTGACTCTTCAATTTTTCCAAGGTACAAAGGCGGCTGCCGAAGATGACAGCGGATTATTGGGACGCTTGAAAAAAGTATTTTGTAGCGAGGAGGAGGAGGATGATGACGATACAGATAACAGGCGGCAGGGGAATGCGTGACATCATGCTGTTCCTTAAAATTGTCGTGTAATTTGCACGAACTGTCTGCTGTTATGGCGAATTATTAAGTTAAAAGGCTTAGTCCACCGCGGGAAATTAAAAGTTTTTCATTAGAAAACGGAGATGTTTTGAAAGTTATCTGTCCACCCGAGCATATCGTGATCACGTTGGCCCGTACCCATGTATACTGAAAGCGCTAAATGCAACGTGGATTTTTTCCTTACACGGTGGATTGTATTCTATGCTGCCATGTCATCGTTTATCGAAAAGCTTCCTTTTCGCCGTCAACAAAAAGGCGAAGACTTTCCGTTTTCAAAATTACCACTTATTTAAGGTTCGCGTTTTTGTTGGTAAATCCATCGCTCTTTGTAATGCTGTGAGTGAACCGAAATTAAAACGTAAAACAAAGCTTTTTTCAACGAAAACCTAAAACTGTAGACGGGCCCTAAAATTTACTTATTTTTAACTCCAGAGCGGTATGTTCAATTGCACCTTAAATTTTTAGAACATTGTTAATAAATGATTTATGATATAGTGTTCTTGATTTGTAATTTAGGTATTTATCTAACTGTTCCTCGCTCACATTCTGCACTGCTCAGATCTCTGGCTTAACTTTCTCTTTTCAACTGTGTGCAATAAAACAACTGAAACTCTTGCGGATACCGTGTGGGGTTTTTCTTTAATTTGCCACCGACAAAATATTAAAGGTAACCTAATTTTCCTACGCACTGCTATGTTTCTGTGTTTGATTTTGTGTTGTGGTTTCATTAAAAATGAATGCCCTTTGTTTCCAATAATAGCCAATCTAAAGGATGGACCATGTTATTTTTTTTTTGGTTGGGGTGGGGAGCCAGTTATGTTGAGCTCGAATTTTTTTTTCCGTTTTGTGTTATTGCAATATTCTTTTCAGCTTTCCCTTGTGCTGTTTCACCTTTGCCTTGCTGTTCATGCATTTTTCTTCTCTACTTTTGCTGTGCAAAACCCTGTGAACACAGACTATTTTCGGAAATGTGTCTACGTTTGCAGGCTAGGTGTGCAAGAACTTTTTTGGTAATTGACCAACCCTCCACCCCCCCCCCCCCCCCCCCCCCCAAAAAAAAAAAATAATTAAAATAAAATGACTTACACTTGCACACAGTTGTCACGTGGTAAGACCCCTTATGATACGCAAAGAATCGCATGGCAAATCCGAAATATTACAGCATGAATATTGAATCAATAGAAATTATCGTGGTATCTCTTTTCGTAGGAGGTCCTTTATTGTTATTCAGATTTCTCAAAAACGAATAATAGAAAATCTAAGAGATGTGCGACTTTGCACTTAAACAAAAGACAGATGATTACAACCCCTTGTTATGCGACACTTGCACAGAATAAACACTCTGTAACACTCCTCTGTAGAGGCTCCTTCAGTGGACGGGGGAAGGCGAAAGAACACGAATAAACGGCACGCAATGCATGCAGAAGCGATGACGTTTCACAAAGGGCCTTTAATAATTTTCAGGACATTTGTCAAAAAATTAAGGTAAATAAAAGTAGCTGACAACTTCTGTGCTGAGTGATTGTTCAACAAAAGTTGCGTTATCTTGGCGTGACATCCGATGTACGGTATACGATGCAAGGTCAAACGCTGTCTTGAAATTGCCTACACCTTTTGTTTTAAAAGAATGGAAAGATTTCTGTTAACTAAATCTTATAGAATGCATCAAATATAATTTGTCTCTTTCGTTTGTACTTTATATTAGTCCTTTCTAACTGCCCAGGAGTATTTTACTTTGAGTTCTACGCGACGATTTCTTGTTGAGTGGACTTGATTTCTTTTCCCAGTCCTATTCGGTTCTACAGATCGGTCGATCGCAACAGACAACAGATCCGTGTACTCGCACGACGACATTAAGCGATGAAAGTTGTAAAATTTGAGATTCGGCCGTAAAAATCCATTTTCTCATTTCAGATGACGGATCTCAAAACGAATACAAACAATGCACCTAGTTCCCATTGCTCTTCGGTTCAATTCAGGGAGTAATCATCACATCGTAACATCGTAACACCAAAAATTCCAAACATTCCATCGCTTTTCCGCTTTCCAACATCAACCGATGACGTCATAGGAATGACTTCATCGCTTAATAAACGGCAGGCAATGCATGCAGAAGCGATGACGTTTCACAAGGGGTCTTTTTTGCACATTTGTCAAAAAATTAAGGTAAATAAAAGTAGCTGACAACTTCTGTGCTGAGTGATTGTTCAACAAAAGTTACGTTATCTTGGCGTGACATCCGATATATGGTATACGATGCAAGGTCAAACGCTGTCTTGAAATTGCTTACACCTTTTGTTTTAAAAGAATGGAAAGATTTCTGTTAACTAAATCTTATAGAACGTATCAAATATAATTTGTCTCTTTCGTTTATACTTTAAATTAGTTCTTTCTAACTGCCCAGGAGGTTTTTACTTTGAGTTCTACGCGACGATTTCTTGTTGAGTTGACTTGATTTCTTTTCCCAGTGCTATTTGGTTCTACAGATCGGTCGATCGTAACAGACAACAGATCCCGTCCACTCGCACGACGACATTAAACGATGAAAGTTGTAAAATTTGAGATTCGGCCGTAAAAATCCATTTTCTCATATCAGATGGTAGCCTGCGAACGCAGACGTATTTCCGGCCGTAGCTTGTGGCGGATATCAAAAAGAATACAAACGATGTACCTAGATCCCATTGCTCTTCGGTTCAATTCAGGGAGTAATCGTAACATCGTAACACCAAAAATTCCAAAAATTCCACCGATTTCCGCTTTCCAACATTAACCGATGACGTCATAGGAATGACGTCATCGCTTAAAAATGAAAAATAGGGGGAGCGCGGGGGACGACGGGATTCTCCCCATGCTCCTCGCGCTTGCTTTTCACCTCTCCCCATTTCCCGGCCTGCACGAAAAACAAGAGGCTTGTGCGGAGGAGAGAGGCAACACCCCCCCTCTAGTGCACAAGTCACACTTTTATAAGATCGGCTAATATTTGCATTTAATAACGATATTATAGTCCAACTGCGCCTCACTGTTTGAATATTCATGGCCAAAATTTACTAACTCTTCCAAACAGGGGATTTTCCCGCCCATAAGAAAGAAATATGGTTGCGCATTTGTTGTGTCAAGTGTCAAATTCACAGCTATATTGTAGATCGGCTAATCTGCATCTAAAACAGAACAATGGGGCTTCGCCTCCAAAATGTTCAGTTTTTCAGGTGAATCGCTACTGTTTTATTGTTGTAGCAGATGTGACCGCCTTCACACAATGGACACACGTTAACTTGTGTGTTCCTGCATTTAGACCCTTGTCAAGCTTGTCATTATTTTGAATAACCCGCCAGAATATCAGAAATGCAAAGAACTCAGGAATGCTAAGAATTCTTGGGCAAAAATCTTACATTATAAGGGGAAAAACCCTGGGAACGAGTTTGGCGCTTAACCCCCTAACCCCAACCCCCCCCCCCCCCCCCTTTCCGCCCCGCCACTCGTGTCTCGTGTCACGGACAGAAACTGAAAGCCTCCTGGATTGCGACCGCGTGATTGTGAAACTGGCGTCAAGACAGACAACTGGAACGATGGTGGATAACTTTATTAAAGTGCACCTAACACCAAAAATTTTGTTTCGCTTAATGAAATTGCCGTGTTTTTGTGAGTATTTCTGCGCAAAAATTTTTTGATTTGGTTTAATCCTCGATTTTCTGTGCTCTGTTAAAGTACGCAAAAACGCCGCCATTTTGGTTCACTACCGAGTGTGAAGGGGTCTGGGTCTAGTGCGAGAGTGACGTCAAATCAAGAACACAAAATTTGCTCGTCGCAGTAATTCTCCTGTTTCCTTCGGAAAGTACATGCATCCGATGGAAAAGAAATGCCCACTAAATGTCTTGTAGAGGGTTGTGACAGCTCTTGAAACTTACAAGAGGGAAAAACGCTTCATACGATACCATTCTGTGGAACTTAATCGTGAAAAAAGCAAAGAAACGAGCGAAATTTGCTTGGCAAGCTATCGAAGTTTTCAGAGTGCCCGAGTGATGCCGCATTATGTGATTACTCCGGAAACTCGCAGGCAGTGCTATTATTATAGCTGAGTTTTACAAAAAGCCGATGAAGCTGTATGATCGTATGTAAATGTCGAAAAGAAACTTGTATCTTAAGCAACGTGATCGGAACGAGACAACACGGATTATGATATCTTCAAATAATGCTTTGGCGATCGCCGCGTGAGCTTTGACTCACTTCAAATGCTGAGATGTTTATCGATTAATCGAGTCAAGTCGGAGGCATTGTACCCATATACAATTAACGTTTAGGAAACAGTGAATAAATAGCCACATTCGAAGCGGATTTAATGGCTTAATGTATTGGAAACAATTATTATTATATAGCCAGCGAAGGTCGCTGAAGTAGCCCGCCTTATGCATACAACACACAAACGACTGTCATGCATAAAACTAATCACTGACTAATAATTAACAATTGGTTCATGCTTTAGCGTGCACTATCGAGTTATGGAGCACGCGGGAAGTTTGGAGAGCACGAAAGAAGCGTAAGAGTTGCCCGAGGCGATAGCCGAGGGTAACTCTAGCTTCTTGAGTGCTCTCCAAACTTCCCAAGTGCTCCATAACTCGATAGTGCACGCTAAAGCATGAACCAATTGTTTTATAACATAGCCGGTGGAATTGTGCATCAAAACCGGCCGCGGAAAAAAAAATTAACTGTATTTATTGTGTGTAGTGTGAGAAAATAAACATAGCGGTCGAGCGATAAATTGCACATGTACAAGTTTACACGAGTGGTGCAGTTTGTGTCAAATGGCTAATAAATTTACTAAGTTTATTCGGTGGCAGAGCGAAGGAAAAAAACAAACGAAAACAGCAAATGCTGCTTTTGATTCCGAGGTTAGTTTTCGCTGAATTAAATTTTTACTCCAGAGTCCAGAGCGGAAGAAAATTAAAACAAAACAGCCTCGAACAGCCGAGCAGATTCCGAGGGTTAAAAGAGTCAAAGAATTCGGTTCCATGCTTAGTTTTTAGTATTTTTCTGGAACGATATCATTCGTGGTTGCAGAATTAGGGTCGTGATGAAAATAAACGTTTTTCTTTTTAAATGAATCGCCCGATGAATTAAATTTTCCCGAGCGGCAAAAATCACAACAAAGCCGTTGACGCTTTGGTGTAACGCTTAAAACGCGAAAACTTTCGTTCGGTAGCTAGGTTTTACTGTCATCGAACTGTTGTCATTCATGGTTGACCCATTCTTCCACGTTAGGGCCGTGAAAAAGATGATTTTCGTCCTTCGAGACTCGCGCTTTAGTTGTTGTTGTTTGAATGAAGAAAAGCACACAAACAACTCTGATGGCAAAATCGAATTTATTTTCTCTTTCGCTCTCCGTCTCGTAATAAGAAACAGCTTACCTTGTAGCTCGTATCCTTGAAAAAATATTGAAAGGATTCACTTTCCACATTCCGAAGATCAGATGTCTTCGATCGCTTTCGCAAAACACAGCGTGTGAGCTCAGTGAGATTTTCACTCGTAGATTACGTCATCAGCGTGCACCATTGGGATTTTGAGCACGCTTACGTATACTGAATTTGATTGCGCGGCTCTGCTAGCTATGTTATAATTTTCCCTCGCGTAGTATTTCGGCTGGGATATCTAACCAGTAATGAAAGCTAAGTCAGTGTAAGTGTTTGACAAGAAAAAGCTAAGTGTTTGACATAAAAAAAGTGAGAGAGGAGTTGTAGTCTGCGAGTATTTCGAGTCCCGCAATTAGTATAACCGGAACAACTCATGCACAACATGACACAAGCGCTCAGTTTCAAAACATTCGGACCGCTGTATAAACGCCACTTACTTATGTGTAAGAACACAAAAAAGAATCACTTGGCGATTTTTCCTATAAATTAACTTGATTTAGTGCAGCAATTATTTAAAATAGTGAATTCAAGCATTTATCACAGCGAAAGTGTATCAAAGCCGCATGACATCAGCCGCTCGGATCATTTGTAGTCCACGCACTGTCTCTGATTTCAGGTCGATAGAAGAATTATTCACCGCGTGCCCATAAAACATCTCGGAACAGCAAAACCACTGTCTAGACTGGGTGATTTGACTTAGCCTAGAATCTTATTTAGTAGACTCAGCTGTAGCTTTGAAAACATGGCCATTGATAAACAGATATTAATGCTGCGATGCGATAAACGCAAATACATTCTGTCCGGCTTCTATCGCTGTGCTTTCGCGGCAGAAATAAAATTAATTTCCTAGTTCTCCCCGTCAAAGCTCATCTAAAAATCAGATGAAGAGAAAGACATTGTCAGTTTCAATAGAACGGAGGTGACTGCGGTGCCCAAAGCATACAAATTGTGTTGCAGAAAGTCTCAGAATGCCAAGATATAAAAGCAGTATTGATAAGAGCTCACCGAGCATCGTTCTTGATTTGACGTCACAAGCGTACTCTACCCAGACTTCCGTTAGCGCGGTCGCGAACCACACAAAACCTGACTTCGGCAGGGCATAGAAAATCGAGAATTTAACCAAATCGAAAAATTTTTGCGGCAAAAAACTCGACTAAATGCGATAATTTTTTTTAGCGAAAAAAAATTTTGGTGTTAGGTGCACTTTAACTAAGAATAGGTTTTGACGTCTTATAGTGCGTTCTTTGGTGAGTTTTCAGCGTCTGACATGCTTATTAGTTGGGTGAGAAAGGCAGGCAAAAAACGCAGACTGCAGACCATATATAGTTTATAGCGGAAAATGGTTATGAAGCCCGGCAAAGTTCTTTGTTATAGGTTTTTTGTTCGCAATTTTGGGGGTTGACAGTGCATAAAACTTGACAAAATACAATAGGTGGTTACGTGTGTTCATGCAACTAACCAATGAAAACATTGCGATTACATAATTCATAATTCACAAAAATCTTGGCCTCTTTGTTTGCTCCTTTGATGTTTGCCGGGCTCTTTAATGTTCAAATTTTATCTAAATGAGGTACACACAATACATGGCTGGTCACACCCCCTCTAACGGGCAAGGAACTGCATAGCAGGTCGACACTCTTTTCCGCAGAAATATTACAGTATGAAACGAAGAAGATTGGTTAATAATTGGTAGTTACCTTGGAAGCTGTTTTTCAGGAAGACCTCTTTTGCTTCAATAATCAAACTTTTTAATTTTCTGAGGCGAATAATAGGACAATTGCTGACAATAGGCGCATGCCAGCTCCTCTTCTAACGTGCATAATTATTGACTAAAAAAGCGCCTTCGAGCAAAAGTATTACATCATTAGTATTTAACGATAGAAATAGGTTAATGTAGTACACAGTACCGTTGAAGTTGTTTTAGACAAGGACTTCTATTGCGAATGACAGCCGATCTTAAAGACGTGTGGCTTCGATACTTGCACTCACTAGACACGTGGTCACATGGGTGAATACGGAAGAAAATGCACGAGGTAACACACAGGGAACACTCCATGTAACGAAGTGGGATTTCCACATGTTCCACGGGGTTCCCAAGGCGGAGGAGAGTTACTGGAAACAAAATTACAAAACAAGAAACATTTTCTTTATTTCATATAGCAAAAGCTTATTCTATGATATAAGTGATATAACAATTATGGTATTTCGGCTGAGAAATCTATATTGGGCTTATCCTCAGTGTAAAAACCTGTGAAACACAACGGTGAGATAAAACAGAACGACCAGGAAAATAGAAACCTTAAAGCATTAACAATGGAGAAAATGAGGTTTGTTTTTCCCACCATGCCAACGGCAACATTTCCGCTTCTGCCGTCTGCCGTTTGGCGTTTGTACGCAGAAATGAGCAGGTTTGTGTTTGTTGCAAATGTGTGAATTTTTCCCTGTTTTCTCTGAGGGATTTATTTTAGAATTCTATAAAAAGGTAACGAAATGAAAGGAAAACTCGCGTTTGCCGTCGGCCGTATAACGCCATGCGTAATAGTAGGAAAACGATAGCTCCAAAGTTAAGGAAAATTACACAAGTTTTTACACCGAGGTTAATCCCCATTTTGCAATAAACAAATTTAATTGGGCTTTACTTATCATCATTTTTAGGTTGCACTGCTTTAATCATCACAAAAGGACGGACTAAAGTATGAAGAAAATATGTAAAAATGTTTATAAAAGTATTGAGTAGTTCGTAAACTTGCCTAACTTTCAATTGCCTACCGGTAGAGTGTAGTTAGATAAGGATAGAAATTCATAATGATTTTTTGGGAACTTATTTTCCGGAATTTATAGTACCTGACCAGGAAAAGGGACTATGTAGATAAAGAAAACTTCTCTAAAAAGTGCTTTTGTACAAGTTACAAAACTTCACTCGCAAGCAATTCGGCTCTTACGCAAAAATAAACAAAGCAATAACTACCGCAATTTTAAATCGTTAACTAGAGAATTGATATATTCTTAAACTTTCCTTTGCTAGAAATTCTAAGATGTCTTGTCTTCTTTCTCTTTTCATTGTATTCCTTAATCCACTGTGCAATGAAATGTTTCTCAATGTTTCGCGCCCGCACGACAGACGGAGGGTCCAGCGGGTTTTTATGCCTCAAGTCCAAGTGATGGGCGCCATCTTCTATCAGCACGGCAACGAGGCTTTCGGTGAGGTTCTGGGTAACCCCGCCTGCTGCCCAAGGGTCTAAAGCTCCATTACTGGGAGAGACGAAAAAGGGAAGCTAGATAAGCCACGACATAAATGTGATAATTATGAACTCATACAACGCGACATCAGTGAAAACTGAACATGTCGAGTTACTACCAGAAGGTGACACACGTTAAGTAGGACCTTTCCAAACCAGATGCAAACATCATCGTCTATATAACACTTACCAAAATAATATTTGGAATTATTCGTGGAAACTTTTCTTAAGGGCAGTTTGTTTTATAATTTACTCTTTAAACGTAAACTCATGGATTTTTTTAAAGAAATGAACTATTTGACCACGTATATGGATACATGCAGAGCCGGTTATTTCGAAAAGTGAATAACTTTATCTCTTGTGAAAATCCCAGTGCAGAGGATAAAATGTCTCTATTGCCTGGCGATCATGAGGCAAATAAAAGAGTTCTTCTACATGAGACCGCTACAACAGAGTACAACTGGAAGACATCTGCTGGAATACTACTCATTTGAAGAATATTTTATTAAGAAATTACAAAGTGAACGATAACAAATGACAGTTCTGAGGTGTATCAATCTCCCCCCCCCCCCCCCCCCCACCCCATCCCGACCCCATTCATGAAAAAACGGCTTTTTTAGCAAGCAATGAACAGCGGGAATTTGCAGCTTCAAGTGGAGGGGGGGAGGGGATAAACTTCGCAGCCTCATATATGCTGTGTCCCAAATACATTGTTGTAAATCTCATCAAAGGAATGAAAACTTATCAGTTTACTTACCTGAACACTATATTACTATGAGCCTTGATTTTCTTCCCGCCATACATAATTTCGGCCCAGTACTCTAACGGAGTCACGCCACGTGACTTTTTACAATCTTTGGCATACTCTTTAAAATCCCACTACGGATAAAGCACACATATATTTCAGACTTGGTTGGGCTGTTACAAGTACTTTATCAAATATGATCTTTTTTCTCCAATAAGAATATAACTACACTAGCCTCGTTAGCCATAGTGCTAAAGTGCGCGAACAAAACTTTTAGCTTGTCACGCAATCTTGTATCCCGTCACGCAATATCTTCTCCCAAACGAAAGATTGCGTAACATGTGTTCCAGATGTTTTGGTTACAAGTAAATAGAACATTTTGAATATAAAAATTTGATTAGCAGATCGTAACACCCACGCTCATATAGAATCGTCTAGTTTGCGGGAGATCAGTATTACGTACCTTAGACTCTGTGAACATATCATTCACCCCATCCGAGCAGAGGGGCATGACCATCTCTGTACATGCCTGAAACAAGAACACATCCGATGTACGTAAAAAATAGGAAAGTAAAAACATTACTGTGTTGTGGATCTGGGACATATGTGGAGTAAGATCAGCTTCGCCGCTAAACGATCGCTAGGCGCGAGAAACGCGCGGGAATTGAGCCCCACGCGTGGCTCGCGCTACGCCAAGAACACTGCAAACTGAAATTACTTGTTCTGCAGGATAAGCAGTATTGATCAATTCATTATCGCAGGAGAAGACACCATATCCACGGGATAAATCACTATCCAGTGGATAAGTGTTGGTAAAACAAACTACACTATCCACTGGATAGTGATTTATCCGGTGGATAGCGCTATCCGCCCTTTGAACAACCGAGGCCATATGTTTAAGCCATGCAAGCAGTAACCCACCTGAAAATACCAGCCTTCGTCTCCAAGGAAGGACACAGCCTGTTGTGAAGTGTTGAAACACTTTGCGTGACCTGAGCTGTTGTAATATACACCAACAGCTCTAGATATGGCTTCCAATAGTTTGTCGTCCTCCAGCGACTCATCTTGTAGGTATTTACAGGCGACCTAAATGCAAACACCGGAGAAGTCATGAGCCTCATTCCATTTCATCGCTTCGGTGCAGCCCAGCAATTCGATCAGTTGCTAGAACCTCTTAGAGACCCTGACTCCCACGCATAAGAACTGGAGTTTAGATTCTGGCACACAATTTGTAATACGCGCTCCCTTCAGGACTCTACCACTCCGCCCTTCTGGCCTAAAGCGTGCTTTAAAAAAGGCGTTGGTCACCCTGTTCTGCGATCTGCGTTCGTGCATAGTAGCCCATCAGGGTGGAGCTTATCCCGGTCTCCGTAGCATTACGCGACTTGGGTTATTCTACTCCTCCCTAGATAGGATGCTAGTCCATCGCAAGGGTACGCTAGTACTGATTACAATACCAATACTCGTTATAAACGTGCCATAAAGAAAAGACCTCGTGAGGGCATATCGTACCTTGATTGGCCAAGCTGGAAGAGGTTCCAAGAAACTAGCAGGATAAGGATAATCCACTGAAAAATAAACAAACAATCCATGATGCAGATGTGAGTCGATACTTAAGGCGGGGGTTCACCTGAAGCCCGTTCTTCCACCGCTTAACTTGGGTTTAATGCGAATATCTCGCTCCCATTTCAAGCATTCCCAAACCCTCAGCGCATCCCACAAAGCTATGTTTAGCGGTGTTTTGTAATTTTTTTGGTGATTTTTGGGCGTGTTTGGGAAGAGATAGCTTTTCTCAAAGGATTAGTAAAATTTAGAGAAATAAGAAATATTTAAGATTTAATGTGATTTTAAAATTAGAATTTGAAGTTAAAAATTAGTAGATGGACACCCAAACAGTCCCCTGACAACCTGGGGTGCTCTTGTGTGGGGGTCAACTGTCTGGTGGTGTTCCAAAAATTATTTTCTTTCTTCTATCTCTTCTTTAAACCTCTTAAAATTTCACTCAAATTCACGTTTACCCCCACCTTAACCCTTAATATGCTCAATTTACTCCAACAAACACGTTTTTTTAACCGTTAAATTGATTTTTTGGCGCTACGGTGCTAAATTTCTCTAAACTTTACCAGGAATGCATTTTCTTACACTGCAGTAAAATTTTGAGGAAGATTTCATGTAAAAATGTACAATATTTTACTTTGGCGCATGCGCATAAGCCAAAATTTGCCGAACAGTTCCGATTTTTTTCCTCGCTGCGTTGCTTTTCGTTTTTCTCTGCTTTCTTATTCTCTCTACCTTCTACACTGTACATCCTTTCTTTTGACATGAAAAGTTTCGATCTTTAGCAATGAAAAGTTGTGGAAAGGAGACCATGATCAAGTACAGGTATATTGGCCTGTTTTACCACCAATTTTGCACCAAAAACTGATCACGTTTTTTTCGATTAGCTCTGTCAGATTGCAGTCGATCGTCAAAATGGAGAGTCCTGTGGAAAGATCTATCCAACCGGTATTAGTTGCATATCCCAAGAATCTGCTGACGTGAAAATTCGTGACGTCACAAGTGGTTGAATGGACATTCCTCCAAATCCCGGAATAATCCGGACTTAGCATATCAAGGGTTAACATTTCGAACTCAAGAAGGCTCTTAGACAAACAAGAAAATGTAAGGAAGGGTCCGTAGATGCGCTCCAAGCTTTCATGTTTAAAATTTCGCTTTCAAATTTCGTTGTGCACTGATAAAATCTAAACGGCTGGCCTAGTTGATACAACTTACCCATCGCTAAGTTGACCCAGGTCTCGCTCAGCCAGTATTCCAATTGTGTGACGTTGTCTTTAGTTTTCAGAGGAGAGCACAACTTAAATATCCTAGATAACGTCTTTCGTCCAGTATCTGCAAAGGGGACACAAGATTGGCTTTTAACTTGCTATAAAGAATTTTATAAAGAGTTTTATTTCCTGAAACATTTCAGGCAAGCCTACGGACTCGTGCAATTTGGTTAGCCTTTGAAAAATTTACTCGTGCTGATTTATCCCAAATTGCACTCGAAATCATGTGATTACCTATACAAACTATTCAAGGCCTGGTTTACATTTTTTTCGAATTTCCGAATGTAATGTTATGCATGCAGATCATTTTTATTTGAGAGTATAAAACCTAATTAGAAACACTGACAAAAGCCCGTCACAACAAACGGGGTACAAAACAATTGACCAATGAGAACTCGAAGCAAAAACACGTGACCGGCGCAAAGCGCGGGAAAATGCGCTTCACAAAGTCGCGATTGGCTTTGGTTTCGCATTTCATTGGTTGAGTAGGTGGCACCATTTTTTTATCCAATCACAGCGCAGTAAAGCAAAACCAAAGCAACGGCGGATTACCTTTCAAACTCAGTTGAAAAATGCTGTATACCAACATAATCATTATATATTAAACAAGTCGTTATTGATTATCCTGCTTTTTATTACCTGTTTTTCCATAATTCTTGACAATATCCCACGACTTCTTCACTGAGTTTACGCAAGCATCCCCTCCATCACGGTGGAAGTCTTGAGTGACGATTTGATAAAATTTCTACACATCATTAAAGACCCAAGAAAAATTGGTATTGTTAGGAACTTAGAGAATAACGCATCGATTTATCATTAAGACCCCTCATTAAATCCTTATCTCGTTTTTTTACTTCTGGTTGTGCTGATCAGGAAGTAAAACGGCGCGTGAAGAGGAGTCAGGGAACCTGAATTGTACACTGCAAGTCCTCATGGAATACTGATATCTCACCTCACAAGGTGTCAAGCCAGTGAACTGAAGAATTGGCGCCGAAGCAGCGAGGGCCCTGGGTCAGAAAAATATAAAATCAAATACTAAATATTAATTAATAAACGTTTGATATTCGGTTAACCTTTATATTTCTTCACACACATGAAGTTTTTAATTTATTCTGGCAATAAAGAAAGAAACACAGTAAAAGACATCAAACACACTCACCCCACTACAATATTTGGATATTTCATTCGGAACCATGAAGCCAGCATTCCTGAAAGCAAAAAAAGGATTTGCTTCTACCGTGTTCGCTGCAACTATTTCCCGGTGCGCTAATTCAAATAGCTGTTATTGTGCTAAGCAACGGATCGATCAATGATTAAGCTAAGCATATAGTTCCTTTTATACCATGCCATAGGAAATACAGCTAATCAGAACACTGGAAAACCGTTGTATATTTGAAGACAACTGAATTTCTTACCCCCGTAAGAGCCTCCAATAGCTACAACTGGACTCTCACTAGCTCCTGGAATTGTGTCCTGCAGAAAAAAAGACGATGGCAACGATGGTTTTAAGATAACTTACATTCGGAGAGGTTAGACTTTATGTCGTGAATAAAGGGAAGTTCGATACATACAGTTCTAAACAATGTTTAAAGGCTCACCTTCAGGTGATGAATTAGAACAGCAAAGTCGGCCAACGCTTGTTCCGACGTCAAATATCCTAAATACTGTGGTCCCTAAAATATCAAAGAAATAGTCCCTTAAAAATTGCACTTCTTATGAGCCCCTGACTAGCTCATGAGGACTAACGTAACCGTCATATTTTCGTAATTGTAATTTAAATTTTCCTACGAGCATTCCGGCCCCTTTAAAATGGGACTCCATTAGGCTTTCGCTAGTCGGGGAACAGCGCGAAAAACACGATTAGTTTGAAGAATGGCGACTTGAAAAAATTGCAAAGGGCATACGAAGGACATAGCCCTCGCTTTTTTTCGATTCGCCGTTGTTCGTGTTGCTTGCCAACTTAACCGAACGCCTGGAAAAGGCTAGAGTCAAATTAATCAATAACGTTGCTGCTTGTTGCTATACTTTGAACTGCACTTGTTTCGTTTAATTGAGGGATAAAAATAAGCATGCAGTCACAAACCGTTCAACCAACCTTGTAAGATTCTTTTCCAAAAGGCAGTGACTTTCCGTAGTATCTATGTTCTGCAAACACTAGCATCGCTTTGAACTCATTAGCAATGTCCCACATGAATCCCTGCAAAGACAAGAACATTGATTGCCCGTATACGGAGATTTTTCTTCCCGAAAACTGAGGTCAGCATCAGGTAATGCCCATTAAACGCATGTTCGCACAATGTTCGGATGCTCTCTACGCTTCCAGTCTTATTAGCTAGTGTAGAGAACGTGGAAAGCTGATGTCTCGAAAGATAGTCCTCCGCCCCCAAAAAGAAGTTGATAACTTAACTTTATCAGTAATTTAACCACAAAGGATGAAGTTAGAGGCCATTGTTAAAGGCCTTATTACGTTTATGGTGAGCCCACATATTGGAGACGGCACGCCACTTAAGGTATTCCAGCAGCTTAGCCTCAAAGATTTTATCATTTATTGGATGATGTCATAGCAACCGAGTTTCTCCCAGTCTCCCACTTCTCTCGCCCTATTTCCCGTGACTCGTTCCCAGTTGTCTTTCAAGGTCTTGTGAATTTTAGCCCGTGTCCTCCCCCTTAATGGGAAACTGCACCCCTTTATTTGACTTTATTACTTACTGTGTTGTTGGCAAACCAGGTGATGTCCCCTTCATTTCCGGTGTAAAAGAGAATCGGTTGTCCTTTATCCCAGTTTTTCGTGGCGACAAGATACCGTTGCAGGAAGGTGCGATTGTTGTTAAAGTTAAAGTGATCCAGCTGCGGAATTATACATGATAGTTTACTTCAGTTCCGAGGAAAAAAGGAAATCTTCAGTAATACAATATTCAAAAAGTGCAATGAATCTTCCATTACTAGAACAGGCGCTCGGCATTATGTAACGGACGGTGAAGCCAAAGGGATCAGAGAGAGATACTTAGGGGTTCTACCTGCGCTTGAGTGAAATTTTAAGAGGTTTAAAGAAGGGATAGAAGATAGGAAAATATTTTTGGAACACCACCAGACAGTTGACCTCACCACAAGAGCACCCCAGGTTGCCAGGGGACTGTTTTGGTGTCCATCTGGTAATTTTTAACTTCAAATTCTAATTTTAATCTTCAACATTTCGTAAATTTCACTAATCCTTTGACAAAAACTGTCCCCTCCCAAATATCACCAAAAATCACCCAAACATCTACAAAACACCGCAAAATGAGTGAACAATTTACGCGGCAGAAAAACGACCTTCAGGTATATACCCCCGCCTTAAAGGCAAAATTAAACAGTGGAGAGAAAACTGTGCACAACGAACCAAATGAAAAAGTTCTTGCTCAGAAAAAAAATTACCTAACACCCCCTCCCTATCCACCCCTTCAGAAATGAAATGATGCCGATAAAATCGCTTTGGGCGTCAGCGTGACTGTCACGCACTGCTGTTTTCACGCCAGAAAACTTTTTTTTTCCGAAATGCATCAGCGAACAGCCCCCAGGGTGAAATGGTGCGTTTTACCATTATATAATAAAAAAATAAAGTCAATTAAAGCAATGGCATTTGTCAGTCTCGATTCATAACTATAAAAATGTCAGTCGCAGTATAATGATTAAAAGTATTAATAAAAGTGCTTTTTTATAAACATCACTGCGAAGTAGCTCGAAGTCTTTCAGGATTTTAAAATTTTAGACAAAAATTTGTTTATAATTTTCAGTTTCTGACACTCCGGCTGACCCTTCAACTTCACTTATTCTGATTAAATGAAAGCACTGCTGTTTTCGGTTGATAAACAGTTTGAAGATTGAGGGATTGAACTTTAAATTAATGTGGAGTTTGCAGATCACAGTAAATTTATCAAGAGTAATGTTAACCGCAAATAAAAAATCTGAATAAGTCACGGATCACTTACCTTTTGACGAAGAGTTCTTGTCTCATAAATGCAAAATCTGCACACATGTCTTTTCGCGTGATGCTCAAAATCTCTTCCTTGTGGACGAGGAAAGCGAGCCCGTAGACGAAACGCTTCACTCACAGAAATAAATGCGAGTAAAACGACCAAAATCCTACACAATTCAGCTACCGCCATTTTCGCTTCACTCGTTCGCTGCCGGGATCTGATGTGACAGTGTGTGACTTCGTCGACTTTTGTTGGCTTTCTTCCCGCCTCGTGACGCCCGTGACGGCTTTATGCGCTATGCATGTGATTTTCTCGTGATCGGCATGGGTTCCTGTGGTTGTTTTCAAATTAAAGACCTTGCTCTCCAAGCCCTGGCGAAGATTATATTTGAGTTTTTGTTTTAATAATCTTGTTGAAACTTCACACTTACTGTCGATGAGAGAATTTGCGTCCGGATTTTCTCATGTATAATTAACTTGAATTTTAGGTAGTTTTCATTTGTTGGCCAATAGAAGGAATGATCACGACAGGTTGTCATAGTCACGGGATAATTGGTGCTTACTTTATAAAAGTGCTCTCCCGCTTAGTATAATTAAAGAAAGCCGTATTTATCATGTTTTTTTTTTCTGTCTAGCTACATGTGACTGACTTATACCATTGAGTGCGTAAAATCTCAAAAAAGCGCCCCAAATCTCAGACGTAAAAATCCTTCATAAATCGTTCAGCTATAATAGCTTTGTATTTAATGCTGTTAGAGAATGCGTAGAGCGACTGCATGGCTTGTTTTGGGCTTTATATCGTTATGTTTGCATTAAATCCCGGGCTTTGCTCGTGCTGAATCCCCGCTATGTCCCGTCGGGTCGGGATTTCAATTGACTGATCATGCATACACTAAAAAGTTTAGTCATAGTATCCCAGACTTGCTAAAAGTTGTTCGCTACTCGTTTCCGGTTTGGCACCCCTCCCCCCTTCTCCGTAACAAAAGTCCTCCCCGCAAACAAATCCCTTCCGAAACGGACGTTGAGCGAATAGACCAAAGATAAACCCATCCGGCCTATTTTCGATTTATTCGGTATGCATCGTCTGCTTTCTTAGGAGATCAGTAAAAAAAAATATGTAAATATGTTCCCTTGTTTCATTGCTGTATTTCGCTTACTTCCCGAAAAAGAAGTGTTTGCTTTTAACAGTCGAGATGACGGTCGTGTCACGCACTAGCTGCACTGAGTCACTGACCCGCCAGTTACAACTGAACAAATGATGAACATGTCATTTCTCTCTACAATATCAGCACATCGGTCAAGCAAGCAGGTGAGAGAATAAAGAGAATCATCAAATATAGACATTGATTGGCTGCACCCACAAAATATCAGAACTGACATTAAAATAAATGTATGAAAATCAGAAAGCAAAGTTAAACTTTTAGACTGAAAGCTGAAACGGTGATACAACCAATCGGAGCGCACCGCTAAAAACCTCTCCCCAGGTCCTTCTCTGGCATTCAAATCCAAGATGGCGACCATTAAACACAGTTTTCGCCGGATGTTTGGTTCAATCTTTCTGGTGGTAAATTCACGCAAAATAAAAGCATTTTCTTGTTTTTAGTTTTAACAAATACCGTTTTCGGTGTTATCTGTCTCCTGCTACAATTCCTTTTATATTTGCATTTTTATTTTCATCCGAAACCAGCGGAGAAATAAATTAAATTCATATACCCCTTGCTGAAACTTGCCTGCGTTGTTTTGCTTTTCCTCAAATATTTATGTCTATACTGTAATAAAACGATAGCGTCAAACAGCGATATAACTTAATTATTCATAATTAACTTAACCTTTCCATACTAACTTTGATGCTGATTTAGATTTCCGATTGATTGAGAAAATTAAACCAGAAATCGAGACAAAACACAAGATCACACCAAGAGATTTTATTAATTCCACACTTGAAAAACGTTATACATGAACCGACTATACACAGCAACGATCAAGGTAGTTCAATCTTCTATTTCTTTTACAACTCACAATACACCAAGGTTGATAAAATGGCTACAATAATCTGATAACTTAAATGGAAAAAAATAATAAAAAAGACAACTTTACTAAAAATAAATTGCCGAAAAATTCTTGTTTCTCGTGATAGTTTGTAATTGTTTCATCGTTGCTGGCAAACTTAGACTTGGCTTTCAATTTTCAACCTTGTTTCTCCTGTGCGATGGCTAAAACAAAACAAAAAAATAAAATGTGTCACTTTTCACCTGCTAAAATGAGACAAGGGGCTAAAAAGCACTTAACTATAAATTATTTCGGTGCGGACCGAGCACGTGACATGCATTATTAAGTAGTATCAGACGAAAAGCTAAGGGCTCGCCCAGTAGAATAAGGAAAATTCAGACTCCTGTTATCACTAGTGCCAGTGATAGAGTTAACTTTAAAATCACTTGCTAACCTTGTTAAAATGCGTTCAGTTGCCATTTTCCCAAATCGACGAATAGATATTTGCATTGATCATTTTCAACGAATCAGTTTTAAATATAAGCCTGGTGCCTTTATTTACATTCAATCGGATGAAAAATATTGCTCATGGAGAAAAAAGATCATCGAGCCACAACTTACTTTCTTTCGTGGGAAGGGTGTTTTTCTCTTCAGTGGTGGTTTTCTTGAGCTTTGAAGTGTCAAAGTTAGTCACTTCTGACAAATCCGGCTTGTCTGACATCTTCACTGCAGAATCGTAGGAATAATGCGGAGTGGAGTCAATCAAAAATGTAAAAATCCAAGTAGTTATTAAATCAAAATGAAGCACCGTCCACACAAATCGAATTCAAACCGCACACAAACTCAAATGGGTAGCATTTACCTTGCAAATTCTCGGTCTCGATCGCTGCGGCTTATCATATAAAGTAAAGAGGCAGTGTTTGATGAAGCGTTCTTTTGACTGATCAGTTTATCTTAAAAGAAGCCAGACACTACGTCACAACTAGACGCTTAGTGGGGTCAATCATCCATTACAAGAACTCACAAGAGCCAATCAAAGAGCGTTTCCTTGACATGTTCCATAATATACCGCAAAAACAGAATCGCTTAACTTTAATTACAGCAATAAAAAATCGAGCCTATTTCTGAGTAAAACTCGCACAAGAGTTTTCGCGAGTTTTTCCAAACTTACGTGTGTTTTAATCACAAGTTATAAAATCAAAAAGCGGCAGTTTTTAATTCAATTTCATTCGTAATATTACCTGCGAGAAATATAACTTGAAGCCATAACACTAATTACATAATCTCATGCAAAACAGCGAAAAAAGAAAAATACCAAATATAATGAGCTAGGACGCCTGTCGGAAATCCGATTATTCGCTTTGTGGCAGTGAAAGCTTCATGCATATCTCTTTGTTCAAAGGTTACGCCCAAGTGACGCATGCTCATATGAAGTGCTTTTGAAAGTCATTTGCTTGAGTTTACTTTTTTTCCACGCGTGAAGCGACCTCAAACAAAAGATATGGAAAACTGCGGTCATTTCCTGCGCTTTCGTTTATTTATTCTAGACAAAAATTGTTAAAATACTTTAAAAAATGAACTAAAGGCCATGTTACACGAAGTAATTTTCGTTGCAATTAGCAACGCAAACGATGGCGACTGAGAAACATGGCAAGTTGCAGAGGATGTCACACGTTCGCAATTTTTGTTCGCAACTTGCAACGCACCCGCTAGAAATGAAAAAACTCCCCTCAGCGAAGGCCTTACGTCGCAAGTTGCGATCGACATGTCACACAGCAACTTGTTTCGCAACGTTGCTAAAAGAAGAGGATAGTTTATTGCAACGTGCAACGCAACATTTTGCTGCATTGCAGGTTGCAAAAATGCGGGGTTACACGTGAATTTTTTGGGGGCAACTGGCGATGCAACGTGCAATATCATGATGACCTTTAACATTTCAGGCAACAAAACTTCATACTTGTCCTCAACAACTGTTTCAGTTTATTTCCACCCAACATAAAACTACCGGGAACTGAGCACAGTCATAAGAAACTGCTACATGGGTATATCTAAACTTCGCTCTATTAGACATTGCTAAAAATATTCCAAAATTATAGCACTTGTTTTTAACATCTCTTATATCGAGTTCAAAAAAACAGCAATATAATTCTTGCCAGCCGAATTTCAAAGCATGAAATTAGCTCTCTTATGCAAAAGTTCATAATTGAAATATAAATAATCCCCAAATATTTACACATTATTTCAGTCTGTAATTATCAAGAATTCCACGCCGGCTAAAATGCGGCTCATTTTCTCTCAAAGCTACCTAAAATACGATACAATTAACGACAACGGTCAACGTTCAATTACTTTTTTGGCAGCAAAATTTAGCTGAATTTAATTTTTTGGGGAGCAAGACAACTTTAAACTTAAAGTTGAAACGTAAATGGAAAATGTATAGTACTAATAAACTACGTTTTCCACGAAAAGCTTTAATTAATAAGTTAATTTGCTTGCCACCAAGTGGCTTTTTGATATTTGCGAACCGAAGCTTAGTTAATTTATGAAAAACTTGATGAAGAAAAATGGGAAAATGATTCAATCACATAGTAAATTGACAAACAAAAAGAAGACATTTGGCAACAATTGATACAAAAAATACAATAGTGCTAGAGGCAAGAAGAATGAAATTTTGGATGTTTTGAATAAAGCAACAACTGAAAGAATAAAAGATATGTTAAAGAAACAATAAACTTATACTGAACCGTCAGAATATAAAATTATATCAGACTCGAAAAGACTGAAAGAAATTATTGTCTTTAATACTGCATAATCATGATAAACATAATTATCATGGCTATCATAATTATTATCATCATTGCATGTGCGATCATAATTATCATAATTATCATTTGATTCACGATTACTGTGATTATTACTGCGACGAGAAGAAATTAATCTTCGTCACCGAGGTATGACGCGCTCTCCTGCATTCCCGCCAAAAGTCGGTCCACCAGCAACGACAAAAACGCATCCATCGGGTCCATGGCTCCTCGCTGAGCCCACTTAGGAATGGTCAACTGCGCATGCGAGAAACCGAGCTTCTGTAGAACCCAGTCTATGTTGACCGGGTCCATGTTCTTTCCTGCCCAGGACAAGAATCGAACACGAGGCTCTAGTTTCCAGTGCTTGCTCCGGAACTGGCGTATTCTCTTGGCTTCCGGTTTGGGAGCTTTTTCTCTGTCTTCTTTTTCAGTCATACGCTCTTTGCGGACGCGCGCGGGTGGAGACATCCCACGTGGAATGGAACCTAGGAAATACAGAGTAGAAACAGATGTTGAAAACAGTCGCCCAATGGATGCTATTTACACTGTTCCAGTAATTGGCTTACGCGTTAGTAAGGCTAACATAGAAGGTACACACACTGTGAGAAAGTTAACTGAAACGTCTAAGAATTCTTTCTTGCTCAAAAAAAGTCACCTTCAAGAAAGACGAACACCTCAAGATTTCACTCTCAAAGTAAAATTCAATTCAAAAGGGAGCAAAAACTTTACCATGCCAATGAAACCCTTGGGTTTCACCATTTAAATGGAAGCTATTGAGCAGTACTTTTATGTGGTACTGTCCATGAAGCTGTAAAAGGGGAATTCGAACTTTCAAGTCTGGTGTTTACCCATTCAACAAAAGCTATTGAGCAGTACTTTCATGTGTTACTGATACTATTTATCATGCTATACAAGGTGGTTCTACCTTGTCAGTCTGTGGATGAAACCCTAGTGTGCGACCATTCAAATGAAAGCTATTGAGCAGTACTTTCATGTGGTACCGTTCACTATTTCTAGATAAAAACACGAATTTTCAAAAGGCGTAAATAATTTATTTGACGCGCACCTGAAGTAGTAGTCTCGTTCTCTTTAATGTACGTCTGCACCACGTCATGTAAGAAGAATAAAAGGCCTACATCTACTGTCACGCAAAGCCCATCATCAAAGGTTGAGGTAAGGCTTGTTTCCACTACATGCGGGCTTGCTGGTGTCACGGGCAGGAGCGTGACTGGCGGTGCACTAGTAACGCAACAAACACATCATTTAGTCAAAAGGATGGCGGATTGCAAACAAACGCCAAATTACAGAAGTAAACTGGAAAAGTTGATAAGGAAAGTTATTAAAATGTGAAGCGCAGCCTTCTCACCTCTTTTGTTTACGGACCCATTTGGAAGCGATTGACGTCATCGGCATGTCGTGCTCAGATCGGAATTCCACCTCAAACTTCGGGATAGCGAATATCGCCTCCGTCTCGTGCTCGTATCGAAAACTGCCCGTGTAACTCGACCGTCGTTCTTTTGAAGTAGCTTTGCCAGATCCAGTACCGGTGTCTGAACGATCACGAGGCTTGTCGAAACTTGAGGGAGCGGTGGTATCTGTCGGGCTGATGTCCCCCCCGGTTGCACACACGTAGTTGAGCCAATCCTGTACCGTGCTGCCCATAGACGGAGGGTTTCGCCTGCCACGGGCAACTTTCTGGATGATTCCCACGTGAGCTGTGAAATAATGTACAGTAAGTATTGGCGATTCGGTTCCCAAAAGTGATTAACATGCAGTCTGATCTGAGAAAGATGTACTGTTCATCATGTCGCGAGCGTGGGACAAAGAAAAAATCTGTGTCCCCGACGCTCCCATGACCTCCCAAACACCGGGCGGGCGCTCTATCCTCTGAGCTACGAAAACTCATGGTGAGCTTGGCCATTTTACTAGGTTCATATGTGACATGCGTCCTGCATACTGCTAGGTTCGGCAGTGTCGGTGATACACTTATGTCCAGGATTGAACGCAAGTATTGTTTAATAAATACTTCATGTTTAACTGGGTTATTTGACAGAATTTGGTGTGTTTTAGTGATCTTTTATTAATGAGGACACTTTCTGATGCCTATCATAAAGAACGTGCACCTCATTAACGTTCAATCCTGGACATATCTGATCGTCCTCCCATTTTTCTTTATTTTTAGCTATCTTTCTTATTTATTCAAATGGTGATATGTCTGATTGCTGGCACAGTGAAAGCTAAAACATTCCCGATTCTCTCACCTGAGGAAGGCGACAGTTTCCCACTGAGTGAGTCCTCCGCTCCATGGCCGAGTCTAAGCGACAGATCCTGCACGGCTTTCACCCGCCTCACCTGACAGCTCTTCTCCACTGTGCACACCTTACTAGCAAACGTCATGTAAGGTCTCTGAAGTGTGAACAACACCCAAGACTGCGAGCGGAAGTTGACTCCATGGAAGCAAGCAAGAGACACGGCCTTGCCGTGCAGGGTCAGACTGCCTCCCAATAGCACGCCCCTTTCTGGCAGGGGGCTGCTGAGGACGCTCAGTTTAAGACTTCTAACAGCGTTCAACACTTTACCCCAGTGTTGGTATTTCAGACCTGTAAGTACGAAAAGTAATCAGTTGAACTTTCAGGACTGCCTGTATTAGGAATCTTTAGATAGCAGTACGAGTATAAGATTGGGTACGAGTGCGACTTTCGAATTGTTCCCAGACTCCTCACTCCTCCCTGTTGCTGACCACCTGAAAAGGAGACTATGATTGGTACGAGATTGCTGTGAAATGTGATAATCAAAAGCATAAGCACCAGGTTAGAAAGGTCCAACTCATTCTCATACTCGTCAGCGATAGCAATTTCGCTCAAAAGTACGTTTATGAATAGATAAAAAGTCTGTATACGAGCTTGTCCCGGTTTCCGTAGCATGCGGCGAATAGGAGTATTTCTACTCCCCCCTGGATGGGATGCTAGTCCATCGCAGGGTTACCCCCAGCAGTAATTTTGCCTGTACCCATTTATACACCTGGGTGGAAAGAGGCACTATGAGACTTAAGTGTCTTGCCCAAGAACACAACGCAGTGCTCGAACCAGGCCGCCCCATCCAGAGTCCAGCGCACTAACCATTAGGCCGCCGCGCCTCCCATGAATAGATAGGCGGCGAGAATAAGGAAAATTATCAAGTTGAGGAGATTGTTTTGACGCGTCACTAAATTCTCAGAACTAGCATGAAAAGAAACGTACGGGAATCAGTAAGGAGAATTGCTATTTTAATCACTGAACTAAAGCAATTATTTTACTACAACACTATTGAATGCAGAACACAAGACCAACACTAACCATCTTTGTTTTCTTCTTTGCTGCCGACTGACGATCCCGTGGAGACTGGTGAAGACAACGATGACATCACGTCGCCCGTGATGAGAGGGATCTGGGGTCGAAGAGAGGAAAGAGCCCGGATGCTGTTTCTGTGTTGCTGGGCAACGAATTCTTGGATCTTGGCGATCATCTTGACCATGTCGGGAGTGGTGGAGCGACAAATCATGATCTTGAAATCGTTCCACGCCAAGTCACCGTGCATGTAGATTTTGGCGTTCACTGGTTCACGTTCCTGCTCGAATAAATTATCTGTAAAAGAAAGAGAAATTGGTCATGACAACGTGAAAATGCTGGCACACGTTAGTAACGATAGTCAGCGCTTGCCACTTTTCACCCAACGCAGCAACATGGCACCACGACAAATTTGCTATTGTTCCCAATTGGAAAATACGCATCGGAAGTTCCTCAAGAGCTTTTATGTAGCCTGAGTAAGCACGTACATCTTCAGGCGCTAAATTCTTTATCCGCAGGAGGGACGCTTGAGATACGAACCGAAACATTCCATACTACAGGCGTCTGTCAGTGAGTTGTGTATGTAACGTAACGTGACGTAATGGAACGTAACGTGAGGTAACGTAACGTGAAGTAATGTAATACAATGTAACGTAACATAACCTAACGTAATGTAAGCTACGACATCAGTATACGGATCATCTACTTACTTCGCTCGAGCGGCAGACGAATTTAACGTATAAGGAAAGACGTCGGCTTATCTACACTACTGACAAAAAGGCCACTTCGCTACCCTCACCGACCAGTCCAAAAACGCGCCTAAGAATTACCTCTGGTACACAAAGTAACATTTCGGAGGATTAACCGTGAAAACATATATTGTACAGGAAATGACTTACCAGTGGAGGGACTTGTCGTTTCTTGTAGCGTCCACTCATCGCGCAGGTCTGTCTTGAACGCGGACAGGTTTCCCATCAGAATACATGTTCCCATGTAATCAATGCGTGCTTCAGCGTACCTCAGGCCAAGGTGGATCAGGTGCTGTGGATTACAGCCTCGCTCCTCGTTGATATCAGCTGAAAACAGAAAAAAAATAAAACCGATATTTTGATCGCCTTAACCTGATTGTAAAACTCGCCTTGATCTTGAACAGAAGTCATTTATGCCGTACCTCTCATCTTGAGCTCTTGTATTTCGATATGTCCGCCGACAATTCCGCTCCGTGCTTCATACAACGCCTGTCGGACACTAACTGACCCCTTCAGTTCACGGCGACCCGTGTTAGTAAGAGTCACGTGACACTGGGAACGGAGGTCGCTTGTGCTCCAGCTGAAAGAGAAATAAGAAGAAATGGATGGAAGTGAGTAACGGACCAGCAACAGAAAGCGACTCTTTCACAAGCAAATTGGCTTTGAAACAGAGTCAAATCAGAAAATTAGAAATATTCAGAAGGCGTATAGAAGAAAGGATGATCAATATGGGCAAAGATTGAAGCAGCTTGTAAAACTCTATTTCGGTCTAGCCCATTGAACTTGCGTTCAGGTGGGTTTCCGTATTTCGCTCAGATGTCCTCTTTGTTGCTACGCTTTCATCACTGAATATTTTAATTTCATGTTTTGCGTTTGTCGTTTTCAATGCAAAATAAATCAATGAAGTGATATTTAATTGAGTGTTTGCACGAAGAACAAAAAGCAAAGAAGCATGTTAAAATTTTTTAAACCTCGCTTGCCTCTGTTCCCTCTCCTTAACTTGGTTACAACAACTTGGCATCAATAAACATACAGTACGAAATCACTCTTTTTTTTCTCAATTTGCAATATCGTTTGAAATTAAAAAGAGTGTAACTATATACGAGGCAAAACAAATTAAGTCTTAAGATCAACAAGCATGTACTTACAGTGTCTGACCCATAACGCTGCCCATATTTGTCGACATGTCAAGTCGAGACAGATTCACTGCCACAACAACCACAGTCTCCCACTTGGACCTAGTCCCACCGAGACTGGACGAGGAGGAATGGCTCAGAGGTCCGTCAACTTCCGTTTCTGATGAACTTTCGATGACTTTCAGCTGATGACGTTCAGGAGTAACATGCTTCCTGCCATCTGGAACAGAGAACCAAGTTACTTTCATTTGTATGTTGCACTTTTAAAGGAGCTAAACTTTGGGTGCGTTCCTTTGGGATGATGTACCCTTATCCGAATGATCTTGTATCCGGATCATTCCAAAGGAACGCACCCGTTAATTTTTTATGTAATCTGTCTCCCGCATTAACACTGAAAAACAAAACACCACGTAGGTGCTCCTTACCTGATATCGTAGACCGTCTTCTGGTGCTCGGAGGCGAGGTTATCGATGGACTCAGCAACCCGTGCCTAGTCCCGCTCATTGTCATAGACCGGAAGAGACTGGGAGAGGTGGGAAGGAGACCAAAGAACGCGCTACCTGAAGACGCCACTTTACGATGCCCTGTTGAAAGAGAACAATGAGAATTATGCCAGGAAGCACAAGGTCGGAACAAAAATACCCGAAAAAAACCCTTTATATCTCGGCCCAAAAGTGATCAAAATTCTTTTTGTCTGCTGGAGGGTATTATCTTGACGAAAAACCAAACTTCTGCGACTTACATTAGAATCGACAAGTAGGGCCGTTTGTCAAGGGTTGATCAAGGAACATTTTCTTAAACCAACCTGGTTTGTGCTTGTTTGATGGTGATTTCACCGGAGTGAAAGGTACTGGCTCTTCGTGTGACTCGGACATGGAGCGAAACAACGAAAGCTTACGAAGCCCTGCTGGAGTCGCGGCTGGAACGGCGGCCTCTTTCTCGTTGAGAGATGCAGATCTAATAAAACAATGAAAACACAGTAGTCCAGTTCTGAGATAACCAATACCACTAAACTAGGGATAGTTGCCACTACAGCTGCCCCGGCTGCTAATCCTACTTCAGTCAATTCTTTCACTTGATATTTTGGCTCAAATCGAGATTTTCTTTACACACGAACATACGAACATTACTACGCGGGGACTTCAAGGATGCCTCCTCGGGTTTTGACCTCTGGGGCATTAAAAGGCTTAAACGTACCTAACAGTTCAAGTCCCGTTCTGAAGTAAAATATTCACATTTAGTATAATTTCCACAGGTGAATTCAATCCACCGTACGCAAAAAGATGGCGACTGCTACATTTACCTATAATGCTTAGCGCGCGAAAACCGTAAAAACGCTCATAAAAACTCACAGAAAAACTTTTAAAACTTGAAACCTAGCATGAACAATGTTGTTAGTACGGGGAAGAATTTCGCAAAAACATAGCTTTCTATGTGCCATATTGGCTGTGTTAGGTTCGCAGGGTATTGTGGTCAAATGTACCGCCGCCATTTTTTTTCTTACGGAGGATTCTGATTGGTCGAGAAGCTCGCACTATGACGCTATATTCACCGCGCTAGGCGGTGAATATAGCATCTCAAGGCTTGGCTACTAAGCCATGCCACGTTTGCCATCCAGGCCAGTGAACATAGCGGCATTTGCTGAATGAAAATTTCTCTCATTTAAAAGAAATCTCTCCAAGTCCTGGATATTTAAAATATTGGGAATTTTTCAAATTAACTACCAAGGCTTTTGGACCGGAAATATTTTCAAGAGATGGTTTTCAAGGCATTCGAATTGATCGTAAACATGGTGGTTTTGGAGATTGCACGCGGCCGTGTACTCAGTCAGATCGACTGGCAAAACATTATTTAGTTCTCTTCTCACTGGAGCTAGTAATTTCGAGAGGATTCACACAATTGTTCAGAAGTCACCAACGATTAAACAAAGGTACCAGATGTATCTATCTTTTTCGTAGTGTTTGTTTTGTTCCGTTTTATTGCTAAAACCTGAGTGAAAATTACGATTTCAATCGAAGAATTAAACTGGTTTACACGTATGCAAGCGAGCACTTGTGTTTGTTGTTTTCGTGTTTTCTATTATTATTTTTCAGTTTTTGATATTCACCTGTGAAAATTATACTAAAACAATTATTCGCCGAAGGCGAAGTGATTATTGTTGAATAATCCCCTCGACTCCGTCTCGGGGATTATTCAACAATAATCACTTCGCCTTCGGCGAATAATTGTTAAATATCAGTGAGAACATATCGCCTGATCCCTATAGCCGACGAGGCACTAGGCCGAGCTGGCTAAAATTATCATACTCCGAAGACGAAGCTGGATAATTGTTCTGTATTTTAACAAATTGTCAATGAAACACATTCTAACAGCCACATAAACTCTGGTTGAGTAGACTTTTCAAGATGACGGACGACTTTTCAAGATGGGCACACTTCCCAATACAACAAACTTCGTATATTTTGCAGAATGTATGTTATGTACGGATAGCAGATAACAAGGACTTATTGATATATCAGGTTATGGTGTCAATTTGTTGAATGATAAATATATAATTCTGTTTCTGCTTGCGGTTGCAGATTATCTACAAGTCAGTAAATATTGAAAAATAACACGAATGTTTTAAGACATGCAGAACATTTTAGCAAACGCTTCTCCGTAGGCTGCGGCTTTGTTACTCCAATGTTACACATTTTACCTTCTTTTCATTTCGTCGTCCGTGGATTTATTAGGAGAGGGCACATCAGGGCTCATTTCCGATCCAGTTGCTGCTGTCTTTGTTGCGTATGAGCCCTCCTTTCCTAAGAACAACCGCTGAACAAGTCCTCTCTTGTACCAGGCTTTTGGAAAGTCCAAGATCTCGTTCAGCCGTCGCATGTCGTAGTTGAAGGTTGCCGAGCCGATGTCACAGATACCTAGCCAAAATCGAGAACATTTCTTTCACTTTGAAGCGAGAACCTTTAACAACAGAACGGTTTTCACTTGCTTTGGTTTAACGATATTCAGTTTTCGGCTCCATTTGGAGTCATTAAGCAACGTTTTCGGGTTGCGAGACCCCGTTTTAACAATACTCGTACCAAAAAAACACTATCGTTGTTACGGTCACAACAACAAAATTTGGCAGAGCCGTTGCTCTTGCACTACGTAAAAGAGATTTTTGCAAAAGAGGTATTTGGAATGCTCAAGCTTACCGGAAACCTTGACAACAGTTGAGGACCCAGTCCCTGTCCCGGCCAGAAGATCAGGCGAGGGCGTCCTCGTTTTATCTTCTGTCACGCCACCCGAAGAACCTACTCGCCTGCGTGACAAATTAAACTTCACAAACTCCACGTTCAAGCTCAGGGAGTCTTTCTTCCCTGACAGAGGCTGAGACGGAGCGAAACGGAATCGGGGACGGTTCTCTTCGGCGTTTTCTTCCTGATCAGGGGAAGCGTTGCTGGGGCTACGACCCAAGCCCGTGTGCTGTTTTCCGTAAGGATGGAAGATACAGAACGAAAAGCGGGAAAGACAAACTGTGAAGCTGATTCCACCACTGTCAAAGGTAAGCGAGGAAGGGGTCAAGGTGGTGTCTAGCTGGTCCATTTTTAGGCGAGAATAGTCCCTACTGGATAGACGGGAAGATGGAGTCTGCAACAAAGACTTGTTTGGGCTAGAGTTCGACGAAAACACCACATCTAAGGCAGGAAGCCGCAGCATACACTCGACCCGTGATACAGGGAGGCAGCTGAATCGAATATCCGACGGCTGGACACGGATAACGACCACCACATCCACCGGGAACGATGAATACTCTGACATGGAGGACGACACCACAGACCCTCCCACCTCCCCTTCCGTGTCACTGTCTTCACCTGACCCTAATCCCCCACCGTCAACAGTCTCGTCTTCGCTTGGCACGCTGATTGGTTGAAGGGCCTGTTCTATGAAATCCAACAGCCGTGGCTTTAGGACCATTTCCTGAGGCAGCGCCTGGAACAACACCCATACATAGAGACCTGCTTTCTTGACGATCTTCCTGTGATAGGCTGAGCCGATGGGTGACGTATCCATGACTGACCCTCCCTGATCCGACGTCTCTGGGTAAACAGTGGTCGAGGACTCGCTATCCGTGGGTTCCTCTGACACCCAAACCGTAGGAGTGGCCCCGTTCACAGAGCCAGGCGTCCCAGGGGGACCAACATTTTCCGAGTCGATATTCGAGTGGTAGTGTACACGGACATCCACAGCAGGAAGCAGCAGTTTAGTGTCTTCTGGCTGAGGGGATTTCTCTTGTGTGCTTTGTTTCTGTCGCTTCTGACCCAAAGTAGTTTGGAATACGGGAGAGGTCAATTTACCTCGAGTTGGATCAAATAATTGGAAATGCTTACCAGCGGTTCTGAATATAAAAAGAAAAGAAACAACCAAGGTATTAGTATTTTGGCATTGTTCACGTGTTCGGCTTTTTGAAGACGTTGAAACACGTAGTAACATTCTCAGTCATTGTAACAAGCGAAATTTTGTTCAGTGGGGGAAATTACTGTGTGACAAAGAAAGAGGCGTTGTGCTGTGACTAGCGTCATTCTACCAGGCGGGAAGAATTTTTGCGTGACTACCAATAACGGCTGCTAAGGAGATCAGAGGTTTAGGAAAAGGATTGGTGAATCATCAGGCATTCTTGACGCCGTGCATAATCAAAATCTCACAAAGCATTAAGCCCTGGCCAAACGGTAACGAAAGTGGACGAAAGTTGACCTTGCGTACAGACAGTCTACTGGCATGTTGACCTATCATTTTTTTTCACGTATTTTGAGTGTAACGAGCAAATTCTTTTTATAAAATGATTTCAGATCAATTTCTATGTTTGAAAAAAATATTATCACCGAAACATGTACTTTGCCAGTATTCGCAATGGAATTATTAAGGAATTATGTGGTAAATACAAGGTCTTTCTGCTCCCAAACGAATGTGGTTACCGGCCCCCTTTTTTATCACATAATTTAAGTTCCGGCCTTAACGTAATCAACCAGTAGGCAAAGTTTGGTTGAAAATCTATGTTCAGTTCTATTTCGGGGGAATGACCTTAGCACGCAAGTCGTGGCCAAACGGAGACGTAGGTTTTCAGCTTGCGTCTACTTGCGCCTCCGTTTAGCCAGACCTTTAGATCGTGGTACATCTAAAAACCTGTTTGTTTAACTAAATTACAACACTTAATACTGATTTTAAGTTTCTTTTTCCTTGTTATGGGAGATTGCAAGATCGATGCTCAAAAATGCTTCTAATATGAACTTGCACTGTCATTACTAACTTGGCATCTGTAGTTTCATCTTTTTCTCCATCGTCAGCGGGATAAAACACACACTTGCCACTGTCAATAATAACAGCCACGTCTAACTCAAAATCAAGATTCTGCTGCTGCTGTTGTTGCTGCTGTTGCTGCTGTTGTTGCATGGCAACCGACTTCTGAGATGCGCCGCTGTCATAATCCGACTCACTAGCGGTCCTGAAAGTCACTCTTGGTCCTGACGTACCCTCTCCCTCCTGATGCAAATTGCTACGTAACGGAAGCGGGTCTTCGTGAGTCGCTTTACTAGCCGTGATGCCAACGTTTAAGATATCTGGGAGGGACGGCGACCGTTTACCAAAAATTGCATTCTCCGTGTCGTCTTCGCATATAATGGTTGGAGCGTCACTCGTGGAATATTTGCCTGATCTGCGCGGCGTCGAGGAGTTTGATCCCATCTCTACCATCTCGCTTTCCACCTCGTCTATATCACTGCTTGTTTGGCGCTTTACTCGTGATCGAGTCCTTGATCCGCGAATTTTCTCCGACATGACTTTCCTGCGGTGCAGGCTAGCGCGTTCTGATTCCCTTGGCCCGGATCTAGAATGCCGCCGAAGTCTTTTGCGAACATCTTTTCTAAATTCGTTAAAGACCGCGCTTTCTAAATCTTGAAGCCGTCTTGTTTCTTGCTCCATGACGTAAGACTCCACGTCGGTTTTCCTCCTGAAAAAAAAAATAAATTAACAAAAAATACTCTCAAAATGTATTACATTTTAATTTATTGAGGATTCTGCGATACTATTAGTTTCATTGTCATTCTAACCAAGTTAAATACAATGAATAAACTAATAAACTACAAGAATAAACTACATTAAATGGCAAGGATTTCGCTAGCGAAGAATGATTTCTGTTTAACTTGAAATCTTTTACATGTGAAGATATCGAAGACGTCACATTTGCGGACAAGGTTGCCTCGTTCGGATGTTGATTGGCCTGAAACTTATTGATATTAAATCGAAACACCTTCGGATATTCCTCGGCAATTTTGTAAAACGTTTGCATGAACGTTGGAAAATCTTTATAGGAAATCGTACTTAGAAAACACTTGAAAAATCTCTATGAAGCCCGACAAACTTCATAAGATCAAACAAAGATGCAAAGATTTACGTTGAAAGGGCGGCAACTGTGCTAACCTGCATAGCAGGCGTATTTTTGGTGAGCGAGCACTGAATATTTCAATCTAGTGTTTTTGCCGCCATATTGGAATGTCAAGGTTGACAAAGCCTGGAGTGAATTGGTTGAATTACGTAACCGTAACGTTTCCTTGTTTAGCTGCTGACACGTGTCAAAGATTATTGTAATTTGTGCACACTCAAGGTCACAAAGGCGAACACGACATACAACAAAGAATTTTGCCCAGCTTCATAACTGTTTCCCGCTATAAACTATGACTTACATTATAAATAAAATTTAAAAATGTATCCCTCCCGGTGTTCGACACGAGTCGTATCACAGAATCAATAACAACCAGTACTCGAAATAAAAGCAAAACTGAAACAAAAAGTAAAACCTATCTCCTCACCTAAGTTCATTCACTTTTCGAGCTTGTTCCCACATGTTCTTCTCGATATTTTTGGATTTCCTTCCATCTACAGCCCCTCCAATGTTGTCCACCTCATCTCGGCCTCTAGCAGCACTGTCCAGACTGGGATCTCTGTCCGGTGGTTCTGTTACTGAGTCAATGTTCGCCACGTCCTGTTCACCAGTCAGTGCGGTCAGCGTCTGGGCCAAAGATGACAGGTGCTTGCCGATGTTGGTATCACAGTGTAGTTCGATACCGCACATGCGCCACTGGAAGCTCATCACCCACTTACCGGCTTTTATCATGTCTGTTGTGGAGTAGAAGAAAAACGAAAGTCATGCTGATTTGTAGAATGTGTCTAAATTGGTTACAGTAAAAGTCAGTTTGTGGTTTCGTTAGTAAATTGACCGGTCAGTTGGTCAGTTGTTAGGTCAGACAGTAGGTCTATCGGTCAGTTGTGGGTTAGTCAGTACTGTCCGTCAGACAGTCAGTCGGTTGATGGGTCAGTTGAATTTCCGCCCATCAGCCCCAACCCCCCTCCCATGTTGTCCATCTCATATTGGCCTCTCGTGGGTTGGTCAGTAAGGTAGAACAGTTTGTTGGTTGGATCAATCAGGGCAAGCGGAGAAAAAAATAAACAGTTAGAAAGAATCTGATAAATAAAGAAATATGATAAATGTTACGAGAAAGATGTAATGTTCATCATTTCACGAGCGTAGGACAAAGATACTTCCGCCTAGAAGGAATCTTCTGCTATATTTGTCACAGGCAGCCCAACTTGGTCAACTGGGATCTCACCTGGTGTCACAGGATACCTCTGTGTTCTTGAACATAGCTCGTAGGTCCCTTCTGGAACAACACCTTCAAGTGACAAGAACGAATGATCAACAATAAATAATCGGAAAAAGAATTGTTTTCCTGTAACTGCCTAAAAGTACGCCTAAACAACAGGTAAAATTGGCCCTGTTTCAAACTTGGCCAAGCTACCAGAGCTTATCTGGGTTTCCGTAGCATTACGCGACTAGCAGTATTTCTACTCCACCCTGGATGGGATGCTAGTCCATCACAGGGTTACCCCCAGCAATAAATTAGCCGGTACCCATTTATACACCTGGGTGGAGAGAGGCACTACGAAAGTAAACTGTCTTTCCCAAGAACACGACACATTGACCCCGGTCTGCGCTCGAACCCAGACCACACGGTCCAGAGTCCCCCGCGCTCGCCATTAGGCCACCACACCCAAACAATACTGGCTTTATTGACATCAATTAAAAAAGGCAATGGTATCCCACGATGCCTTACATCTGCTGCAGCTCATCATTTGTCCAGTCTCGAAGTTTGGTTTCCAGTCCTCCGTGTCTGTGTCAAATTTGTCGGCGAACCAAAGAGAGAAGCTGCTAAACTTTCCTTTGCTGACAAATGACACGCTGGAACAGCACGTCAGCAACATCTGCTCCACTCGTAACACCATGGCAGGGCCGGGCTCTTGCTCTGGACAGATACAAAGCAGGATAAACCAGTTTATTATCTAACTCCACTCAGTAGAGCAAAAGTAATGCATGAAACGAGTACAAATAACCCACGGTATTTGTACTCTAGAAAACCGGTTCCACAAGTTAGCTGTAGTCGAGTGCGCGCAAAATAAACACTTAACTTACTTACCAGCATATCTCATTTGAAACCCTTGAGCAACGACCTGAAAGAAAGGTAAAACAAAGCTTTGCTTTAGCCTGAGTCGGACTGAAATATCGGAAATCTGATTTTACCAAGATGTATGTAAATTTGGGCACATGCTGATGCAATAAGGCCTCAAATAGCCAGTGACAAGGGTAGGTAAAATGCAAACTTTATGGCGTTGAAAAAAAGTACATATCAGAGGGAAAAGGTCGAAAATGCGATAAAAAATTAAGTAATAACATAAAGTATTGATAGAGCGATAGTCGTACATAAAATATTCCCTTCCCTTTTGCTCTAACCCTGTACCCCGCTCCCTTGAACCAACATTCTTGCCCCAAGTTTCTTCAAAAAACGTCATTGCAGCCAAGATGGCCACACCCGCGAGACTAGACACACTGTGCACATTAAACTGAAGTATTCACAATGAATGGTGCTTTATCAACAACAGTCTTCTTTTACATGGGGTTTACCCTACAAACCTGGTTGCCATTATAGAGCGGAATACACACTCCAAGCTGGTCGACTGTAAGTTGGAGGAAGAGCGATCCAGACAGTTGAGAAGACGGAGGCCTTTGAGGCAGTTTGTCCAAAACTGCTTGGGTGGCAAAGTGAACCTAAAGAGATAAGCATATGAGATTAGTTTTACTTTGACTTTATCGTACAATCAGACTGCGAGCTCTAAAGACAAAAGCACTGATGTCCACGATTATTTTTAACGAAACTTTTAGACAACACAGATAACAATGACTAACTTATCAGTCTTTTATCAAGCCTTTAATCAAAACAAATACATACAAATGAAATAAACACGATCTCAAATAACGCATAACGCATTCATAAATTAACTGACTGTCTCACTAGAGACGGAACTTGAACATTCCACTAATTTTATAATTACAACATGGCAAAAATTAAATTATGCCATTTTGATATGTCACCATTGCAGGCAGCACTTACAAAAGGGATTTACTCACTCACCCCCTAACTACCTACTTAACTCCCTCATTTTATCACTAACTTTTATGACTCAGTGTACCTAGCACTAACACAAACTTCCCAACAAACTCACTCACCGACCGACTGAGCGTTCTACCAACTAGCTGCCTAGCTGTCCTGTAAACAAGCTGTGAATGAATTTACACACAAATTCATGAACAGTACAAGTGCAACAGTGCAAATAAATGCTTATATTCCAAGACGGTGTCACACTGTCTAACACGATGAGTAACAAAAAATAACTCAACCCAAGAACATTGGTTCACAACAAAAAAAAATTGCTTGGCTCGGCGGTGATAACGGAGACTATAACTAACTTTACCCCAAAGAGCTTGTGGCACAAACTAACAACTAGAACTACCAATTGATTCCCTCTACCCCCCCCCCCCCCCCCCTAAAAGACACCACCACCACCACCACCAGCAACAACAACAACAACAACAACCAACGAATGAACAAGTTGAAGACGAATTTCAAAACGAAAACGAGTTTGCGCCTTTAAATCGTCGCTAATCAGAGTACCGACATTTTTCAAATTCAAATACAGACAAATAAACGCACAAGGAAGTACGCAACAAAAAACGTTTAGCGAATCAAGTCTGAGTTGATGTGAGTAACGCATGCCGCATGCTAATAAAATCAAAAAACCAGTACTAACATCACTTGCAGTGTGCGCCTCAAGTTGCTGTATAAAAAAAGTAGAAGTATTTAGAAACGTCAAATGAGCCTGTAACGAAGGGTAACGCAAAGGCTTGAGTTACAGTCGAACCGCCGCTGACAGGCTCCCAAAAGTAAACACTCGCTTGTGTACCGGCCACTGTTTTTACGCAAACATAAGATGTGTAACCTAAGTAAGGCGGACACTTCTCTAAACGGACACGACCACCTTCCTTAAGGTCAGCATTGACACAACCAAGCTCTCGACGCTCATGTACTAAAGCAGACTCTTCTCGATGTTTTGAAGCACAGAAATTCGGCACTGTAGTGTCGTTTATCCAGAAGAAAGCTGTATCATTTTGTGATTTAATCGTATTGAAACAATTCAAGTCTCATAAAAATGTAGTTATTCTCCTAACTTTCGCCAATCTGCCTCCGATACACGAAACATGACTCCAAGGGTGCCCGTGCTCGGGAGATTCGACTGTACTAGTAAGCCAGAAAATACTACCAATGTAGGTTATGCCTACACCATGCAGTGAATATGTCCGGTCAATACGAATGAGTTGGGTCTCCAGGCGAATATAAAAAAAGCATTGTAATTGCTTTAAGCGGGAAAACAGAGAGGAAGAAGTGACTCGCGTGGCACATTTTGGCGGGACAAAAAATTGGCAGAGCGTAAGGCCCGGTTCAGACGCCGATCTTTTCATGAGTCGAACCTAATTCCTTGAATTAAGTATTTATGGCGGGAAAGAAATTAAAGTTGTGACGGATATATTACATATTGGCGGAAAAACGACTGGAAAATGTGAAAGAGGCGTCACAATTGATGGCGGGAAACGAATGCAAGCTGTGACGGATGCAGCATACATTGGCGGGGAAATGATTGGAAAATGTGAAAGACGCGGCACATTATGGCGGGAAACAGCTGGAATCGCGACGGACACGGCACATAATGGCTGAAAACAACTGCATCACCCATGAAGAAGCTGTGAAAAATTTTGCACATGATGGGAAACAACTAAACGTTACGACGGACGCGGCATATTGTTGCCGGATGAATGCGAGCCAAAAAGCTGTAACATACAACTGCCACAGAAAACTCTTAAAATGACACTGAATATGAAGGTTTTTCCAGCCTTTTACTTGTTAAGTCATTATCATATATCGTTACGCTGGATCAACAAAGTATATATTTACAAGATACCCACCTCTTTATTCAGAGCGAGTCGTTGCTCATTCCAATGTTCGTACGCGTTCTTGTAATTCAAATAAACTAAAACAGCTAAAGAGAAACGACGAAGCAAAAGGTCAAGAGTTTGAATAAAGCGATAGTCATAACATTCGCGCTTCTTTTTGTTTTAGCACCTCGCAAAGAGAAGAAGACGCAGTGTAGACAGATTAAAAGAACCAAATAAAAAATTGCGCATCTTTGACAATTTCCTTCAATCTATACCGTCTTTGTTCCTTTTTGGTTAATTATTACTTCTTTTGTTTGTTTATTTTTTCGACCTTAGAAAACAATTATTTTGAGGTTTCTCTCTACTTGAAGACAATATTGTGCATCACAAAAACTCCTTTAATCTCTCAAGGTGCAGAATGTGATCGTATCACACACTCACCTTTGTCAAAGGCCACTTGTTGTACGTATAAACACGGCTTAGTCAGCGTCACAAGGAAGGTTTCTTTGTCTTCTGTTCCAGCTACTGACCTACTGTCCTGTGGTACGAATGCAGACACAAGGATTGTTAATGAAAACTGTAAGCTCACGCTTTAGGTACAGGGTTCAAAATACGTTTTTATAGCTTAATTTTTAAAATGAAGTTGTTTATTCATGCATTCATTCATGTACTCGTTCTTTCGTTCGTTCGTTCGTTCGTTCGTTCGTTCGTTCGTTCGCTCGTTCGTTCGTTCGTTCGTTCGTTCGTTCGTTCGTTCGTTCGTTCGTTCGTTCGTTCGTTCGTTCGTTCGTTCGTTCGTTCGTTCGTTCGTTCGTTCGTTCGTTCGTTCGTTCGTTCGTTCGTTCGTTCGTTCGTTCGTTCGTTCGTTCGTTCGTTCGTTCGTTCGTTCGTTCGTTCGTTCGTTCGTTCGTTCGTTCGTTCGTTCGTTCGTTCGTTCGTTCGTTCGCTCATTCGTTCATTCGTCTGTTTGTTTGTTTGTTTAGCAACTGAGAGCCAAGTACATCAATTAATCACGACCGGTTTTTTGTTTTATTTTGCACGTACTACACTTGAAGGCTTTCAAGCTAAATGCTGCGTTTTGGAGCAAAACACTTTACTCTCACAGTGCCTCTCTCCACCCAGGTGGAAAAATGGGTACCAATGAACTGTTACCGCAACCTGACAGAAAGCCGGGTAGCCTGCCATGTCCAAGCATCTCATAATTGAGAAATAGCAGTTCTTCCTGTTGTTAGTTTCCACTTAATAAACCTCAACGTACCTGAAATGAATTGCTTACTCCTATTCTGGTCTTGAAGTACGCCAATTGTTGGAAATCAAATTCGTTGTCAATGTTACGGCTCTGTGACACCAAAAAAGGATTATCAGCATGATCACACTTGTTCTCGTTGAGTTTGTCTTGTGATAAGATGGCGCACAACAAGGATAACAATTGATAATTTACCTTGACGAATTGTCCCAAGGAGAGATTCACGTCGACTTGCGCTTTTCCAAAGAGTTTTACATAACTACTGCCTGTACACAAACAAAAGTATGGCATGAAAACAATATTTCAAACATAGCGTTAGTTCAGTGCATTGTTACGCAAGCCAAGCAGGTATCAAATAAGATATTTGTCTTTGTTTGTCTTGGCTAAGTTCTACCCTTGGTTTGTGAACCCTTGATTTGCGCAACGTTCTACAACCACTCAATTTTTTTTAAAGTAATCAGTTGAGAGCAAAAATATAACCAGTCGTGACTTGTGTTACGCGCGTTTTCCCTCAGCACCGGTCACATGGTTTTTCTTCGAGTTCTGATTGGATTATTGCATCCCAAACGTTGGCTGTGATTGGTCAAATGTCGCTACCTTGGTTTGGGTTTAATAAACGTAATATTAAGAAACTCGCTCTATCTTATCACTGGTTGCAAACAACACATACTTCTCCTGAGCTGGCCAGGCAGGAGGTTAGATGATGGAGCCGAGTTGGACACCTCTAAAGCCATTACGCCAGTATCCAGTCTCACTGCTGTGGACGAAGGTGTTGTGGCCGTCACTTGGATACCCTGAAACAGACAAGTGTAATAAAGAAATGCGTACAGTGCAAAGTGCATGTAAATTCACCTGAAATGAGTTTATGTCGAAAAGGGCTGAAACAGCAGGGAACAGCAAAATCTGTCCAATTGTTAGGGACAAGTAGAAATTTGACTCGGACAATTGAATCTTTGATATGACTCGTCCAAGGGACAAGCACATTTCTGGTTGCTAACAACTACTGAAAATAAAAGATGAAAAATAACACACTTTTTAAAAAAAAAAAAAACTTTGCCAAGATGTAAATTTCTCCAAATGGAAATGACTGAATCTCGACAGAGCACATTGATAAAAAATTTTTCTCTTACTCTGCTGTGTATTTTTAAGCAGCGATTCGTGAAAATCCGTATAAATAAGGGAACTGCATAAAGATTGAACCGACATGATTCGACGCAAGGCCTACAGGAAGGAAAATGGAAAAACAATTCCGTCTAAAGTAAACAGCAAGGACTAAAACGTTCGCCAGCGATGGTGTGGAAACAAGTTTAAGCATTATCGTTTTCTCTTGTTATCAGTTATTAAAACGCAAAATGAAGGAATGTTCGCCGTTGACACCGATATTGAAAAGAATTAGTGAATCAAGAGATAACCACACTGCCCTAAATAATTACCTTAAGACTGAGGCGGAGCGAATACAGCAAGGAAAACTCTTTCTCTTTTATGCTGTCCAAATCTTCAGTCGAAGCTGTTCTCCACAAAGGAACGGGTTGGCTTTCACCAGACACTCGCTGAAGGACATCATTCACCTCCTGAAAATCAAAACATAGATATCATCGAGAGAAGGGAACGAAGAGATGGTTATATCCAAGACACTGATGTCAAGAACTGTGGAAGAGATGTTGCCTTCATTCAGGGCTCGAGACTAACTTTTTAGGTGACCAGCCCAGTGGCTTGTGATACCCTTGATTTTACTCGCCAATAGCAATTTTCTACTAGCCAGAACTTTCAGACTTGTATGTAACTAACAATTGGCAGACAGCTGCAGTTTCTCTCACTTTTTGCTTTCATCTGGGAAAAGGCCCGTTTGGTTTTTGGTTCAGCATGTAGTTCTTCTCTCTCAGACTTAATTTCCATTAGTGGTTTCCTTCTACATGTACTAAGATACCTGAAATTTTCACTAGCCAAAATGGCTAGTGAAAGCCCAAAACCTGCTAGCCAAATCGAAAGCTTCACTAGTCTGTGGCTAGTTGGCTACAGTAAGTCTCGAGCCCTGACTTCATGTTCAGCAGGTTTTTTTTCTTTTCTTTTTTTTTTTTTTTTTTTGGGGGGGGGGGGGGAGGTGCCGCTGGTACTCTGAAGTCCTTATCTCATGACAGACCACGTTCAGCTGTGTTTTGTAATCCAACACTAAATTAGACACCAAAAATCCCTACCCTGTCCCAAAGTCGCTATTTTCCAGAAACCCTATCACAATTGCAGTCAGTTGCTATCAAAGTTGCCGTAATGATTTGTACTGCCATTTACGTACGTCATAGTCTAGAGATCGCTGATCGCCTATTGCAGGCAAACCAAAACTCTCTGATCCAACCGCTAAACTGCTTGAAAACCATATCCTTCACAGCGGCACATACCAGAAAGCTTATGTAACGCTTTCGAGTGGTAAACTAAGGAATATCCCACAAGTATACCACGAGAAAGTGTTGCATAACTATTTTATACCATGGTAGAGAAAATACGATTACTTAATTTCGTCGGGAATAAGATCGCAGCGAACGATGGGAAGGTTGAGTTTAATACCGTCGAATATACAACGGCTTTCCTGTATCCTGATTGGCTGTATTTTCTACGGCATGGTTTCAATGGGAGTTTCCATCCCTACCCCCCACAGGCTCTCCTACGCCCATTCACTTTGCAATCATAATGCGATCCTTTAAAATTTCTGCACACCAAACTGACCTTCATGAAGCTCTTTTGTACAAACACGAGATGATTCAACAGATCCGTGGTGAGGCTGTGCTGGAAGGCGCCAATTTCTGCCGATACGTACAAATGTGTTTTAGCTGAGGGACGACGCCGAAAACTCTCTTCAGTCTCCGGAGGACCCTCCTTGATTCTACCAGGCCGAGGATTCTTGGAAATGAGTTCACCATGCACGTTTACTGGTGGCAGTTCTACAACAGTGGCTGGCGGGATGGCATTGTCCAGGGATTGCACCTGAGCATGAAGCAAACAACTGTGTGAGTTAACAGACATCCGTTTTCAAGATTCCCTGACTTTCCCTGATAACAATACAGTTTCCCTGATAAAACAAATACAAAATGCCAGATAAAGTAGCGACCTCCAGCCTCTGCTTCCAAACAAAAAGACATCACTGAGATCACATTGACCTGAAATGTTTCTTTTTTTTTAACTATCAATGAAATTAAGTCAGTGGTGTTATAATTATATTTTCCCTGGTTTTTCTTCAAAACGTCAATTTTCCCTGGCTCAAAATAAAATTCCCTGACTTTTCCATAACCTTCAAAATTTTTTATTTTCCCTCACCATTTACAAACCTGTGGCAACTTTGGTTAAAGAAGGTAAGTCTGTATATATCAAGTTATTTACTGAATATGTTTTGGAACCGACGAAGAAAATTACTCTCAAGGCAAAGGGAACCTCAAAGTAACAAGGTAGAAAAGGACTTTAGAGGAAACAAAAAACACAAACGAATAAGGATGACTTAGAGACGAATTATGAAGAAGAACGCGAGAAAGCATCGTTAACACAGTCGCGCCTCTCAACCTCGTTTCCATGAAATCTCCTTTCCTTCGAAACGAGGTTCCGCGCCTCCCGCTTTTCGAAGGCTTGTTTACGATGCATCACTTACCTTAGAGGTAAAACTTAGACTGTGGACCGGCATTGCCAACTTAAAAGTACTGTTCTTTCCTGTGCGGCCTGATCCTGTTATTCTTCCCATCTGAGTAAAAGAGGGAAACCATCAGGAAGTCGAGAAATATTTATTTAAGGTGGACAAATATCGAGTACCAGAATAATTTTAATCCTATTACGTTATTTTCTACCCTTAATAAAAGGTAAAGATGAAAATAATTATCCGTGATAACACCAACAACAATTTCTTATCAGAGTCTGAAAAATGAATTTCAAAGTTCACAAGCTATGGGCAAAATCTCATGTGTACCCATTTTGCAAAATCGACTTTAAGCGATTCAGTAGAATTCAGTGGAACTTCGAAATTTGCTTTCGATGTTTGGTGTTGTTAGAAAAGATTTCTTTTGATAAGATATTTGAAGCAGTAACACAAAAGTTTGCGATAAGGTGTAAATAATTTTGGTACAACAATTTCTTATCAAAGTCTGAGAAAATGAATTTCAGAGTTTACAAGCTATATGCAAAAGCTCACGGATAAGAATTCCACGGAAGTTGATTCACCAACCTTGTATTCTGCTCTTAAAGATGGCAGCAGCGACGCTCCTAAACCAAACCCTTTCAACACACACGTGAAGGAGATCCTGGAAACTGCGGGGAGTGGGGAAGGGCCGTCAACACGATCCCACGGCTTGGGAGTTGAGGGGGACATGAGCTGGGTAAACTTGGAAATCTCCGACGGAACACCCGATAGCCTGTGGCTCATCAGACGGGACTGGGAACTAACTTCAAAACTCGCCATAGATCTACAAAATTAAATAGAGCAAAACAAGCTATCAACACTAGCAAATTCTAAACTTTTCGCACAAAAATGTCCCAGTCACCAGATGCATTGGAGAGGGGATGAGAAAATTACCGTCCCTGACTTGACGCCACTCACGAAACCGTCAGTGTACGAGCGCTTCTGTGAACTCTTTCAGTACAAATAATTCAAAATAACGAGAAACCGTCAAAATGAAACAGAAAACAGCATCCTTTGGAATCAACTTCTATCCGCCAGAATACAGCAATTCACAAGCTTCGACATTTTGTTTTGGAAGAGAACTTTCCACCTTGTCTATCTAAATGATCCTGGAATTGAAATTTCTCCCACCCCTATTCCCAAGCAGGTTTCAACGACATATCTTAGCATACCCCATGTAAGAAGCACAAATCGTTCCCTGCCCTATAAAAAGTATTGGTGATAACTAAAGACAGAAACAACTCATTCACCTCATGACTGATCTCTGGGTCTGTATCTCCGAGATGTGACGTGATATGGTGCGTGAGCTGCGTGTCATCATCGAATGTAACGCAACAGGATGCTGCGGGATGTCGATGTCAATCATTCCCAATGTCACCAGGACGTTACCTTTCTCCTCGCTGCCTTGGGTGACGGAAGAGTAGAGGGCATGCGATCGAGACAAACTGCAGCTCACCACGGTCCTGAAGCAGTTTTGTAGTAAAATAATTAGTGAATCAATTCGACACACAATTTGTTTGGAAGCGTACTTGTGTTGAAAACGAAAGTTCAATTAGTGAAGTGTAACAGAAACTCGTCTGAACTGTCGACAACACTTGAGGCAACGACAGCTTAGCATGTCAAAGATAGTATTTAGATATTACCCCGAAATACTTTGGTTACATTTAGCTTTGTCCATACTTTGCAGGAACAAGACCTCTTCCCTATCCGCCGGTGTGTTCTGAGCTGCAGTAATTTACTGGTCCTCCAGTCAAGATTGCTATTGTTTTGGGGGCTAGGGGCTTTCTTTCTGTTATTTGTTCTATTGTTCTATTGTTCTCTCGAAGGTTAAGGCCATGTTACACGAGGCAATTTTTTCTGCAACTTGCAACGCAACAACCAAACATTGCAGGTTCCAAGAAAATTGCCCGTCTAATCTTCGGAAATCTTCGGAAATTTTCGGAAATGTTCGGAAACATTCGTATGACTACCGGACAACATTTTCAAAATCTTCGGAAATCTTCGGAAAATGGTCGACAATCTTCGAATGCGCTCACTCGTGAGATATCGAGTTGAACACTCGAAGATATATTTCATATCTCCGCGCAACCATGTATTATTCTCTATATCTCTTTAGAGGCGACGGAACTGATAAAGATCCATTACTTCAAAACAAATATTATGTTTCTAAAGGAGCAACGCGCCAACCTCGCATAATGCAACAAACTATCGCACGCACTGTTACTGCGAGCAGAGTGACACTAAAACAGTTAGGAATTAGACAGATTCCACAAATAGAATCCAACTTTACAAGTCATTCATTACCCAGTGGCACATTTCGAAGTCTCCTTTAAATCCACTTTAGTCTTTCCCACATGTCCCGTCACTGAAGATTTCACGTGTCCTAAATGAAAAGAAAAAACTCGATTAACAATTGTTCCCACCTAATGTAGTTACCGTAAGCGAGTGGCATCCATAACGCGTTTCTGGTTTCACGAAAAGAAGTGTTGTGTCGTCGCGCGCCAGTTTCACGTAAAATTGCATACTACATTCTGATTGGGTAATACAAATTGCAGACTTCTTGTGCCCAGGTCCTTTACGAGTATTTGGTGAAAACGGTTATCTCCAACTACAATAAAACATTTTTTCTACTGAAAATAGCTCTCATAAGCTTTTAATTCTACAAGTTCTCTAGTGTAGCAGTTGCTATTGTTTTGGAGGCTAGGGCATTATTGCTCGGGTTGTTTGTTCAATTGTTCTCTCGAAGGGTAGCGAGCGATTCATGCCAGGCCTTGCGAGAGATGCTACTCGACGCACAAGAAAATATCCACATTCTCAAACCTTCACAGTTTTTCTCAGCCTCCTCTTTCCTTGAAAGCGAAACACTCATTTCTCGGATTTCCGTCTCTAGGATGAGCCCGCCAATACTGGCCAGCAGTTTAACTCTCGGTAACGTCACAACTCCGAACACGATGGACAGCGGTATCACGCTCGGAGCATCCTCCTGGTCTGTAATGGTAGTTGCTTCAGTGGTGCTACGGCTGGCCGCTGAGCGTCTTTTCTCGGGACTAGCTGGGCTATGAGCGCGGCGTCTTCGCCGATCTTCTGTTGAACCGTCTTCGATGTCAATTTTCACTTCGCGAGGTTTATCTGGTGAGATTCTGTCACCTGACAAAGAGAAAGCAAAATAAACTAGGTGAGAGGAAATGAAAGTAATTGCATTTTCGAGAAAGCAAAATAAGAAGAAGAAGAAGTATCGTTTATTAAAAGTATAACACTTTGCAGTCCTTGGACTGAATTACGTGTACTGTCACAATTCATAAAAATATTTAAACTATATATAGTAAATCAGGTGAGAGGAAATGAAAGTAATTGCATTTTCGACTTCAACTGGAATGATAAAGAAAAGAAAACCGTCAACTTGTCTTGATTTACTATAAAATAAATAAATAAATAAAAATAAATGGGAATTTGCAGTGGCACTTCCACAGAGTGGCTCTTCGTCCACTGTTCCCGATCGAATTGGAATTTAGCAGTGTTGATTTTTGCGGAGGGAGGAAAACCGGAGAACCCGGAGAAAAACCCTCGGAGCGAGGACGAGAACCAACAACAAACTCAACCCACATATGACGCCGGGTGCGGGAATCGGACCCGGGCCACATCCCCGCATCCCCACTAATAATGAGGGAAATCTAGGCAATCATTTACAAGAATTGATATTTCGATCTCGTATTACCTACTAATGCTCTCCCAATTGTGTTTCTTCTCATGAAGCCCTTATTCTTGGCTTCGCGTGGTAGTGACGAATAAAGGTCCACAATTTGGTACATAATTCTCCAACACTTTGCAGCACCATGGGGTACTTTTGACCGTAACGGCGGAGCCCCATCGGTTCTATCTCCGGCAGACATCAAACTTGGGTCTCCAGATACTAAAATCGTTTCGCTTTCTTCGCTCTTAGAAATGAAATCCCACAGTAAATCGAGCATGTCTGTGACTTGAAGAGCCAAGCGGACAAATGAGAGATTTACACGCTGTGTGATGTTCCCGCACCCCACGGTAAACTTGATTTGAGAGAGCTTGTTGCTCTCCTCGTCCGTGTGAAAACTGTTGTTTGGTAGTTTGTCACATGGAATGTCTAAAGGAGTTTCATCGTGAAGAAATCTCACAACGAAGTCTCTTGCAATGAACATCGGGTCTCTCTCCTGCAAGAAAAAAAAACATAATTTACGAGTTTGGGCAGCAAAAAATTCACTGAGTATCGGTTCATGGTGGGAGGAGCGGTGGCCCAATGGTTAGTGCGCTGGACGACCGGGTTCGAGCGATGGCCGGGGCACTGCGTTGTGTTCTTGGGCAAGATACTTTACTCTCATAGTGCCTCTCTCCACCCAGGTGTATAAATGGGTACCGGCGAATTTACTGCTGGGGGTAACCCTGCGATGGACTAGCATCCCATACAGGGGGGAGTAGAAATACTCCTAGTCGTTTCATGCTAAGGAGACCGGGATAAGCTCCGGCCTGATGGGCCACTAGGCTCGTATGAAGACTTTACCTTAGTTCATGGTAAAAATGATAAGTTGTTCCTCTTCTCCTTATTCTTGTTGTCCGTCTTGTTGCTGTTGTAGTAGTGTAGTAGTTTGTTATCGTTATTGTTGCTGTTTTTGTTGTTACTGTATAAATCAACTCGTCTCATGTACGTGTTGTTTAGGTGTATCAATAAAGTGTGTTCATTTAAAAAAAATCAACTCGTCTTAAGTCCCTTTTTTAGCTAAAAAAAGTTCTTTTTCGAACACAATTTAAATTTTGTGGAACTGCATTCACAGATGAGCAGATATTTAATATCCTCTGACGTGGAGAATTTCCCAAGCGATTGACACTAAAATTGGGAAGAAAAAGCTCTTACATGCAGTGGCTTCAAAATTACAATATAAAGATTCACTCCGTTTACCTGGCGGCGTCTCTTGCTTCTGTCTTCAACTTCCACTCTGTTTTTTCCAATTCCCTTTCCTTTCTTAGCCAAGTTATCAAACCCGCCGTCCACTAGATGCACGTGGAGGTACCTCAGCCTGGTGCTCACACAGAATGTGCTGGCTGTGTCCTGTTGTTTAGCGACCCTAGGCATCAGGTTTATGGCCTGTAGGAAGTTCTTAAAAGTCTCGCGCTCATCTTTTATCTGTTTACCGCTGGTCGGTACGCTGACCATATCGCCGAACAGGCCTGGCTGCTCAGGGGACATTGGTTTGGTAACAGAGTCTGGAAAAAAAAAGAGGTATTGTGGTGAGGGAGAAAATTTGTCTGGAATACTTTCACATAATGATGTAGTCGAAAACATTCGAAGGACAGAAAAAGATGAAAATATCTCAAACCGAGAGAACTATTCTTTGTTTCAAAGTAACAACTAACAGAAAATCAAAACGCGATTTCAGAACACTCAATAAGCACCATGAAAAAAGTGCTGTTTTGTGGAATCTTTGTGGAAGAAAAGCTTCCCACTTTTTTGGCCAATCAGAATGCAGTGTGGGCACTACGAAGTAGTCGCGTCAGCATGACGTCACTGGGATGCGATTTGTTACTAGGAAACTGTGTGCTCGGAATTTTTTTCCATGTACGTCCAACTTACGAATGCAGATCTTATGGTGTCCACAGAGAAAAATAGTTTATCCACGATGAGCTTACTATACCATAGTAGTTCAAAACTGACAAGTGTCTCGGAATTTCTCACATCGATAACTTATCTGAGAAATTATGCGTTGAAAGTAGCTTTCCAGAATAATTTGCTGACGGCTACATGGTTGTTGCTCACTTCATCTTACCTTTTATCTGCCCTGCTGATTTCCTTTCCAGTTCTCCCTCGACAGTAGCCTTGGTTTCTGATGACGTGGGAGGGGAGGTTGTGGGCGGTGAAGAGAGCCAACTGTACAAACTCAGCTGTTTATGGTGACCATGTTTTTTACCCTCGGCGAATGTCGTTCCCTTGGGAGGTTTCCATATGGTTGTCGGTGGTGAGTAATCAGAGTCTGTATCACTCTCCTGTGAGTGTGAGATCTCTCTCTTTGGTCTCGGCACGTCCAAGCGAGCAGGCTCCGGAGAAGGTTTAGTGGCAACCAAAGGTTCAAGCTCCAACGCCAGAGAATCTTTTGCAGTTTTAACTGGCGTGTCAGCTGGAGATTCTCCTATTGACAACGAACAGAGTAATATGTAACAACGTGCCAACAAACAGCAAAACCTTTATTAAATGTGTCTGGGGTATGAAGCATTGCTGCTAATTGGGGACACAACAAAACAGAAAATTATAAACGTGAAAATAGATAAGTATATAATAAAAAGTAAATAAGTAAATATTAAAATATTAATAAGTAAATATTAAAATCAGGTCAAGATAAACATAAGGGACAGTTTTCACAATTGTCCTCAAGTAAAGATGCTGTCTCTTCTTCTCGTGATTGAGATGAAGTAATGTGGGCTATTACTGTTCTTTTCTTCTCTTGAAAGTCTTGACCACAAGTATGGACCCATGTATCTTATAGAGTGTATCTTACAGTCCGAAATCTTGGTATCTTATAATCATTTCAATTCCGAAATTGGTATGTCTCTCCATTTTCCTCAAACATGTTCTGTATGTAGATTGATGTCAGCCAGTGTCCTAATGACTAAACTAAAACCATTAAGTAGAATTCTACTTTTACTCGCTCTCGATTTCTATGGGGTGATAGTTTGTGAGGCCTTCGGCCTCATCGACTATCACCTCATAGAAATCTCGAGCTCATAATCTAATTGTTAAATAGTTACAGAGTCAATTGTTACGATGGTTACATGAGCGGTTATCGTTTCACTCGAAACTTTAATATACGTTTGCTTCGTTTCTCTCAACAACTTTGTTCATAAACGTTCGTGTAACGTACATGTTCTTTTTCAAAACTCGATTATGAGCAAAAACCAAAACTAATATGATAATCATACTAGTGGTGTAGTGGTAACCACAGATTAGAAAGTGCGGCCAACGGTCAGAGAAGGTACTGGTGCGAGCGTGTGTATTTTGAGATTGAAAAATACACTCATGGATATTTAAAGATATTTTGGCAAAAGTCGAACAACAGACAATGTCGATAAATCACAGCAACCTTTTCAAAAGCAGCGCTTGAAAAACAGACAACGTCAATAAAATCACAGCAATCTTCTCAAAAGCAGCGCTTGAACAACGTCTGCAAAACGTGATGCAATCTTCAATGTGACAGAAGCCTCGATCCTATGTTACAAACTGTTGTGATTGACACGTTTTTCGCATCCCAATCGTTCTTGGTGGAAGAAAAAATTTTCAACTTCCAGTTTAAACGACACTTTCTCAGACAGCGTCGATAAATCAGCAAATCTTCTTAAAAACAACGCCTCAACCGTTTAGACATTGGCAATGTTTGCAATCTTCGAAGTGACAGAAGTTTCGATTTCATGTGACATAACTGTTGTGATTGACACAACAGTTGGTGGAGGAACAAATTTTCAACTTCCGGTTCTGAACGTCCCTGTTATAAACGTGGCGCGCACGCGTGATACGCAATCCACTGGTCACTGTCCAGATAAGTGTTGCGGGCCCATGATTTGATTTACCGGCACTTTCCCGCGCTTTGCACCGTTTTCATGTTTACCCTAGCTATGTACCAGTTACGTGTTTCCCGCGCGTGGCACCAGTTAAACGTTGTCGGCGAGATTGTTGCATGTTTTTGCTTCTAGTTCAGTATTTTGTTTTATTTCCGTTTGTTGTTATTGTCCAGATGTGATGATTTGGTTTTGATTTTACTACTTCTCAAAAGATTGCTAACTAATCAAAAATAAAAGCATAAAAAGCATAAGCCTGAAATAAAAGCATAAAGTAAACAAACCTTGATCTTTGGACTGGTCCACATTGGTCAATACCGGGCTCCCATGTACTGTCTCTTTTATACCAGGAGCGTTCAAAGTCAATGGTGTGTCTTCTTGCCTACTACTCGCCCTCTCCACCCTCAACAAAATAGCCCGGTCCCTCTGGGTCAATACTCCACGACCGACCACCCGACGCTTCAGGGAGCTGGACCCGTAAAATGCGACCTCGCCTTTCTCGGTTCCCGCCAAAAAGCACTTCCACTGCCTCGCTAAGGCAAAGATTCCTTTCGTTAGATTGCTGTTCTCCGGGATGCTTGTTTTCATGGCGAGGGCGTGCTTGATCTTGTTAAGTTTGGAACCTGTTAGTTGTCGGCGAAGAATATAAATTAGCTGGCTAGAGTGGTCTTCCTGTAGGAACTTGGATTTTTCGGTGGAGCCGCAGCTAACCGTGTGCTAAAAACCAATGTGGAGATAAAACATCAGGTTAACATCCGAAAGTACAGCTACGAAATTAAATTACAGTGTAATCTCGCCTTGCGGCCATCTCGATGTTGCAGCCAATTTCTAACGGCCCGTTAGTGGCTGAATAAACGGACTTTCACTGCATGAAGAAGCTAATTATTTAAACGAAGCGTCTCTAGCTGGTTTAAACGCGGTAGAAACGCCATATATGTGAACTGTGTCTCATCTACAATAAAATTAAGGCTCTTCTTGTGGGCGGTTTTCAAAGTGCTGTGCAAACCGAAATTTTGCCATAAACTAAATGAGTTTTCAAAGCTAAAGGAAATCTTAACTATTCTTGTTATATCCAGACTTACCGCCTTAGGAATCCGCCCATACTCGGGAAGCGCTTGAGCCAGTAAACACGCGAACAAGCTGTTTAGAAATCGTTGGCGATTCTTCTCCAGTTTATCGAGAACTAACTTAAGTTGCGTGACAGGTGGGATCCACGCCGTCACGAAAGGCACAGCAGTCGTGACAAGGCTGTTATACAAGTGATAGTTCGAGGGCACAGTCTTTAAAGAGGACGGTGATGACAGATTGAACCAAATGTTGCTGAAATTTATTGTCACATCTGTCCGGCGAGCGAGTTCCGCATCCTTTGGTTCAATCTCTTCCAGTTTAGCTGCGTCTGAATCATCTCTTCCTTTCCCTTCAAAACGATCCCCCGCTCGTAGCAGAGGTTTAGTGACATCGTCATCAGCATCGCTTTCCTTGTCCGAATCATTTCCACTACTGCTGCTGAGTGAACCGCGACTCGAAGGCAAGGAACTGACATGGCTTAACGAGGCATCTGACGCACGTTCCTGCTCAGAAAGCACTGAACGCATTGCTGGAAGTCCTAACTCTCTGTCAAACATGGGATTGTTAAACCCGTGAGCTTCTGTAGCGCCCGACTTGCTTTGCTCCTTGCCAAATGAAAATTTCCTAAATTCACTTTGCTGACTGGAAGCCCGCCTCTTTTCTCTGATCTTTGGCAATACTTCACTTCCGCTTGCGCACTCACTTCCGGCTTTGAAAGAAATGTTATCAAGCCCGCACTCTAGCATTAATAAACTAAGTGTATTGTCGCGGTGGATATCGTGAGTTTCAAAGCCCTCCGTGAAACTTATGTAACTGCTATTATTTACTTGGAACTTGCATCTTGAAGACTCTTCCGGTATGGCAGTTGTCACGCAATTTTCAAGATCGTTTTTGTCACACAACTTCCGAAGCTGAAAATGAATCTGTGCGCACGACGCGCGACCGGTTGTCATGGTGTTCCGATGACGTGGCGCTTTCTTAGTGGTTAAACTCGATTCCTCGTTGGTCGGGGATTGCAGATCGACAGGTTTGACAGTCTGTTTCGTGCTGGTGGTTGACACAACTGGAGCAGACACGTTTGATTCCTTCCTCTGCGCTCCAGCTTCGTCCTCCGCGGGCTTCTTCCTGACGGACAGGAGCTCCGCTGTGATGCCGCTGACAGTTCCCGCTAATAACGACACTGACGCAGGTTTCTCTTCTTCAATGACACTGTCCGGCGATCGCGGCGACTCGCTAGCACTGTCAACAGACGCCACTTGCAGAAAGCAAAAGTTGATTTTCGACGTGTTAAAGAACACAACCATTTGCTTTTGTTTAGGTTCTTCATTGGCAGCGAGTCGGAGCGGACCTGCTTGTAACACATCAAGTTGCGTTTCTATCTCGCGCCTGTCATACAGACTTTCAGTGGCATCCACACATTTGTCATGCACCAGATCTACGACTAACGCCGGATGCAAGATACCGTCTTGTCGCGATATTGAGGACAAATATCTGTGAAGAAAAAGAGATCATGACACAAGTTTTAAAACTGCAGTCCAATCGCCTATCGAAGGCTGCTCTTTGGTCCTTATTCAAGTGACTGTCGGCGCCGTTCTCTTTTCTATTGTTGTTGTTGTTGTTGTTGTTGTTGTTTTCTTTTGTTTGTTTACTTGTTCGTTTTCTACTGTCGGGGCCATATTTTGACCGCTAAAAAGACGAGTATCTAAATTCGATCGTTGTTTCGTTTGTTCTTTCGTTCGTTCGTTCGCTCGCTCGTTCGTTCGTTCGTTCGTTCGTTTGCTTGTTTGCTCGCTCGCTCGTTCGTTCGTTCGTTCGTTCAATTATCAGAAGTTCTAAAATTAGTATCTGCTAACTACAAATTTTATTCTTACACTATGATTAACACTCTGGCAAACTCAGATTTAAGTGTACGCGAGGACGCAAAAAGTCAAGATTAACACTTCAAATCATTTATGAATAACACATCGAGTGAGCCGACCGGTATACCATACATCAGACATAAGCCAGGCAACATGGTGGAGAACAACGTTAGACACTAAACTGAAAGAAATGATTCTGACACGGGGTGAAGATCAAAGCACAGCGAAAGAGAGAAATAAGTGGAGTAGAACAGAAAAATCCACCGGTAGCGCTGTACGCAGATGCTCTTTTTGTTCGTCACACATTCCTCCATTATGCGACGAGCCCAAAGAAATTCTGCGTAGCAGGCTAACTGAACGGTTGAGTTTACATTGTTTTGTCACGCACCTTTGCATAGCCTCCAGCATCAATGGCGTGACAATAATATTGACGTCACCAGCAAAACGTACCAATACCGTTCCCTCGTTGCGTGACTTCTTCTTCCCCTTTCTCAGCGTGCTGTTCGGAGAGCATTCTGAGCTGGAGCTATCCGAGGTTCTGTCTTGTTGATTAATAGCTGAATTCCATCGTGTTTTGCGATTGGAATCACGTTCGCTTGCGTCCAAAACTCCAGAACTAAACAAAAAATAAACATCCGCTGTTCAGACGAAACAGCACCATTTAAGTCCCCCGCTCCCAACACCCTATCGTTTAAGTCCCTTTGTCTAATCCAAAGCTCAGGCCATACTCGGGCTAACTGGCTCACCCTGCCGGGGCTTTATCCCAGCCTCTATAGCATTAAGCGACTAGGAGTATTTCTACTCCCCCTTGGATGGGATGCTAGTCCATCGCAGGGTTACCCCTGAGCGTTATTCCGCCGGTACCCATTTATACACCTGGGTGGAGAGAGGCACTATGAGAGTAAAGTATCTTGCCCAAGAACACAACACAATGACCCCGGCCAGGTCTGGAACCCAGACCACTCACTCCGGAGTCCAGAACGATGAGTTTTTCGAGATTTTTTTTCTACATTAGTAAACCATCATTTAAATATTTCCTTCAAACTGAAAGTAAATTTCTACAAAACCTGACTCCAACTATATTACGATAAAACGTATGAGGGTAATGAATAAAATAATTCAACCAAAAAAAAAATCCTTCGTAATTATCACCTGGCATCTTCGTTTCTAGTCTCAACCTGGGTGTCCTGTGCAGGACTCGCTGTCTTCACTGTGACGTTATGAGAAAATATCGATTCGCTGCTGTTAGAAGATTCGTCCTCTTCTTCATGCAAGTCATCGCGATCTGTCCTCCTTTGGGTTTTCTTTGCAAGTAATGGAAACTCCATCTTGGCGCCATCTTGGTAAGTGAACTGCGGAACTCCAGGAATGATAAAGTCTTCTTGTGGTTCTGTCTCCTGTGGTGATAGAAAAAATGAACGAAAAAGCCAAGTTTAAGCATAATGCTATTAAGTTACCATAAAGGCGGTGGCAAACGAAGACACAATGTTGCGGACACAAATGTTTCCCCGTTTGCCCGCGCGCGCAACATTTGTTGCGGACACAAAATTTGTGTCCGAGACACAAAAAATGTTTCTGATTTCTTTCTGAAACATTTTGTGTCCGCAACAAATGTTTCCCGGTTTGCGCAGCATAGAAACAATCATGAGCAACAATGTGTCCGCAACATTGTGTCCTCGTTTGCCACCACCTTAAAGCTCTTAAAGCAGAAGGTAATGTATCGCCCACCAATTCCCTACGGTCTAAGCCCTTTTACACTCTACTCTGTTTTTCAACGAACTAAGAAAAAAAGCGAAAAAAAGAGCGAAAAAAAGAGCGATTGAACGTAGTCTAGAAAGTTACGACCATGCTAACGTGTCGACCTGAAAAGCAACTTGACTTGCTATGAAGAACAGTGGAAATAACATATTCAAGAAGCTGAGCGAAAATGATCTGTTGTTTGTTTAAAGTCTGCATACGAGCCTAGTGGCCGGAGCTTATCCCGGTTTCCGTAGCATGAAGCGACTAGGAGTATTTCTACTCCCCCCTGGATGGGATGCTAGTCCATCGCAGGGTTACCCCCAGCAGTAAATTCGCCGGTACCCATTTATACACCTGGGTGGAGAGAGGCACTATGAGAGTAAAGTATCTTGCCCAAGAACACAACGCAGTACCCTGGCGAGGGTTTGAACCCGGACCGCGCGATCCGGAGTCCAGCGGAATAACCATTAGGCCACCGCGCCTCGTTGTTTGTTTAGATAGCCCTTATTCCAAAGGTAATATATTGCTATGTTTTGACTGATGTAATGTAAACTCGTTTCAACAAGATTTATCATTAACTTTTCACCTCCATATCTTGAAAACTTTTTTATTTTAATAAGATGAATCGATCCGCATATAGTCCACATTTTAGCCACCCGAAAGTAGCGAACGTAATGAGGTCGTTTATCTGTCAGGCCCAGGCCCGCTATCCACCGGACAAATCACTATCCAGTAGATAAGTATGCACAAAACAAACTACACTATCCACTGAATGGTGATTTATGCGTTGGATAGTGTTATCTACCTTTTGAACAACAAGGACCTGAACTTATGACATAAACCTGTCGATTACCGTAAGAGACTCGTATTTTCTTTTGTCACACGCCTCTGAAAACAGAAATTATACATTTCTCACGTACCTTCAAGTTATTAGTAATGCTGAAGTGACGTTGCTCAGGAGGAATCATCAGCGGCGAGTTCCAGTTCAAGCATTCTAACTGACCCAGATGCTGCGAGTATTTGTAAACCAGACTCGGAGATGTGATCACAAAATGAGAAGGAGAGACCGAATCGTCTTCAAACTTGATCAGATCGTCAGGTTCTTCCACGGCGGACACAAATGATTCAACAGAATTCGCTCTTGAACGAGGCCTACTGGAAAAATATAAAAGGAAAATCATTTCGGAGATTAAATCTGCAGTCGCCCTTTTGACACAGTCACGTGAGTGCAGAAGGTGTATCTTACCCCACATCAAGCTCATCCAATAGGCTGCCACAGGAATAGAACGATGCCTCGCTACCGTGAGAGAAGTGAGACCCAGTCCTTCGCAACGTTCCATGAGGTGATTTGGAGGTGGACTGGTTTCCACTCTGTCCCAGGCTCTGCTTGGAACCTGCCAAACTCGTGCTCCTCATTCGTCGCATTTTTTCGTGCATGTTGGAAATACTAGAAGATTGGCGCTGAAGTGAATCGCACCAGCTAAGACGAGAAGGCATCGGGCTCGCCTCGTCATCTGTTCCAAACAAAGAAAGACGTAAAAATGCACTCTGTTTATCTCATAGATCTTGGTAAAGAGAACGAACACATAAGAATGATGTGGAGAGTGGGTATCATTCTTTTTTATGACATTCTTTACCAGCAAGTCTGTGACGGTCTGTAACACACAACAATGTTTTGGTTTGTTCAGATAAAGTGCGTGTGCAAGTCTTCTTCTAAAAGGAAAGTTATTAAGCCTTTCAATAACATGCGAACTTTGAAGCTCAAAGCCCAACTGGCGATTGGGTTTTTCGCTGCCATCAATCAAAATTATGCCGGGCGACAGCCAACGAACCTTGAAAAATAGAAACAAACAAAATGGATCAAAATCTACCAATCACAACCTACATTACGTGACCTTTTGACCGGGCTGAAGTGAACTTCTGTATCCCGAGAGGTCCGCTTAGATAATTGACGGCAGCGAAAAACGTAAACCGTTGGTTGAGGTTTGAATTTCAGAGTTCGCATGTTATTGAAAACCGCAATAATAAACAGCCAAAAGCAAGCCAGGAAGCCCGTGAATTGTTGCGTTCTTGGCTATACAAACAACTACCGCACAAACTGAACCCTTCAGTATTACTGGATTTCAAAGATGGTGACAGAGTTGAAACGGTCTTGCTTAGTAATATCAAAAGTAGCACATATTTTCCCTGGATCTGTTGATAGCATTTTCACCACTTCCATGTCCATTCTTTCAGATTTAAGTGCTTACATGACTGCGTTTCTGAATGGCATATTAGTTACAAATCCCTTGATTCAGAGGCAGGTTAAGTCCGAGAATTTTCACTTTGGTTTTGCGGAGCTCACAACACAAAAAACGCCAACATTTATATTTTTCAAAAATACTATGATCGCTTCCAAACTTAAAGGTTCTCCTTGTCATCTTGTTCAATCATTCGCTTACCTATCCCAAGCTCCACGTAAGCTTCCTCATTTGTCTGCGCATGCATAGCCCTCCTCACTTTCGGAGAGCTGCCCTCTGATCCTGAAACGTGATATCGCCGGCGCGTAAAAGCTTCTATTGATCCTATGGGTGTTCGATCGAAATAATTCGAACCCAGGGCATCTAGGTCGGCACTGCGAGAATACATGAGGGGCCTGGCACCACTGTCTACAATATCGCCGTCGTCATAGAAACCAGTATCACTTCCAAACCCACCAATCCCCGTGTCGTTTTCACTGGCGTCCAATTTCTCAGCTGTGAAGAACCGCGGACCGTTGGAATTCTTGCCAAAGAAGTTGCAACCGCCAGTGCAACCACAGCAGCCATGTCGCTTGCCTGGAAACTGCTCTTGGGGTTCCCATAGAAACCAAAGGCGTTGAAATTTCGTGTCGTGCATCTCAAGGAAGTCTTTCTGCTCTTGGTAAAGTTCAGGGTTTGAAGTAGCGCTCGATACATCGGATACGACTGGTCCGAGTTGAACAGCAGCCGCTTGGAGCCAGGTGGAATTTTCTACAAGGGAGAGGGGCCGACGGGCATGTTGTGTACGCTCCGGCCACGGAGTGCAAACAAACTGACGCAGTTTGATCGTCTGGATGAACAGGCTGACACCCGAGCTGGACTCTGAGCTGTGAAGACTGCAGGTGGCTAGTCTGATCGGAAATATCTGGAACACAACAAGGAAATCGTGAATGGAATGACCACGCAAATCAAGATTTATTAACATCTGTACCGCGATTTAAGAATCTTGTAAAACTTGATTCAGCTTAACGATTTCCATGCACTTCTTCAAATGTTAGTTCTGAACGTTTGGTGGCACATCCAAGACAATACCTCTGAAGAGCTCGTTACCAATTCCTCCAGATGGAGGAAGGCGGAGAGCGCTGGACTCCAGACCGAGAATAAGCCTTGGCCGGGATCATTACATTGTGTTCTCGGGCAAGACACGTTACTCTCACGGTGCCTCTATCCACCCAGGTGTATAAATGGGTATCAGCAAATTAAATACTGGGGGGAGTGGGTAACCTGGACTAGTATCCCTTCAGGGGGGAGGAGTAGAAATACTCCTAGTCGCTTTATGCTACTGACACCAATGATAAAGCACCCGCCTGAGGACTCACTAACCTCAAAAGCCAAGTCACCTACCTCCAGATTACACGCACACCCTGTCTCCACCAGGAACAAACTGATGTTCTCCAGAGAGACCCTCGTCATCTGGTACTTGACGTCACTCTCGGGGATACACAATTGAGAAGAGCCCTTTATTCTATTCAAAGTCCCTTTAGACAAGGACCCCTCGACTGCCTCTCCGGTGAGGTCCATGTCTCTTGGCACCTTGCGTTTTTTGTGCCTTCTGTCGCAAACATTTTGCTGCTTGCCGTGAATACACTGGACGAACGGGCTCCTCGGTCCCAGGTCGTTTTCTTTGTTGATGACGTGAAAGGCAAACGTTTGTGCCCAGTTTCCAATGGCTTGTAGCTATGATGTGAAACATAAAAATGGAGAATTAAATCATTCTTTAAAACAAAATTTCATATCGCTACCGGTAATAAACGTATTCACTCGAAAATTTAATTGGCATTGCTAAGCAGCAATATTGTTCAGAAAGAATGAGAAACGTTGTGTAGGAGACAATAGGCCATATTCGTATTCTCGGTATTGGACTGGAACTAGCTTGCAATGGAGGCTAATGCGGGGGAATATAATTAAAAAGAGCTTCATGTGATTTGCATTTGAAAAGATTCCCCGCATTAGCCTCAATTGGAAGCTAGTTCCAGTCCAATACCGAGAATACGAATATGGCCTATTGCTGATCGATAACATGACATGATGTACCTGTGGCATGGTGAGCCTGCCAGACAGTATGCCCAGTTGAATCTCTACAAGCCATGCGTACTCTAATGTTTCGCAGTCAGGTGGTCGATCCAGTCCAGAGAACATGGCGTGACCACGGAGCTGGAATCCAGACAAACTCAGATGCCCCTGAGACAGATTCTGATTCACATTTCCACGCTGCAGAATAAAGAAAACAGTTACCACTGTGAAACTCCAATAACGTTAATAATACTTCCACCATCCACACCCACCCCCCCCCCCCCCTCACCCAAAACCACCCAGCCCGAAGATAAACCCATTCGAAAATACCCGCCCCCACCCCACCCTAAATTTTGGATGCAAGAATCCTTCAATTATAAATGCTCCCGAATATTTCAACGTAGTTTTATTTCACAGCAATAACATTTTTGCCGACAGTGAGGCCCCCTACTGTTGGGGTTCTTTTTGTATTCTACGTCAATACAGTATTTCAGAGACATTTCATGTTCATCTAGGCGCCGGTTTTGGAAAAACACTAGCCATTTCGCTATGTCTGAGCACCTAACATTTTCAAACGCTAAATGTGCTCTGACAATGTTTGAAACGTAAATTCTTTCCGAATAATTAATCCCTCAGAAAACAACCTCGCCAGAGCCCGTCATAAAGACTTTTGACAAAAACTAGCCAAGAGTTTATTTTTAGGATTTTACGGAATTTTTGCATCTAATAGAAATACCATCTACCTTTTAAACGTGATTTTACAAATTCAGCTTTTACCGTCTTCCAAAAAACTCATTATTGAAACATCCGTTTCAACATATTATAATGTTTCGTAAGAGACGCATTCTTAGCCACAAGCTGAAAAAATATATTGAATTTCTCAAAGCTGCTTGAACGGTTTCAGTTTGCCTGCTCACCTCATTACCGTCAACAAGTACAATTGTGGCAGGGCTGAGATGCAGCTGCAGGCGAGTCTCTGTGTATGTCTTGTGCATCTCAAATGATAATCTCTCCATCAACAGAAGCGGACTGGACGGTTCACTGGTGCCACAGTGCTGCAAAAAAAGTAATAAAAAAGAAAAACAGCATTTGCAGTGGTCAAAAATACACCAAAGTTTTTGAAAAATGTAGTAGAGCGCTTTTCATTTGCGTGTCTTAAAACTAAACTAAAGCAATTACATTTGGCCAATCACAAGAGAAGCAAACAAAGTAACAAACCAATGAGAAATCGAAACAAATACACGTGACCAGCGCCAAGCGCGGGAAAACGAGTGCGTCCAAGTCCCGATTGGTTTTAGCTTTGCATTTGATTGGTTGAGTCAGTGGCGGGAGTTTTTTAAATCAATCACAGAGCGTATCAAAGCAAAACCAAAGCGATTCAAGACTACTTTCGACACTCAATTGAAAACCATTCTAATAAAATACAAAGGAACAAGGAGGGATAAATTGTAAAAGATTGCGATGAATTACGAACGACGTGAGCTATTAGTGACAGCTCTTTCGAACTTGCTAAGAGTTTTTAAAAACTAGCACTGGTACATTGCAATTCCTGAGTTTTGATTGGTTGACAGGCAATGTCATTGGAGCTCATATACAGTTACTATTGACCACAAATATCGTAGCCGATACGCGTCAATGAAATCAGCTGGGGAGCTCAAATATTGCAATTCTTTTGGGCGATTTTTCAAGATAAAAAACAATTATTCCACTCGCGCTTGTTGGATATGAGATCGTAATAGCCAACTCATATCCAACGCGCGCTCGTGGAATAATTGTTAAATGTAAGATTTCATACCAGCTGCCGTCACATCATCATCAGTTTACCTTGGTAAGCTCCACTTTGATATCGTACAAGGTGAGGAAGATGTTAGCTTCCATTGGCCTCAGAGACAGTAAATTGATTGTGTCCTTGCTGGCGGAACTCAGCGTGCTCTCGCTCATTGATTCGACTAGATTTGGTCTCACACCCAGCTCTTTAAACTCCTGATTTATGCCAAAGTAGTTCTCCTGTTTCAATGAAATTCGCAGTTAGATATTCGTGTTTTCGTGACTGTAAAGGAATGATTTAATGGTTGTGGGACACTTAAGGAGGGTAGGGTAGGGGGTCACTGTGTTGTGTTCTTGGGCAATACACTTTACACACTTAACACTCACAGTACCTCTCTCCACCCTGGTGTGTAAATGGTCGCTGGGGAGTGTATGGTGGGAGTAATCCTGCGATGGACTAGCATTCCATCCAGGGGGGAGCAGCAATCCCCACAGCCGCTTCATGCTACGGAAAGTGGATTTGTAAACGGTCTTCTTCAGCTCCTAGGCACCACAAAGGCTTTGCTTTTCTTTGTCATTTCCTACCTGCTATACAAGGGCTTTCTTCTTGGTGTGCGTTACCAGTGACTATACCGATTTTGTCTTTGAGGGAGGGGTGGGATGGTTTATGGTTGCTTTGCAGAGAAAGATTGCCTATTCAAATAAAAACTATTAACGATTATAAAACATTATTATCAAACCTTGATAGCCGCCAGCATCGCAAGTAATGAACCAAACATTCGCAATGCTGCAGGTCCTGCCTCGAGCTCTAAACTGATGACGTCAGGCTCCCATTGAGTAGGGTCGCACGGTAGGGGCTCGCCGCGGGGTACTTCGTACTTGGGGCTGGGATACAGTGGATGATACATGTACCCAAGGGACAGACCCAGGATAGGAACTGACATCACATCCACCCATCCTAATGTAAAAGAAAATATAGCAAAAACAAAATGAAAATTGAGTTGAGTTGAGTTTATACCACTTAATTTGCTAGTGATTTCAGGCTTTTTCCACAATGCTGGATGGCAAACAAACAAATGCAGCAGTCACCAAACCAAAACAAAGCGAGTTCACAAAACTAGACTGTTCTTTGTTTTGGATGATTCCCAGTACGTAGCTTGTCTGCAACAAGTGTGACATCGATCGTGCGAAAGACCCATTGTTACTTCAACTCGGGATAGCCTACACTGAAAACTATCCTCTTTTAAACGGGACATTTAAGTCAGAGCGTAGCGGCTTTCAACTGAGTGTCGAAAGTACTTTATTAAGCTCTGTGATCGGTTCAAAGACCCCCCACCATTGAATTTAACCAGCCAATCAGATAAAAAATCACAACCAATCGCGGCTTGGTCACGTGCGTTTTCCCGCGCTGGGCGCCAGTTACGTCATCTACTTCGAGATCTGATTGGCTCATTGTGTTGCTTTCGTTTGTTGTGATTGGTCAATGCATTTGCTTTGGTTTTGGTTTTATGATACCCCCCAAAAAAATATTTCATAACAAACAATGAATGAGAGATCTTTGATCTAACCTAGAGTCTCGTCCGTATGCCGTCTCCATCCTCCACTGATGGTTTCCTCAGCTGTACTGGTGATGGGCTGTTCATCAGCACTCTCCACCGCCTCGTCAATGTTTCCCGTGGTGGTTGATGAGCGGGATCTTAGTCCCTGCTCTTTTTTCTTCTCCATGGTGCGAGCCAGTGACAGAAAGCTGCGTCTCAGAGTATTTGATTCTGGAACAAACATTCTGGCGACCAACTTCTCAGCCTGGAAGACAAAGAAAATGTAAACAAACCAATTGTGTCACATATGAACCTAGTAAATGGTCTTGCTCACCATGAGTTCTCGTAACTCAGTGGATAGAACGCCCGCCGGTGTTTGGGAGGTCATGGGTTCGATCCCCGTTGGGGACTCAGACTTTTTTCTTTGTTCCACGCTCGCGACATGTTGAATATTTTATCTCTCACAAAACAATTGTAAGCTACAATTGGTCTTATTATTTGAAATGCTCACATCACTGCCGACGAAGTCAACAGTAATATGCAAAAAAGGCTTGACAACCAACCTGCAGAAAGAACTTTATCTCCTCAATTTCCGGTATGAACCGGAAGTACTGAAGAACAAACGTCAAGTCGAACACCTCACCACAAAAAGCAAGCTCAGCTGAAAGCAAAAATGATAACATCCACCTGATTAAGTGCATTAAATTACGTCTCCAAACATCTACCGAATGCTAGACTGTTTGTACTCAAATGATTCTTGGAAAGGAAAGAATCTATAGAGGAACGAAGAGTGTTTATCCAATGAATTCTTAAATAACAACGGCAAAACAAAAATTAAGCAATAAAGTGCTAAACTAAGGTGAGGGTTGTGGTGTCAAAATGGTCAAAATTTGAATTGTTAACAGAGAAATGCCGCACTTTTTCGCTGATAGCTGAGATTGAGAACTGTTAAAAATTCTTGATAGCTGAGAAATAGTCTGAAATTTTATCTTATATTTGAGAAATCGCCAAAAATTTAACTGATAACTAAGATTCTAGCAGCACCATCCAGGCCCTTGAATGTGCTCGTTGAGAAGCTTATACAAAAATTTAATTACTGTGAGAGAAACGTTAGCTGTTCCAAGGTTTAAGAGTTTAGAGAATAAAGAACGGACTTTGAGAGATTCTGGAGTCTAAACGACGTTTGAAGCTAGGAAATTTCAACAAAGCGCACGCATCAAGAAAAAGTGTATTCAACGCACCATTTTCTTGTTTATTTGATGTACACTCGATCCAGTTATGCTGATTTCCCAACCACACCATCTCAAAGTCTCGCAGTATGATGTTAAACGACCATTCATAAGGTACAAATGTCAACAAGTCGGGTTTATAGTTCAGTGTCCAGTCTTCAATCATTTCTGCAAACACAAGAATAATATTTTACGTTAATCTTTTATATGCCTAACATCGTTTGGGGACCTTAAGGATTGCGTGACCTAAGGATGGCGTGATCCAAGGTGTGACCCTAGACAACCTTATGATAAGCAAGATTTTGCGGCCGTACTTCACCTTTTCCCGCATGCACTGAATTAATAAAAATACTTCATTTTCATCTTTTTTCCACATAGACTAGATTTAACACTTAGTTTCACCTCATGAGAAGTATAACGACTAAAATGGATGAGTAGTTTGGACGCTATACTGTATATCTAAAGTTTTTCCACCAGGGTGTATAGTTAGGAACTAGCGAATTGTTTGAGCTCCTAAAAAAATCCCAGGGAGAACTTGTAATGACTGCTAGCATTCCATCCTGGGGGAATATAACCACTGTCATACCGGGCCCACCTCAAACTACAGAAACGCAAGTTTAATGCCCAATGTATCATGTTCTCTTCTTTAAAAGTAAATAAACTCATCTAATAGCAGCTACATTAATTTTTAGTGTTTTGTTATCTCGAAGTCTCACCTTGAAAAAAGAACTTATGTGCAAAGATAAAACTCCAGGTAACCTTCATGAGAGTGATGTCACATGACCAGTGTTGTGTTTGATTCCAGATACGAGGAAAAGACATGTGAAAAGCCAGCTGAAAGAAAAACAAATTTTACCCACATAATGAAACAAACAAATTTTAAATTTAATGGAACCTACAATTGAATTTTCGCAAAAAGACACCTCCTGTAAACGAACACTTATTTAAGAGACAAAAACTACATTTTTAACATATCATAATGTAAGTGGACATAACTATAAGCACATCCATGTTTTCTGTTGCTGGCAGTTCTACTCAATGACAAGTAAAATGTTTAGCTTAAATTACCCTCAAATGTCTGGAGAAAATCTCGAAAACAATAGTCAGAAAAAGAAGGAAAACACAAACAAAGGAATTAATAACCAAAAAGAACAAGGATGGTAAAGAATTTGGGAAGATTGAGATGGATAAAAAAGGACAAACTCGAAGAATTCGGGTTAAATCTTACATGTACCCCAGTGCCATTCTTGATTTGTAACCCTACTCAGTTTGCAAAAACAATTTGACATCTTTCAATTGGTTTTCCAGACATATCAGCCAATTAAAAGCAAGAAAATGTCATGCATGCAGTTATGACTGTTGGGATTTGCATGTTTTTCAATAAGTCAAGCAATGGTAAAAACTAAATATGCAAAAAAATGAATGCCTGTGAGAGAAACATATTTAGCTGCTCCAAGTTTTAGGAGTTTAGAGCATCAATAAAAGAAAGGAAGGACAGAATCTGAGAGATTCTGGAGTCTAAACATTTTAGCAAATTTTGATGTAAAACAACATTCAAATATTAACTAACGAAAATGCTCAAGAATTTTTCTTACATCCATCACATCTGCTTCAATGAGTTGCCTGTACGCCAAGCTGGTTGTGGCTTCCACTTGAAATAATTTGGCCACAACTGATGCAGTGTAACCATATTCATTCACCGTCCACGGCTGGTAAACTCGCACGTGTGAACCCGACCCCACGCACAGGTGAACAGCCTTGGTGACCTGTTTACATGAAGTATACAATAAGACCTAAAACATTGCCACACCCAAGACACGTGTCGACTTGAAAGAGACGTTCAGACTTTCTGTTCCGATTTTTTTTTTTTGGGGGGGGGGGGAGGGGGTGAGTTATTTCTTTTCAAGGTCAAAAACTGTCTTGGAAGCTAAAAATACAAAATCATATCTTAATATCCAACAGTTCGTTTTGCATAAGAGTACTGTTATTGCCACGATTCACTGTTACTGTTTGCACTGTAAACATACCCTGTTCTTAGAGAATAAAATATCCAGAGTGGTGTCACACTCAAAGTCAAACTTGACATCCAGTCCAGTGTGGACCCGCCTCTGGCCTGGAACAAGAGGTTTAGTGGCTTGTATCTCTTGATAATCAAAAGGGTAGAAGAACCTCTGAAGTGCATCCCTGTTGATAGCAAGATACAGCATAAGGAATGAAGTTATGTTTGTCACTGAAGCCCTATGTGATGACATTCCATAAAAAAATTAATAACTTTATCTAAGTGTCAGTGTATTTAGCACTACTGTGCTAAATGGGGACAATGTGAATAAACAAACGAATATTGTAAGTTGAGCAGACTCTTGTTAAAAATCCCAACTGGCAGGAGGCTGACCAGTTGGCTAACAAAGCATGGAGGAGTTGAATTCGGGACGACCAAATTTCTCAAACAATAATGTTTAACTTTACATAAAACAAAGTAAATTCATCAGGACTATGATTCAGTTGTTACAAATTCTGGGAGAAATCGGAGGAGTACTAGTTTCGATTTGAAATGATTTCTCTTTGAAATGTATGACACAAGGTCCCATTTCAAGAGTGCGTGTCTATGCTTAATTTATTCTTAGTGAGTTCAACTGTAAAAATGGAAAAAAGTAAAATAATGTATGTAAAGTGCACATCCCCCCCTCCTGGTTCTCATCAAGCCAGAAACCAGGAATATCTAAAAGGGTTTTGTTCCTGCGCATTAAAAAGCAAGTTAGCTTTGCTCAAGGAGGGAACAAGAAACAAATAAATAAATTCAATAATTTTTTCTGCTGTTTGACCTCTGCCTGTCCACCCATGGTCCATAACTTAGTGTGGTATTCTTCAGGAAAACAACATCAATTCCCCAGTGAGGATCACTGTCAGGTAGTTCTTCTTCATTTTCAGCTTTTACTTCAGGAACAAAACCTGTCAATTTAGAAATATGTTCATAAGCAATCATCAAGGTAGCCTGGTCCTGACGCTAAGTTAGTTGTGGCATAGGATGAAGAATGGCCATTGGAAAAAAAGGCAAGCTATGTGAAGCCCGGGCTGAATGATGATGACAGTTGATGAGGGTTGACTCCCATGAGAGTTTTCGTCAACTCTCATCAACTATTGATCATCAACTCGGGCCAAACAAGAACAAGAGTTTTCAAGAGGTCTGTCAAGTCGGACTACAAACAAGAGAAAACTCTTGTCAACTCTCACAAACAAATTGAGTATGTTCAAAGTCCATGAGAGCACACGAGAGTTGACAAGAATGCATGAGAGTTTCAGGCCAAACGAGAGCGAGAGTTTGAACTCTCATCAACTCTCATCCTCGTCTGGCCCGGGCTTAATATATCAAACAAGAGAGAGAGGGTTTACACACATACATGTATGTGTGCTGAAAAAAATGCATAAGTGAAGATGTAAGTGTCGACAAACCTGGTTCATCTTGGTAATATGTGATTTTGCAGTCAGCTGTCTGAAGGACGTTAAAGCCTTCCCCCATGTAGCGAGGAGGTCTGTCACAAAACAATACAATGTTTGTTAAGCAATATTGTGTAACTTTTGGTTCGTGTGAGTCACTATACAAATTGCCTTGCAATTCAAAACTGTAGTACGGCAGTAGAAACATTGAAAATGTTCTAAGCCATGAAAAAGGATTCTCTCCAAACTGATCTCAGTTTCTGAAAGACTCAAAACTTGACAACACAGCCGGGGGAACAACTACAGCATACCAGTGGATGGTGAGTTCTGGTCTCCAAGCCTGGACTGAGCCTCAAAGTTGTAAAACAACTGATCACAACATATAAACAATGACATCATGATTACATATTTTTTGGAGTACAATGTACTCCCAAAAGTACGTGTTCATGCTACTCCTTGATTACAATGGATATTGAAAATTAGCCCAAATATTTTTCATCTGCTTAGGGCTATGGATATTTTCTGGAACCACACATCAATATAGCTGCAGAGGAAAAAATAAAATTCAATGTTGATCAGAGTAATGGAACTTACTCATCTATTGGTCCATTGTATGATGGACTGGGAGACAGCATCACTCGCACGTTCTTGCCCTGACACTTCACGATGTGCATGAACTCATCCAGAGAAGAGTTGGCCTAAATAAAATAAAATAGAAAATAAACCATCCTTTAAAACAGATACCAGGTAGTTTTCCTGTAGCCATTGTTAACATCACACATACGTGCACCAAAAAACATTTTTATTAATTAATTATCATAGACAAACCTGGGAAGTTGTGTAAGTTCCTGTCGCACTCTCAAACTTGAAACATAATGTGGTCTCTAACAGTTTGTTTCCAAATGCTACTCTTCCCTGCAATGCAAACAATCCGAATTGAGAATTATCAAATATACACTTCACATTTACATGTAGCTGCCACATAAATGTTGTATTTTAAAAGACTGTCTAATGTATGTACAACATAGATTATAAATCATTCATTTGTTCAAAATGGTGAAACTTCATAAATTCCGTGTACATGTAACTACATAGCATTTAAATCATTTCCTTATTTCAGATCTTTATTTACCTCCCCACTAACAATCTCATGTTGTCAGAGACTTGCATAAAAATGCACCAAATATCACCTTTAAGTTACCAAAATGAACACTTACATTATTGATGTCGTACTTGACTGTTGGCACTAGTTCCAAAAGCCATGCTGGCAATCCACTTTTGACCTCTTCTTGTCTAAATCAAAGACACAGAGATCTTGAGAACATATTTCACACATAACTGCTATCATGAAGCAGACTTGTAAGATTGTTCATGTAGCACACTCCCTCTCGAGGTGTGAAGTGGTAACTTACTTAGAAATTGCAGGGCAAATAACTGTATACATTACTGTGCAGATAATAACAAATATTCACAACCATCAAAATTAATTAAACAATTCATCTGTTAACTTATCAAGATCACAGTATAGCAAATATGATGTTTTGGATTCTTCAGGAGTGCAATTACTCACCCCTTCTCAACATCTACTTTTGGTTCAACTGCATGGGTGGCTATATTCTGGGCTGATTTTGCAGCATCTAGTACCAATGTATAAGATAAGTCATATTAATTTCTACCACAAATATGAATAATTTAAGACTGGATTGTGACAACGACGGTGGCGCAACCACAGCTGCTGCTGCTGCCACCACCACAACAATGGCGTCGACGTAAACAACAGCAACGATGACGATGAAGATGATAATAATGATGATTCTTAGAATGACAACCACAATAAAACAAGCTTTTAAATCTTGTAACCATCTCTTACCTCCATATCTTTCAACTCTAAAAAGTTCCTCAAGTCTGTTGTATAAACGTGACCTGAAACATGACATGCGTAGAGTTGCTTAGAGCTTACTGGTCATTATGTCTATTGAAAAACCAACATATGACTTAAATTTGACAGTATTACCCTAAGCATTTAATTATTCTTACCTGTTGTAGACATGGTATTCTAAGCCATTTAGCCACACAACAAGACGCTGCTTTACATCAACCTCTGTTTCAAAACATTAGAACAAAATCTGCTTAGTTCACAAGGTAGAATGTAGCACACTCCATAAAAATTAACTACTAAAAGATAATTTTTATTTGTTAATTAATTCAACATTATGAAGTGTCACTCAGATTCAACCTCTTGAAATTTTGCATACAATTTGCAAAATTAGTAACAAATCGTTTTTTATTTTATGACAGAGAATGTTTAGTTACTTTGACTTTTGTCCAATTAAAAAAAAATTAATTTGAACACATTACAAGTGTTATTGACGTACGTGTAGGCAGTATTATGCCCTCAAGTTACAATTTAATTTCATAATTATTAATATCTTAAGCATAAAAGAAATGATCCGTTCTTTGAGCTACAGTTGTATGTGACTGCTGTTTTAATTCCTTAGCTGTGACAGAAAACACATGAAAAATACCAACCTATATCTGATGGTACAAGTTGATACGGCTTCTTTGACAGAGATGGGTTGTATGGCAGCCAATACTTGAAGATTGCTATTCCATCAATAACTCTAAAAGAAAAACCACCATTATATGCATGCAGCTAAGTAACATTGTTATGTAATGTTTAATTAAGACTTGATAAAACACGAGCTGCGAATTTATTGAACGGCTTCAAAATCTTACGATGTAGATCAACTCATTCTTGCACTTATATTTAGATTTGGGGTTATTTTGGTCTAGAAAACTGGACGTAAAGTTTAGCCGTGTCTTTATCAGATATAAAGACACTCATTAAACATTAATTTCTTCTATATATCCTCTATGAATTATTAATGAGTTTTTGAAGAGAGGTTTTAGATCTATATCTCAGCCTTGTTAGGTAACACGTATACTGTCTTTTGATATGAAACCTTGTCAATGTGTATCAAACCTTGTGTGTTAGTGCACATATAAAAGAAGTGTTTAGATGTTTCAGTACTGTTTGAACAGCATCATTTTCATAAAATATCATATGGCAAAGCTGCCTTTTTTCCTTGGTAATAAATTGTCATGATTTAATAGAAGGGCGGGGGGCTTTAACTTCCAGTTGGGGCTTATTTGAGGGGGATATTAAAAGAGGGAGGGGTGAAGAGATGTCTTAAGGTACTTTACTTACGTTATGTACCCTAACTGACATAAATTAATATGAAGTGGAGGAAAAATAACATAAAAATACAAAATCCAAGTGACAACGTCTTATAAACAACCACTAGGCTGAACATTATGGGTGGTCGCTTATGGGAGGTTTTACTGTGTTATGCTGTAAATAAGCGAAAGAAAAAATGAACAGTACGATGATTTGTTTGGCTTTCTAATACACCAAGCCAAGGAGCTCAAGAGCTGAATCTCTCAGTGCCAGTTTCTAGTTGTTTTGAGTCCTTAGGCAAGGAACTTTACTCTTACAGCATCTTCCTAACCCAGGTTAGCGGCTTGACAAAAATATTTAATATTTATCTCCAAGAGCTTATTTTCCTCAGCCAGATTATCGAGAGATAATCTCTGGAATGAATTTTCGGAATTGAGCCAAGGAGATACTTGGCACCTCAGCAGCTTTGAGAATTGCCAATCTATGCAACATACATATCTCCAGAATTCAAAATTTGAATGGCCTGAACCCTCGCAAAACAGAATAAGGCTTGTAATACAGGTTTGCTAGAAACAGCTTTAGCTTTCTTCAGTCAGTCTATCCACACTGTAATGTGAGCAGTCAAGTAAAATTCAGTACAGAATATTGATTTGTGATGTTGTGACTGTCTATAGTATTAATGCCATTCAGACAGTTTTCTCCGTTTCGATGAGTACAAATGCAGGCAAGATGATCTGCCATAAGATTTCGAAAATAAGCACTTGGAGTGGGCTGATATTTGCCCAGTGTCCCTTTCAGATGGGCTTATTTTGGCCAAAGCTTATATACAGGATGAAGGGGATGACTCATATTTTGATGGAAATTTGCAATAATAAATTAGGTTTCCATTTTGATTTTGGTGCGTACAAGGACATGCTGAAACCCAAAACAAGTCGTACAACCATGAAACAAACACATTTACGGGTCTCTGAGCATTCTATCAAATAAAATACAAAACAAGCTCTGCAATAGGGACTTATGATCAGAAAAGTTATATTTTTCTTTAAGAGCTATTAACTACTTCTAACCCACCGATTAATTTCTGCACATGATAATTGGACAAAATGCATCACATGGTACAGAATCAGACAATGGATATCACACAACATACCCGTCCGATTTGATATCCATCGCCTGATTTTATAGACAAGTACAAAACAAATGAACAGTCACATTTTCAGGTCCAACTTTTTTATAAAATCACAGTGTTAAAAAATTAAGAAAACCAGTGAACTTGAATTTATTTCAACCACAGTTACACTGTGATTATCACTGTAGGTTTTTTTACTATATTTTACCAGTGATAAAGTATGTTGTAGAAATAAATCAGAGGGTTATAAAATAAATAAACCCCTTTCAGGCAGGCTGGTATATTGGAGGATAATGCCCTTGGCCAAAAGATTGTTCTCAAAATTTCAAAATATTTCTTTTTTTTTTTCAGACAATCTTTCAGCCTCTGGCATTATCCTCCAATATACCAACTTCCTGAAGGGGTTTATTTACTAAATAAAAGCACATAGGCTTGTAATCTGAAGGGCTTATTTTCAAAAGGACTTTTGCATCTGAGATTTGGAAACAAATCTTTAATGTCATAATTTTTTCTGGAGGGGGGGGTGGCCTTTTTTGGAATTTTACAGTATTTTACATTCTAGCCCCATGGCTATTGATTCAGGCTGAGAGACTTTTATATCCCTTCATCCCTTTGATGGATAGGAAGACTCTTGTGTCAACTGCCATCCAAACAACTAACTCTGAAACACAGCAGTGCTTGCTAGTAAGTAAGTGAAAAGAACTATAACATACCTAAAGCTAAGATCTTGAGTAACATACACAACGTCCCTGAACATGATCTTCCCAGATAATATGGAGAAGGAAAAAGAGCCTGTGGATTCACATATAAATTATAGACAATTAAAATTAAAAATACTATGGTCGTAATCGGGTATAATAAATATTTAAATCAGGGTTGACGCTGATTAAAATGATTAAATGCAAAATGTTTCTATCACTTCAGTGGCCTTTATCAGTTAAAATCAGATTTTAACTGATGAGGGCCACTGAAGCGATTGAAACATTTTTTATTTAATCCTTTTAATCAGCGTCAACCCTAGTTTCTATAAAATTAATATAACTACAAAAATTTATTTCAAACTATGCACAGGGCCTCACTAAAGCTTTCCTTAGAATTTTGTTTTAAAAATTTCATTTTGAAGTTTTTAGTGTCAGGGTACCAAAGGGTGTTCCTTGGACTGTCTGGAACCTTGAATAAAACAGTTTTTAAGTAAGTAAGTAAGTAAGTAAGTACTTTATTTAAACACATATCACCAATGAGCCAGGGGCTCGTTTAAAATTGAACGTGTATTCTAAAAAATTACAATATAAAAAATTTAAATATGATTATCTAAGCTAGACTATAAAATTTAAAAACTATATAGACAATAAAATTTAAAAATATAAACTATTTGATACAAAGATTACAGCAACAGTTGGCCTCGGTGGTCAGATTAACATTGTTCAGTAAATTTTTAAAAATTCTAAGAGAGGACGCTCCTCTAATGTTGTCCGATAGGTTGTTCCATAAACGTGAAGTTTTATAGCGATAAGAATTATGCAAATACTTTGATTTAAAGGTAGGCTGATTAAGCTTACAATAGCCTCTTAGATCATAATTGCTAGAACGCAATGAGAACAAGTCCTTGATGTAGCTTGGCCCCGTAATAAATATGGATACAGGTACCTACCTGTATGTTTTCACTTGTAGAGCCTATAATAATTTTGGACTTATGTCCAATGGAAGGAATGCCCTTCACACTGATAAAAACTTTGTAACTTTGAGTGTAACTTCCAGTAACAGCCCAATAAATATGTTTTAGCAACATTCTATAATTTCAATAAATTGCCCACTGGGTTATTGATATACTTATAAGACCACTGCTGGCCAGCACTCAGTTTAATAGCCAGCAGAAACCTCAAGCCAAGAGTATAATGTCTACTGTCTAGTGTTTCCTGTTAAAGTAAACATTATCCTCGGTTATGAAATTATTCAGTGCAATGGATCGTAGTGTTGCGGTGGCTAACTCTTTCTTGTCTTCAGGAATTGTTGGTTCGAGTTTCCAGAAAACCATTTCAAAAGTCGAACCAACAATTCCTGAAGACAAAAAAGAGTTAGCCACCACAACACTACGATCCATAATTTGTACTGGATTATATTGAACGGAAAGGCCCAAGACCACCAAAGGCCTTAGTACACTCTATGAATTGCCTACATAAACTTACCAATCTTAAAGTATTGTCCATTTTCAATGTACTTGAAATTGATCAGACGTGTAAGAATGTAGCCCATCAAACGGGAATGGTAGAACGTGATGTAGATTACCCACAGGCTAGCGCACAAACACGACAGCACTACAAAGACTAGTCCACCCTGGTCACTGTTACTTGTTGAAGTAGGATCACTCAAAGATGCAGTGTCTGGCGGCATAGTGCTGCTGATGTTGCTGCTGCTGTTATCCATATTCAACCAAAAGATGCTGATTTTATACTGTGTGTTATTATGGCTACAGGTTGTTTAGTAATCTGTAGTCACTGTTAGAAATAAACACTGGTAGTGCAGTTCAAGAAGTTTGGAATTTCCACAGCCGAACATTTCATGCTCCTCTTTTACCTTCGTGTGGCCAGCTGGGAGGTTTACGATCTACCGAGAAACACAGATTCAATTTTTTCAAGCGTTTCAACTTGTTGTCAGCTCAGCAGGACGCACTTAGCTTGATTGATAAACAACTGAAAATATTATATTTTTCTCCTTCGGCACTGTGCTAATTATCACGATAATAATTAAAACCATCAAGTTTAATGCAATCAAAATATCACAGAGAAAATTTCCAAGGTCAATCAAACTCCACAGCAAGCCCAAACTTGTATGCGATTTCACGCCTAATGAATAGAAAAGCAAGCCTATCTTCGCAAATGCTTCAATCGATGCATTCATTATCCATGCCCAATTATAATAAAAAAACTCACCGTTTTCTTGTTGTGTAGCTGTGGCTGAATTGTCCAACTATTCAACCCAGTGGGATCTTTCTTCACAAAGTGTCCGCATCTCGTGATTTTAACAAAAATTTTAGTGAAACGTTTGATACTTCAGGAAGCCATGTTGAAAGCAGAAGAGGCTAGGCTCAATCTCCCACGGTCACATTTAACAATTCAGTACCAGTCCCTTTGCAATCTTTCATCTTTCGAGCAGGAAATAAACGTTTTGAAGGAGCACCATCACGGACTTTGCTTTAGTAAAAACGTTGGTTAACTATAGCTAAGTACCTTTCGACTTATACCCGGAAAATGCCTATAGGACCAAGATGATATAAAGCAAATTGGTGAAAGGCGGGCATATTGTAATCAGCTTTAGTGATTTTTCACGTGTCCGACAAGAGTTTTAAAGTCTGCCCGACTTTTTCAATTTGAGATCAAACCATCTACATGCGAAATTAATGGTAACCCCCTTTTTTGGGCGTGGCCGAAGCTTATGCAGACCCCTAAAAGAGACTTTATATATGAATCGAGTAAATATAACGAATCAAACTTCTTTCTTTTTTGTTATTTCTTCGCGTGCAACCCTAAACGAGACCTTGACGGCTAAAAATAATGACATTTTGCCCAGAAAACCCTAAGCGAGACCAAAATCCCAAATTTACACCCCTAAGCGAGACGACGAGCATCCCCGTCCATTTTATATGGGAGTCCCCCCCCCCCCCCCCCCCCCGGGAAGACATCCAAGTTTCCACAGTTGAATCTGACTCAATTTCCATTAAAAACACCCCCGTAACAACTTGTCTTTACATGAACAAATCAGTGAAACCAACAATCTATTTCATTCATGCCCATTTAAGGGTGCGTTTCTTTGGGAAAATCCAAAATTGGATCATTGATCTCAGATCACACGGATACTTTGCTCCCAAAGAAACGAAGAATCCGAAAATGGATTTTTGCCATGACAACGGTGTAAACACATTTTGCACAGAACATAAAAATTTCAGGACAAATTTATTATCCGTCGAATGTATCCTAGCTAAATTCATTTCAGCATACAAAATCTTTCACAAAAATCACGCGACGAAATTGCTCTTCTTTAGCCTGGAGCACAATGTTGCACGAAACGCATCTGAGAGCGAAGAATGTTTGCAAAATGATCAATGCCAACTTCACTCGTGACAATTTCAAAAGGATACAACTTCCGTAGGCACACGGTGGCTGTTCTAGAAAACCTGCATCCAATTTAAAATGACACTTCATACTGATCAAGCTACCTTTCCTTTTATCGTGAATTATTTTTGTATTTTGATCGAAATAAGCGCCTGAAAACTTACCGTATGACCGTGTTTACAAAGAGCGAACCTGTATTTTCACAGCAAAGACCGCTGGGCCAATGTACTTTTTTCGAATCCTTTCCCAAAGAAACGCACGGATCATGAATCCTAAAAATCCGGATTTAGATATGATCTGATGTATCCACTCGGAGTGTGGATTCTTCAGATCATTGATCCGAGATTAATCCATTTTCGGATATAGGTAAAGAAACGCAAAATCTGTTTTTGGATACAAGAATCCGGATTTGGATTTTCCCAAAGAAACGCACCCTAAGTAAACAGAAATACTTATTTACTTCGTTTCATTTAAATTTCCGTCATTAACGCCGCTTAAATGTATAAAAAATACCTGCTTTAATGAGTTGTATGTCGGACGATTTCCTAAATCAATCGCGCTTTCCGGCATATCCAACCATAATTACAATTTAAATGCAAACCAAAATTGCCATCGATGAATAACACCAAAAACCGTCACAACACAAGAGTGGATCGAGATCTTTAATAAATTATAGCATTATCTGAGTTTTGTATACTCGAAATATTCAAAATCAATTGACCCCTTGTGAGGGTTTGCAACTGGATTGTACAGTAAATTAAAATATGGCCAAAATTAAGCATTGCTAATTTAGATAAAGGCACCAAGAAATATAATACTTCCCCTTCACACAACAAAACGCTTATTTAGAACCGGTTTATTTAATAATTAAGACTTTTCATTATCGAGAACACGTAAAATGAAACCACTAATGTATTAGCCATAAATTAATGTTTGAATACTTTGTTAAACAGGGGCTCTCTTTGTTGTAAACTCTTTAGCCGCGAGAGCTTTAATTAATCTGTACTTGTAGCCTTCCCTGCATTTTTGTCCTACTTTTATATCGTTAATTAAGCCATCGGATATGGCAATTGGACACGGGCTATATTGAAGAAACTATAAATAATGACGTGGATCAGCTTTTCAATAACAATTTCACACTTTTACAGGGTTCTTACTTTTAAGTTTTCCTTTTTTTGCAAGCGTTAGATCAGATTACTTTATGACGAATTTTTAGATGACACGCGAAACGTAATAGTTGACCTTAAGTAATAGGAAATATTAAAATTTGATTAAAATTTTTCAAATCGAGTGACAGTCCATCATTCTAGACAAATACTACATCGATGAAATGACGTTTCCATTAGCAAATATATTAGCACAAGGTCACAATCAAATCTCAGCAAAACTTCCTTGTTTTCAATTAATATAAATTTCGGGACTTGGCTTCACAACGGAGGTTATTTTTATACAGGCGACACTCAGATGGTTTAGTTCTGGCATACAACAAAGCAAGAAAATGACCACAGAAGTCAGTTATTTACTGGTAGCGTGCGTCCGATATACACTTATGGTGTTATTGTCGGTGAATATCGTTGGCAACACTTTTGTCGTCGTTATTTTCTTAAAAAGCAAATCGACACGAAAATGTTCCGACTTGCTGATTTTTAACCTCGCTACAGCGGATCTCTTGTTTGGAACTGTAGTTTTAGTTTGTAGCTTGGCCTTCCATTTTGCTGGCACGACGATCAATGATTTTTACTGTAAGATCACAGGCGGAGTTATTTATCTTAGTTGTGGTGTTTCGGTGTTTACACTAGCGGCAATCGCAATGGAAAGATATGGTGCAGTACTTAAACCCGTCCGTGCACGAGTTCGAATGCGCAACTTGACAAGAAACCGCAAAATTGTCCAAATCACATGGCTTATCACATTAATTTTTGTCAGCCCTTTAGTCGTCTTTCTGAAGAAGATAGAGGTCGCTGAGAACATGGTCGATTGTGGCTTTTTGCAAAATGAGGGCATGGCGGAGTTTGGGCGAATCTACGACGCTGTGGTGGTACTTGTTTTATTTTTTGTTCCGAACTGTTTCATGTGTTGTCTGTACGGAAGGCTCGTTTTCAAACTCTGGTGTGACAATCAAGCTCATCGCAAGCCGAGACTTGCATTGATGAATTCTCGCGATAAACTGACGAAAGTGTCTTTTGTTATTACCGTAGTGTTTACAGTATGTTGGACCCCGTATTACTTTCGAACGCTTTTGACTCTTGTGCTTGGCAGACACTTGTTAGTCTTGAGTTTAGTTATTTGTCGCATTCTAGTTGTTGTCAATTCTTGCGCAAATCCGATAATATATACTTTACAATGCGCTCGGTTTAGAAACCATTTAAGGCGTTTACTCGATTGTAGAAAAAAGATATCACCCCTTAAGACTTGAGCGCACGAATGTTACGTAGCAGAAATTTTCTGTACATTGACCGGAAGAGTCTAGCAACGATGCAAGATATAACTGACAGTAGGAATGCTTGATGCTTTTATATTCTTTTGCCTCTGTGTTTCAAAACAGCTTGATTTAGGTCTTTAGTTGTCATTGTGTGTATTTAAATAAAATGTCAAACATCAGTGTTTCCATGTTCTTTCTCAGGGACATCTGAGCTAAAATAGCCTGGGAGGGACAGTGAGCGCGGGAGCGCTCATGGGACTCTTTAGGCAAACTGTGCGCTCAAATGGCATGTCTTCCTGATGAACTCGGAATGTTCATGGGCGCAACTTATTAAGGTGAATAGTTATGGTTTTCCAGCATTTTCCAGCTCTTATACTTTGATGGATCAGTACTACCACTCTTGCCCTATCATTGGCTCACAAGTTGTGGTGATTTGCATGACATTACTGGTTACCATAGCAACAGAATAACCTGTTAAAAACACCCTTAATTCTAGCTTTAGGTGCTTATAACTCAAAAATAAGCTCGGCGACCCTCATTTTTTTATTATTGCATTATGATCAGCATGTCAAGATACAACATTTGTAGAGTTGAAAAAATATCTACGAAGCGGTTTCAGAGCCACCTTAAGTTATCAAAAATTTAAGTAAATGGTTCGAACCCATGAGTATCAATAGTTCGTACAGTTTGATCGTCAAGAGTCGAGTGACTCTGGAGATAACTTTCGCTCAGGTTGTCGAAACGTCAGTCACCAACAACGGTTCTTTTCAGAACTACCGTTCACGTATGCAGCTTTTTTTCCTTAAAGTTTCGTTTTGCAGGAACCGGAATTTTTATTTGGTTTTGAACCACCGCGTCCAAAGAGTTCTTACTTGCACTTTACTGGAGGATTCTTGATTGACTGTAAAAGTACTTGCTTCTGATTGTTTTTTTGCGCATCACCATCATTGAGTTAGCTTCTGAAATGATTTTCAATCAAAGGCAAATAGCGAAGGTCGATTCGAAGCTCAAAAATATCAGGCCTCAGACAGTTCGTTCATCTACAATGCGGGTATGGGAGTGCATTGCCGGTTTTCGCATTCAAAAGCTCTTTTTAGTCGGAGAGTGTGTGTATTACTACTTATTCGTTTTTGTTTAATTATCTTCATAGTTGCGATAAATTTGATATAAGCCTTCACATTGGTTGTTACGAGCGCTCGTTCGGGTGAACCGAAAATCATTAAAAACTCGAAAAAAATATGGAACTACCCGCAAGCAACTGGAGTGGAACTAGCCGCATGCAAGCAAGAGAAAAACTAGCCGCAAGCAAAGTGGAATGCTTCTAATTAAGCTGATTGTCCGATAATGCCAATAATAACAATTCTCGCAACTCAGAAATTCTGAGCCATGCATGTTTAATATTCAATAATTGGCTAGCTATTATATTGTTTACATTCCATTTTCATCGATCCACTGCGGACTGCATTTGATGCCAATTATCGCATCGGGATTTAATTTTTCACTGCGGACTGCGGACCACAGAGCTAACAAGTTTTGCAGTTAAAAAGTGGCCGAGTAATCTAGAATCGCTCCCAGCATTACCTCCTTGATTTCCCTAGATACGTGTAACCTTCATTGACCTGTGTTTCAATCATGTCAATGTGTAAATAAAGCCAATGCTAATTTTAAATAAGAAAATTATTCTGCATGGGGAAATGACGTTTACCTGGGGTGGTGCAACCGCAGCTATTACGTTTGTTAAGAAATGTTATAGCTCTTTTATACATTAGCTTTTCTAGAACTTCAGAGAGCCAGCCTAGTGTGGAGGAAAGATTCCGTGACGAGCCAAAAGAACGACTTGAAAAAGAAAACCTCTGCGTCGGATGCTAAAGCCAATAAGTCTTGACTGATATTCTATTGTTGTCAAAGAAGAATCAAAATCAAACAAACGCGTGCTATGGATGACATCGATGGCAGAAAAGAGATCGCAGTTCCTTCACCAATTCCTAGTAAACTGCAGGAGCTAATTTATGCTTTTCGTGAATCCAAGGCGCTATTCGCAGCCTGTGATCTGGGTATTTTTGATTTATTACACGAGTCCGATGCTCCACAGTCAGCAAAAGACATATCGTCAAAGATGAGTACCAATGTGGATGCTACAACACGTTTAATGGACACTCTGGTTGCTCTGGAATTGTTAGAAAAGACCAAGCAAGGTGAATCGTGCTTGTATTCCAATACCGAAATGTCGAGGCAGTTTCTGACCAAGTCAAGCCCCGATTGCTGTACCATCTTTTCGGTAATTTAGAAAGTGCAGTTCGTGAAGGATCGAATCAGTGGATGAGAGCCTTTGGTCAGCCGTCAGAAGATGTTTGGAAAGCTGCGTATAACACCGAAGAAGACCGCTTACGATTTCTGGGAGCCATGCATTCCACGTCACGCTATTCTTGTCACGCTGTGGCAACAGCATTTGACTTACGCGAGTTTCAATCCTGTTGTGACCTAGGAGGTTAGTATTGGTCAGGGAGAATCTTTTATTGGCACCCCTCCCCCCTCCCCCCTTTTTTGCTTTTGAGCATGCACTGCAAAGCCGCCAAAATAGCGACCCTGTATTGATCCTGACCATGTAATCTCCAGATTTTTCACACTGATCCCGAAATGATCCCCAAGTAGTTATCAGAACGGAATGCCATACGATCCATTCCGTTCGACCCAAATAATCTTGAAATAACTAAAATAAAAGACCACTCAATCCCTAAATCCAGCGTTCTAACCATAAGACCAGTGCATCTCTCGCTTCACCTGTGCATACACAGCCTTTGGCTGGCCAGGCTTTGGCCACCCGAGAGGCCGAATGATGGGGCTTCTTGCCTGCTCTGAATTGTCCGCTCTATCCAGCGAGAAAAATTTGTTCTCGGTGTCAAACATATTAACCTTTTATTGACCAAGCGTTTTCGGTCAGAATGGCTTAGATGTTTTCTTTTGTATGATTATGGGTTTCGATGCCATCTCAGTCCATAAACATACAAAACGCAAACTTGGCAAACATCCAGACATCTTGACCTCATGCACGCTTTGTCAGTTACCCATATGAGGCCCCCTGTTTTCTTTTACTTTTTTATTATTCATTTATTTTTTATTTATTTATTTATTTATTTATTTATTTATTTATTTATTTATTTATTTATTTATTTATTTATTTCAGGCACATAGACTATTTACAAAAAAAAACAAAAGATACTTACAAATTCAACAATAATTTTACAACTGCTTACAAATATGCTTATTATTATACTTACACTTCGAAAACTTCCTTACTTACTTTAATTTTTAACAATTTACAGTTACTTTTTCCGTTTTGTGGTACAATATACTTGTGGTTGAAACAAAATTTTCAATAAGAAGCTAAGTGTTAATAATACAGCAACAACAAATAAATAGTTAAAATATATGTGCGATAATATTTCGGGAGTGCGCGCTTTTTTTGCAGTAGCGATCTCTTTTAGAATTTCGAGTTTTCCGTCAACAGAAAGTAGAAAACTTTGAAAGTCTAAGACATCCCCGCGAAGGCTTGCGCAGAAAATACAATATTTGGCTGTAAGTAGACAATAATCAGGGTCTGGAAGGGGGGATCCTGATCCCACATTCCCACTCCTTTTTCACGCGAATCCCGCATCCCGAACTTTTTGTCGTCGTTTTCCCGAATTCCGCTTTTCTTTTCTCGAAAATTCATTTACATGTAAAAAAGGACTAATTTTGCATAAGATAATGAATTTAAGATGTAGATTTGCCCTTTTGGTTGTTATTTTGTTTTATGCGTGTTGTGCGACTACTGCAACATGGAATTAGCTCTTCACACCTCAGTACGGCATCTGCTTGAAACATTAACAAAATACCCTCTTGGTTTTGTTTGTGGATTACTTGACAGTTTCCATTAGATAACTGTTAACCAGACACACTCGGCACTCGCCTGGTTGATTCGCTTTCGCGGTCAGATCGTTCATCATTTAGGTGGTGAAAATTTCCCGAATTCCCAACAATCAGGCAAGAATTCCCGCATCCCGTGCCCAAATTCTGCTCAATCCCACTCCCCGAGAAGCAGTCAATTCCCGAATATTTTGCATTTTCCCAGATCCCACACGGTATTTTGGTCAAATCCCGGATCCCGAAAATACCCTTCCAGACCCTGAGTAATTTAGTACTCGCCAATGCTTGGTTCTGTCATGCCAGCCCCTGTTTTATGACTCAAATGAGTCTATGATTTTTGCACAAAGTAGGTTGTTATCTATTAAACCATGGTTTATATTAGAACCATCCTCAGACAAATCAAATAAATGGTGATTGCTACACTGTAAATCCTGAGCACTGAAAGAAAAAAAATCCAGTGGCTCATGTGGGAACAGGAATAATGGCATAGGTAAAAGGGACCATGCATAAATTAGACAGTCTCTTTATTTCCGTCCACATCTGCCTTCTTCCTTGTGTGTTACTGCCTCTCAAATTTGTGCATGCCACATTATCTGTGCCTGCCATGCAAGTTCATTTTCTCTTCGAGGGGACATTTTGGTTTGCGGTATTGGCCAATTTTTCATGTGGTCAGTATTTCGGTAATTTTAATCTTGAATTACGGTATTTACTCCAAACCTGCGGGACGGGGTTTTCTTTACGTTTCGGTCGACAAAATAGTCCGTACATAAACGTATCGTTGACTTTTTTCCGATCATTTTTAGCCGTTTCTGGTCGTTTCGGAAGCATCTTGAAACAGCCTTACTTTGTCACACATTTCAATCTACAATTTGAATGTTTTAACAACCAGGTTAAAGCCGTAGCATTGTTTCCACGGTCCCATCGCTCGTTTTTTTTTTTCTCTTTTTTGCCATCGCGTTAACAAATCCGCCAGCTATACAGGCTTAATAGGAAATTTCGTTATTTTTCCGAATTTTTTTGCGGTATTGCTATATTTGCCGAATGTTTTTGAGGTAATGCTTTGTTCAACAAACCGCCAATGTCTCCCTCCCCTTCCTCTTCTGCACGACATTTTATACGACATGTAGTGTTTACAGTATGTTGTTCCCCGTATTACTTTCGAACGCTTTTGACTCTTGTGCTTGGCAGACATTTGTTAGTTTTGAGTTTAGTTGTTTGTCGCAATGCGCTCGGTTTAGAAACCATTTAAGGCGTTTACTCGCTTGTAGGAACAAGATACCACTCCTAAAGACTTGAGCCAATATAATGTAACAGGAAATGAATGACAAAAAAAGTCTGATAAAAAAGAAACACATCTCATAGCATTTGCTTGTATAAATGCTTGATTTTCCAGCTTTGTTCTGAAAAAAGAGGTTGATTTTACGTCACTGCTTGTCTCCCTCTGAGTTTTGGAACTGGCCAGGTAAAAGACTTTCCCCAGCGGCTCCTCTTTTCGTTCCTTACTTTTCTTCGCCGAATTCTTTCCCGCAGTTTTGACTTTCCCTTGCCCCTACGCACTAACTTTCCCTTGGTAATCCGAGACGACCTGGGTTCTAGCCCTCTTGGTGTTATCGTTTTTGAACTGAAATTATGCGGACTGTAATATATGCAAAATAAACTCAACTAAGTGAAAAGCCCGCCCTTCAGTGTCGATGGGCAGCCGAGTCAAATTTGTGAAGAGGTTTCCAGGTCTCATTAGGACTATATTCACTACAACACGGGCTATGGATGGCAGAAAAGAGATTGTAGTTCCTCCACAAGTTCCTAATAAACTGCAGAAAATGATTTTCGCTTTTCGTGAATCCAAGGCGCTATTGATCGCTTGCAACCACGTGACAAGGCGGCCATGTTGGTGGTCAAAACAATAAAAAACTTTTTCGCAGAATTTGCATGATAAAAAAGTTTAGTTCCCAGCGGAGGAAAACGCTTTGTTGTTGTCCCCCAGCATGGCTGCCGTGACGTCAGTTGCAAGCCAGCAATTCGCAGCTTGTGATCTGGGTATTTTTGATTTATTACACGAGTCCGATGCTCCACAGTCAGCAAAAGACATATCGTCAAAGATGAGTACCAATGTGGATGCTACAACACGTTTAATTGACACTCTGGTTGCTCTGGAATTGTTAGAAAAGACCAAGCAAGATGACTCGTGGTTGTATTCCAATACCGAAATGTCGAAGCAGTTTCTGACCAAGTCAAGCCCCGATTCCGTTGATGGTTACATTAGGCACTCAAATAGATTGTTGTACCAACTTTTCGGTAATTTAGAAACTGCAGTTCGTGAGGGATCGAATCAGTGGATGAAAACCTTTGGTCAGTCGTCAGAAGATGTTTGGAAAGCCGCGTATAACACCGAAGAAGCCCGCTTACGATTTCTGGGAGCCATGCATTCCACGTCACGCCATTCTTGTCACGCTGTGGCAACGGCACATGATTTGAGCGAGTTTCAATTTTGTTGTGACCTAGGTGGTAAGTATTAGTCAGAAAGAATCACTTATGTCACAAAATAAATGGAAAGTAACGTTAAAAAGCTATGTATTTAATAAATCAAAGTACCCGTAGCACTGTTTTAAATTAATTCAATAGCAAATTGTGCTCGAAGCATATTTTATTAAAAAAAATTCGTGCATAGGGCTGCGGTCCAAAAAAAATTCTTGCACAGGCAATGGGTCAAAAAAAATTTCTTGCAAGCCAAAAATTCCCCTCCCCCCCCCCCCCCCCCCTCATCAGTTTTCTAATGGTCCGTCCCTAAAGCTGGACAATCAAACCCTTCAGCAACACATATATACCAATATAGTTCATATCAGTGAGTACCCCTGGGGCAGCAAGTGGGGGTGACAGAAAGTCTAAACGGACCTAATAAATTTGGCGAAGAAATGTATGTACTTTACTTTGCTGAATTTTTGCCGGATTTGCCGAATTTTTTTCACCTGAGGGTCTCCACAGATGCAACCAACCCTGTATTGATCCTGACCCTGAAATAATCTCCAGGCCCCAGTTGTTCAAAGGGTGGATAACGCTATCCACCAGATAAATCGCTATCCAGCGGATAAGTGTTGGTAAGACAAACTAGACTATCCATTGGATAGTGATTTATCCGGAGGATAGCGTTATCCACCCTTTGAACAACTGGGGCCAGATGTTTAATTCACACTTATCCTGAAATGATCCCAACGTAATTTTCAGAACAAAATGGCATGTAATCTATTGGATCCAAAATAGTGATCTTGAATTGACTAAACTAAAAGACCACTCAATCCCGAAATCCAGCATTCTAACCACTAGGCCTGTGCATCTCTCCCTTCTCCTGTTCATACACACTTTTTACTAAATGGCTTTAGCTCTGTGAGCAGGCAAGATGAACTATAATTGGCTACCTGAGCGGACAAGATGGGGCTACCTTGTCTGCTCTGGATTGCATTTTGACTGCTACAAATACTCCTGCAAGAAATTTTTTCTGTTCTCGATGCCAAAAATTAAATTTTTCATTGTCCAAAGCATGTTTGGTGAAGATGGCCTGGATTTTGGCCTCATTTCTTTTGCATGATTATCCATTATGGCATTTCAGACCATGCACAGACAAAAAAGCAAGCTAATTCCCTTATTACCTTCTCCATTTTCTCTTCCCCTCCAATCCATCATCTTCGCCCTTCTGCATCTCCCCTTCCACCAGATATATGTTACAGGTCAAATTTAAATTCAGGTTAAATTATTTTTAACCTAGGTTATTTTTTTCAACCTAGGTAAAATTTAGGATTATTATTAGGGTTAGGGTTTTGTATTGGAGTCATATATTTTAAAAAATAGTGGTTCACCCAACGTTTCCTATGTGGCAAAGTGGATAAGGGGTTGGACGGCAAATCTGGAGGTTGAGAGTTCAAATTCTAGCAGTGCAGGTAAAAAAAAGATGACACTGCCTAGGGGGGATAATAGCAGATGGTAGGAAAGGGTAAGTAAGATGGTGGAGGGGGTTCAGAGACATCAAGGGAGGGGAGGTATTTTAATTTAATTTTCTACTTATTAACCCAGTAAAAAATATAAACTACATGTAGGTTAAAACAAAAATAACCTAGGTTGAAAAAAATGACCTGAAGCTAATTTTGACCTGTAACATACATGCCATTTCATGTTGGCATGCTCACAGTCACTGTTCCTTGATTACAATTTTATCTCCAGGTGGAACAGGAGCTATGGCATACACTCTGTGTCAGTACTACCCTAACATGAAGATTACAGTGTGTGAATTACAGTCAGTGGTGGACCTTGCCCATCATTTTCGTCCATCCTCAGAAGAGTGCCCCAATCAAGCAAATGTTTCTTATGTGGTGGGCAATTTCTTTAAGCCTGATCTGCCAACAACTGATTTGTATACACTGTGCCGCGTTCTGCCTGATTGGCCTGAGGAAAAGGTGGATTTGATATTTTCAAATGTCTTCAAGTGTTTGCCATCAGGTATTTAAAGTTTCAAGTAAATCAATATTTCTTGGGCCACTAATGTAGTAGGAAGGGTATTTTTTGGAGGGGGCACCCCTTGTTAGAAGACCTAAACCAACTCAAACACTGCGATAATAATAATAATAATAATAATAATAATAATAATAATAATAATAATAATAATAATAATAATAATAATAATAACAATTAGCCCAAATTTCAGCTTTTTTTCTCCGGTTACTTTCTCCTGAGTAAACAGCTGAAATTCAGGCTAGGGCGTGCAAAGGTTGCTTTGTGCACAGAAGTCCATGTAGCTGTAGTTCTTTGTCAGCCTAAAGTACTAGGTAATAAGTTGATTTATTCTGTTCTTGTTAGGTGGTGGTCTTCTCATTGCAGAAAGGCTCTTGAACGAAGACAAAACTGGACCTAAAAGTGCTCTTCTGCAGTCCCTCAACATGCTTGTGCAGACCCATGGCAAGGAACGAACAGCAACAGAGTACAAGCAGCTCTTAGAGAAACAAGGATTTGTCGATATTCAAACAAAACAACTTGAATCTTCAGGATTAGGTGCCATTTTATGTAGAAAGGCTTGAAGTAACATTGCCCTGCTGGCTGCAAGAATTTGAGTAAGTGGGCTAAAACGCGGATGCCAGCTAGGGGGGGAAATTTGGATTTTTATTTCTCTCAGATACCGGAAAATGCATTTAAAATTTAAAATTAAAAAACTCAAACGTTCAGTGCTTAATTAAACTATTGCTTAAAACGCAATATTTTTCCAACAGTACAAAATTATTAAACATTTCGGAACCCGACAATCAAATCCAGATAAAACAATATTATTTGCTCCAGTTCAGTAGTTCAGGCATTAGCCTTCAAATAAACCAGAGTGCAACGATTTTCCTTTAACGCATTTCAACTCAACGGTGTATAAACGATGCGTCAATCAAAATGAAAATAAACAGCAACTTAACTTTAATGTGACTCCGTAGTTATTGCGGGCGCACTTGTCGATGACAAACTTTAGGTTATAACTTTTTACGCTTTGACGCGATGGCTGTGAAACTTTAAGAAAATGTTCACCCATCATTCGGTAAGTAATGTATGCAGTAAGTAAGTAACGTAGTGCCCCGTAGATGGGAAGTGTAACTTGAATTGTAAGATATTAGGGTTGTAGTGTGAGTAATTAGCGATGTAGTATAATTAAGTAAGTTAAGTAACGTATTGTAAGTAAGTGTTGTTTTTGTAAGTATAGAAATTAATTATGACGTGTCTTTTTAAAGCGATGTATTTCCACTTGATGTATGTAATGTGTTGTATTTAAGTGATGTATCTTGTAAGTCTTGTAGTATGAAGGTAAATAAAATCTTTGTTTTTGCCAAAAAAAAATGAAATTCGATTTTGCATCCAGAAAAAAATCTTGCCGATAGTTTTTTGCTAAATTTGTGGAATCATGCAGCTTATATTGACTTAATACATACCATAGCCAAGTTTCAGGAAAATCGTTGGAGTAGAAGAACGGAAAAATTAAGGTCATCTAAATTCAACTCTAACATTTTACTGAAAGTTTCTATACTTGATGCTCGAAGACGAAACAAGCCACGAACCCAATTTTTTGTGAGAAGCCTCTCCAACGCTTGCTGAATCAGAGTGCCTAACCGATTGTTTTATCCTCTAGTTCTGTGAACACAATAAAATGCTCGAAAACCTGCTCAAACCTCCAAACCTCGAAAATTATAAAGCCGTTATGTGTGAAACTCCTACGCAAATTTCAAGGTTCTGTTATATTTTTTCATCGATTTTTGCTGCTGTACCGTGCTGTGAATTGGAGAATAGTCGTTGGGATTAGACACTCTAATTCAGCAATCAATCTTCTCTAAATAAAATGGCAATTAATTGTAAAGAGGACTTGAGTGTTTTTGTTTAGTTTCTAACTGTTTAATGTCCTGTCTTTACGGAAAGCTCATTTTCAAATTCTCATCGCAAGTGGCAAGCCAAGGATTCTTGATTGACAGCAAAATTGCTTGCATCTGATTGGTTTTTTACGAGTTGCACTGAGTTGGAAATGATTTTGAATCAAAGGAAAATCGAAGGACGAACTTCAATGCACTTCTGATCTGAACTTGACGCTTAAACTGCAGTTAGTTTATCTGCAATGAGTGAAACCCAGTTGTAGTTAAAACAAAAAAAAAAACGATTTTTGGCCAAGGTAACAAATCGTTCTTCCTATGAGGTGAATGCAAGTGGCCTCAAAACTTGCGCCAACCATGTTCTTTTTTCGCTTCGTTTCATTTGGGACAACAAGCTTACAGCATTCTAGCAGACAACGAAAAATTATAAGCCCAGCTTAAACGAAAGATGAAACGACGGGTGATTTGGACGAATTTGTGACAGGATCTTTACAATGTAAATTCCACCAGAAGCTCAGATTCCACACTGCAGAGCTATGATTTCAAAATCGGTGAGTTTTCGTTTTATTAGAAAAACTATTTCAATGAATTCCTCCACTGCGTTGCACTTGGTGTATTTATTTAGCTTATAAGATATAGAGCCATTTTCGAAAAAAGTTTTACAGTCAGAAACAGACGTTAAGACTAATTTTCCACAAAATTTGTGCAGCAAAATTAACGCTGTGCGCGTGCAGTCGAGCAAGAATGACCTAAGCAGCGCTGTTTATGACGAAACGATCGAAGACGGTTTCCATGGATTTGTTGAGAAAACTGCATGAATCACATGCTTCAGCTATCGGTGCGGTTAGCATTGAGATTCGGAGCAAGAGAATTGTGATATTTCTCAGTCAAACCGAAGAGAAAATTTCCAAACCGAGAAACTAAACTCAGAAAACGATTCAGAGAAAGTTGTTATTGTCGCTCGGTGACAAAAACTGCAGTGAAAACGCGATGGCGTACTGTGTTAACCGTGAGAATGAAGGTGACAGGAATCGCCTCTTAATAGGACAATCAAGATCTAAAATACCAGTCCACAGGGCAAACAGTTTGAACAGCGACATCGGAAAAAGTTCCTCGTCAAAGGAAGAAGCCGATAAAAAGCAGCGCATTCAAAAGGTTCAAAACAAACAGCCATCACGGATTCCGATCGCGCTTAGTAGAACAAACAACAAGACTGACAAGGACAAATTCCCCAAGAATGGGATTTCTGCAACCAGTAAAAGACCTTTGGGAAAAGACTCGGGTATTGTCATGTAACCTATTAAATAGTTGATTTTATTTGATTGAAAGAGTAATATAATTGTGATGTTCCTTTCCAGCCGTTCTGGTGTTATTGTGTGAACAAAGTTTATAAACTTTTAGTTTCGAACTTTTTTTTTCACCGTATGCCATCATCAGAGGGCCATATATTTCTTAGAGACAATCGGCAAATAGGCTTAAAAAAGTTAAAAAGAAGAGCTGGAATACTTTTACGTGAGGGTCTGAAGAATCGACAAAGCAAGTTGAAGTGCCTTTAAAAACGAGCCACTGATTTTCAATTTCTTAAATCTAGTTTTTTATCTCAACAGGTCACCTACAAGCTAAAGAGGTACGAGGAATTAAACAAACAGCAAGTATTACAACTACTGCTAATGCAGCTAAACGTAGCAAATCTGAGCGTCATGCCACACAATCGACAACGCCTTTGACGCGAAGAACACCAATAAGACAGGTCACGCCACTGAATACGAAACAGGTAAGCTTAAATAACACACTAACAGTCATGCAAATAAAACTTGTTGTTGATGTTGATATTCACTGCCTTTTCTTCGTACTTACAGGTAACAGTATACCGTAAAATTCCGGTTATAAGCCCTGGGCTTATACAACTTCGTAAGGGGTTTTGGGTGGGCTTATAACCGGATGGGCTTATATCCGGGGGAGCTTATAAGCGGAACAAAAAAAACGTTTCGAAACGAGCCACGGCAGTGTTGATCGAAATACGTTTTTAAGTTAAAAAGTCATAATAAAGCAGCATTTAGCCCTGTTCAGTACTGTCATCCAGCAGAGGGGGGCTTATATCCGGGGGGGCTTATAACCGATGTATTTTATTGTTTCCAGGTAGATGGGCCTATAACCGGGGAAGCTTATGAGCGGGGGGGCTTATAACCGGAATTTTACGGTAGACCAACATACTATATTGGACTCGAGCCTCGAAAAAACATAGGCCTTTATCAAGAGAAAAACGCGATTCAACTGTGAGGACATTTTGTTCGATGATTGCTGCTCAACCACATCCCCCCTCCCTTTCCCATCTCAAAGTCCATGCAATTTTAGCACCCGTGGAGCTCTTTAGTGCAGTGCTACAGCTTATCCCGGTTTCCGTAGCATGAAGCGACTAAGATACTAAAATACATTAGACGGCGTGAAAATTTAAAACTGGTATTCCCTAAGTGCTTTTCACCCCACCCCCATAAATCAGTGCTATGCAGAGAGTCGCTTTTTGTTTTTAAAAGATCTTTAAACCAAAGAGTTATCGATATTATGCCCTATTATTCTTACAAACAGGTCTCCAATTATGTGAAAGAATCACGTGATGAAGACACCAAAGTGCAAAGTGAATCTGTTCGAAGTAGAAATGGAGTCTCCACCAGTTGCGAGAAGAACCATAAGAAGGAACTGGAACAGCTAGAAAAGGAAAATTACGAGATAATAGAGGAGCTTCAACAGTGGGTTGAGGATGGAGACCACGAAAACAAAACTTTGGAAGAGATAATTGAAAAAAACAACGATGAGAATGTGAAGCTCTTGGTTCAGATCAGTGTCATGAAGAAGGAAATGAAAGCTTTGGAGAAGAAGAATGAAGCTCTTCAGACTGAACTGGATATGTTGAAAACTGACTTTAAGAGTCTAAGCTTCCAAGTAGATGCTTTGGAAAAGGAAGTAGCCGACTTCGAAACTGGTGAGCTGGACTATAAAAAGCTGAGGGATGAAACTTCGAGTCTAATAGACCAGCTTGAGATTCAGTTAGACACGTTTATAAACGAAAACGCCATGATAATCATCGAGAAGGATAACGAAATTAACGAACTTAAGAAACAAAAAGACCAGCTTGAGGACCAGCTAGCGTCGTTAACGAAGGAAGACGTCCGAATCATCTCAGACAAGGCAAAGATGGTAGAGATTGACGACGAAAAGTCCACGATTATTAACCAACTTGAGGATCAGCTGGCGCCACTGAAGAAAGAAAACCCCAAAATGATCTTCTTAAACGAACGACTTCAAGAGGAAAAGTTGAGGGCTTTTGACCACTTCAAGGATCGGCTAGCGTTGTTTACGGATGATAACGCCAAAATCATCTCAGTGAAGGACAAAGAAATAAACGAAATTAAAAATCAAAAGTCGAGGGCTATTGACCAACCTGAAAGCGAAAAGTGGAGTATTATTGGCTAATTCAACGATCGGCAAGCGTCTTTAATGAACGAAAACGCCAGAGTCATCTCAGGGAAGGATGAAGAGTTGAACAAGATTCAATGCGAAAAATCAAGCATGTTTGATCAATTTAAGGATCGGTTAGCGATGTTCATGGATGAAAACGTCAGAATCATCTCACAGAAGGATGAAGAGTTAAACGAACTTAAAGAGGAAAAGTGCAGGTCCATTTGCCAACTTAAGAATCAGCTGGCTAAGCTGAAGAAAGAATTCCATCATGAAAACAGAACTGTCAAAGGTATCAGACAAGGATAAAAAAGGTTGGCTGAACTCCAGCAACAAATTGAAAACTTGAAGGAAAAGAAAAACTTGACTCGATCCGAGTTGGACATAGCTTATCGCAGTTTAAACCTCACAGATGGCAGGACTAAAAAATTGATGAAAGAGTTAGAAAATGAAAAGTTTGACAAAGCTAATTTCAGGGTGGCTCTGGGATTCTCCCAGGATAATAATTGTGTTGTTAATGAGAGAGTGCGCGCTAGGGAAACAAGAAAACTTAAGAATCAACTTGCAGGGATGAAAAGTTTGAGGAAAAAGAAACCAATGACTGTCTTGAATAAAGGAGAAACTCCGACATTTTTTCTGAATAAAACTCGTTCCGTCAATGGGAACAAAACTCAAGCTGGTATACAGCTTAGTGGAGAAAAGCTATTGTAAATATTAATTTTATATAGAAGGAGTGTAACATTCAAAATTGTAAATATGACATAAGGTATGTGTCTTTGCTCTTATTTCCTAGCTAGAGAGAGTACAGAAACCAGAGTTGATGTAAATTGTTATTAACACATATATTTTAAATATAATAGATATATTGGCAACTTGTATGACTCTATTGATGAATCGCCTCATTACAGCAAGAATGTGGACTTGGGCAAAGTCCAATTTTTTTAGCACTTTCTTGTTTTGAACAGAATTCTGTGAATCGCGGACTTTCAAATTGGACTGGGCCAGAGTCCACATTGTTGATGCCGATTAAAAGAAAAGTGAGCTCTGGGTACAAGATTGTTCATAATAGGCTAGTTTCTATAGTTTCTAGAAAATTCAAATTATTCCTCTGAACCTCAACTTAATTCTTTCGTAGTGATCAGTGGCCGACGTTCTTTAGAAACCTTCCTTTGCAACAAATTGATAGCTAAGAGCAACCCCGCTTAAGCAATCAATCCTTTCGGCATAAAATGGCATCTAATTCTGGAGAGGACTTAAGTTGTTTTGTTTGAATATCCACAAATCCTTGTTTTTCTAAAAGCTGCTTGTATTCTGTTGCTGTGCGTTCCTTGCCGTGAAGCTGCACAAGCATGTTAAGGGACTGCAGAAGAGCACTTCTAGGCCCAGTTTTGTCTTCATTCAAGAACTTTTCCGCAATGAGAAGACCCCCACCTAACAAACACAATAAATTGAACATCAAGTAAATACAACCATTATAATAGGTCCGCAATGGGTGCAAAAGGACTAAAGCCACATAGCCATCTGAATGCATCCCACCCATGCAGGAATTGCACGGCTGTCACATGGTGTGAAAATAACAGGGTCTGGGTTCAAAAACCATGTTTTCACACCTTGAAAAGTTGACAAAATTATCTTGTCCAATTAATTAATTTATTCGTCCAAATTTGTCTTTTGGCCAATAATTTTTTTAAATATGGCTTCTTTTTTGCACTCAAAAAATGGACATTGAACAACAGTGAAAATAAATCCCAGAAAATGCCCATACCCACCCCAAGGAAGGTCATTAACAAATCTGGGGATGGGGGATTTCCAAAGCAGAAGTTTTAAAAGGAATGTATCAGGCTATACTGGAAGTATCCTTATGGGAGACAAGTTGACATGTAGCCATACCCATTACATATATTATTAGCATCAGGCCCTCTTTTATTATATTAACCCAAGGTAGCTTTTAGTACCTGATGGCAGACACTTGAACGCATTTGAAAGTATCAAGTCCACATTTTCTTCAGGCCAGTCATGCAGTATGCGGGACAATACATACAAATCAGCCTTTGGTAGATCAGATTGAAAGAAATTGCCCACCACATAAGAAACATTTGCTTGATTGGGGCAATCTTCTGAAGACGGACGGAAATGATGAGCAGAGTCCACAACTGACTGCATGTCACACACTGTGATCTTCATGCTAGGGTAGTACTGACACAGAGTGTATGCCATAGCTCCTGTTCCACCTGGAGATATGAGAATTATTGCAATCAAGCAGTTGTGAGCATTCTCGCTAACATCTAATCATTGGCCCAGGTAGGCAGTTTTGGAAGGAGGGAGAAGTGAAAAGGGGAGTGGGGGGGGGGGGGGGGGGGGGAGAGAAAATGGATAGAGTAACGTGTACTGGCACTTGATCAGCCTATTTAATTAAAGCCTGCACATTTTCGTCATCACCTAACCAGCAGTAGGGAGCAGGGGTGGCGCAATCTGAGAGTGCTCACCTCCCACTAATGTGCCCTGGGTTGGATTCCCAGAACAAGCCTCATATGTGGGTTGAGTTTGTTGTTGGTTCTCCTCCTTGCTCCCAGGGTTTTTCTCCAGGTTCTCTGGTTTCCTCCCTCCACAAAAACCAGCCCTTCTAAATTCCAATTCAATCAGGGAACAGTGGATGAACAGCTGCTTCGTGTAAACGCAAATACAAATTCCCATTATTATTATTATTATTATTATTATTATTATTATTATTATTATTATTATTATTATTATTATTATTATTATTATTTTAACAATTATTTGCCAAAGATAGGCAGTTTTTTTAATGACAAATAAAAATAGGTCAAAAGGAGAAAAGGGGCAAAGACCAAAAATATTCCTAAAACTTCTTTCATTGCAAAAAGAGATTTCTCTTATCTACTCCCCTCTAGCCACAGTAAGTTTACTGTTGTAATCAGTACCTACCCCCCAAGTCACAACAGGATTGAAACTCGCTCAAGTCATGTGCTGTTGCCACAGCGTGACAAGAATAGCGTGACGAGGAATGCATGGCTCCTAGAAATCGTAAGCGGGCTTTCTCGGTGTTGTACTCAGCTTTCCAAACATCTTCTGACGGCTGACCAAAGGTTTTCATCCACTGATTCGATCCTTCACGAACTGCACTTTCTAAATTACCGAAAAGATGGTACAACAATTTATTTGAGTGCCTAATGTAACCATCAACGGAATCGGGGCTTGACTTGGTCAGAAACTGCTTCGACATTTCGGTATTGGAATACAAGCACGATTCACCTTGCTTGGTCTTTTCTAACAATTCCAGAGCAACAAGAGCGTCCATTAAACGGGTTGTAGCATCCACATTGGTACTCATCTTTGACGATATGTCTTTTGCTGACTGTGGAGCATCGGACTCGTGTAATAAATCAAAAATACCCAGATCACAGGCTGCGAATAGCGCCTTGGATTCACGAAAAGCATAAATCAGTTCCTGCAGTTTACTTGGAACTTGTGGAGGAACTACAATCTCTTTGCTGCCATCCATAGCCCGTGTACATGTTGTAGTGAATATACTCCGAATCAGACGGGGGAACCCCATCACCAATCTCACTCGGCTGGCCATCGATAGTCTTTCAGATGCAGGAATCTTTTGCCTGAATCACTGCCTGTTTGATGTAGAAACAGCCTGCAAAACGATCAATACCACTCCAGAAAACCAATGCAACCAAAAGAAGCGAAGGACATGCACAAATCACGTTGGACACGTTTGTAACGCAATATTTTTCTTTTCCTCTTTGTGCAATTCTTGTCACCAGACCTCATCGTTTAGTTTCGTCCGATCAGTGGATTTTGTCCAATGTTCAGCCGGCGAAGGGGATTTCCTCGTGTTGTTAGAACTCTATTTACTACACGGGCTATGGATGGTAGAAAAAAAATCATCGTTCCTCCAATAATTCCTAGTAAACTGCAGGAGCTGATTTATGCTTTTCGGGAATCCAAGGCGCTATTCGCAGCTTGTGATCTGGGTATTTTTGATTTATTACACGAGTCCGATGCTCCACAGTCAGCAAAAGACATATCGTCAAAGATGAGTACCAATGTGGATGCTACAACACGTTTAATGGACACTCTTGTTGCTCTAGAGTTGTTAAAAAAGACCAAGCAAGGTGAATCGTGCTTGTATTCCAATACCGAAATGGCGACGCAGTTTCTGACCAAGTCAAGCCCCGATTCCGTTGATGGTTACATTAGGCACTCAAATAAATTGTTGTACCATCTCTTCGGTAATTTAGAAAGTGGAGTTCATGAGGGATCGAATCAGTGGATGAAAACCTTTGGCCAGTCATCAGAAGATGCCTGGAAAGCCGCGTATAACACCGAAGAGGACCGCTTACGATTTCTTCGGGCGATGCATTCCACGTCACGTCATTCTTGTCACGCTGTGGCAACGGCATTCGACTTGAGCGAGTTTAAGTGCTGCTGTGACTTAGGGGGTAGGTACTGATTGTAAGCTGTTTGTTCCTGTTGCCGGATTCCTAAACAAGACCTAAGCGACTAAAAATATTGGCATTCTTTCTTGAACACCCGAGACCAAAAATATCCATAATCTGGGAATGGGGGAGGGGTGGGGGAGCACAGGGTGGGGGCTCCCAAATGAAAGGGTCGGGGATGCTCATCGTCTCACTTAGGGGTGTAAATTTCGGATTGATGGTCTCACTTGGGGTGTTCCAGGCAAAACTCCAATATTTTGAGCCGTCCAAGAATACAAGTAATATTAGCTGCAAGGTAGCCTGCGAGCAGGCTCTCCGCGCGAAAAAAATGACGAGAGAGGAGAGAGAGAGGCTGCTCGCAGGCTAGCTGCAAGGTAATGGTTTGCACACATAAAGAAGACAGTCTCCTTAATTTATTTCCATCCTCATCAGTCTTCAACCTTGTGTGTTACTGCCTCTTAATTTTGCATGCCACATTATCTGACGGCGATGCAAGGTAATTTTCCTTTATAATCGTCACCAATCATCCTCCTTCCTCTTCTCCTCTCTGCCTCTCCTCTCCCCCCCCAAAATATGGCTTCACAGGTCATTAGATGTTAGCATGCTTACTGTTACTTTATAACAATTTTATGTCCAGGTGGAACAGGGACTATGGCATACACTTTGTGTCAGTACTACCCTAGCATGAAGATCGCAGTGTGTGAATTACAGTCAGTGGTGGACCTTGCCCATCATTTTGGTCCGTCTTCAGAAGATTGCCCCAATCAAGCAAATGTTTCTTATGTCGTGGGCAATTTTTTTCAGCCTGATCTGCCAACAGCTGATTTTTATATACTGTCCCGCATTCTGCATGATTGGCCTGAAGAGAAATTGGATTTGATACTTTCAAATGTCTTCAAGTGTTTGCCATCAGGTAGGCATTTCTTGGGCGACTAATGTAGTAAGAAGAGTATTTTTTTCTTAGGGTGTTGCACCCCTTGTAAGAGGACTCAATCAACACAGACACTGCACTAATTACGCAGCCTATAAAAAGACAATGTCTCCCGTAATGACAGATGAAGATACAGTCTGTTCACAGAACCCTATATTTTTGCTCTAAGTTCATTAAGAGCGTGCAAGCAAAATACATAAACTGCAGGGTATCTGAATGAGTGCAAAACATAAGAGGTGAGGGTGGGTAAAAAGTAAAATAGTTTTCTTTTTGCCTCCATCTGTTGTCTGCTGTAACTTTGAAGTCAGAAGTAAATGAATACAGGTTTAGTTTACAAGCAATACAGTGCTTCCATCTGCAAATGGTTTGACAAATAGTCTTCTCAGATAAAGAGGATAAACCATAGGTCCCGTCTTCTGCATCGTCCTTGTTATGGTCAGCAGGGGATGTTAAAAAACCCAGACACTTATCGCAAAGAGTAGGGCATAAAGTTCCCAGTGTTGTGGTCTGGCCTTGTTCCAAAATTACAGTGGGGGCATCAGCAAAAAATTTCCTCATTTGTTGTAAAATGTACTGCTTTATTTACCGGTATTTAAGTTCCCCCACGTGTTGTAAAGCGCATTGAAATGCGCTATATAAATGACAAACAATGCAGCAAGACTGATACTACGTGAAAAAGTAGACTTTGTGAGACAGCAACATGACCAGAACAGATATAGCAGGGCAGCTGTTTGTCTTTTTTGGGACTCGTCAGCACAGTATAACAAATCTAAATAACACCAGCTCAAATGCCAGTGCAAATAAATTGCAATAACCCGTACCCTATTATATATTCCATACTTTGAACTCACTTGTTCCCCAAGTCACGTGCTGCCACATCACATGTTTCAGGGAACAAGACAAAGTGTCACGTTGATGTCTCGCAAAGCAAAATTCTTAAATGTGGATGGACAAAGCCAACCTAAACATTTCAACTCATGGCCATGAGATGCCAAAAGTGTCAGAACCCAGTCTAGTTCCCAAGTCTCTCTTGTTTCAGTGACCAAGCAAAGCCCAGAGTCCTTTGAGCCAAGAATGCCCAGGATAATTAGGCTAGTCTGAATATACTATACGAGGGTCATCTCCTTTTTGTCCCCAGGGGAATGAAGTTGGCTATGCTTGCAGAGTGTGGTACGTCAGTGGCGGATCCAGGGAGGGGCCTGGGGCGCCCGGGCCTCTACCTTATTTTTTCGGAAATAGCACATTTCCTTTGAAGTGCCGGAATTATCTTCGCAGAATTTAACATTCATAGCCAAGTAAGTGGGCCCCCTCCTTAGCTGAAGGTCTGGATCCACCACTGTATGTGCACAAAAGACCGTGTAGCTGTATTCCTTTTCACGCATTGCAGGCCTATAGTACTATGTTTAAGTTGATTTACTATGTTTTGTTAGGTGGTGGTCTTCTCATAGCTGAAAAGTTCTTGAACGAAGACAAAACTGGACCTAAAAGTGTTCTTCTGCAGTCCCTCAACATGCTTGTGCAGACCCATGGCAAGGAACGAACAGCGAAAGAGTACAAGCAGCTCTTAGAGAAACAGGGATTTGTTGATATTCAAACAAAACAACTTGAATCTTCAGGATTAGATGCCATTTTATGTAGAAAGGCTTGAAGTAGCAAATTTTTGACAGTTAACTAATGCATATGGCACCAAAACAGGAAGGTGGCAAAGACAGTGGCTGTCTGTTTTTAAAATGAGGGCTAGGATTTGTAGGCACAACAAACACTATAAACAGTACTGAGAACACACTATTTGTTTAGTATATTATGTTTAAAAATTGTACATTTGTTCAGAAATAAATAGCTCCATTACAATTTTTGTATGTTACTGGTATTTTTACCCAGTGCAAGCAGCTGGTTTCATTTGTAGCATAGTGTTCGGCTCAGGAGAACCCAACTGCTCCCAGGATAGACTATAAGTTGTTACAAACAGACTTGTGGGTAGGCTTTAAGTAGTTAAAAACAGAACTATAAGATGATTAAAATAATATTGTTATGATACCCGTACAAAGTCAGACCATTACGTTACAGTGCTTTCATGATATCAATATGAACAGAACTGAATTTGTCCTGATTCAGACAAACCTGAAACAATTTTTAATTAACTGGTCTGTTAGTCATTCAAACATCGGTGTAATCCCTCTTCAAGTCAACAGTATAATTTTACAGCTTTTAAAAACTTTAAAATAATCATTTTCTTCTGATGTATGTACAGACAGATCGATTTGCAAGAAACGTCTTGTCATGTTGACCTGCAGCACAAAGAAAAAATCATTTTTTAACACACAAAATCTTTCTACAAAATCCAGATTAGTTACACTTTGAAAATGAGTTATGCTGGCTAGCTAGCATCTGTGAATGTGCACATTTGCATACATTTGTGTCAAAATTACCAAATTTTGGTGTTAAGTCCCAAAACTTTTTCAAGTCACAACAATCAGGCCTTGTAATTTAAATCGCCAAAATTATTGAAATGTCAATCAATCAATCAATCAATCAATCAATCAATCAATCAATCATTTGTGAACCAAATGTCAGAAATAAAAATCATGTATTTCGGCCAATTGCACTGGTAATGGAATGGCTGTTATTTGATAACAGAATTTGTTAATTTAATTTACAACCTTCCTTTGCTCATTGATTTACAAAATACAAATTTGGTTACTTCATGTCGAAGATTTGTAAATTATTTTGTGATTGTGTGCAAAGCTGGACATCAGTGACACCTCTTTGACATGATTGCTGATATTATTGTTCTTACTGACTGAGTAATAGTGAAAGATATTACAACCATATTAAGTCCTCACCCATGCATTGTCCTTCCTGTCAAGTTCTGACTTTTTAACTTTCTGTACCACGTTGGAGGATCAGACTTTGTCTGGACAGTAAAAAATATATTCAGTTTAGGTTTATTACCTGGGTTTTTGTCTGGTTACTTTTTTCTATAGAGTGACATTCACTCGAGTATCAAAAGTAATTCATATTTGCTTTGGTTTTGCATTACTGCGCTCAGTGATTGGTTGAAAAACTCACACCACTTTCTGAACCAATTGGAAGTAGAACCAAAACCAATCGCGACTTGCTCACACGTTTTCCCAGGGTTCATGCTGGTACTACATGTATTTGCTTTGAGTTTTGATTCTGCCCTCTTTGCTATTGGCCAGAGTAATTAAAGTTCTAATACAGTTATTTTTTATTGTCTTTCTTAATAAATCTCCCCTCTCCCACCAATAGATAGTACATGGCTATGGTCTGCTGACTAAATCATAAAAGACGAGCATGAAACTGCCCCAGGCAAGCAGCATTTGAGAGCTGTTTGCCTGAAGGGCAAGATGAAATTCAGTTGTTTTTTTTTAAGTGATATAGTAAGCCATTGCCTTCTGGTACAGTTGGGGGAACATGTGCCAGTTTTGGCAAATCTTTGTTGAAGCACTTGAAGAGTTTCTGAATTATTTCATCCAATCAAAAACTAGCCTGAGCAGTCACAAGTACCACAGACTCAATCACTTCTCGGAGAAGTGATCGCACCATCAGCTGGCACTCGTTTCCCCAACTGGGTATGTCAGGGCTGTCGTAATCTGATCAACTTACAAATATAGTTGGCTTAGGTCGATGTGCTGCCTGGCTAGATGCTTCATGGATGGCAGAAGTTCTAAGATGTGATTCAGGGCCATGAACACCTGTTGAAGTCCTGTTGACTTGTGATGCAGAATTTCTTGATGAATGTAAGCCAAGAATTGCCTGTTTCATCACAGCCATCTCCTGCGAAACAGAGAGATTGACAACTTATTTCCGGGCATTACAGTATCAAAGCACAGTATGTCCACTGTCCAGTCACTGCAGACTGTCCTGGTTCATGTGCAATGGAAATGCAAATGCAAATGCAAAATGCAAGTGATGTTCACACAGAATGAAAACGCAAGGTAACGCAAAGATGGCAGAAAAGTCATGCTTTGCTTGCCTGCATTTGTGCTTGCATTATGCATTGCATAATTATGCCGAGTAATGTTCACATGTGAGGCAAACACAAATGCAAGGGCAAGCCGGTGCAAAAAATGGACAACTCTCCATTCCTTGCATTTGCATATCTCTTGCAATTGTGTCGGGCTAGTTCACATGTAGTTTTCCTAATTACATTTCCTTGCATTTGCGTTGCATGTCTGAACCAGGGTTTAAAACACTGTGGTTTTGAAAAGAAGAAGCCAAGATTGCCAGTTAATATCAGCTGTCCAGCTTAAACAAATTAGGTAACTTTTCTTTTAGAAAGATTGTCAAATAGCCACAGAGCATTGAAGGCCCAGCAATCTGGTGCTACAATGACACTCTGGCAACACACAAGGAAAAATGGATCTTGCACTTGTAACGCAACATTTTTTCTGTTCATATTTAGAGTCAAATGGCTCAAATTTCTGAAACACCCTGTGGGCCCCTACTCAGCACATTTTAGCAACCACAACTCTTGCCGTATTCCAAATTAGTTAGTCAGCTTTCTTCATGCAATGAGGTTCATAACATTGCAACTCTTGCTCTCTTACCAGCCCTGTCTTGTGCCATGCCGCTGGATTCTCCTGTCTGCACTTCTTGCGTCGTCATTCGGTAGCATTCCAAATTACAATAAGTAGTGGTAGGTTTGTGGTGGCGCCATGTGCATGAAGATCTTTATAACAAGTATATGTTTCTTCAGGCACACATTTCACATTTTACAGATTATTTTAAGCTTTATAAATTTGCTATTACCTCCCGTTGATTTAGAAGTCTTTCCAAGTCTGAGGACAACTGATTGCGAGACTTTATAAGGTCTTCTTTTTCTGCTTTTAACTTCCTGTACAAAAAGAAGACATTAATTTTGTTTTCTGCCAAGTGCCACAAGAACATAAATGGATGTATCAATATCTCCTGTCTAGTTATCACGTAAAAACCTTCTTCACCCAATTTCTTCAATCAGAAATATGTCATGTTTTTAGAAGTGCTACAATTTGTATGGAGAAATTCTGACTTCATTTGTTTGCTTGTTCTTTCCTTTATTCTGTTAACAGTCTTGTACCCTTTATTACCTGTCTTGCACCTTTCCTTAGCGGATCTAGTGGGGTTGGGGGAGGGAGGGGGGCAGGGGGATCTGAACCTCCCACTTCCCATACCTTTTATTACCAGTTCCCAAACCTTTCCTTAGTGGTCCCCTTGTCTTCGTGCTATTTTTATTGCAAAATATTACAAAATGTAGTGAAATTTTTCTCAGTTTCTCCTGGTTCCCACCACATTGGGAATCTCACTACCTGTGCTCTCTTCTCCTACCTCCTGTACCCCTCCTGCCCTCCAAAATCCCGGGGCACCTGTCCCCCCCCCCCCCCCCCCCCTTCCACTTCTTTCAATGTATATAAGATCTGATAATTTTGCAGCACATCAAGATGAATAGAATTAATGATGACCTTCTTTATTCTCATAACCTGTCTGATTGACAATGTACATGTATTGATATATTTTCAGGGGGGGGGGGAGGGGCTACTTCCTATAGTGGTCTATGCAGGTAGGCTCCACCCAGTTGAAGTATACAAATGGGTAGGGAAAACTGTTATTTAGGAATCTTTTTCATTTTTTTTTTAAATCAATATTTATCCAGGAGCATCTAATTTAGCAGAGTTCATTTAAATGGAGCCCTGACACAAACAAAACCAAGACATAAACATTAAAAATAAGCTAGAAAATTAACAGGTAAGGTATTATTGTCTTAGATGGCATTTGAGCTTAATCTTAAAATCATTGCGCACCTCTATTTGACTGACATTTTCCAGTAGAGTGTTGTATGTGTGAACCCTGTTTAAAAGGGTCTTTCAAAATATCTCAAACAGACCCACAGAATGGTCGATTCATTTAAGTTTTTCAAGGGTAATTCAAGTGAAAAATTAAGAGAAGAGATGGCTGAGCGCACGCTACTGCCTGACAAAACCGTCACAAATTATGTAACGCCAAACAATGTCTAAAAACATGAATTGTGGAGACTGCAGAAATACTTCAAAGACAAAAACAAAAGCTAAATTTTATGTGCATCAACTTGTATATAAGCAAATCTCTAGATAACTCTTTATTCGCATTAAAACAAAAATATCAAAAAAGCGTTCGCGTAAAAGTGTGTAAATTATGAGGGGACGCATTTTAAAAATAATATTTCTGAAATGGTATTAACTACAATATCACGCTAATTGTTATGTTTCTGGAGTGCACATTATTTGTACTTCCTTATTCGTCGGTTTTCATTTTGCTCTCCTCGATAATTAAAGGATAGCAATCACAAATTCAGCGTTACATTTTAGATTTGTAGGTGAGACGTAGAAGACACGAAAGTTTCCGTTCACACACCGTTTGCATCGTGCCTTTGGTTTACGGTGATTATGGTTTAAAACGTTTCAGAAAAAGCGTTTCAATCGTTCAAAAAGAGTGTTTCAAACGTTTAGAACGTTTCATTGTTTTGTACCGTTTCGAACGTGTCATCGATCAACTTTGCGGAGATTTGAATATTTTCATTACGATTGTGAATCGAATTTTCAATGCTGGCGTTATCAAAATATACAAGTGAGAATTAACTCATGAAACCTGTATCTGCAGCTTAATCGACCAAACTGTAGTAATAAAGGTCAATAATAAAGCTACGTTTGCAATTATCGGAAGAATAAGAGTCTTGATCCGATTAATTAAATCTATGCATCATGCACGACTCTTTCGATTCTGCGTCTTTCCCAAACGGTTCCAAAACTCAAAAACTTGTATCCGTTGCTATCAAAACATACTGTTTCATTCATATATTTTGTTTTTACGCGAATAAGCACTTCACTTTCTAAGAAGTGTTCAAAATTTAGCAAAATTTGTTTCGGACGGCCACTCTTCCGATAATTTCGCTTCGATTGAGCAGGAAATGGCCGTTTTTATACTAGAGACGCGTTACCTGTCTGGACGAGCTTCGGCAAACATTTTGTAAATCGTCCGGTTATCCGTCTCTAGTATAAAGACGGGCACAAGACGCGTTACCCGTCTAGACGAGATACTTTTCGAAATGCGTCTTGAACGACGGATTTCCAAAAGTAGCTCATCTAGACGGGTAACGCGTCTTGTGCCCGTCTTTATACTAGAGACGGATAACCGGACGATTTGCAAAATGTTTGCCGAAACTCGTCCAGACGGGTATCGCGTCTCTAGTATAAAAACGGCCAATATCAGCTTTCAGTAGCATATTGAAGTAACAAAGCTTCATTTTATTGTTAACTGAAAATCTTTTTCAGAGAAACTACAGTGTCTACACATGCAAAATAATCTACATTATTTATCGCGGTGCCGCTAAAACGGTTGAAAAAAATGCAATTTGATCGAATAATAAGCGTGTGCAAACTCGAATGTTTTTATATTCATGGTAAAATAATACTTCACAGAAGGCGAAAGTCTACTCCAATGTTGCTGAAAGTTATTCATTCATTCACAAATTTTACAATTAGAATGCACTTCTATTCAACATGCAGTTCTTTTTCTTATATATTTTTCAAGCGCTGTAACATGAAACATGATCTTTGATCAAGTGAATTCCTGTCAGCGAAAAACCGGTGTCTGACATTAATTTGCAGACTGCAGTCCGCAGACTGTAGACTACGATTGCTTTTTAAAGCCGGTTACAGTGCAAAATAGTGTTGCCCCATACAGCCAAAGTATAGCTAACCGCAAGCAGACTGCAGTGAAAACTAACCGCAAGCAAACGGCAGTGAAAACTAACCGCAAGCAAACGGCACACCGGCGAAAAACACCATCCAAACATAAACGTGACCAAAGTCGTTTCACCGTGTTTATGTCGACCGTGATTAATCAAATCTAAAACAAAACAGTCTTGAATGCTTTTCATGTGAACCAAACGGTGTTTTGAGTCGAACAATTAAAACGATTGAAACGAACATTTTGTGCCAAACGTTTCGAACCAAACGGTGGTTCGAAACGAACGATATTTTGTGCCAAACATTTCGAACGATCAAAACGAACGATGCCAAATGCACTGAACGATCAAAACGCACGTTAAAAAATGCCTTGTAGTTGCAACATTTAAGAAAAACGAACGCTATTTGAACGATCGAAACGCTTCCAAACGAAACAAACGCCCTCTCAAATGTGACGGAAGTGAACAAAATTTACCACAAAATCACCGAGGTAATTCCCTTGTTTTCTTTAAGTCACGCTCAAAAAAGTCTGCTGGTAACAAACTGTTGAATAGTTTAGATGATGGGCTTTTATGATCTGTAACACCATTTCAAGCAGGGGGCATTGTAGCGACAGAATTAAGGGGAAAACTGAAAAAAATGAGCTCATTTGCACGTGCCAGGCAGTAGCGTGCGCTCAGCCAGATGCATTAACTCTTCAGTGGCCTTTTCTGTCAGAGGTATGGTATGAAAAGGTTACCTTTTTAGAACTGTCATAAAAAGGCCACTTTAACTATCATCAGTGGTGTATGAAAGGTGAAGGGTTTGGACCTTGGGGTGGAGCTACCTTGTATAACAAAAATTACCCCCTCTCTCTCCCCCCCCCCCCCCCCCCCCCTATGGATTTGTTCAGTAGTGAGAAAATTCATGATGAACATAATTCCTGACCTTGTTTCCTCCTCCATTAATGCTAACTGTTCACTGAGAGTCTGATTCTGAGTATCTCTTGCTCTAATACTCTCAATCAGATAGTTGTATGGCTGTTGAGCTTCATTCAACAAAGATGTGGCCTTGGACAGCTAAGAAAAAAATGCTAAGAAATCAATTGTCTTTAATATCTAAATGTAAAAAGAAAACTTAATTGTCTCAATTTTTCATTGATAAATTAAGTGATGTTTTGATGTTGTTGTCATTACCTCCTTTCCTAATAAGTCTTTCTTTTTCTTTTCTCTTTCCATCTCATTTCTTAGTGATGTGTTTGCTCTTTCCAACTGAAGAACTCTTCGGGCCAAGTGAACACTACAATCAGTCAATCAATCAATGTCAGTCAATCAATCAATCAATCAATCAATCAATCAATCAACTAATAACAGAAATTAATAAATCAATTAAGCAGTTAGACAGTGAATTGGCAAGCCAGTCAGTCAGTCAGTCAGTCACTTGTTCATTCATTCAATAAGTCAGTCACACAGTTAGCCAGACAATGTCAGTCATTTAGACAGAGCATCAGTCAGTCAGACCATCTATCAGTCAGCCAATCCATATGATAACAAAGTACTTCAACACTTAATGGGAAAAAATACAAGCAGACCACAACCAAGTTACAAACAACCTAACTTGCAGCCTTCAACAGGGCTTATTATTAACAAATGTTTGCATAATTTAGTGAAAGGTTTTGTATTTTTATAGAAGTACAAAACTTTGTGGATCTACCTCTGCTGCATTCTCCTCTTGGCTGTACTTGGCACATTTGCACCATAACCATATGAGAACAGGACACGTTCAGCATCTGATTCATTCTCAACTAAAAACCAGGTAAACATTATTAATAATCAATCCTTAACCCATTGACTTCTGTTAAAAAAAACAATGCTGGTGAAGTGCAAGGCATGTTTTCTCCTTTTAAATGTTGTTTTAAGTAGTCTGGGACTAATTTAGCTCATAAATGACCAGAAAATGTCAAAAATGTCTTTAAAAAATGTGTTTTTCTGGCCAAAAACTCCAGGAGTCAGTGAGTTAAGAAAGGCAACTCTGTTGGGATCCATAGACATCCCAGAATTTTCAAGGCAACGTTTAAAGTGTAAAAGCTTACTGCCAGAACTTACCCAGTTTCCATGGAATAAACTGCTAAAGACTGAAAATTTCTACATTACATACTCCACCCTGGACTGGGTTCCTGTTTCCTTCATTGAGAAAGGGTAACAAATGAATTATTATTTTTTGCTGAAAGGATTTAGTGTGAAAAAGTTTGTGTGTCAACGAAATCAAGAACACAACATCCATTACACAACCACTCTAAGTGCGACAGTTAGTCGACAACGCCATCTTGAATTCAAAATTTAAATCAGTACCCCCGATTCCATGTTCCAGCCTCTCTCTGAAAATAGTGGCTAAATCACGCATGCAGCTAAATCACGCATGCAGCAAATAATGTATTTATTTATTTATTTTTATCTTTTTTCCTTACTCTCTGCCGCCTGCATGATAACATCATCCAGTTCTTGCTCAAGTTTTTCGTAAACTGCCAGTTTATCTCCCTGCTCCTTACACTTTGACTCCAATTCCACAAGCCTTTTTTCTGATGAATTTTGCAGAGTGTAGTATTCCTTATTTAAAATCTGGGAAGTAAATAAATAATATTATCAACGACACAATCGCTATTGGCGATCACTCTCAAAATGATAGTGACAGACTTACAAACGTTTTAGTGTACATGACAAGAAGTATCACATGTTGGACATCACCAACAGCTAAATTCACGCGAGGATAATACTTACGAGGTGAATATTGAAATCTAATTTTTTTGTACGCTAAATAAATGCAACACACATATTTCGAACGAATTGTTCAACATCCTATAACAAATGCTAGAAAAATAATCAGATGCCCCGAGTGGGATTCAACCCATGACACCCCGATCTCATAGAAGGTGCTCTAACCACTGGGCTACCGAGGCAACCACAGTGGAGTGAGTCATTTTTTTTTTTAACTTTGGAAACTTTTACCCTAAACTGCAACGCACTACATGTACCTACTACATGTAGTTATAGGTCTTAATATTGAACCAGACATATTAGTTTTTAAAGAAACTGTTGAGCTGGATCGGTAGGCAAGTGAAACTGAAAGTTGATAAAGGGAAACCACCAGTGAATAAATTTGGAAAAGCTGGCGTTTCAAGTGTAAGCCTTTCATCAGAGCAAAGTAAGGGGCTAACAGTCAAAATGGCAAAATTTCCAAATTTGCTATGTTGATTTTTTATTTTTATCAAGTTTATTTTTTATCAACTTCCAGATGATAATCAGCTAAGTGTATACTAGATGCATTATGACCACGAGTGAGTGCTCTGACTTATTAACCAATCATGATCATCAATTTCAGGTCCATTGAAGTGGTGGATCTATAGGAGGAAGCCAAGGGTACCCTTCCCCTTATTTTTCTTCTTGTTGTCGAAAGATTAATGTTAAGACCCTAGGACCAAACTGTCCAGGAAGAAGAAGACAGCCCTGTCTCCTTTATGTCACACATACATACATACATACTTTTATTGATGCTCCCTAAAAAGGGTTTTTCAGCTCAATACACATCTGAATTTACCACTGCATTATTAATTAGAATCATACCTCACTCTTGCTCTGGTATTTTTCAGCCTCTAGTTTTGCCTGACGAAGATGGTTTGATGTTTCATCAAGAATCAGCTGCAGCCTCTCCAACTCAAACTGTTTGACGCTGATCCCTTTCTGTAGATCAGACTGCCTACTGTCAGCTGTCAGCTTTAATTGACGATACCTTTGGAAGGTACAAGAAAAAACAAATTCTGCAGTGCTCCTTATGGCCTCTTGTGAAAATCATGATAGTTCTGATCTGTGACAAGTTCAAGTCTGTACATAAGAGGTTGTGGACAATGCCATTTGCAAACATTATTCGGCTACAAATATAATGCAGACACATTTTGGTGAGAAAGAAAAACCAAGGGAAACAAAAGGTTAAAAACCCCATGAACTCGCGCAATCAGAGAGCTAAACATCCTTACAACCAATAACAAGCTTTTCCCACATAGTCTGCAAATATTTTTTTTCTTTTTGAAAAGACATGTCTAACTACTGGACCATTTTGGTTTGGCAAAACAAAAACACGTTCAGACATGACATGATGTTGCACTTATGTTCTTTCTTTTACATTTCATCCTGTCATAATGCATAATCATTTACAACAGACATTTATCTATATTGTAAAACCATCTTGCACAAAAAGACAATGTCTGACCATAGTTGGGACTTTGTCTGACATAAGCAAATTTTGGTTTGTTATTGTCCAATGACCGACTGAAAATTTTGCGGTCTTGCGTAGTTATTAAATATCTTGCAAAGTACTACTGGTATTAAATTTTTCTTACTCAGATTGCAGGAGATCATATTTTGAGGCAGTTTCCTTCTCACTGGCAAATGCTCTTTCTTTTTCCTCCAAGGCATTATCTCTAGCTTCTCGAAGATTTCTACAGTAAAAAGAAAAGCCCATTAAGCCTAGTGGCTGTTAAACCCTGCCGCTTATCTTAGGTTTCTGTAGCAGAAGTACTGGAAGTATGGTATAGGACAGGATGCTAGTCCATCGCAGGTTACACCACAGCATTCTGCCAGGTTGCCCCAACAATTCGCCGGTACCCGCATTTATACACCTGTTTGGAAAGAGGCACTGTGAGGATAAAGTGTCTTGCCCAAGACACAAAACAGTGACCCTGGTCAGGGCTCAAATTCAGACCACTCCAGAGTCTGTCTTAAATGTATTAACCAACTGCCTTGTGTATTATGGAGGATGGGTTCCTGGGATATCTGGAGGGGGCTCCACTGTGGCTAGTCAGTCCCCAAATGGAATCCCTGCAAAGCAGCCATGTGCCCCATGCCCAGAGCACCCTTACACTGACTAGGTCAGTGGAAAGGAAGACAAAGGGCAAAGGGGAGGGAGGGAGGGGGAGGAACTCACTTAACATCACTGAAATGCTTCCATAATACGAGCCTGACACCATGCTGTATGTTTGGGAGCGTAGAATCCTGAGCCTGGCAAGAGCTAGGAACCACTGACCACCGTGACTGCACACTCGTTGTTAGTAAACTTGGTTAAATTGCATTTAACCTCATTTACCTATCAACTATATAGATGGAAACTTGAGTTTGCAATAAGCACGGTTCTTGGCCAGTAGTTTTTTTCTTCCTGAACATTACAAATGACATGATCTACAGAAATGATCATAAAGTTACAACACATCAGGTTCCCTGATATTACACTTACCTATTTTCCCTCTCAAACATGTCTTTAGTATCATTTCTTATCTTGTCCAGTTCATTGGAGGTCCTTCCCTTGATGTCATCCAGTTCAGTCTTGAGTCTGAGCTCATACTCTGACTTGTACTGTTCTCTAACACTGATGTACTTTTCATACAGCTCCTCTCGTGCCTGTTTGGTTTCTTCAAGTTGTCTTGATGTCTGCTCTAGTCGTTCTTCAGCTAAAGTGCAGCGACCTCTCAGATCCTGCAACTGTCTGTTCATGTACTCCTTGTCTTGTTTTAGTAAGGCAGCAGTCTGTTTACTGACCTGCAACTTAACATAGCAAGGAAAGACAGATAAGTTTTTACTTTGATTTGCAAAACTAGCAATAACCAATATAGTAACATTAATTCTTTGAATAGAGCAGTTTTCACTTGAGTGACGAAAATAATTCGCATTTGCTTTGGTTTTGCATTACCATGCTCAGTGATTGGCTTAAAAAACACGCACCACTTTCTCAACCAATTTGAGTTAAAACCAAAACCAATCGCAGCTTGCTCGTGCATGTTTTCCCGTGCTTCGTGCTGGCTACATGTATTTGCTTTGAGCTTTGATAGGTTCAGTGGATTGTCTGTGTCCTTTGTGATCGGCCAGAGTGATAACTTTGGGTTTGGTTTTAGGACACTCATTTGAAAACTGCTCTGTTTTACACGAACATTAACCTGAGGAAGAGGAAAGAAGTGAGCGAATCCATCAGGCCTGCTGGAACTAAGCAGTTCCAACTAGATTCCAGAGTATGGCTTATTCAAGAGGCTGTGTGTGCAACTGTGGCTGACCTCACTGAGCATTTTCCAGCCTCAGTAAACAGAACAACATTTGTAGAATTTCTCAGAGGATTGTTAACCTCCTAGGAGGGGGGGGGGTGATAGTTTCAGGACTTTATGGTAGACTCTTGACTATTTAAAAGGTACAGTCTGACCTCTATTAAGCGGCCACTTTCCAAAGTCCCGATTTATTTGTCAGTAAACTGTTGTATTAGATACCTCTATTCAATGGCCACCTACATTAAGCGGCTGCGGCCACTTTTTTGCTGTCGCAAGTGTATTATTTATATGGTTTTTTACCTCCATAAAGCGGCCAGCAAATTATCTTTCCAAGCAAAATGGTGACAGATGGTATAAGGTGATAACTGATAATAACAAGAAAACAAGAACTGCAGGCCTAAGAAACTTGTCAACAATGTTTTGCATATTTTTCTCTACTTTATTAACCAAAAGAAATACTGTACATTTCAATTACGTGCCCTCTGTGTTAGAGCTAGAACTATGCATGGGCTGGAAATGCACTTGATGTTTTTTTACAATGAATTTTAGATTTATCTTCATATATGTTCACTTTTTAAAAGCATGTTGCTATATAGAGTCAATAAAATCATGGTTTCTGCCATTCCTATCCAATTTATATTGTACCTCTATTAAGCGGCCGACCTCTATTAAGCGGCCACTTTTCAAAGTCCTGAGGGTGGCCGCTTAATAGAGGTCGGACTGTACATGTTAAGTCTGTATTCAAGCCAATCAGAGCTTATCCTGGTTTCAGTAGCATGAAGCGACTAGGGGTATTTCTACTCCCCCCTGGATGAGATGCCAGCCCATCGCAGCGTAGCCCCCCCCCCCCCCCCACCTTAAATTCGCTAGTAGCCATTTATACACCAGGGTAGGGAGGGGCACTGTGAGAATAAAAGGGGCTTGCCCAAGAACACAACACAGCTAGGGCAGGAACCCAGTCTAGCGCACTAACCTCCCTGCTTCAAAGTCATACAAGCAACCAATAATAAGCATACCTCTTTTTGAACTTCAAGCAAGTTGTCTGATTTTGACTTCAGTGCAGCATCTAACAGTGTATTATTCTTCTTCAACTCCATGATATCTCTATCCAAAGTATCCCGCTCACTTAAAACATAAAATAAATAAAACTAAGTACAGTCGACTCCCGATAACTTGAACCTTCAAGGGAAATTGAAAAAGGTTCGAGTTATCGGGAGTTGAGAACAAATGACTGGTAATAAGGAAAAAACAGTGTTTTAGGTTTTTCCATTCATGCAGCGTACATTTTAATCAAATTTGATTACAGAATAGAGAAGTCGGGTAAAAATAAAACAATTCATCTCTAAATTACTGTATAAATTTAATGTTCTGGACTACAGTACACAGTTTGTTTTGACTTGTCATGTATTGACAGACTTGGTTTGAGTTATCGAAGGTAAAATTGTACAGAAATGACCTGAAGGGAAACAAAACGAAATTGCGGGAGGTTCAAGTTAACGAGGGTTCAGGTTACCGAGGGTAAAATTACAGTAAATGTATGACGGAAATCCACGGGAAATTGATTTTGGTTCGAGTTAGGGAGGGTTCGAGTTATCGGGAGTCAACTGTAACAAGACAATGCCCCAAGTTTTCAAATGATCATTCTTTACTCTGCCCGCTGCAAGCAGAGAAAGTTCCATCTAGCTATTTTACTCACTGCTAGTGGATTTGTCTATCTAGCCAGTGCATTTTAAACAACACTAGCCTGTTGGGTAAGCAGTTTATTTTTGTAGTTTTTCGTCCGCAGATGAAGAAAGGCCTCCATGCTAAAACATACTGAAAAAACCTTTTTTCATTATGATACGAGCACTGGCAGTGCATGACAAATAATTGCGTGCTTCCAGAAAATATTCATATCCACCTCACAGAAGGTCATTGGAAATTCTGATGGGGTGGGGGTGGGGTATCAAAAGCCAAACTGAAGTTAAACTGGAATTTCTGGAGGGGTAGGGTGAGAGGGGAGTTTAAACCCAAAAACCTTCTGTGGGAGAGGTATGGATATTTTCTGGAACAATCCATTCCAGCAGACACTATGCAAGGTAACCCAAGCTGTTAGGGCTGACATCATAAAAACCTTTCACTTTAAAAGGATGCAAATGTTAAGCGTAAAATGAAAAATCCAACTACCTGACCAAAGCTAATTTAATTGGAACCCCACAGCACCAAGAAATGCTACGTAATTTCACAGTCGTCACCTTCTGACTTGATCAAAGTTTGTGATCTTATAATCTCCTTGATTGACTTGAGACTGTAACTTTTCCAGCTGGAGGGAAAGGCGTTGCGCTCTGTGTTCCATCTCTGTACGCCCAACACGCTCATCTTCAGCTTCCTGCATTTAAATTTGTAATGACAAAAGTTTGTTTTTTCTTCGTTTTCTACGACACAATCTAGTGCTGATTATTAGCATTTTTAATATTAATGCCAAAAGGCAGGAATGTAAGGGATTATGTTTTTTATTAGCCAATCAACATTACCTTGCGGTAAAAGGCAACTTCCTCCTCTCTAGTGTGAAGTTCATGAGTCAAAGTTTCCACTTGATGTTGAAGGCTTGCACATTGCAGTGACAAAGGATGACTAGCTTCATAAACTTTTATCTAAAAAATTAACACAGAGACATTAGCAGGATTTAATGTCTGTGTTCAGACTGACTCTGTTAATAAACCCATCCCCTTTCCCCCAAACAATGGGGACTTTAAGCAAATGGCTTCAAGAACCAGAGAGCTATGAGAAATTCAAGAACAAGGGAACCAAGCAAACCACAAGAACCATGCACCACAAAAACCAGAGAACCACAAGAAGCACGAGAACCAGCGAACCATGTACCACAAGAATCAGAGAACCATGAACACAACAAAAAACAGAGAACCACGAGAACCATGAGGACCACGAGAACCAGGAAAACCCCAATGATAACAGACTACACAGGGGCTTTGAGTCCTATCTTAAGGGGGGAGACTCTTAACTACAGATCTGGAGCAGTTGCTAAGGAATTGTTGAAGACTGTATTTTGAAGCAAGCGATTTTGAAGCTTTTTGTAACGCTAAATGGTGAATTTTATTCGGGGGTACACCTGCTTTGAAAAATATATCATTGCGCGTGCGAAACTAGTGCCAGTCCCAAACCGCGCGTTAGAATTTAAAATCCCTAAAACTCCAAGGAAACAAGGTAAAGTTCCGATTTCTCTTACAAATCAGAGATAACGTAGCCGTCTTGATAATCTGACGTATGCTTTTACCGTTTACACGAAAAAAGGAAACCCTACTGATGAAAGTCTGTAAATATGAGTGTTTATTACGCCATAACTCTTATAATAATGCGAATTTTACAAAAACGATACGTCACATTACGCAGGTAGACGTTCTTTATCTATTGACGCTCATTTTAATTTTAAAATCTATCCGCCCTTTGAGTTTTAGGGTTTACTCTGTTCTGGTCACGTGACACGTTAAATATGACCGTGACATGAAACTGTTGGAGGAATCTTCAATAGAACAAATTCGTGCAAAAAGCTTATATGTATGAGCTTTTGTTTCCAAAATAAAGCAATTAGAAACCTGCCTTAGAAACAAATTGGTAGTTAAGAGTCACCCCCCTTAAACCCATCATCAATAGATGAGGGAGGGGAAGGTGCCTCAAAGCTCTGTGGTAGCCGTCAGCAAATGTGGAAGGCAGCTATGACAACCCTGAGAGCGGCAACCACCAGGCACTGTCACACTGAGAAACTCAGTGGAAAGTATTTTAAAACTTACCAATACTTACATAGCGGGAACTTAGAAAGCAGCAGAGAAGATTGATATATGGGGGCACAGAAAATCAGGGATTAATACAAATCCTTTTTTTTGGTCGAAGTGCTTCGAATTTTAAGAAGATATGTTTTAGTGAAAAAAAAAATTGGGGGGTTGGGTGCACCTTAAATTGGTACTAATCCGTCATTCCACCATTCCCCCAAGTGGGGTCACCCATCTGAGACAAGACACTATTTGAGTCCCTAGGGAAGAAATCTCAGGTATCCTTGAACTGAGGACGAATTGAGCTCAAGAACAGAAACTTATCTTTACTCAGCCTACTGCTAAATGTAAGTTCAAGAAACTAACCATTACAAATTCCCTCAAGCCGAGTTGTTCAGGGTCTGCAGATTTCACTTCCAAGTACTCTTCGTCCGACAACAGCTCCAGGTCATTCAATCCCCTTCTGAAATCCACTGCCTTTTCCTGCAATTTCTTGTTCTCGAGTTCTAGGAGTTGCTGTCGTTTGAATATTTTGGCCATTTCTTGCCTTGTTCTTTCAAGAGAACTCTTAGATTCCTCCTGCTGAAGTTTAAGCTGCGACTCGAGCCTCGCCTGAAGTATTTGTTTGTCGTGTCGCGTATCGGCCAACAGTTCCTCTAACTCGTCAACTTTGCTCATATGATCGACCTTCATGTTGTCTATAATGAGGTTTTTCTGACTCAGCTCGATACGCAAAAGTTCTAAGTCGTGCAGCAGTTGTTTTCTTTCGATTTCATGTTTAGTTATCTTGTTTTCCGCTTCGCTGTCGACTTGCGTAGAAGAAAGAGCTGAGCTTGTCAACAGAGTTGAAGATTCAACGTCAGTGGTGTTTTCTAGATTGCCTGTTATGTCATTTTCCGTCCGTAACGTGCTATCTCCATTATTCTCGCTCGCATGAGAGCTTCTCGAACTGCCGCTTCCCCTTTGTGACATTTTAAAAGGCTATGTACATTTTACTACCATCATTGATGTTTTGAAAACAAAGCAATATCCGGAATTTCTCAAGCCGCCATTTTCCACCAACGAAGTAAATACGTGATGTAAGAGTCACATAGTGTAAATGTGTGCTTCGCAGTGGTAACAAACAGTTGGTATTCGTAACAAAATCACTGTATGATTGTTACACCACGTATTCACTGGTTGAGGGTAGATTCCAGACTCTAACGGTACAATTTAAAAATGGCGGGAAAACTTGGAGGCAGTCTTGCACAGGCTAACCATCCTCGGTTAGAGTTGTGTGCCATACTGCCGTTGTGTGCAGGGGCCCGTTTCTCGAAAGCCCCGGAAACTTTTCGGGCAGGCAAAAGCAAAAGCCATTTTTAGTCATCTGTATCTTAAAAACAGAGAAGTGTTTGGCCTGAAACTTTTTATGAAGGGAACGTTTGTTCACTTTAAAAATATCATGGAATTAACCAGCTCTGTTATCAGAAGGTTTACGATTTTGCTATATATATGGCTTTCCGGGTGCGAAAACTTTTCGGGACCTTCGAGGAACGGGCCGCAGGTAGCGTCAGTCGGGGGAACAAGTGCCAGTTTTGCAAATCTTCGTTGAAGCACGACTTGAAACACACTCGAAGAATTTCCGAATTATTTCATCCAATCAAAAACTAGCGCGAGCGCGTTCTCCTGAAGCAATTGCGTGAACAAAATAATACGTCATGTTGCTTAGCAACTTCTGGGACGAAAACCGGGGGTTCACTCACGTCTCGGAGAAGTGATCCATCGCGCCATCGACTGGCACCGGAGTTTGCAACCAATGCAGAGGGTGGTAAGGGGATTTTCGTGACCCGTGAAATGGCTATTTTTTCCACGTGAATCGTGATTTTCGTAGCCGCCATGAACAGTGATTTTCCAATAAATTGTTATTTTCCGTCAAGCGTGAAATGCCAATGATATATTTTTCGTGAATCGTGAAACGTTATCTCTCTCCTCGAGAGGAACTTAGCAAACACTAGGTTTGAAAAGTCGTACTCCGATATGAATGTCACCAGCTAGGTCGACTTCACCCTGGACTTATGGAAGGGGACCGAGAAAACTACACGACAAAATCGGCACGACGAAATGGCGAGAGTCCGTTGTTGTTAAGTTCGTGCCCATTTTACCCGCTTTGTCTTGCCCCGTATGGACAATTAGAATAGGAATTGGGTGTAATCATATCGCCGTGTCCTTTTCACCAAATTGCAACTGGAAGAGGAGATTTTCTGTACAAGCGTAACGGACTGTCGCACCCTCGAAACCAGAGTTCATTGACAACGTCTTCGGAAGAAAAATGGTTATCCATTACCCCAAGCACAGTAACAATGCTATGGCTTCCCACAAACAGTGAAATCACAGATAAATACAAACAGTGAGCTGAATGTCTTCCAGTGAACCATTTAATACATAAAATTTGTTGTTTTTGTTTTCCTTTCTTTCAAGCTCTGTGTCATGGCACAGCAAGTAATGTGTTGACCAAGAATGTTTATACTGCATCTAAAACTCAAAAGCTTAACAAGTGACGAAAGGACGTCATCAATTTTACTCTTAATATTTACAAATTTCTTTGAACGCAATACAACATTTTACCTCTTTAACTTATCAGAAACCTACGAATTTTCCTTCCTGGCCAACCAAAAAAAGCAAAATAAAACAACAGAAACAATTGTTGGCCACAATTCTTATTGGCTACACAAGTACTCGTAAAAAGACTTGATCTTTCCCCGCCGAGTGGGCTGTCCGCGTCTTTATTTTAAAAATGTTCTTCATGACCACATCACTGAATTAACCCCCTTGTCACACAGCCCAAGGGACTTGACTCTGTTTGATCAACAGACTGATTAGCGACTGCGGCGATTGTCAGTATCCAAATACTGGGCGAAATAAATGATTCGTGGCCGAATTCAGGCCGTTACATGATCGGGCTCGAGTCCACCTTCGTGTCTTCTCCAGACTTTCATCAGAAGACTTTCAAGGTTGTGCGCGTATTGCCTCGTGTTGAAGAGCGGACTGCGGAGACGGGCGTTCCAGACTTTATCCTTTATTCTTTTCAGGCTGAAAATAGAAACAGGAAAACGTCTAACTAACGTAACTAATATAGCACCCTGTTAACTATCAAAAGCTATTAAAATGTCGATAAAAATCAGGACGTAAGGAATTAGCACTGCATAATCATATGGAAAGCAAACTTGGGAGACTTTCAGTAAAAACAACTTGGAAGTGGTCGAAAACTGAAATTTGGCTTTCAAGGAACAGTGCTATTTTAAAACGTCGTGCGTCTTGTTAACGTTGTGCACGGAGGTAAGAACTCAACATTACCAGAAGATATCTAAATAGCTTCAGCAAAGGACAGCAGGAAAAAAAGGTTTTCCTTGCACTAGACACTTACTAGTTTCCATCGTTTCCTAGTCTGATGGCGATGTTTTCATAATCCTCTCGATTTCGTGCCACAAGTTCTGGACAGCCAAGAGCTGTGAGCTGCGAAGAAGCTACACGTGAAGCTAACGTTTCAAGCGGGAGCGTCACCATAGGACAGCCAGCCCACAAGACATCCATCCCTGTTGTATGACCATTGCAAAGCGGAGTGTCCAGACACACATCAGCCAGTTGGCCGCGACGAACATGCTCCTCTTTAGGTGCAACTGGGGAGAATACAATACGCTCTTGGGACAGCCCCATTGCCATTGCCTGTGCTTTGAGGTTGGGTTCTCCTACGGCGGGAAACCTTAGTAACCACAAGACAGAGTTAGGGACATGTTTGAGGATGTGCACCCAGCTGCGCAATGTTGGCGGGTCGATCTTGTACAACTGGTTAAAGTTGCAGTACACGGTAGCATTCTCTGGGAGGCCGTAATGAGAGCGAGTTATTATTGGCACAGTCGATGGAATCCGTTCACCGCTATCCTTGCATCCCGAGTACTCCTTCTTCTTCTCTTCAATCAGCGCACCAACTTTGGGCACCAGATTTGGATCATTTTTCTCGTCGTCGAGGAGCACAGCCGCAGCATGCGCTGGTACCAATCCATTTTGCGTCACCTCTGCAATGACTTGGTTACTGGATGCTCTCAGGTATTGTATAAGGTGTGGGAACATCTGCTTGTGATCACCAACAAAGAATGTGTACGGCATGTATGCAAGCTTCTCAGAGTACTGATCGGCGAGTTCGAGGGGCGAGGTTACTTCATCTGTGATGATATAGTCCATGTATGGGGCACCACTTGTGCCAGGGTAGCCCAGCCACATAACCTGCAGGTGGAAAACAAGTAGAGTAAGCCCACCACAGCCTTGCATTACAATGCAAGAGCACATTTTTGCCACACTCGGCAAGAATCCAAGTTAACATTGTCATGGGTTTTTCAGAAATCACTTTCTCTTCTTCTGTTGGCGATGTTTTCATAATCCTCTCAATTTCCTGCCACAAGCTCTGGACAGCCAAGAGCTGTGAGCTGCAGAGAATCTACTTGTGAAAATAATGTTAAGGTGAAAAACTTGCATTTTGAAAGAAAGGTAACAATGTCATTAATCTCAACCTAAATTTTCTCACTGTCTCAACTGGTAATCATTGTGTACAGCATTTAAGTGATTCAAGACCCTAACCAAGGCTGTGCTCTAAGAAAATTTTCAGGGAGCCCTTTGGGCTCCCAACCATGCCAGGTAGGGTGCCCGGCCCTTCAGGTTGGTCGCCCCAAATAATTAATTATTCAATTAATTAATTATTATTATCATGGTTTAATTAGTTAATAATTAACTAAACCATGAAATTAAATTATACTGATACAACCAATTTACATATCTTTTTGATGTTATAATATTGATTTGTACAGCATACACACTAACAACAGAGGGGAAAGAAACAAATTTTGGATGCTGTGCGTAGAAGTCGACGTTGAGAGCGAGTTCAAGCGCAACAAGCAATCGCAGCAGCATAGCATGTTTACGACTTTAGCTGGCAGTCGAGGATCTTATAAAGCGCGTCAAGATCTTGATCCATCTTTTCACAATAACATGGTTGGCGATCTACATTGAATCTACACGATGATCGAGGAAATGTGCCGGCTTTGCGAGTAGAAAAAGTGTGATCTCCGGTATGTTGTCATACGAAACCCATTGAAGTTTTCGCGCGAAAAAGGGAAAAATTTATCATCCCTTTTCGACATTTTTGTTAAAATTTCAAACTTTATCTAGTTTTATGAAAGAACGGTTACGCGAGAGAAGTAAAGGGTAAAATCATTGATGGGAAGTTCTTCTTGTTGCAGCTGATTATTTGTGGAGAGTAAAAATTTTGAGAAAGTCGCTGAAATTATTCAAAGTTTCTATTCTTGCCACGGCCTTGTCTCCCTCGTAGCCGTTTTTAGCGTCGTCACAGCTGCGAGAACCGTCATTTAAATGATGAGTCTTTACTAAGCCGTGCAATTTGAAAAAGAAACGGATTGATTTATTTCTTAAACTTGTTGTAAGACATGGAACTGCCAACAATCAAATTCACCAAAGTTTCACACGCGGCGGAGTGATCGATGCTATTTTTAGCGGCCACTGCATTTCGACGAACTTGTGATATCTGATAAAAAAAAGTCCTTAATGTACATGTAACTACCTCGTAAATCTTAATATCATTAAGAAGTCTCATTTGAGACAACAATTAGTCTAAAAACAAATGAAATCGGTTATAAATGGCATTTCATATCAAGATTTAGCGAGCAACAAGTAGCCGCTAAATTAATTTATTCATTTGTAAACATCGGCAGACAAAACCGAAGGGGAAAACATTTGCATTTTCGAAGAATTTCATTTTATGTTAACATTAACGCACTGCACCAACAAAAACTATCCAAATATCAAAATAATTGAGAACTAAACCATCTCAAGGGAAAACCAAGATCTTCAACGCATATTTTTGCAATGTTCAACTTCATGCGTTTGTCACGTGAAAGTCAAGCTCGTGTTAAATCAAGCGGAACAAACTTGACAGCGCCGGCAAGTGTAAACATTCGACTCCGTGTTGCGCGAAGTTATTTTCCCGCGAATAACATTATCAATCAGCAAAAATCAGAATGTTACACTCAATCACATGCTTTTCTACAGTGTTGAACGGCGCACAAGACGGCCGGGTGCCCGGTCGGGCGACCAGTTTTATTTTTCGGTCGCCCGAAACCAAATGTTGGTCGCCTGAGGCGACCGGGCGCCGCTAGAGCACAGCCTTGCTAACCCATGTTATTTACACTGTACCTGGACTGGAGCTGGGCGAAGTGCGAATATTTCATTTCTGGCTCCTTTGGTATAACCATTCATGTTAACAAGAACATGAATACCATCGGCGTTAATACGATCAGCAGCTTCTCCATGGCAAGGGATGGAAGACAGATCGACAAAATGCTCTGCATCTCCTTCTATCTTCCTTCTGAAACTTGTTCCATCATCAGCCGTGAGAGCATAGCAGAATATCTAGGGAAAATTTACAGTGTACATAAGAAAGAGATCATCCACACATTGTAACTAAATCATATGAAGGTTTAAGTCTGAGCCTATTGGCCATCAGGCTGGCACTTGTCTCTGGTTTCTGTAGCATGGAGTGGCTAGGAGTAAATCTACTTCTCCCTGGATAAGATGCTAGGACACTGCAGGTTTAACCCCAGTATTAAACTTTCCCATACGTAGAGAGAGGCAACATGAGAATTAAGTATCTTTCCCAAGAACACAATGGTCTTGATCATGGCTCAAACCTGGATTGCACAACAATAAGTTTCTACAAAGGACTTAGTGGTGTGGCAAGATCTCAGAAACCAGGCCAGCCCGGTAAACTGGGCCCATGTGAAAAGGCCCTCAATCCAAGATGCAGGGTTTCCAAATTAAAGTATTAGTAGCCAAGTTACTAACCTCAACTCTATTACTGTCGTGAAATCCTGGAATGCTTTGCATCAAATGTGAAGTAGGGTGATTACCAAAGTCACTTGAAACATAGCCTATTCTAAGTCTTCCACCGCTCTCCTTCAAAGACTTTGGATAGGAGTATGGTGGCTTGTGTAAAAGAGCAACCTTGGGAAAGAAAAGAACCAATGTCAGGTGGACTGAACAGAGGATTGGAAGTTCTTAAGTCCAAAAGAATAATACAGGTAATTATGACAATGATAATAATGAAATTGCTGAAATTAAACTCTTATCTCGGTCCACAGAGGCCACAATCCTTTTGGTCAGCACCACGAATAACAACCTCTGGACAGTTCTCATTCTTTTGTGTGTACATAAACAGAGTGCTCATTTAGATTTGAATAGAAAAAACCTTGAGTCTGTGTAGATCGACTAGAGCTCTGTGAATGACAGAATCTCACATCTGAACCATTTCGAGGTCGTGATCCTTGGTTCTGGCCAGAGGACTGAGGCCTCTGGGGACAAGAATGTCTCAACCAGCTCAAATATTTTACACACTAGCAGTTGTCATTAATTTTTTTTTCTCCACATAGGAATCAGTCATTATCAAAATCATCTTTTGCCGCTCATGTTTTATACCGTGAAACTTGCAACATCTGGTTGGCTTACAAAACATAATGTTATAAGAAACAACAAATCGGCAACAAGGCTGCCAGGCTGCATACCTTTTCAACACAGAGATTTCCATGTCTGTTGGCAATGTCTCTTCTCATTTTGTGTGTTAGTGGGTACAGCATACTGTGATGAGGGTGCACAGATGGTAGTCTGTTGTTTTCCAACTGGTCTGCGACAATAGACACCAGTTTCTTCATACGCGACTCATAATCTGTCCAGTCACAGATAATCTGCCAATAATAAATAAATAAATAAACTTCTCCAAATAACAGTGCATTGCAAGTTTATCATTTCTAACAAAAAAATAACTTAGATATAAATGGGGAGATGATCTGAAAGATAATTAATTTTGTTGGTTATTGAATTGCAGTTTAGGTAGTTTTACCTGTAAACAATGTGCAAGGTTACAGTACGCATCAGGAAAGCTTGGCTTCAACTTCAGTGCTGTTCTGTAGGACTGGATTGCTTCAGGAATGTTTCCAGAGTCCTAACGACAACAAGAACAATATAAAAGGTCAATAAAGAGGAAAGCATACGGTACAACACTTGTAATCATTTTGTTTCTCTGTGACATTGCTAAACCTTAGTTCTTTCATGAGTCCATCTTTGAACAACCAAAATCAATAATGGAACAATGAAAAGACTGCTATGGATTCAATATGGTCTATTTGCCAAGAAGGCCAACTCACCTTGTGAACTGATGCTAGGTTGCTGTGCGCATCGGCAAATGCTGGATTGATCTGTATAGCTCTTGTGTAACACTGAATCGCTCCTTGAATGTCTTGCATCTCTTTAAGTGTGTTACCCATGTTTGAATAAGCATCAGCAAATGTAGGATGAATCCTAAGAATTAAAACAGTTATTTAAAATTATTGACTGTACAATAAGAAAAAACACCAAAGCCATAAAAGGATTAGCAGAAGAAATAAGATGGATTGAATGGGCTCCCATGGAGGACTGAGACAAGAGAAGTCTTGATGAGAAAGACAAGAGACGAAAACACAAAAACTTAAATGATCACCGGATAGCTTCTTTGTAATGCAGCAGAGCTTCATGAAGTTTCCCTTGTTGTTGCAGAACACTTGCAAGATTTGAGTGCGCAGCGGCAAATTCAGGAAATATCTATAGAACAAGTCAAAGCATATGAGCTTTATTTTGAAACTAAATTTAAAAGGGAAATAAATCATAGCTGTACCTCTAAAGCTTTACAGTAGAGCCTGACAGATTCCTCTATCTTTCCTTGCTCTCTCTTGATGTTTGCTAGGTTGTTGAGGGAATCTGCGTGGGTAGGGCATAATCGCAAGGCAGTGTTGTAGCACTCTTCTGCTTCAGTTACCTGGAGAAAAAAAGCACAGCACCATGGTCAGGTCAAGAGTGAAAATAATGATGCAGAGGAATCTCAGATCATAAACAAGATCTTTTAGTCCTCATTTATGGAAGAAATCAAATTGTCATAAAGTGTAAAATTGCACATGATGAGTCCTAACCTTTCCTTGCTCCTTCAAAGCATTTGCCAAGTTGCAATAGGCATCTGGGAAGTTTGGCTGTAATTCAATTGCCCTTCTGTATGTGTCCACTGCCAAGTCAATAAGTCTGTGAGAAAAAGATTAACAAATCATTACCATCAGAACAAGTACAAAAATGTTCAATTAAAGCTGTACCCACATGAGCAAATTTTATTTGACAACATTTCTGTGACCATTTTCATTTGCTTGTGTACACAAAAAAAGTTTGCCCGAATTTTGTTTTTAGAAAAGTGCATTTGCTGAAAAACTATGTGGCAAATAAAAATTGCCGAGATGAAAGTTTGCCTGAATTGTCATGACTTTTCACAAAATTTGGCATATATAAAATATTCAGAAGAAATGAGTTTTTAATGTAACATTTGTCGCCATTGTGTACATGAGCAAATATGTTTGTCACAGAATTTTCAAATTGTCACATAAAATTTGCTTGTGTGGATGCCGCTTTAAAAAAATGCAATATGCACCGCAATTTTGAACTACTTTACAAACTTACCCTTGCTCATAATAGACACAAGCCAAGTTTCCATGGACAACTGCATGATTGGGACTCAAGTTTAATGCTCGGAGGTATGCAGCAACAGCTCTGAGGAAAAAGAAAAGAAGTGAGTGAGCAAAATAAAATCATTTTCTACAAGTGATTACAACGTCACAGGCACAAAATGTCCACTAACCTGTCAAAAATTCTGGCCTCTTTTAAAACATTCCCAAGGTTGATGTAGGCATCAAGAAAGTTCTGATCCAACTGGACAGCCTTTAATGGAAAAAAGTGCAAAACATAAATCTATATTGAGGGTTGAATTAATATGACATAAAGATGGTTGTACTTTTGGTAAGGATGGGCTTCACTAGCGATGGAGCTGGAGTTAGAGTCCTAATCGGAAGTGCACAATGTTATAATCTAGTGAAAATCAAACCGACGGAGTCCTAAGCAGAGTTCTGATTCCACTTATGACTCCATCGCTTATGATCCTGAGAAAACTAGATTGTCGCAAGCAGAAAGGAAGCACACAGAGGGCACAAGAACTAGCTGTGATTGGTGTGTTCTTCCGCTTCTGCTTTCTTAGTTCTTTTGCAGCACAATTCTAAATACTTTTGCTGATACACTGCGCAACACTCCACAAATAAATTGCCTCTCATCTAAATTCTCACAAGAGGCAACTCTGTTTTCTAGTAAGAATTACTGGCTGGCATAAGTAACTTCTTGGGACAATTTCTCAAATGTTGAGTAAAGGAATTCTCTTTCCAAGTTCCTCACTAAATCAGACTTTGAACAAGTGGACCAACTAATTTACCGGTTGTTCATGCCAACTGGTGGGTTGAAAACGTGCTGAGCAATTTGATGTTTAAGTAAGACCACATTCAACTGTGAAGCTATAGCAAGAATAACTCCAAATTAAAACAACATATTACCTTCTCAAAGTGATGAATGGCCAGCCAGATCTCTCCTTGAGCGTTGAAGACACACCCAAGGTTACTCCATGCCACTGCAAAACTGGGCTGCGTTTCTATTGCTTTCAAGTAGCACGCCTTTCAATTTAAAAATGAGCAGCAAAAACGGGGACAGCAAAAATGCCGGGAATGGCACAGCAAGCAATAAGAAAGCAGAGGGCAGCGAGAGTAACAGCAGAGAGCAAGAAAAAATCAAAGCAAAAAACAAGAAATACACAAACACAAGCAAAACAGATTGCAAACAGCAGAGAGCAAAAAGAGACAATCATGGTTTTGTTCTCATCCTTTGTAACAACGCAATACTATTCCGACATTTTTCACCAACAGTTTTGTTGGGCTCTTGTTTTGTCCTGTCTTGGCTGAAATGCAATACTAGATTATAGTATCCATTAGTTCACAGAACACCTTGTCCCGTTGTAGAAAGCAAACAGCTGCCTTCAGGGAACATGTGCGCGAGAGTGAGCACCTTGACTTGCCTCAACACATATCAAAGTAGAGATGAAAGACATTGCATTATGGCACAAGTGTGTTTCAAATCACATTCCAAACAAAAAATCTATTTCATATACAGACTAGATATTGAAGGTAACAAGCTACACAATTTCAGCTAAGCTTCACTGCAGTACAGATCAAAATTAGGCCACACAAGTATGTGCCAACATGTCAGTTTGCAACTTCTTAAACCTCTGTGAAAACAGACCCCAAAGTGTCCAGTGATTGAAACTTACATTGCTTACACTTGATACAAATTGACACTCATTTCAAATGAAAGCAGTGAGATTTGTCTCTCAATAACTAGGCACTGGGATCCATTTAAATAAAGCAAAGAGCTTCATTACCGTGAGGAGACAGGGCAAGATGCGCATTCTCCAACAAAACTGCAAGAGCAGCACTGATTAAAATCTTTCACCCTTGCCTTAGATTCTTTTTGCCAACCATGCTTATTGCAGCCACACTTCCAATCTGAAATTGTGCAAAAATGGCAGTTCAGCTTTCTTACTGACTGGGACAAGGTGTTGAATGGATAAGACTGTTGTGTTTCTTTCTTTCAAGGCATGAGATCAACCACATGACTAAGAGAAAAGGCAAGCAGCCAACTCAAGCCAGAAACGGGAGTTTTTAGGGCAACAATTCATTTTCTGGTAAATTTTACAGATGCCTAATTGCTACCAGGATATGTTGATTGTTTGGTTCTCAATGTAAACACCAAGGGGATTTGAAACAGAACGCCTATCACTAATTTGCAAAAAACAAAAGCCAACTCCTGTTTCTGTTTGAGAAGTCTGTAACAGCAAACTGGGCAAGCATGGTAGACAGGGAAAGCAAGTTTGGGAAAGGGCCAAAGACGTGCTTTGAGAAGTTCATCTTTCTGCAAATGGTTTCCCTTCAGCCGGTGTACTCCATCAAGACCGTACGTACCCTGTATAAGTTTACTGGGAGAGATAAATAAAAGGGGAAAACAAGGGAAGATTGAATGTTAGGGATCAAGTAACAGCGTAGCGAGGTCCAACTGCTGGCCACCTTTACTCTGCAAACCTAACCAACACAGCTGTGCATTTGCTTGGAAACAGTTTATCAGCCAACAGAATCTGACATTTAAATCAGTATACCGTATACAAAGTGTATCAAAGCATTACAAAAATAAATAGCTAAACTTATCTTCTTAACAAAACATTTCAATTTATTATACAAACAGTCCAAACAAACTCACACAGATGTGTTGGTTTTGAATACAAGTACATTATAAGATCAAAATATTCATAATATCTCAAATACTAGAACCAAACAATCTTTAAATAGCTTTTGTCTATACAACACCCCACACATTATGAGAGCATTTCCAACAACCCTGCATTAGCGCAAGAGTGTAAAAAAAAAGTTGTCATTTCTGCCAATGATGAAAAACTTCCTTAATAAACAAATTAGCAAAACAATCCAATCAACTGTTGAAACATATTTGTCGCAGCTCAATTTCCCGCATAAAGCCGAGGCGATTTAAAATTGTCTTTTGACAACAAATATCATGACACATGCATGTATGATCAAGTTGCAGGGCATTTTGAAATTCACTCTCATGCATTCAGAATTCCACCATAGTAAATACTGTACATGGAGCACACACAGCTGAAGACTATACCCGTAACTCTTTTAGTCCCAAGTTTAAAGTAGCAATTCTCCTTACTCACTCTCTTAATTTTTTTTAAATAACAGTAATGAGAATTTAGAGGTAAAGAGCTGTCCTCGAGCAGTTGTTTTTTCTCTATTCTCGTCACTGCCCTGCTTGACAAATGAACCGATACTGTAAGGAGTGATCACTCTTGGGAATTCAAATTTTGACACCAGTATGTCAATTAAATCTTCAAAATAAAAATCAGCTGAGGTGCACAATTCTCAATTCAGACTGCATCCTACAGCGCAGCTACCGTTTTAGTGAGCCATCAGTGTCTAGCTGCCAAAGTATTTTATGCAAAACTGAAGTCCACCCCAACTGATGTTTATTGCGACAGAGAAAATTAGTCACAAACACAAACCTTTCAAGAGAAACATTCACAATCAAGTACAGACACACTGCCTTGAATATAAATGTCAATCCTCTCCTTTTTCACACAACTGTTACTTTACCTTGGCCTCTTCTAGTCTTCCAAGAGCTTTTAACAAGTTGCCAAGATCACTCCTTACACAATACAGATCCTGGTGACAAAAAAATATATCTTTGTCATTGGTAAACATCAGTATGCCTTACTATATTTACTCGATTAAGCACCGCCCCTTATTAAGCATTGCATATGAGAGCAAAACTATTGAAGGATGTTATCCCCAAGTAAGCACCACAACCGAAACACTAAAAATTAGAGCACTATGGCGCTCAATCAGGTAAATATGGTATACATGGCAACGTCATATGCTCAAAATTTCCCAGCCAGCCTTGTAACAAAAATTATCTTCGATCCTCTGCTACTTTCATGCAATTTTCAGATGGGCATTCTTTTCATCTTTGCTACTTTGGAAATTCAATTCATGATAAATTGTGCAAGTTCGCACTTCAAAGGCAAGGCTTGATGGTAAAGCTAGAAAGTCTGACGTTAACATGCATAAGGGCTATGTTGTGATCAAGAATTTCAAGTTTTCTTGGAAAAAAATACCACTTTGGAGTTGACTACTACCAAAAAATCAGATGGACATGTTTGTTCAATATTGACATTTTCCCAACAGTGCCAAAAACCGATATAGCTTTTGGTGTTTATCACTTTGTCTCCAGAAGGCAAAAATATAAACAGGTAGTTGTGCCACCCTTTTTCCTTTGAAAAACAGCAGAGACTGATGTACACTGACAGATATTTTAGTACGACCAAAAACACATAATGTAATCAAGTATGGTTCTAAATAGTACTTTGAACCACAAAGGCAAATTGTTCAAAAATGGTTGCTTTAACATAGTTTTCTTTTTCCAAAGTATATTGGTTCCCTGCATGTTTTTTATCACTACTTTATCATAATTTTCACTATTATTTGGCTGCTTGCAAGACCAAACTGAATTGGTGAACAACTGGGAATTCAATCAAATGTGGTCAAAAACAAAGGCCAATAGGTATTGAAATTATGCCAAGTCCCTTGACTTATTACCAAGGCAGTCAATCTGTGTCTAGGAAATATCACCCGGGCGGTGCTTATTTCATATTTTTTCAAGTGCATGCCATTCATTTTCAACCAAGACAAATATTGCATTCAGATTTCTTTTACAAGCAGGAACCAAGCCAAATATAACCAAAATTACTTATTGAATCACATGTGGGAGACTCTTTCCACTTATAATTCAAACTGAACGGACAAAACGCGATACAAAAGAGCTGACTCATTTCACATTCCTTGCGTCAATCACAAAATGTTTCGGAACATACCAATATGGGTGGAATTTCATAATACCTGGCAGTAATTAGGAAATATTGCGAACTGTGCTTGAACCTGTCGAAATATATCCGTAGTTTATCGAAGAAAAACACGTTTCTTCGAGATACGACTGACATTAGAATAAATTTGTTTGCCCAAAACAATAGTGGGACATGGAAGGTTAATGAACGAAACAAAATTCGACTAAAATCAATTTTCCCAAAAAATCTACGAGATCCACGAAAACAAAATTTGTGGGAATTTTCTCGCAGGAGTTATGAAACACAGCTGACAAATCGCGAATTACAAACCTCCAGAGAGAGAGAGAGAGAGATTCGTAACAAAACATTCACGTCATTCAGAGCAAACAAATAAGCTTTACATGACGGCCAAAGTACAGATTACTCGCTAACCGGGTTATACTGTAATGCCGTCGCATACGCATTCACAGCCCCTTCTAAATCGCCAGCAGCTACCAACGCCGCAGCCAAGTTGATGTAGCCATCGATGAAATCCGGTTTTAACTTCACGGCATGGCGATAGTTATCCAGGGCATCTTTCAGCTGACCCCTCTCTTTGAAGACGTTGCCTAAGTTAGAGTACGCCTCGGCTAGAACAGGGTTTTGCTTTATGGCTAGCGTACTGAAATGAGCCGATCTAGAAAGAAAAAAAAAAACGGAGTGATATAAAAATTGAAATAAAGGTATTTTCTGCTAAGACTGCGTTGTAAAATAAGCTAAATGAAAGAACGCTTTGGGTTGCGAGCCATAAACATTTCAAGACATTACAACAAGTAAGACACAATATTGACTCGGCTTACCGGTCTAATCTACGGCATTGAAAGTGTATCGATGATAAAAGGAGAAGAACTCCCGTGTTTTCAGGTTGTTGTCTCCATAACTGCATGCAGATCTGTTCGGCACGATCATAGCTCCCTGCCTGGTATTCCCGATGAGCCAACTCCGCCAGAGTGGCTGTTGAAAGAGAGAGAATGGGTTACGGTAAACACAATGAGCACAGCTCGCCAAAACAACTGGCACACGAAACAACGTTTTCTAACCAGCATCATCTAAAATGGTCGTTCCCATGACCATGACGATAAAAAGAGAGGCAGAGAAACACGAAAGTGTCCCCTTCGAGATTGAAATAAGAAAACGAGGGCATGAAGAAAGATGGCGTGTATTATTGTATGCACAAGCGCGACGTCATGTGCGCACACGCAAAGGAAAGACTCACCGCCATAATGAAGGGCCTCTGGTTGAAATTTCATTATTTCGTCCCCAAGAAATGCTTGAAACGTTCAATTTTCAATCATTTCAGATGGTCTATGATTCAAAGAACGACCAACTAGCGATACTTTGGCAAATGACGCATCCTTGACAAGAACAAACTCGCGAATTGCAGTGATCAATATCAAAATTCCTACTACTCGTGATGCCTCGTTGCCTAGATGACGTAATCTTACGTCGTGCTTGACAACCCACGTGGGTGACAGCTTAGAAAGAAGAGAGAAGATAAACCCTCGTCACACAAAAAAGAGGAATTTTTTGCCAGAATCATGTCACATAGTACCGTAAAATAATCTATTTGATCGATCAACCTTTATTACTGTTGTAGACACCTTTCTTGTTTAACTTTATAATTTATTTCAAGCATTTGAGTGAAAATATCACGAAAAGCTTTCAACCGCAAATGCAAATTCCTTCAACATGTTATTCAAGGTAAACTGAGGTATCCCTCCTACTTCACGGATTTTTTATGAGAAATTCGATTGCATCTTGCGTAAAATTTTGTCTACTGTGGCCTACAAAGCCCCGTGCTTCTCTACATGTGGAAAAAGTTGTGTTCTTCTCCCGAAACGGCGAGAAACAAAGTACCTTTTTATGAGCACGTTCGTTTCCGTGAATACATTGAAAGAATCTTCTTGTCTCAGCTGACATCTGGCCTTTTGACACCTTCATATCACGTGATGGATGTTTGATTGACATGGCCAATGAATAAAGAGGCGAGCAGTTGGATTCCGACCGGTTTCACTTTGTGAAGAGGCCAGAGCGAGTGAAGAGCATTGTGTTTTTGCAAGGAATTAACTTTGAGGTAACCACGTTAGTCCCACGTTAGTTTACACTGACAACGCGTTTCTTTCGAACTATATTTAGCGATTTCTCAAACAGATCTTTATTTCCACAGCACGAAAATGTCGGACAAGCCAGACATCTCAGAGGTGACCAAATTCGACAAAACGAAGTTGAAGCATGCGGAGACCAAGGAGAAAAATCCTCTTCCAACGAAAGAAAGTGAGTTATTCTATCGTGATTTTAACTGTATTTTGTAGATTTTCGTCGACCAGGAGTTAGAATTTTAAAATATAGTCGCTATTTCCTCTCTGAGGGGTGTGTCATGCAAACGAAGCAATCGTATTCGAAACCTACACGTTATTCAAATTCCTCAGTCATTATTCTCGAGCAACACTCGAGTTGCTTTGCACAGCGCGAGTCCTGAATATCTTCGATGCAAAGACATTTTATTTTTGCCTCGAAACTTCAGAAATCTTTCCTTGTGTAGTGTATCTTCGCCAGTATCTGACACACCCTCTGTCTTGTTTCATTTCAGCCATCGAACAGGAGAAGCAAGGTTGACGCAGGAAATTATTTAAAGCCACTAGCAAGTTTCGATGTTATTCAAGAATTTTTATGTCTTCATTTGTGTTTGCCTCAACCTGGAGGAAGTTGTGCGTTTATAGATAAATTAAATGGATAATGACAGTTTGTAAAGCGTTCGATCCTATAAGATTTCTGGTAAGCGAAAGCACCTCGCTTTCCGAACTGCGGTTTGCAAGATACTATGCTAATGTATTCGCTAACACTTTCATTGGGTCTAGACAAACATAATTGTAGTGAAATATTTTTGCACAATTTAAAAATAAACAGTTGAATATTGAACTTTTGAAACTCGTGGTTTTGAGTAGCTTAATTGTTGGTTGAAATATATAATAGAATTTAACTTGGGTGTTGATACGACAAACCTCATATAATCGCCATCGCAGATCGTGCGAATGTACAATTTGTATACAATATTGTGTACAATATTCTAGTCCCTCGTTGACATTGTTTTTGGCCATTTCCAAAATGGCAAGGATACCCTTGAGAGGTTTTGAAAATCCTTGCACCTCATCAGACATAATTGCCGGGAACAATGAAGACTTAAAATTACGAGACGGTTTGATTACTGACATTAATGTAATGGGAAATTTGCAAAAGAATTGAAATTGCTTTAGTATTCAGCCATGCCTTTTTAGGGAATATTGGCAATAGCGTAGTGTTGCGTGCAAAAAAAACTTCCTTCAGGAAACTTGTTCAGCGAAGATCGATTACATTCGGTCTAGTCTGGTAAACACGGTGGATGAAATCTAAAAATAGAATTTCGACTCTCGTGATCGAAGCTTGGAGATTTAGACCCGTTTTTAAAAGGGTCTAATAAACTATGCTTTTGTCTAACATAACGCAGTAATTTTATGCAAGTTGTGCACCTATAAAGTGGAAGGACTAATTGAGAATCATTGAATTAAAACCATTGCAAGCAAACCATAATGTTTTCCAGCAGTGAAGAAACTGAGTTTTCATGACTGAAGCCTGTTTGAAGTCTTGATCTTAATTTCTTGTCAGACCACTCGAGTAGCTTATGACATCTTGTTTTCAAGGGTTTCATTTTAATTTTTGGAACCATGGAAGATTTTTAACTAGTAAATGTAAAGACGTTTCTAGACAAGTAAACAGTATCTGGTATACCAAAACAAGGTTGCAAGGATATTGCATGCTTGACCATGTTGCAAGATTTTGGTCATTCAAGTAGTATTTTATTTTGAACAACTTTCAAATTACTAGTTCATTTACAAACGACTTTCAAATTACAAGTTCATTTACGAAGACAGTTAAAATTTGTTCAGCTGCAAGGACATTACCGCAAGCAGATTTTTCTCCAATGGGGACTTTGCAGAGTACAAGAAAATCGAAGAAGCAACATGAGTACTGTTGACATTTTCCTACTCCATTGCAGTTCTAATTTACCACATGATACAACTCAAACCAAAAGTAATTTCCCCCCTTAGTTTAACAATATAATTTTACCACTAATTTTCATTTCCATTAAGAGAAATCAGGGCTTTCTTATTTGTACACTGTCCTACAAAAAGGCATTCTGTTTGGACTTCAAGTGCCTAGTACCATGGCGAATTAAGGGAGTTTTAAACTTGTAGAGAGCTCTTGCTACACAGACATGACCCATTTTATATTGACGTTTAACGTTTGTTGATACCGAGTGCCAGACACTTTTTGTGTGCATATTTTTCTGGTTTCGGTCAAGTCTTTGTGACCATGCAAAAAGCCTTTTTCTCACTGCTTAACCACTCATCGTGACGGCTTTGCCACTGAAGCAAAGTATTGCGCCATGTGCAAGAAAAGTCCTTCAGTACCCAGGGTACTTTGTGGACCACTTCCTATGCTGCGAAAACCTGGATAAGATGTGGAAGTGTGAGGGACTCCTGCTGAGGGATCAGTTGGTATGGGGCCAAGTGAGGGTCAACTTTAAAATCTTAAACGTTTCCATTTTTAACCTATTCTATCTGTACAGCTTGATTTTATGGGAACAGCACATAATCCCCTCGAGAAAAGAGGCCTTGTGTTTAATTAGAGAAATTTTGTCACTGAGAAAATTTCCAGATATCTGGCCTTATCTGAATGCTACTATAAAAACTCCACTCCGTGTCTGGGTCAGTCTTGAGCTTTGTGCAATTTTATACTGTTCAATGAAAAGTTTCATTTGTTTCAAAACTCAAAGTGAACCAAACAGTGGTAGATAATCCTACCTTGTTAGGCATCTATTAAATGAGTTTATCCCATAAATTTTCACTAATCCAAGGAGAATCTCCCGGCATTTGGGAAATCTCTTTGAACTGTACGTTAGTAAATAAACTGGTGGTATATTTGGCACCTAAACAAATTCCTGCAAATATTGCAAGCATCGATGACATCGTCATATTCAGCATGCGTGAAGGAATTCGTCACCTTTTCCGCCGCCAGGAAAATTTCAATCGGGAAAAATGAGGTCAATCTGATATTTTTTTATAATCCCGTCAATTTGTTTACAATTTTTAATGTTATCGGGGTTCGCTTTCGACCACACACCACAATGAATGATATAAAACCACACGAGACAGCTGGATATATAAGCATAAACCCAACTGTGCGACATGGTAAACCACTTTCGCTCAAAAGCAAAGCTACCTTATGAATAATTTATTGATTGCTTAAAACGCCCTTTGTTGCCCTCGTGCCAAGAATGCGACATTTGAGGTTATTTGGCTGGGAGAAAGCCCCAAAATAAACACAATCATTTCAGCAAAAGATCTCTCTGGGGATCGTTAAAATAACGTCAAAATTTGCTAGCCGGAAGGGTCCCCACGAAATGACGATTTTAATATATGTTTCATTTCGAGTGTTGAGTTTGTTACCGCTCCAGTCAATTTTTCAATGGAACACCACTTTCGTCGATTTTATCCGTGGTCAAATATAAATGTAAACAACGCTAAATTGGGGTCTTGTTTCAGTTATTAGTTTATCATCACTGAATCATTATATTTTGGCTTTCGGTTTCATTGAATGCATCCCCGAGGCTTGAAGAAATCTGTCGGCTGAAAAGCTGTTATTGTATATTTTGCAAACATTATCTTGTACACCTGCATTTTCAGGGTAAAAAAAAACTGAATGGAATATTTAATTTAATTACAATTTAAAAGAAAAAGTATGAGTTTAAAATGGAGGAGACGTTTCCGAATGGAAAACGAAAATTCTTGATCTTGTGAAACTGTACTGAGCCATGAAAGTGAAAGTTCATCAACGAAATCGCAAATTTTCCGAGCATGTAAAAGCGAGGTTAACTTGTCAAATTTTCTTGTTCTTCAAGTGTCTTGTCTAAGTAGTTTTACTCTTGCGATATTTGATGTCATAATAATTATGTGTTATTTTTGGCTTTTTCCTTCTTCCGCCTCTCGTAGCGATCGAAAATGGCATCAGCTGCGTCTTCGCGTGTTAGACCACGCCCTGCCTTAAAAATGCCTTACCGTTGTTGCCTAAAAAGGCTTGATTGCTGACAATTTTAAGTGCATTGATTTTTGTGGAACCTATTATCCAAATTCTAAATACGTAACAGCCTGATATCTAGAGGGGATAACTGTTTCTCTTGCCCAGAGCAGTTTTAAAAACATACTCGACTCTTATCTTGCGTTCGATCGCTATTTGTTCAGCGTAGCTTTATTTACCTTCGAATCGTCAAGCTTTCCAGCGTACAAAAGCAGGCGTAGTTTTCCGTTACAGACAGATAAGAGCCTTGTAAACTAATCAAGCAGTTCTCCAGTGGGAAAACCGACACCAAAACAGAAGATAGCCCTAAGAAATGGTTCAAGCGTTTTTCCAATGTTCGAGCCCTGAAGGGGGTCGTCATGTGGTCTTGATTTCAGACGTCTCGCTGTGGTCGTACGCTCTTCTCGGGAGCGTGCGACCAGGGGGAAGGAAGGAAGGAAGGAAGACGTCTGAAATTTAGGCTAGTCGTTATGTTGTGTTCATGGGCAACAAATCACGTAACTCTCCAGGGGCGGATCCAGAAAAAAATACTACGCAACTCGCAAAATATCCGCGCGTATTATATGTTAAACGATCGAATAAGGGATTTATCATTTTATCATTGTTAGTCAAAGTTTGGGTCGTTTAGTAATATATTCTCACCAAAGCCGGGTGGACCAGAATCGGCCTGAGGCTTTGCGAGTCTGCAGACCATATGTTCCATCGCTCCGGGGAGGAGGGTGGGGCGAAATCTCCTAGCAAGGGTACCGAGACCTAAACTTTAACTGTGGGAAAGCCGCGCACTCCCCTGTGTCACGCTGGGAATGGAAGGTAGCGATCGTGGCTTGTTTTGGCTTTAATTGTGTGTGTTTATCCCTAGTGATCGGGATACATTTAAAGAAGATGTATCCCGATCGGGATACATTTAAATTTATAAAAGGTCACGTGATCACGAATCAGCACTTTAGAGCAAGCGAAACTGCGGATGGGTAACAACGTGCCATATTTTGCGTCAGTCTCGTGACCTAATATGGTAAAATGGCGCATAAATGGGTGGAATAACAAAGGTAAATAAACCTCCGGAGGGAATTTTGAAAAACTGACGTTTCTAGCGTTTTATTTGGACTTCGGCGGATCAATCCCCGAATCCCTGTACAACATAACTTTGCTGTTCTCCTGAAATTGCATTTATCCAGCGTTACCATTCCCGCGTAAACATCACAGCAGTAGGTGCAGTAGTTGAATATTCACGATAACAGTTCACACTCGTATGCATCCGTGAAAACATCCAGGAAATAGAAATAGAACTTTTATTCAAATTGATGCAAATTAAAGTGTTTAAGGAGCTGCTCTGTCAATCAACAGTCACTGTTGCATGAAGTTCATAAGAGTCATCGGGAAAATTCATGTCATACTGGCGCCGCATTTTCTGTGCGGCACCTTTAAATTCATAATAATTTAAGTTGATATTAATTTTAAAGTGGCTGATGGAAATACCGTGTCCAAATAAAGTTATTTTGATGACCGGATTAAAAAAGAAAATTACACTAACAAAAGGTAGCGCTTCACTTTAATACGGTGAAATAATTTGTGATTGAATCAACATTTTTAATCAGTCATGAGGTCTATATGTCTGTTAAAGGGGCTTTGTCACGGATTTTAACAGATTTTTGTGTCGAAGGAAGCCAAAAAATAATGGTCCATTTTTATTAACATTTGCTATATTACAGCACAGAAACTGTTAACAAGCGTGTTTAGCCACGGATGGCTACGATGGAAATGGATTGCAACTTGAAAAGTTGAGGCTAAACTTTTCAAGTTGTTTCCGCACGTCTTCAGAAAATCTATATTTATAGCCGTAGTTTGATTTCTATCCACAAATTAAGTTTAAATCTTCATTTAGATGTTCAGAGATAATGCTTTTCATAGGCTAAGTTGCCTACCACTTGTTTCAGAACAGTTTAGACCAAAAATCTACGAAATCCCCGTCCTTTAAGCTTTAGCCTAGAACGGCGAGTGGAAAAATGGCGAGGGGTTTGCGGCGAGAAAGACCCTATTTTTCTCACCGTTTTCGTGCGATGGTTCAAACTTAAAACAGACGAGTAGGCTTGACTTTCTTGTGTTCTCAACCTACCTGACAACAGTGCGAGCGAAACGAATAAGAAAGGTACGAGATTTAGCAAAACATCGTGATTTGTCAGCGGCGAGGAACAGTTTTGGGTGCTAATCATAAGTATTTACAAGACACTGACAAATCACAATCTTTTGCAAGAGGAGACGGTTTGTAGGAAGATAATTGCAGCGGTTAGCATAGTCCAGTGTCTGAACTCCCACTGAACTCCAATTCGATCTATATAAGGTATAAAGGGATTAAAGCAAGGCAAGAGAAGAGAGTGACCTGACTGCTTTTTATAGTAAGCGCCCTGGTAGAAGTGAATTCCAGATGTTTTCATTGATTTCCAGCCGCCAAGTTGGTGCCCCTCTAGGGCACCAACATGGCGTTTCCTGTAAATTTGTGTCAAACATTTTGACGAGTAACTCGAGTACAGAATAACGTACAAATCCCCGAGACTTGGACAAGCAGAATATCTAGTAATTTTCTACACTGACGCCCACAACCGTGGTAGATTTAATACCAGATGGCCGTCCCTTCGAGCAACCGTTCGACTGATCGCCACGATCTTACGGAAAAATACGAGACTGTAACTGGGTCTATAAGCGACCACAGTTATTTTCCACAGGGGCTAAAACATTTATAAAGAAGTTCTATTTTTAAGTTTATTACAAAGTGCGACAAGTATTGTTGCAAAATACGACAGCTTATTTCATTACCAAGCGCGACAGCCTGTTTTTATGTACAAAGTGTGGCAGCTTTTTTATTACAAAGTGCGACTAGAATGTGAGGCAATTTTATTACAAAGTGCAATAGGTGTTATGAAGTGTGACAGCACACACCCCCAACCTCGTCCTCAAGCGCTGCGCACTTTTGTTGCAACAAAAAGCACGAAGCGCGAGTGACTGGTGACGAGCGCGAAGCCCAAGGGACCATGGGAAGGGGAAGACATCTCTTCTGTTCGCGTTCCGATCCAGAACAGCTAACGACATACGACTCAAGGCTCACTTAACATTTCATCTTAATTTTTATTGAATTATTTAGAGTGAACTTTGTATTTTGTAGTATATCGAAGTCGACGTAATGTTTATCAATATCGCCATCGACCACCATTGATCCCCATTGATATACACAAACATAGGGTGGTCCACAGGCCGCCCAGGCTCCTGATAAGATTACTCGAGAACGTGACTCGATCGAGCGTTACAACGGTTTGAATTTATAAAGGTTTGTATGGGAGAAAACGGTTTCCACCGTAGCGGTGGAAAACCAAAAAAGCTAAAACTCACCAAAAAGGCGTCAGATCGGTTTGAGAAGCGAGATGACAACAAGAAAGACAACAAGACATTGAGGTAAGTCGATTTTATTTTCAAAATGTACATATATTTGCGAATAATTTCGAAACCGTTTTCTCCCATACAAACCTTTATAAATTCAAACCGTTGTAACGCTCGATCGAGTCACGTTCTCGAGTAATCTTATCAGGAGCCTGGGCCGCCTGTGGGTGGTCTGCCTGTGAAACACTCAGTCGAAATCAATCCATGGATGGAGTTCGAAGAACAAACTTTGTGTTGATTCAATTGTCGAACCAGTTGAACAGTAATAGAATCGAACATCATCGAAATCAAATTGATGATTTAGTTCGAAAATCGAACACAATAATCCATGTTCTGGGTTACTGGCGGTACTCTGGTATCAGTACGGCTACAAACAACAAAGCTCAACGAAATAATCCTATCGGAAACGAACTTCCGCACCGTTGCCCAGTTAATGTGATTATAACCAAGCTCTGCAAACCGACCACGGCAGGAGTTCGTACAGGAGAATATATTCTGTCACAAGCTTGGCATCAGCAGTCATAAAGTTAAAAAATAAGAGCGATTACTTTACTAATGCCCCGATAAATCAGACATATTACAGAGAGAACGATGAGGCACAAAAGGCGGTGTTGGCTTGCGGCAACTTCGTTCCCAGGGCTTGTCCCTTCTTCCCGACTGTGCCGCACGAAGGAGGGAAAATCTCTGAGAACGAGGCGGGGTTTGCGGAAAAGACACTGAGCTGGAACTGGCATCAACGTTATTCATTAAATTTCGTCGTTTATACTCCATAATCAAACAGATAATAATTAAACCTATTTCCTTTATTACAAATACATTTATTGAACAACAACTGAATGAGGTTATATTTGCTAGGTACCACACCCCTCCGTGCGAGGTAGGGCTACTCAAGAAAACAAAATAAAGCCTTGAGTTAATTAAGACCAACACTTACACAAATGAAACCCATTTTCAATATATAAAAACTCCCAAAAATGTGCAATTTCTTTCGACCAGCCCAAAAACACTGCACGAAGGGTTGCCTTTGCCACTCTTTCTTGATTCGCATTAATAGTGGGTCAAAATTATCATAAAGATGGATGACGAGGGGGGGGGGGGGGGGGGGGTGCGATTGTTGCGTCCGCACCCCCTCACGTGCCGCGAGTGTATACAAGCTAGTGTAAACACTGGGCATCACGGTCACCAATGGAGAAGAATTTAGCAGACAACAACCACGATCACATAACTCAGTTCAGCGAAAAGATATCAAAACTAAAACCCACTGTAAATAGGCAAGTCGTAAAGTACACGTACCCTATTCTCAAAAGCACAACTTAAAGCAAGGGACCGCAAACGAAAATGCTGCTAATGTAGGATCGGATCCAACAAGGGATCTGATCAGCGTAAAAATGATAAATGACAAACAATACTGCAAGGCTGATCATACTACATAAAAAGTAAACTTTGTGAGACACCAACACGACTAGAACCGATATAGCAGGATTGCAACCGTGGACAGCTGTTTCGTTCTTATTGGAACTCATCAGCATTCTCAAAGCTCCACCATACTGTTAAATTGGTGCGATGTTCCTCTTATAAATGCACTGTTATTTGTCAGCTAGTGGAGCCTCTCTTTTTTAGAGTGCATAAAACTATTCCAGCTGCCTAGTATAACCTTTCGATTTTAGAGGCCAGCCGAGTTTAGAGCACAGAAAAGAACGAAAAAGAAGACGTGGGGTAAATTATAGTTGCAATGTCCAACAAACTCAATAATGAATGGTACCCCGAGGGAAAAAAATAAATAAATAAATAAACACTTGGTGGAAAAATAGCAATTTCTGAGAAAGAACTACTCGGCCCCAAGCCTACTGGACGATAATTCCTTGAGCCGCAGATTTTGACTCACGGCAAACGCCGAAACGTACCTTGTCGGTTGAACGATTTTTAAAAGTGTTTTAACATGTGAGAATAACTATATTAACGATTCAGTCTTGCTTTCTTTAAAGTTAACAAAGTTAATACACCAGAGGCAGATCCAGTAACCATTGGCGTTAAAGTTTACTACAATATAGTGTGCAATCCCCCCTTTCAGAAAATCCTGGATCCGCCCCTGTACACCCGCTCTCCAACTAAAAAGAAATTTTCAATGCGAAAGCCGGCGATGAGCTGCCATGAAAATTAGTTTCATCTACAATAATGAATTTCTTTCACAAATTTTTAGTGTATGAGAAAATCCGGACATTAAATGAACAAATGAAAGCAAGTTCAGTTTTATTTTTATTTGTTTCAGTTTTAAAAGTTTCAGTTTTATTTGGACCGTAGATCTTTTCAGATCCGATATGCTGTACATTTTCACTGTTTTCACATGGTTTTGTCCATGTTTGCAGTGTTGTTTTTACATGGCTTTGTCCATGTTTTCAGTGTACGGATAGTTCTGGCTATTCTCACTTTCCTTATCGCGACAACGACATGATATTTCGAATTCTTGACCTATTGAGTAATAGTCACGCGGCTGTTGTCAATGGGCGGGCTTTCGAATTTGAGCTCACTCGGACCGTCATTACCAGCGAGCACTTTATAGACAACTGTCTTCACGCGTGTTAAGGTGGTGGCAAACGAGGACACAATGTTGCGGACACATTGTTGTGGACACAAATGTTTCCCCGTTTGCCCGCGCGCGCAACATTTGTTGCGGACAACATTTGTTTGCGCAGCGTAGAAACAATCATGAGCAACAATGTGTCCGCAATATTGTGTCCTCGTTTGCCACCACCTTTAAGTCATTTAGTTTGTTTCTCACTGTCAAAATTATCTCAAAACTGAATCTAGAACACAGCGATAAATTCAAAATAGAAATTCAAAAGTTAGCTGTCGTGGTTCACGTTTTCCAGGCAACGCAGAATTTGGTCATTTCACGTTGTTAGTTTGCAGAGGACGGCAAAGAAATGTACCAAGAATTAAACCGCACGTGCACAGCCATTGTTCTACTCATTAAACCTTTTGTTAAGTGACGTTCCCGTTGCCGTTGTGGTTTTCTTAAACTCCCTAATTGCTGCTTCCACAAACAAACACTTGCCACTCTTTTTATAGAGAGCTTTTGCGATACTTTAATTCGGGTAGTTTGTTTTCTCCTGTTTAAATATCGCGTATTTCGTTAATTTCCCCAAATATCCCGTATCCCTGGACATTTTTTAACCTAAATACCCCGTATATATCCCGATAACCGCTGACCGCCGTGGTCCCAAAATGAAAATACACGCACAACCTTCCCTCCCTCCTCGGGACATGGCTAAAATTTCAGCGAATATTACTGTAATGTGCGACAAAAGAGGATGATATATCGCCACGAAAAAAAACAAAACAAAAAAACAAACACAACAGTAATATCTTGCCTCAGATCAGCTTGTGCGCGGCACGCGGGTACGGGTAGACGCTTGTAGCATGTGACCAAAATTACCCAGAGCCCTTTGCACTCGTATCTCTGACGCGCCGCCGTGAACTGTAAATTTTGCTCAAGCTCAAAATGGGCCTCGAAACAGTAGTTTCTCCGGTTTTAGACTTTATTAAATCCCTTTCATCTCCAGTGCAAATCCTTGGATTGCTAATTATTGTAATTATTATCCGAACCCTTGTGAAGGCAAAATTACGGAAACCACCACCCCCTCCTCGAGAAAAACCACTCGAGCCTATGAAGAAACGCGACTTCACTCCTGAAGAGTTGCTAGAATACGATGGCGTGAAAAACAAGCGAGTACTCCTAGCTGTTAACAGTAAGGTGTTTGATGTAACCCGAGGAAAAGACTTCTATGGTCCAGGTTAGTAAATCAAGAGTTACTTCGTGTACTTGAGCGTTTTAGAAATATACAAGATAGGTTGGTTGGTTTCATAAATTCAGTAAAAGGCAAGCTGCAGCATGCGTCAGATTTTTTCAAAATCAGCTTGCTGTTTACGCAGTTCATAAGCTAACACTGTTTTTTACCGATGATAAAATATTGTAGGATCGAGGGGATGGCTTGAAAAATGATTTAAAGATGTCAACATTTGTAAGTTATACGTTTCGCCACCAAATTACACGCTAAATCGCGTGCAAGCTGAAGGCAATGCAAGCTCAGGGTTTTATGTCAGATTACTCCAGCAACATAGCGGGAGAGGTATTTTAAACGAACAGTAATTGATATTCATATTAAAATGCTACAGCGAATGAATTTCACGGGCAGATTTTACAAAACACGAAACATATGATAATGACTTGAAATTGGCGCTCTCGTTGTTTGAATTTGGATTCATTGTTATGGTTCGAAGTATGGTTGAATTTGAATTTTCTTGTGACATTTCATCCTGGTACGAGAGAAGGGGACATGATTTAGCTTATTGCTTGGTCATGTGCCTTTTCCTGTTTTTGTGATATCAATCCTGTTTTTAGCAAAATATCCGATATGTTACGCATATCTATGCTATTGTTCCAGTATCAGATTTCATGACATCAACATTGAACACTGCACTGTGGTGTCACTTACACTTTTATAAAGGAGCTATATTCCCGTTGGGAGGGGGGTCCTCCGGATTCATGGTGAGAGGGTGGTGCGAAGTATTTTTTGGGGTTTGAAAATTTACGATTTAGGGTCTTCTTGGCCAGAAAACTTTGGCTAGCAGTTTTTTGGGAAAATTGTTTTTAGCACAGATTCTTTCGAGTATCCAAAAATGGGAAGGTTCACAGTAAAAAATTGTCATGGAACAATTGTGGATAAAGCTATTTCGAGAAAGGTGGTCAGAAAAAAGCACCAAAGTGCACATGACGAGACCGAAAAGTGGTCTGGGTATTCGCTAGAATCTTGCATTTTGGCCTAGAGGAAATGAACAAGTTTGTATTTTTGCACGTGAAGAATTTGTTTTTCCTCTCAGGAGGCCTTTATCTGTAGCTTTACTTTTACTGTCTCATGTCTTTGAGTTGGGAAAATTCTTCTAAAATTCAGCGTGGCTAAATGCACCTTGTTTCCACATGTCTGAAGAGAAAGAAAACATGCAAATTTGTCGCTATATCTCATTAGTAGAATTCTACCAGTACACTAATGCAAATGCTGCAATGTGATTGGCTGAGCTATTGCACACTATCAGCCATTAGTGTGCAGTTGCCGAAGGTCGTCCACAAAATGCGACGTTTTTATTGTTTTTCCGAAGTTTTGGAAGGAAGTTTAAACGTAAATGGATAATAAAATTCCCGAGAAGACTAAAAGAAGGACATTAGCGGTTTCTTGACTTTAAAAGCTTGAAATTATTGAAAAACGGGTGCACGCGCATAAACAACTGCAAATTTACCAAGGACAATTCAATGCGTGCGATTTTGTTAAAACGTTAAGTTCGATAATGCGTAGGAAAATAATTAGAAACCATTATTTGCGTTTATTTCAGTCAGAATTCTACTAAAACAATTAGATTATTCGCTCTCAATTTCTATGAGGTGATAGTTGATTTGGCCTGCGGCCTCATCAACTATCACCTCATAGAAATCTCGAGCTCATAATCTAATTGTTAATTAGTATTCACATTCAGCAAGTGCAGTAGCTCTATACTTTTACCCACACTCTAACTTTCGGCCTCGTCACATGCACTTGTATGCTTTTTTTCCAACAGCCTTTCTCGAAATAGCAGTATATTGTACTTATTTTGTGGTTTTTAAAAGTGTTGTTTTGATATGCACCAATGTTGTTTGCGGTAATAACTACTTATGCAAAAGTTCGTTGCAGATAGCATGATAAGTAAACATACACGAACAATCCATTTGTACTGTTGTTTTTTATTTGGCCTTCAATTCTTCCTGATTGTTTTTATGGTTTGAAAATTCAGCATGCAACTTTTTTGGGGTTCAAATTTTTTTCTTTGGTAGGGGGGTGGGGGAGGGTTTCACTTCAAATCTGAGGGTTTTCTGGGGGGTTTAATTTATGACCCCATTTGCACCTCCCTGTCACCCAGGGCTTTCCTTTTCAAATGAAGTTTGTGTTAAAAAACTGCAAACAGGCAGCAAAATTGACATAAAATTTTTGAGGAAATCAAAGATTGTTCTGCAGTGAAAATGAAGTTGACATTCACAAGTGGCGAAAATTGCCTCTGAATTGCAGAAAAGGAAAGCCCTGGTCACCATAAATCCAGAGTACTCCTCCTGGGGTATATTAAAGAAAGCATATCTTGAAAAAAATATTGGCAATGTTTTTCAAATATTTTTTCTTTTATATACTTTGGGCTCATTATTACTTCTTTGGTGTTTTCCACCTTAAAATCTATTGTTATTTTTTTTTTCAGTTTGTACCTCAGCAAAATAGCTTAAAATATTGTTACTTCTTTAAGTTTATAAACCACTACTAGAAGAACACTAAAAACACAGGTCTGGAAGAACCCTATAAAACTTGTAGCTCCAGTTTTGGAAAATCAACATTATTTTGCTGGCCAGCCATAAAAGCTCTGCTGATTCAACCATAGAAGCTCAGTAAAAACTTGATGAATATGTTTCTTTATGTCCTGGAGATTTGTAAATCCATCCAAGGGACTGAAAGATTTAATTTCTGGGAGAGTTAAAAATAACAATCTGGTCTTATGTTCCAATTATTGAACCCACATGAATGTGCTTGCTGTGGGCAGAAGTAGACATGGTTTTCTTACATTGTTTGAACAGCAGTTGATGGTTCATCTAGACAAATTCATTTCTTAGATGTTTTGCCATTACTTGTGCAAATAAAAGTAGGCTTGTAATGCGTACATATGTGTGCATGCATATGTGTATCATCCAATGGAAATGTTGATATTATCTTTCTTCTTTTGCATAAACAAATTAAACGCTTTTTATTATTGTCTGCACTCTTATACACTTTCAAAATTAGGTCTTAAAATTTTAAAATGGAAGTGGAAACGTGAATGAAGTGAGTCGTTTGACTGTTAAGTGTTGGACACTTTATTGTGTCATTTCTATGGTTGATAAGAGCATAGACCATGTAAATAATGTGGTTGATTTGTTCTATAATTTGGCAAATAAGACAGAAAATCATCACCCTTTGTCTAGGTATCAGAGAGCCTAGAATGTTTAAAAATATGTGATTTAACAAATTGGCCTTGTTTTATTATCTTTTAGGGGGACCTTACAGTGTCTTTGGAGGACACGATGCAAGCAGAGGTCTGGCTACTTTTTCAGTTGGAGCTGATGCTGTCAAAACTGAATATGATGATTTGTCTGATCTGAACAGCATGCAAAGGGATCAGTTACATGAGTGGGAGACACAGTTTATGGAAAAATATGACATGGTGGGACGGCTTCTGAAGCCTGATGAGCAGCATCAACAGTACGACGAATCAGAAACAGAAGAGGAAGACAGCAAGGGAACAAAGAAAGAACAATAACAAAAGAACAGAGAACACCCTTAATTCCAAAGTTGTAAAAAGAGGACAGCTATATGAACAAACTGTGCCATTCAAGACTTATCCTAGCGGTACCACTAAAGAGAAACCATCAGACTTTAAACAGTATGGTCGAGAGTTTGGACTAACTTTGTTTTTAACTAGCTATGCTTTGCGGGTTTCTGAAAGTATTTGTTAATAATATCGGTTTCCACATAGTGTTACCAAGTAGTTTTAAACAGAATATGTTTGGTGGACTTTCCATTCCCAATCTTGAATTAATATTATTACTCCTTTTGCTGATCATGAAAAATTTCTTTTAAGGTTAAATAATTATTGTGAACTTTACATAGAGACAATAGAAAGACATCCCGAAGTTCACAATTTTCTTTATTCTTAACACCTGACCACTTCAGAATTATTTAAATAATCATTATATTGTACTTAACAAAAATTGTTGTTGAAACTCCGGGGAATGAAATGGTTATAAAGGTGCACTACATTAAAGGAAATCACACTCTAAGTTTCTTTCTTTATCATCTAATTTGCGGTGTTGCTTTGCAGGCACAAGCTTGAAGCTCAGCTAGTCTTGTATTTCTCTATGAATTTTTGTTCTGCTATCGTATTTCTCTTGCTCATTTGAATATATGTGAATTAGCACCATAAAATAATAATTACAGGGGTTACATTAAGTTTTAAAGTAGGAGGGCCCCTATAGTAGAGTACATGGGAAGAAAAAAAACATTGAAAAGAACTCCAAGTCTTGGAGTCAATTTCTTTATGTTCAGGTTAAAGGTAGGCAGATACTAAGTCTCATGTGTTCTAGTACTGCTACCCGTGTCCCATCTTCTAACGAGAACCCTGTCATTATGACCAAAATATGGGGGAAAACCGTGTGGTGGTATGTAGCTGTTCAATTTCTTTTTCTGCTGGTTTGTAGTAATATTATTTTGGAAGGAAGGAGTGAAATATTTCATTCACTGCTATTTTTGTTCGGCAAATGCCCTGGGTTTACTGATGTTTGACAAATGATGCGTGCATCCTGCCTTTTTTCCCGTTCTTAGTGCATCTTCATGTTTTAATAGATGTTGCAGCACAGTGTGTTAGTTAAGTCTTACACAGTGGTTTCCTGCAAGATTTAGGCAAAACAAGTTTTGATATCTGTTATGACTTGACAATCAAACAAATTATAAAATATTGCATTTAAACACATTAATTTTATATAATGTAATTTTCAGTCATATTTTATTGAGTGATCCAGTCACCAGAATTGACTTTACTATTTAGCCTATCAACAGTTTCAAGTCATTTCCTAGCTTCTGCTTGGATACCGACACTTGCTTGAGTCTTTGTATAATAGGTTACAAAAATTATCATGCAAGTACATGTATTCAAGAAGTGTATCAGAGGCTGTAAACTTCACTTTTATTAATAATATATATTATATTTGGTTATCACTAGTTGGTTTACAGTCTTTACAGTTTGTCACTAATGTTGCAGGGAGTTGTTGGTTTACCTTCCCCCTCCCCCCCCCCCCTGAGTTTGTATTGGGATAGGTAAAAATTGCTTCTGGTCCAAGGAGATCTCCTTGAGTAGGTATAGCTATCATGTTGGGTTCAGTAACAATCTTTTATCCTTTCAATGGGTTGTTGGTGTTAGGATGGGCCCATACCAGTTATTCAAAACAATTTGTTACTAGCCTTATTTTACAATATCGATATCAATACTGATACCATGGTGTCACTGGCTTAACTGGTATGTCACGTGACTTGTTTGAACAAACAAAGGAGTCTGGCACTGTTGATCATTGGTCTTTTTCTTGTCCAGTTGCATCAACAATGCATAGGACATCAAAGAAGTTGAAGAATTCAATTTATTGACAAGAACATTGTTAATTGTTGTGTGGGCCTTGCTCAAGATCAAATTTATAAACCTCAGGTGCTAACCAGAAGGCTCAGGTCATGCACAGCATCAAAAGCATTGAAAGCAGCATTATTTCTCTCAACAATAATATTATTCCACGAGCGTGCTTTGGATACGAGATGGTAGATAGCCAACAAGGCATGTAGCACAGAACTTTCACATCCAACAAGCATGGGTAGATAAAATTATTGGTTTATTAAAAACACCCAAGGAAGTGCAATATTTGAGCTCCCCTATAATTTTGTGGTATGATATATGAGCTCATATACCACAGCCTCTGAACCAATCAAAACTTTAAAATATTTGGTATCGGAATGGATGTTGGCCGATCCTACATGGCCTTTGCATGTACTATTAGCCTCGGGAAAAGTCAAAGTTTTCCTGAGTACAGTCCAGCACCACGATCAGGCAAGAAAAGAGTTGCCGAATGGGAGGATTTATAGTACCACAATACACATGCCTTCCCCAGCGATATAGGCTATAGAATGGCCATGTTTCGTGCCTGGCTGTTATTTTCATCCTTTTGCAAACTAGAGAGCCTATTCACAGATTTGTCGGGTGTGTTGCTACAAACCCAATGGTTGGAAAGCAAGGCTGCATAGCAAGTGTTCCTGTGTGAACCAAGAGCTATATGCGGCATGGGAGCAAACATTCTGGTCGTGGGCCCCCCTTCCTGTTCTGCTTTCACATGGAAGTTTTGAACTGACTTTTTTTGATTGGCCGTTTGAAATAAAGAAATCTTGAGCAGAAGTAAAAGGCACCATGACTCCCATACAGTATATTGAAACATCACGACTGCATACATGAAGACAGGAAGTCCTAGAATCTAGGACTGGAAATCCTTTGTCTCCAGAGCCCTTTGTTTCTCGTGCCAAGGCCCCGCCAGCTAAGAGAAGCGAAAAGGGCTATGGGGACGAGAATGTGATGGTACACTTTCCTCTCATCAATGTGGCCCAGGTTCAGTTCCCGGACCCAGCATCATGTGGGTTGATGATTTGAAAGGGTGACTGGAATGCTGCCCCCAAGTGACTTCTGATAAACTGCTAGATTCTCCTTCCAATTTACCCTGTGTATGCTTGTAAATCAAAGGGAGAATTTTTTTATTAGATCAGGGGCCACTTAGGGCTCATTCTACACACCCCTTCATTTGTGTGTCAAGGAAGTCTCAGACCAATAAAATAATTTATTTTCCAGTGCAAGTATTGTTAACAAAAGATGTTAATTTAGCAGTGCTGCTCGCTATTTGTCTCTGCAGAAGTTCTTTTTTCAGTTGATCTCTTCTTTCTTCCATCTTCTTTAGATTTTGAATCAGTTTATCCCTCAGTTCTCTTTCTTGTTCTTCTAGCTTTTCTCTTTTCCTTCTCTCTTCGTTTTCTCTTTTTCTCTCCTCCTCTTCAAGTTTCCGCTTCTTTTCCTCCATTTGTTTCAGCATTTCTAATTCTTGAACTCTCTTCTTTCTTTCCTCTTCTATTTTCCTCATCTCCTCTTCTTCATGTTCTTTCACTGTAGCTATACGCTGGAGAAGTTCCAATAACAGTCTTTTAGCACTTCTCTTTTGTTCAGCTTCCTTCCGTTCCCTTTCTCTTTCCAACTTTTTCTGTCTTTCCTTCCGTTCAATCTCCCGTCTTATCCTCTCTGCCCGTCTTTGTCTCTTCTTTTCCTCCCTAGCCCTTTTCCTTTCTTCTTTCTTCCTAATTGCCTCTTGGAGCAATCTCTGTCGTTCAGCTTCTTTCCTTTCTTCTTCCAAGCGTTCTAGTTCTTTTCGTCTCTCCTCCTCCTCCTTCTCTCTCCTTTTTCTCTCTTCCTCTTTTCTTTCTATTTCAGTTAACCTCTGCCTCTCCTGATCCCTCTTTTTAATGTTCTTTGCTGATAAATGGCCTGTTTTGTCAAAATCAACTTGAATATTAGCAGTTGCGGCACGTCCCTCGTCAGAAATGTACATTAATTTCATGCCTTTTAGTGCTGACATGGCATTTGAAAACCCTTGATATTGACTGTACTGGACGAAAGCATCAAAGTGTAAGTGTGATCCATAGTAAAACGTTTGAAATTCATTGTTGCCTTTTGATAATTTCTGCCTGTAGGGATCCAAGATGGGTATATCAACACATCGGATTTTCCCAAAACGACGAAAAACAGATGCCAAAACTTCTTCGCTCGGTTTGCTAGCAGATTCATCGTCTGCAAACCATTTACACGGTAATCCTTTGACGTGAATAGTGTCTGGTCTTTCACCTGGATTCCGCTCATCTAAATTTTCGGCCTCTCTAAAGAAAGAATTCCAATCATGTGTGGTGGGAAATTTCATTTTGGATTCTGCTGCTCGAACTTTGAGCGGCTCCGCAAATCCGCTAAGTTTCATAACCTTTCCTTCTAGTTTCGAAATAAATTTAGTAATTAAACTTTTGGTGTCGGTTTCCCCTTCAAAGCGAATGAACTCCAGTGATGATTCCACAACTTTGAGCACCGTGAATTGGTCGGGTGCAACCATAGATTTTAGCCTCTCCATCACCTCCCAGTTTGATATCGACACTCCAGCGACCTTGATCTCTGGTAAGGTAACATGCACGCCAAGTTTGGCTACAGGTTTAAGGTATAAACGCTGTGAAGATGAAAGTTCGCTCGCTTCTGAAGTGTCACCACAAGCTTGCGTCGCCATCTTGTTGAATGTACTTCGTAGCCTGGCCTTGAGAAAGACTGGTAACAAGAGTTCTAGTGCATTGTGGGGAATCTCAAGCGCAATGGCGGACGTTTTTGTTTGGTTTGAGTTTTGACAGTTTCTTTGTTTGTCGCTGAAAAGCACGCTGCTAGAATGCAACACAAATGTCGTGGGACGATTCTTCCACTTTTGACGGTCCACCGCTCTTGTTTCGCACGAGGTCAGCTGTTGTAAAGCTGTTAGAACAAGTGAAAGGTGAAAAACCTTCAATTCATGTAATCTCGAAACCGACAGAACCAGTTGGGAGTAGAAAATCAAGATTTAAATTTCCAGACCCGAAGAAAGATTGTTACGTGAACCTGAAAGTTAGCAGCCACAATGGCAAACTGTGTTTGCCAGTCTGCTACGAAAACCAAGAGGAGGGTGATCAACACATTTGTGGCGGATTGAGATACATTTTACAAGTTTTATCTGTACAGAGACTTGCACTAGATGGGAAACAGTTAATCACAAACGAATGTCAGGAGGACCTTTACTGTTGCTCTCCTCTCTCAGCACACAAGAAGGGTTCAGCAAAGAAATGCCTTGGATTTTGGTTTCGGTTTTTCGGCAAGGACGCGATTTTTCGCATAACCGTCACCTTAAAACTTGATGTGATGCCTGTGAGAAATTTGATAGGAAGAAGATACCTGTTGGACCCATTGTTTAAAGATGGTGGTGTAGTCTCTAGTAAAGAATTTGAAATTTCTACCTGTCTCAAATCTTCTCAAAAAACTGCTGCTTCAGAAAGAAATGGGCTTATAAATGCAGCAAAGATTTTCCCATCTCTGTATTTAAACCAAGAGTACAAGTCTATTGTTGCTCAATTCAAAGACTTGAGACAGAAATTGAATTTCAAGGAACTAGATAAGTTTTTCGTGCAAACATTGGAAGGACTCAGTGACAATGATCTGAAGGTTGTTCTCTTTCTTGAGCAAAGTCAGGAAGCCTGCCGCAAGAAGCTTTATGAAAAGTCCAAACAGCTTCTCAAACAGGCAGTTGACACCGCAGCCAAGTGCAAGAACAAAACCTTGCTAATGGGTAGAGCCTATTTGTATCTTTCTTATGTTCATGAAAAAGATGGTTATCTCGGAAATGCAGAGGAATGTTTAGCGATTGCCAGGAAAAAGCTTCAAGCATTAGAGGCCTGTGAAGATATCGGAGATCTGTGCTTTCAGGAAGGACTCATTCTGACAAACTTTGCTCAAAAGATGCCCAAGTTTGCATTGAAGTTGATTATGGAGGCCATGCACAAATTCGAACAAGCTGCAGCACTATTTAGCAATGGTCTCACTGTAGATAATACCACGGATAAGCTGTGTTGTTCCTACATTAGGCTTGCATCTTTATTACTTAAACAAAAGCCATCGGCCTTAACTGCAGATGGATCAGGTTCACAACATAACATGGCACTTGCTAAAAAGCATCTTGATTTTGTGTCAGGTCATCTGGCCGAGCTGTCAGAAAGAACCAAATTTCACTTTCACGTTTGCTATACAGAGCTGCTTTTTGAGAAGCGGCAGTTTGAGAAAGCCAAGCAAAGTCTTGATGCTGCTTTTCAGATTGCCAAGTCTTGTCAGTTTGAGGAACAGGCGATGTGGGATGAATTGTCTGGTGGCAGCTCTTGCAATGAAAGTTACTTGCAAGAAGCTTCCAGTTATGGTGTACCAGCTGATGGCAAGGAAGCTGAAGATTTTGTTGTAGATGATGTACCACTAGGCTATCTTGGTGACATGAGCTCATAAGACATGTACACAGGTCTGCACATTAAAGGCCCAATGATCTACCGTTTAGCCTACAGTGCAGGCATTTTTGATGGGTGAGGGTTTGATAATTTTGTTCACGTGATTGGCCTTGGAGTCACAAACCAGAGAACAACAGTGGGGAGGGCGCGGGGAGTGGGATGGTATTTTCCTTCCCCTTCCCCTCCCTCCTCACTCTTCATTTTATACTCACTCCTACTCCCTAGCATGCTTTTTTCCTGTCTCCCCTGGCCTCTAACCAGTTCAAATCAAACATGGTGCTTGCCTGATCAAACAGCGATCACTTGCTAAAATACACCTGCGTAGCAGGCCATCTACATTTGGCCAATGATGAGTGAGCTTTAACATAATTATTTAATTGTCTTTGCTCGAAACTATGTGTGGACACTTTTTCAAAATAATGTATTTCTCCAGAGTGGGCATTGTAGAAATAATTTGTCAGTTTTATGCATCCTTATGACTTGTAGCAGAATGTGTAACTTTTCATGGAAATAGTGTTTCAAAACAATATTTTTAAAATGGTTAATTTATTAGAAGTCAAAAGTTACTTACACAACATACTATTTTAGGGAAAATGACGATTTTGCAAAAATCTTAGTCAATAGATAGTTATTGTCCATTCCCCTTATTCTATTAATAAAATCATTTTTAAAATGTCTGTACATATAAAATAGTATTTATTACAACACAGTAGCTATGTCTTTGTGAGAATCTCTGGTGTGGCCAATTTTTCCCACATTTGTGTTTCCATTGCTGGAGCCTTCCTCAAGCCAGGCAGTTTTATTTTAAAATATTTATAAGACAGTATTTATAGAAATGGGAAAAGTTATATAGTCAGTTTAGAACCAAAATTCTATTACATATTTAGCTTTAGGATTGGTTTTTCAAAGAATATTTATTTATAATATTTTGTTGTTGAATAATATCACAAGGACATGTTAGACCACTTTTACAGTAGTTTAACAGTATATTATTAATAATGATAATTAGAGTGATTTCATTTAACCCGTGAAACAATATCTAACAGTTAGTGCATAATAGTCAAAACTAAACAAAAGAAAACAATGGAATTAGTCTCTAATAGTATCTAGAATCGCATAGCTTAACGAATTTGCGCGCTCTGATTGGCTAGAGATGCAAGGGTATTCAGCGCAGTATTGCGACTTGAAAGTGAGGCTGCGCTAAAATTCGCAACATTCACTACATTTTCATTTTTACAAGGTTATGCTATTCAAGGAAAATCCATTACCTGACTCGTGAATTCCACGTTAAATTTCACTTGAAAAACCGATATCACACTCATCGCTTTGCAATTCGTGCAATATCGATTTTTCGCGTGAAATATAATGTGGAGTTCCCTCGTCAGGTATTGGATTTTCCTATAATAGTGTAGTAAATATTTCACGGGTTTAGTAAAATCACTCTAATTGCATAGTTATTAATAGTTACGTGTGTTAAGTTATACTCATTGATATTTTTTAGATATATATTATTATTATGTAAAGGAGTGCTTCCCTTCGTACACATAATGGTTTAGTAAATGAAAATACAGTGGTAACACAATATAATGAGGGGCCAAGGGGAAGGCAAAAATATGTTCACAATCATGTGATTTTACAATTTATATCGGGGTTCTTTTCTGTGTAATTTACTGTTACTGAGGTGAAGAATTTTGCTGTTATACCAAGGACTTTGTTGTAAAGAGGTTTGTTAAATTGTGGTTCCACCGTGTATCATTGTTGGAACCTAAATTTTATCATAAAGGCTGGAACTGAAATCCAAGTAATAAAAATGTTTTTAAAATTTAATTATATGATCTGTTATCTTTTAATTTGAAAGAATGTCTACATGTCTACTTATCTTGGTTTCTCCAGAGTGATGTGACCGGAACTATTTCTGTTCTAACCCACAGCATTAAATTCACCACTACCTATCTATACACTTGGCTGCAGAAAGGCACTGTGAGAGTAAAGTGCCTTGCCCGAAAACAGATCCCCACTAGAGCTTAAAACTGGACTGCTTGATCAGAGGACAGCACACTAACCATTGGGCAATTGTGCCACTTAGCCTCCCCAAAGCAAATTACCTTAGTGGAAGATTTATAAGAAAACACACAAGGCTTGCGGTTCAACTGATTTTATTCCATAATACACCACCTCTTTGTACATAGAATTTATTGGAGGTGGTTCACATAAGGAATCACTATGTACAGAATAACTTCCTTTCAAATAAATAATACAAGTAATTTATTAATACACATAACATAGAATAAACACAAAACAGTCTGTTTTACATTGCGAAGATTTTAAGAGAATTAGAATGAAAACTGGAAGATAATTTTTGTTTGACCAACTGACGTACCTTCATCAAGTCACATTTCTGGTTCTGTTTGACTTGACCAATTAAAATCTAAGACATTTTACATTAGCTAAGGGTGGAATTGACATATACATGGCAAATGTGATATTTATTGTCAGTGTATGTGTCAACTCTGATGACCACCCCCCCCCCCCCCCCCAAAAAAAAAAAAATAAAAGAACCTTGTTCACTCTTTGATTTTGGATTGTGAATCGCACATAAAGAAGTTTGTCAAAAAGCTAAAAACTGAGGGCAGCAGTATTATACGGCACACATTTCTTTAATTGCTGGATTTTTTTGCACAGAGTTAATTTAAAGCTGACATCTATATTGCGCAACATGTGTTGCTGCACAATCAATCTCATCCCCAGAGCCCGCGATCCTTCTGGACTGCGCCAGGAATCGAGACCTCTGGGCTAGACTGAAAGCCCGCCAAAAAAACGGCCAAATCTCATTGGCTGTTGAAACTTGTTCATTTCAACCACAATCTCCGACGCACGCGCAGAATCAAACCGGAACCAGGATTTCCTGGTACCGGTTTTGGATTCGACCAGAGCCCATGTGCTTCCCGACCGCTGGTCAAGGGGACGTGGGCTCTGGGGACGAGATTGCTGCACAATGTAATGAAAACGCACATACACAAAATGTTTGCCTGGCGTAACAGCGCCTCAAGTAAACTCATTACAAGTAGTGTTTCTTTGGGCTCAAAAGCCTTCTAGACTGGGGATATTTTTCAGTGTCTTCTTCTTTACTTTTGCTTGAATTATCTTCACCTTCTGTTTTTTTCCTGTAAGCCAAGCAAAAAAATATATTTTTACACCTACAGAAAATGGTTCACATGGTCTGTTTGTCTCCGTGCACATCTTGTCATGATGTAAATAAAAGAAAATTAGCTATAGGACACTATCTTCTTTATTGCCAACGAGTCAGGCCTTCTGGAAGACCAGAAGGCCTGACGAGGCGGCAGATTATAGAGCCGTGAGAAGATTTGTATGTGCGGAAAAAATCTCACAAACGCTCCAAAATGTAGAAATGTAAGTAATGTAATGTAAGGTAATGTAATGTAATGTAAGGTAGATCGTGACGACACAATGTCTGATGTTTTTAGCCAATCTGTTGAGCAGAAACTGTTCAGCACGTGCACAATTTGTCATAGTTGTGCCCAATCAGCGCGCTACTTATTTGTTCAGCACGTGCACGATGCATGATTCATGGCGTCGATACGTGATCCGCAAACTCACATGTGTGAGAAGCTAAACAACGGCCGGTACGCGATCTGCTTTTAGCCATGCATGGCGGTTGCCAAGAATCGCCTGCGTAAGGCCTAGACTGTAACGAGAGGCTCTTCCGAAAAGATTTATTCAAGAAAATCTGCCCAGAATCAATGAAGAAACAAAGAAGATGACCTCGGATACAGGCAAAGTGAAAACTGCTCACGTTTGTTGCAGTATTGAGCTGAGTGACACTGAATCGCTGCAGAATTATTTCCCTTCGCATTGCCAGTAGATTCTTCCACTACCAAGTAAGCTTTATTGAGATTATTTGAAATTTTTATTTCGATGAAAAGTGCGTTCTTTCGGACTGAAAAAAGATCGAACTGAAAGCATTTAGAATCTGTACGTGACCGCTTATCGAAACAATCTCCGCAGGAATTCCAAACCGCGGTATGGAAATCGCCACGAAATGTTCATTGCTCTAGTTCTACATCTTGTATTTTAAGAGCACTAAGTACTGTATATATATACTCTGTATATGTGCTTCTAAAAGCAAATAAAAAGGAAATTTATTTTATGGAGTTGTTTCAAATGACGACCAATGACGCGTATGGCGACAGGAGCTTCTAATTGTAATTGTAGCTCGCGCCCCACGACGCGAGGTCATAATTTCAAAATAAAGTATTTCTTAGCTGGATGACCTCGAAAGTAAACATTTTATACCTGTTTCTACCGGTATATTTTATTTTAGGCCGCGAATGCCCTAAATCTTTTTGATTTTCGAACGATTTTCTTCATTGCCAGAATCAAAACAATAACAAACACTCGCAGTCGACAGAGAGTCTTTTAAAATATTAAATTTAGTAATCAATTAGTCTTGTGAAGCGGGTAGGGGGTTGGGTAAAATGCAGCCTTTATTTGTGTTACTATATATGAAGTAAACAAAGGTTGTATATTTTCCGAGTTTCAGTGGCTCACAGCCACTTTGATTTAAGGTCTATTGGACTTAAAAACAGCTGACACCTTTCCAAAATAGCGGCATAGAACTGCAATGGCTTGCAACCCTCAAATTACATGGATTTCACAAGGTTTCTCACTACTTTAGTATCATTTTAGAACTCCTTCATTAGGCCTTCACCAAATCGCATCAGTTTATTCCACAAACATTCCGCAACGAATACATGCAATGTACATTGATCACACCCACATCATAAAGTGTACTTTTAGTCAAACATTTACAATAAATTTATTATCCTCACAACCCTTCTCTCTTGTTGTACTCGTTGGCACTTCTACCGATAGGTACCACTAGTTTATAACTAAAACAGTCGATCATGTGGTACAAGTATACAAGTAAAAATTGCAAATAAACTACAGGGTGTTTCAATCTTCCAGGAAGAGTATCATTTATTACTAATTAAAAATGATTTGAAAACTTACTTCTTCCCAGTCTTGGGTCTGCCTGCCGTCTTTGGGCGGGATGACTTTGGACGGCTGCTCTTGGGTCTTGCAGTTGGTTCATCATAACCCATGGAGTAGTTTATCTGTTCGTAGCTTAAATACACGCTGGATATATCTGTATCACTGAGCTAGTAGCAGAAAAATACATCTAATTAAGAACAACATTGAACATACCGGCCATAAATGACAGACTCAAAATATAAATTATAGTGCTACCGGTAAGAAGAAGTGAATTATCATTTACTATAGATACAAGTACCTCTTTGTTCTTGTCCTTTGGGTCTGGACTTGGTGATGCTTTCCTCATGTTGTTCCCAGTATATGCCACAAATTTCTATGAGCCAAAGTTAACACTTTTTTTAAGAAAAACTTTCAAAAATAAAGGTAAAAAGGTACTAACTATTTATATCTGCCTAAAATAAGGTTGATTTGATTTGACCACCCATATAAACATAATACTGTACTATGCTTATCAGTTGAGTATGCAATGAGGGAAGTTTCTCGCCTAAGTTTTACTGTTAAAACTCTGCTGTTGCTGTGGCAACAGAGCTCTAGTTTCCATTGGAAGCATCTCATGCTATTGATGCCATCAGTCTGTTGTGCAAATGAAATCTCCATACTTCTGACTCTCCTTTGGTGTGCACTGGACTAATGACGTCAATAGCATGAGATGGGAAACTAGCTCTAAATGTTTATGCCAAAACTATCTTATCTATCTGTCAATTTAAAAATACTTACAAGCTGCCATTCTCCAATCTCCTCATTCCAAGAAACATGCTGCTCAATCAGTTCCTTCAATTTCAAATTTACATCAATTTAAAACAATGTGTACGAAAGCATGGCCACAATAACTGATCAATTGATGACATAATTATTTTTGTGAACCTGTTATTGACTCTCACCTGAAATTCAGCAGGTATAAAAGTATCAATGAGCATTGTCTCAAACTGATGTTCCTTGCGCAGTTCTCGAATGCTATCCAGCAGACCTTCAGTTTCACGCTGGTGTTCCTGTTGTTGATCAGCCATCTAAATGGATCCAATAAAAGGTTCAATTTGTTGGTAAAAGACGTCAAAGATAGTAAAACTTCTTGCATGCACACCGGCTTTTTCTGGACTTAGCTATTGAGTCAAAGCAGAAGTGTTCATGTCATTTGTTCAATACAAAAGTCACACCTCAGACTTGGCACTCATAAGCATGCTCCAGACTTTCTTCAGCTTCTTGGTTTTGCCAGCAGCCTCTTCCTGAAGATTGGCATACTTCTCTTCAATGTCGATCCTCTCTTGCTGAAGAAAAAAAACAACAAAACAAACACAGATTGTTTTGATTATTAATGATTTCAAGAGCTGATACAAGCTTTATGCTAGGCACTTAATTATATGGCATGGTTTTTTGAGTGCCAATAAAAATATAAGCATAAAATGTGTTTTAATATCAATCAAAAAAAAATTATGTGCACTTTCTCTCTTTTAGATCGTCTGATGACAATAGATAATGAAGTGGAAGTGGAAACCTGTAGTACCACTGCTGCTGCTGCTGCTGCTGCTGCAAAATGCTCCAATCCCCTTTAGTTAAGAAGGGCCCCCCTTAACCATGGGATATATTCATAAATTTGCAAAATTTGTTTAATTGTTGTTTATTTATAGATCTCACCTCCTTTTCCTCAATAAGTTTCTGCAGTTGCTTTTCTTTTTCCTTCCTCTCAGAGAGTTCTTTAGCAGATTGTTCCAAGAGCAGTTCTTGTTCCTTGGCCTTCTCCAGCTATTACAGAATTGATTAGAAACAAACTTGTTTAAAAAAAAAAACAAGTGGCGTCCATTTTATGAGGCTCAAAAAGGTGTAAAAATTTTTGTAGAGCTCTACGCCTCTACACATGCCATTCATGCCTTTCATGGTCTACAAGCTGACTTGTCCCCATTCGTCTCTCTGTCTCTTAAGGGAGTGGGAGTTGATAATGCAATGAGAGACTTAACTGGGGACGAGTCAGGTCTACTAGCCTGTAGCTAATTGGCACCAGACACAACCTTATATTGGTGTAGAAATTTCTGTAGAGCTGTATGCTTCAACTCATGCCATTCTTTCCGTTAATAGTCCATAAGCAGCAGCTTTGGAACTGCATACACCGTTATACCCATTTGGCAATGATGTTTTTTCCCAATTTTAAATACAATTTTACATCTCCACTTTAAAGTGCTAGCCTATGCCTTTCTTATTTACTCTATATGACAGCTTCATGTATTTATTCCTATACTCTACACTACACTCTACTCTACTGTACGCTTTTAGTCTAATTTAATGTGCTCTACTCTTCTCTACGCTACGCTCTACTGTACTGTACCCTTCTACTCTAATGTAATGTAATGTAATGTAATGTAATCTACTCTACTCTACTCTACTCTATGATGCCCTGCTACTTTACTCTATGCTTAACGCTCTACTCCACTCTACTTTTAATCTCTACTATACTTTCTCAACTCTAAGCTATGCTATGCCTCTCTACTCGACTCTATACTCGACCCTACTCATTGTTTGTCTTTATTTGTACACAAATATTGAACGAACACAGGTTATCTGTTGAAATTGGAAGAGATACGATATACATATATAGATATAAGTACAACACCTAGATGCTGGAATGCAACTAGTGTGTAAATGCAACCCTTTTGTAATGTGATGCAAAATGTGCTGGAGGTAACACATGCACACTCAGGATTTGTCGAAAGAAAAACCAGTGAGGTGTAAATAAAACCAAAATTCCAGCTCAACATACTACTTATACTGTCAATCTCCCTAAATGATCTACATCAAATTAAAACAACTTGGGAGCAAAATATTGTGAAACAAAATTTATGTGAGAACCCAATTCCCCCAAAATAAGTATATGTTTAACACAAAGCAGATTTTTTTTCTGCAAATTTTTAGCTGCTCTGTTTGGCAAGCAATGCTAAAGATATAACATTAGTCAGTGTAGTTTGTGCATGAGCTCAGTAATATCACAGTCAAGTACCTAGCCTGCGAGCAGGTTCTCTGCGCGAAAAAAATGAAGAGAAGGCGAGAAGGAAGGAGAGCCTGCCCGCATCCCTTAGAAATTTGAATGCCGCCCCAAGGTACCCTGCTGATGCGACGTCCAGCGAGCTGTCAAAAATCAGTCAATTATGAAGAAGATGAATGTAAACATTGTCGACGCGAACTGCTTTTGCTGCAGCTTTCGGTAGTCTCATCAATGGCAGTCGCGAAGAACAATTGTCTTTGAGAGCATGTTCTTACACCCAAAACAGTGAAATGGGAAAACCACCGAAAAGAAACAAATATAAAAAGCACTGTCGGCTAACCAACAAATAAAGGCTATCTTTTTAAAAAGCTAACCGGAAGCTAACCCGAAGCAAACTGAAGTGAAAGCGTACCGCAAACAAGCCGCAGTTCTTACAGTAAACAAGTTCCCGCTTCCTTTTTTGGGTTTAAGTATCTACCGTCTTTTAGATGTAGCTGAAATACCCATGTTTCTGGCTGCTGAAATCTGGTCTTCATCTCATCGATAATGCTCTGTAAGGGCAGACAACTAACGTGGTGTGGTGACGCTTTATTTCCGTTTCGGCCACAATAACAACGAGTTGGAAGATTAAACTTTTCCTGAATCCCGTGGGTAACACAGCGAGAACGTCGTTCCGTCTAGTAAAGAAGTCACTGCTGGGTGCTGCTCGACCTTCGACTGCAAAGTAAAACTACAATTTTCCAAAACTTTGTCACTCGCATCTCTGAATACTCGATCGCGCGCTGCGGTCTGTCATTTTGCTTTGCGAAAGAGAAGCCGATCACGGTTTGGTGATGTCATCAACCAATTAAATCTCCACCAATCAGTATTTTGCGTCCAAAATTTGGACGCAGTATTCAAATTTCTAAGAGATGTGGGTAGGCTCTCCTTCCTTCTCGCCTTCATTTTTTTTCGCGCGGAGAGCCTGCTCGCAGGCTATCAAGTACCCAGCGACCACCAACTCACCAAGAGAGGAGACCACTGTAAATTAAAATTAATACTGATCAATCATGATAGTTTACAAACCAAGTTCACTCCTCCAACAATAATCTTGCTTTCTACAGCAGCCAGTTTCTCTTGGAGCTTTTTGTGTTCCAATCTTTAAATAAATAATAACAGCACTAATTCATTACTTGATTAAATAAATTTATTAATGGAATTGAATCTGCCAATAACAAGCTAGTATCTTAAGAATTGCAGTCGTTTCGCCCGCGATTCCTTTCACCCGAAATTGTTTTGCCCGTCTCCTGCTAACCTATACATCTCTTAGTTGGTCTCATCACGTAATGTCCCCTCCTCTACCCAGGAAGCGTTGGATGACATGACCAAACAACGGCTGTGAAGGAGACTGCCACTTTTCACTGAGAGAAGATTCACTGTCCTTACTCAGATTCCTTGATATCTTTCTCTCTCTTTTCCAGTTCTTCAGCAGCCTTGTCTCTCTCTTCCTCTGCCATGTCTGTTTTCTGCTTCAGCTGTTCCCGTTCTGCTTCAATCTTAGCTCTTAGTTCAGCTACTTTCTCAGGAGGGAGTGCGTGCATGCCTGTAGGAATATGGGGATTAATTCAGTCTAACAATTTGGCAGCAATGCCAGTTTGGTAGTGCTGGTGGGTGCAAATATGAAAATAAAAAGCGAATTGTACACCACTTAGCCAAGATCTGTCAACTAAATGGATGGACCAAACCTTTTTCAGTCACAAGGTTGAAATATTAAATTCTCACCTACTGCTCCCCTACACATTTTTTTACATTAGTTTTGAGAATTTGGTGCTACATCAGGACAACATCTCTTTGCTTATGATTTTGTACACCAGTGTTTTAAGCAGTGATCCAGAGGCTTATTCCCAAGAATGTTTGCATCTTGGGTTCTTTTCTCTACAGATTTATAGGCACTACCAGAATACCCAAACATGCACCCTTTAAAAAAGAAACCTGTTTTTAACTCACTTTTTCTTCTGTGTTTCTTCTTTCTTTTGACTGTCACTCCTTCTTCTACAACCTCTTCTTCAGATTCACTTTCCTCACTACCACCACTTCCCTCACCCTCTGATAGCAACAACATAAATTAATTAATTAATCAATTAAAACATCATAAGATTTACAAATAATCAAATAAGAGATAACCCATCTGCTAACTTCCAAAAATATAAACCCTGCACCTTCTCTTGAAATACCCCTTCCCCTGTCAAATGTTTGGTCAAACAATCACTTCTAAGAACACCTCTTCTATGTACTTACCCAGAAAAAATGGAACAAAAACAGTCCACTGGGTGAAAATCTGGTTTAATAATCCAAGATTTTGAGACATTTTTAAAATAATTATAGAGGTTCTAAGGCCCAAAAAGCAACTTGCTAAATATACTTCAAATTATTATCTTCTGTCCAGTAAGCAACTAATATTCATCAGGAAATATGACAAGAGCCTCACAGTAGTGCGACATTATAAAAATCTCAGAACCTAGAAAGATACTTAAAACTACACCATTTTAGACACAATTTAAGATCAAGGGACCCTGGATTCTATAGTTTTGAGCATAACTCCTGGAAGTATTCTTCTTAGGGTACAGCCTTGAAGCTTACTGAATCACCTGCATGCTGATATCACAACACTAAACTCACCTTCTGCCAGTTGAGCCCTCAGTTTCTCAATTTCTTTCTGAAATTCTCTCAGCAGTGCATCCTTTGGATCTTCATTGATCTTTGCCTTGTTCTTGATATTCTTAGCACGGTTTGCATACCTGGAATCAAAATCATGGTTAAAATTAAACAAAATTTGAGAACCAAAAGGTTGAAGTGAGTTCTAACTCATGGTGACAAGCTCGTCAACACTAGGAGGCAGCATGGCCGAGTGGTTAGAGCACCAGACTTGAAATATGGAGGTTGTGGGTTCAAAGTCTTGTTCACTGGCTAGTGTTGTTCTTGATCATCCTAAGTCTAACCCCTCAGCTACATTTGTAAATAGCCAACTGGTCTGCCTCCTGCCAGTTGGGATTTTTAACCATGTTCAGTTCATTTACAATATTTGTTTCACATTGGTCCTGAAAAGCCCCATTGGGCAAGTCCAGAAAATATCCATACCCAACAATGGACAGCTTCTATATTTCAACCTCCTTGCCTTCAGAAATTCCAAAATGTAAGGGGCTTATAAGTGGAATAAAAAAAATGAAATGAGCCACCACTGTGTTGATTAAAATAAGTTGTTAAGTTAACAAGTCACAATAAAGCAACATTTAGCCCTGTTCAGTACTATCATCCAACAGAGAGGGGCTTATAACCGAATTATATACCAGGTAGATGGACCTATAATGTGGAGGGGAGGGGCAGGGGAGCTTATAAGCAGGGGGGAAGGAGGACTTTTAACCAGAATTTTACGGTTCTAAAATAACAATGAACTCACCTGAGGGAACTTATCGTTTCATCAAAGTTATAGTCTGCTGGGCCAATGTTAGCGATCTATTCAAAGAAAAAAAATTAAATAATATAATTTTAAGAAAGTATTTTGCAAAAAAACAAAATTTTACAGTTGTTAGTATTCACAAGGAAGTAATTTAATTATCGTGAGTGATAATCACAACAATGCCCTGCTTGAAGACTGAGAAAGTATTGAATATTACAGCTTAGTGAAAACTGAGCTGTATTCTATATATTTGGAAATCCAGAAATCTGATTGGTTCTCCCATTGTTGACAATTCACTGATAGAACACAATCACGTGCATGCTAATCGTTGAAGGGATAATTTTCTGGAGTTTTTGCCTAAAAAATACATAAAACTGTACGTTTTGGACTGCAATCCTTTAGAGTTTCTACTAAAACAATTAGACCACTCGCCCACCTTTTCTATGAGTGATAGACAACTCGACTGCGCCTTGTTGACTATTCACTCATAGAAAACGCAGGCTCATAGTCTAATATAGCATGCATGTAGCTGTTGATTATCTAGACTTACCATGACTGTCTTGGAGTTTCCACCCAGAGAATCTTGAAGCAGTCTTGTCAGCTTAGAGTTCCTGTATGGAATATGGGTACTCTTTCCATCTACTAATGCAGATATAACATTTCCCAAGGTGGAGAGGGACAGGTTGATTTGTGTCGCTTCCTTCAACCTTTGGCCTGTTGCACCTGTCTTGGCTTGTCTTTCTGATCCCTGTGATTAAACAAAGAAGAAAAAAGCTTGGCTGTATTTAGAGCACAAAATGTACGGTATTAGAGAGTGGTGTGGCTGATACCATTGAGGGGCTATCAAATTATATGTGAAGTTTACATTTTCCTAGGTATGTCTCCAAAATAGTACAATTTGGAAAGGTTAAATTGGATTTAGGAGAGGAAGAAGTCTAGGCACATCCCCAGGATGACTCCCCTTTAAAAGTGACTGCGGTGCTTGTTGAAATTTTGCAAAGAACCCCTAAAAGGTACCAGAATCTTGATTAGTGGGCATGGCCCAAATAATTTTCACCCCTAAGAGGTACCAGGAGTTCTTCTGGAGAGACCATCCGAGTGTCTGTTATGTTTTCAATCAATACCCTATTTTAACACCCTAAGCAGTACCAATCAACCAATCTTGATGCCTAAAAGGTACCACAAGCACCCCGGTCAATTTTTATAGGGGAATCCCCCCCCTGCCAAGGCTAAGGCTAGGCACCCAATCCACCCCTAAACACTGAAATGGCTAGTCAAGAGTATGCCATCAATGCATGTCTGCTATACATTTAAATTAAGCACACAATGCCTTAAACTTACAGCTAAGTCAACAAGATGCAGCTTTCCCATGCGGACATGGTGCTGGCCATCAGGCCCTTTCTCGCTGCATTCCACAGTAATGGTGAAGATCGCATGAGAACGAGAAGATCTTTCATTCATGTTTGTAGCCCCAACAGAACCTGCAATCAAGCAAAAATTCACAAATAAGAACCACTGCAGTTATTCAAAGTTAAATGTCAAAGTAGAAAGTTCATATGTATCACACTGACAAGTAATTACATCAATCTGTCAATCATGAGCAAAAGCTTTTGGCAAAATGATTGTTCTGAGAGCACAGAGTCCCAGAGAAAGGGCTTCAAAAAAGTGCTGTCTGGTCATCTGAGACACGTGCACTTTTCTGCCAGGCCAGTGATATTATATGCTAACTTGCCTAATGAACAAAGGTCCTGGCAAGTTGCCTGCTTCTAATGTGACTAAATAATACAAAAATAAACTGAGACAAACATGCAACTTCCCAGGGCAAGCAATATTTAATAGTTCCCTTATCTGAAGGGCAAGTTGGAATTCAACCTTTTTTCCAAGCCCTGTGAGAACTCAAAGTCTCGGGATTTCCCTCTTGAAGTGGGCACCCCTGGGACGTCAAATTTGTTTTCATCATTGATAGGAAGAACACATTTCTGTCAGTTACACTCACGATTTTTGTTTCCCAATGTCATTGTCTTGTCTAGATCATCAGCATTGTTCATGACGTATGACGACAAATCTTTTACATAAACTCCAATATCTGGTCTCTCCTTTACCTAAAGGCAGCAAGGAGAAAACTATTTGTACACTTAATCACATAACATTTGAAACCCGAGTACTAAGAAGAATGGTTCAAATAGTATTGCCAATTTTTCTCAGTCTCAGTCTGTTAACTGCAAAAACAACGTACCTCCAGTTTTGCATTCTGATCCTTGCCCAGTAGATCACGCACATTTTCATTGTAGATCTCCAAATATGACACTCGAACAAGAAACCTAAAGCAACGAAAATAGTAAATGCCAATAAAAATCTTAAAAACAGCACCTGTTAGCTGTTTTTTTTTTAACTTTTTAAAACAGAAATTCATAATAGTTGCTAATGAAGGCTTGGTGGTGATATGCAAATTTGCTCCATGGTCAGATTGCTCCCAGTTAGATCGCTCCCAACCAAAGGTCATATCGCTCTATCAAAAAGTCATATCGCTCCCAACTAAAGTGACTTTGCTCTATGTTCAGAAAAGTATAAGTAAAGTACGACCAAGTTTGCTCCAAATATATGACCTGGAATATTTCTCCATCTTTAAGTGCGAGAAAAGTGTGACTTGTTGGGAGCAATATGACTTAAGGTTAGGAGCGATCTAACTAGGAGCGATCTGACCATGGAGTGAAGTGACCGCAATTCTGCACATTATTTAATGATATACCTGATGTCTCCATCCATCTTAGCAATGTGCCCAAATATATGTGCAAATGAGTTTGGGATGATTCCACGTAGTTCAGGGACTGTCCGCACACCTTCCATTGTGAATGTCTTGCCTGTTCCTGTTTGCCCATATGCAAAAATTGTCCCTGACAAAAATGATTATAATGAATGAGACAGGAGACTAATTTCAGCTGTGAGTGGCCACAATATTTGCTGCTAGACAAATTAGTGTTCCCAATATGTGAGGTGGCTGATCAACAACCTCGACAACAAATAGAAACCAACACTGGAGAATTGGCGGGGAGGGGTGGAAGGGTGGGGGGGGGACCTGCTGGATTAAAGATTAAAAGGGGTGGGGACACAAACTTGAAGATCCCCTGACATCCATCTTCCACAAAAAGATGTTCACGACTTACCATTATAACCTTCTAACACACAGTTGACAATCGGCCTGGCTGCATCGTTGTAAACATCTACTTGTTTCGTATCTACGCCAAACACTCTGTCGTAAGTGAACTGTTTTGGCGGCTCTCCCGTGCGAGCGCTCGGGTTTTTCACGGTAATAATCCCTCGGCTTTCTTCCACGTTTACCGACAAACTACACTGACTAGCTACTTCTTTCTCATTCATAGGACGACATCGAACGACCACTCGAACATTGTCGGACTCCGCGTCCACCTGAAAAAAAAAATATTGAAAATTAAAACATGACGAGCTTTGAATATTGCCGAAAGTGATGGACGCGTATTTCGGCACTAATGCAACAGAAATATTACCGGCATCTTGTCAAGTAGCTTCAGTAAATTTTAGGCAACGTTTTCTGTCTATTTTCAAGACGTCTCATAGTTAATATTTTAGTTTTAGCTATAAAAACAGAGTATTTTCTTGCTACATTATTTTGCTGCCGAGGTAGTTATGAACGCTCGGTTGCTTGGGCTTAGTGGCCACGCTTTCTCCCGATACGTCATGTATGAGACAACGGACTGACCCTTTGCGCCGGGATCGCCCACTGTAAGACTTTTTTCATTCGCCCGCTGTAAACAGAGGGTCCCCTATACTTTTTACGTGAAGCGTGATTGGAGTTATTTATTTTTCCGTGAAACGTGATTGAAGCTTTTATTTTTTCGTGATTCGTGATTGCCAATTTCAAGATCTTTTCACGTGCACGTGAAAGCAATTTTTAACTTAAACGTGACCCGTGAACGAGGAGTTGAATTAGACGTGATTGGTGAATCATATCTTGTTTTGCGTGGCTTAACAAGGCTGTGCTCTAGCGGCGCCCGGTCGCCTCAGGCGACCAACATTTGGTTTCGGGCGACCGAAAAATAAAACTGGTCGCCCGACCGGGCACCCGGCCGTCTTGTGCGCCGTTCAACACTGTAGAAAAGCATGTGATTGAGTGTAACATTCTGATTTTTGCTGATTGATAATGTTATTCGCGGGAAAATAACTTCGCGCAACACGGAGTCGAATGTTTACACTTGCCGGCGCTGTCAAGTTTGTTCCGCTTGATTTAACACGAGCTTGACTTTCACGTGACAAACGCATGAAGTTGAACATTGCAAAAATATGCGTTGAAGATCTTGGTTTTCCCTTGAGATGGTTTAGTTCTCAATTATTTTGATATTTGGATAGTTTTTGTTGGTGCAGTGCGTTAATGTTAACATAAAATGAAATTCTTCGAAAATGCAAATGTCTTCCCCTTCGGTTTTGTCTGCCGATGTTTACAAATGAATAAATTAATTTAGCGGCTACTTGTTGCTCGCTAAATCTTGATATGAAATGCCATTTATAACCGATTTCATTTGTTTTTAGACTAATTGTTGTCTCAAATGAGACTTCTTAATGATATTAAGATTTACGAGGTAGTTACATGTACATTAAGGACTTTTTTTTATCAGATATCACAAGTTCGTCGAAATGCAGTGGCCGCTAAAAATAGCATCGATCACTCCGCCGCGTGTGAAACTTTGGTGAATTTGATTGTTGGCAGTTCCATGTCTTACAACAAGTTTAAGAAATAAATCAATCCGTTTCTTTTTCAAATTGCACGGCTTAGTAAAGACTCATCATTTAAATGACGGTTCTCGCAGCTGTGACGACGCTAAAAACGGCTACGAGGGAGACAAGGCCGTGGCAAGAATAGAAACTTTGAATAATTTCAGCGACTTTCTCAAAATTTTTACTCTCCACAAATAATCAGCTGCAACAAGAAGAACTTCCCATCAATGATTTTACCCTTTACTTCTCTCGCGTAACCGTTCTTTCATAAAACTAGATAAAGTTTGAAATTTTAACAAAAATGTCGAAAAGGGATGATAAATTTTTCCCTTTTTCGCGCGAAAACTTCAATGGGTTTCGTATGACAACATACCGGAGATCACACTTTTTCTACTCGCAAAGCCGGCACATTTCCTCGATCATCGTGTAGATTCAATGTAGATCGCCAACCATGTTATTGTGAAAAGATGGATCAAGATCTTGACGCGCTTTATAAGATCCTCGACTGCCAGCTAAAGTCGTAAACATGCTATGCTGCTGCGATTGCTTGTTGCGCTTGAACTCGCTCTCAACGTCGACTTCTACGCACAGCATCCAAAATTTGTTTCTTTCCCCTCTGTTGTTAGTGTGTATGCTGTACAAATCAATATTATAACATCAAAAAGATATGTAAATTGGTTGTATCAGTATAATTTAATTTCATGGTTTAGTTAATTATTAACTAATTAAACCATGATAATAATAATTAATTAATTGAATAATTAATTATTTGGGGCGACCAACCTGAAGGGCCGGGCACCCTACCTGGCATGGTTGGGAGCCCAAAGGGCTCCCTGAAAATTTTCTTAGAGCACAGCCTTGCTTAATTATCATTTCTTTCAGTGTTCTAGTAAATGTACGTCTTTGTTTTCAGCTCTGTGGTTGGGTTTTGAACAGATGAAACTTTGTAAGCCATCGAGACGTGATATGCAACACTCCAATCAAATTTCTGCGGTTTTACGCCTTCAGAGCGCTAAAGTCACTATAAAGTCTAAACTGGGACTTGGTAATTATTCGTGACGCGTGAAAAGGCCAAATATTTTTACGTGATTCAGTTTTGCAAAGGGGTATAGGGGATCCTCTAAACACTACCTCTATTGTTATTCAGGGCTAGCGGCATTGTTATGACCTGATATCTATTGTTTTCGGAACCAATGAAGGAACTCGTTCCGAGAGGTAGTGGGCGACCCGGACCACCGGACCGGACCGGGTGAATATAAATCAAGTCAGCCAGTTCAATTTTCCAACTACCAGTTGCAACCCGTCAACATTTTTTTTTGGTTCATTTAAATTCAAATCTTTTAATTGTCTAGCGTTTGTCAGATGTGGCCTGTTGGTCTAGTGGCATGATTCTCGCTTCGGGTGCGAGAGGTCCCAGGTTAGACTCCCGGTCAGGCCCACGTGCAAAAATTTTTAATTTCATTTTTGCTTACCTTCCTTTCTTTTTCCTTGGTAAATTACTGTGATGAACAGTCATTTAACTAATTTCAATGTATTTCTCGTTGTTTTGTAAAATCCCTTACATACGTGACTTATGATTTGGTGGGAAAATATGCAAACTAGAACTACGCAGCTACACGGAGATTCGTGTTGTGTCTCTAATTGGTCTTAATTTGCTCCTGCAACTACTACACGGAAAATTATAACAAAATGGCAGCTAATCAAATGCACTAGATGGATCTCTGTAAAAGCCTTATCAATGAGAACGTGACAAAGAAAGAACCGTCTGTCTTGTTTGGTAAAACCAATGCGGGTCGAAACTGACCAATTACAGTTGACAAACTGTACATACATCACGGCAAAACTGACAAATCGGTTTTAACGGACCAGACTTTATAACATCATCGCTTGACAACAACCAACTATAAAGTTTACTTGACTCTGAAGATGACTTCCTCTTAGGTTATTGAGACGTCAGTCACCAACAACAGTTCTTTTCAGAACTGCCTTTTTACATGAAATTTTCGGGACAGGCTAATTTCGCGAATTTCGCGATTTTCAAAAAATTGCGAAATTAAAGTGACGCGAACAATAACTGTCGCGAGCATAGGGTGATTTCATTTAACCCGTGAACATGGTGAAACATTATCTAACAGTTAGTGCGTAATAGTCAACTGAAGAATAGAAAACAATGGAATTAGTGTCTAATAAGTGAAGTCTGCATATGAGCGTAGTGGCCCATCAGGCCGGAGGGGATGGGATGGGATCTGAGGACCTATTTGTTGCAATTGATTCTCTCGAAAGGCGCGTACAGTTGTTGCCCTTTTTATTCGTTTCAACTCCAGATATTACCTTAGAATTCCGACTATAAGCCCTGGGCTTACATTTCCTTTACAGGCATTTGGGGCATGGGCGTATTCATGGGAGGGCTTATTAAGGCGCGGGTTCACCTGAAGCCCGTTTTTACACCGCTTAACTTGGGTTTAATGCGAATATCTCGCTCCCGTTTCAAGCATTCCCAAAACCCTCAGCTCATCCCACAAAGCTATGTTTAGCAGTGTTTTGTAAATTTTTTGGTGATTTTTGGGGATGTTTGGGAAGAGATAGTTTTTCTCAAAGGATTAGTAAAATTTGGAGAAATAAGAAATATTAAAGGTTTAATGTGATTTTAAAATTAGAATTTGAAGTTAAAAATTAATAGATGGACACCCAAACAGTCCCCTGACAACCTGGGGTGCTCTTGCGTGGGGGTCAACTGTCTGGTGGTGTTTCAAAAATAATTTTCTTTCCTCTATCCCTTCTTTAAACCTCTTAAAATTTCACTCAAATTCACCTTTACCCCCACCTTAATAGTTATGTATCTTATTTCATTATATCTACATGTAGTTAAACATTAACTGCCATTGTATGTATATCCCTATTCAAATTTTAGAGTCGTTAGTCTCGTTAGTTTCACATTGTACTGGCCCTGAAGAAGACTAGCTCTGCTAGTTGAAATATTGGCCAATAAATTTTGCCCTTTTGCCGTAGCACCAGCCTTGCAATCAATTTGGTTTTATCTACACTTAACGTGAGGTCTGGTACGAGTATTTCTTTTACAAGAGATCCGGCAACAGACAAGTCAAGTAGTTTTATTCTTCGCTGCGTGGTCCTCTGCATCCAAACGTTTTTTAATAGGGGGGAGGGAGGGTGGAATCATCATAAAGGTATTTTGCGCTTTAACATTTGGGTCTTTAACGTTTCTAGGTGGGTACAAGAAGTACAAGTTTTACTATTACACAGTGGGCCCAGTGTGGCGAATATTACAAAGTACGACAGACCCCCCACCCCCCACCCCCTCCCCTCTCAGGAATTTAACGCATTGAACACTCAGAATAAAGCCAACTGTATCGTCATTTATTTTAGTTATAGCAATTGCGTAAATCTGGGGATTGGGGTTTACAATTTAATTGTGATTACTTAGTTAAATACAGAAGGCTAATCCATGCTGCAGTTCAGGTCCCCTGCTGACACTGGCTTTTCATTCATCAACTACACACAAAGAAACGATTGTTAATTAATTAACTGTTAAAATTAAATATTATGGAAAGAAAAAAAGAAAGTAAGAAAGAAATAAGCAATAAAAAAGAAATAAAAAGAAAGAAGGAAATAAGAAAGAAAAGAACGAAAATAGGAAAGTGCAAAAAAAAAAGGAAAGGAAGGAAGAACGAAGGAAGAAAGAAAAAAGAAGGAAAAAAAGAGAGAAAGAGAGAAAAGAACGAAAGAAAGAAAGAAAGAAAGAAAGACAGAAAGAAATAAGAAAGAAAGCGGGAAATAAGAAATAAAAAAAGAAATTAGCAAAAAAAGGAGGAAATAAGAATATTTAGAAAGAAAAAAAAGAGAAGAAAGAACATGAAGAGAGAGAGAAAGAAAGAAAGAAAGAGAGAAAGAAAGAAAGAAAGAAAGAAAGAAAGAGAGAAAGAAAGAAAGAAAGAAAGAAAGAAAGAGAGAAAGAAAGAAAGAAAGAAAGAGAGAAAGAAAGAAAGAAAGAAAGAAAGAAAGAGAGAAAGAAAGAAAGAAAGAAAGAAAGAAAGAGAGAAAGAAAGAAAGAAAGAAAGAAAGAGAGAAAGAAAGAAAGAAAGAAAGAAAGAAAGAAAGAGAGAAAGAAAGAAAGAAAGAAAGAGAGAAAGAAAGAAAGAAAGAAAGAGAGATCGTTTCCCAAGTATCTGTTCCCTTGTGCCTTTTTAAGGCACATATTTCTCATACTTATTGTAAAAGGAAATCATTGACAATATAAGGGATTGTAACATTCCAAAAAGATACTGACTACAAAAATAAGAACTTAAACAGAAATAAGAACTTAAACAGTCATGTCCCCGAAAACCCCGTTTAATCCGTCGAAGGTTATGTGATCGATAATATGTTACACTTCATCAACACTGTAAGTTAAAAGCAACTTAACTTCAAACATGAAACGGGAATGATGGATTTTACGGATTTAACGGGAATATGAATACTTAATGACATATTCCCATTAAATCCGTAAAATCCATCATCCCCGTCTTTATGTAAGGTTATGTGGTTGATAATGTGTTACACTTCATCAACACTGGAAGTTAAAAGCAACTTAACTTTAAACATGAAACGGGAATGATGGATTTTACGGATTTAACGGGAATATGAATACTTAATGACATATTCTTCTCTTTATTACTGTAAGTATCTTTAAGAATGTATTTATATACAATTTATAATATTTATATAAGATACTTACAGTAAGAAAGAGAAGTATTATATAGTTAATATATTCATATTCCCGTTAATTCCGTAAAATCCATCATTCCCATCTTTATAGAAGGTTATGTGGTTGATAATGTGTTACACTCCATCAACACTGGAAGTTAAAGCAACGTAATTTTAAACATGAAACGGGAATGATGGATTTTACGGATTTAACGGGAATATGAATAGTTAATGATATATTCTTCTCTTTATTACTGTAAGTATCTTTAAGAATGTATTTATATACAATTTATAATATTTATATAAGATACTTACAGTAAGAAAGAGAAGTATTATATAGTTAATATATTCATATTCCCGTTAATTCCGTAAAATCCATCATTCCCGTCTTTATAGAAGGTTATGTGGTTGATAATGTGTTACACTCCATCAGCACTGGAAGTTAAAAGCAACTTAACTTAAAACATGAAACGGGAATGATGGATTTTACGGATTTAATGGGAATATGAATATTAAGATCATATTATTCATACTTGCAGTAGTAGAGAGAAGTATACTCATACAGTTAATATATTCCCGTTCCCGTTAAATCCGTTAAATCCGTTATTCCCGTTTGCTGTTTGAGGTTGGCACCACCTCTAACTTACAGTACTGATGAAGTGTAACACATTTTTCACCAAACACCTACTATAAGGACGGGAACTACGGATGCTACAGATTTAACAGGAGCATCAATGTAATCATGGCATCTTTATTACGTCCTGTAATGGTAACTTTTTTAGACATTACTTTGCTTTCAAGAAAACCTGACTTATGTTCTTTATGACTCCAAAAGCAAAACTTTCTCGTCTAATGTTTTTCAGTTGACATCAAATCAAGTAAAGAAGTGAAAAATTCTAGGAAAAAAAAACAGTTTTCAGGTCAAATATACAGACAACATCTTTTATTCCTCCGCGGCAGCATTACAATCCCTCTGAAGTTAAATTAGCACCACTCTCTGTTCATTTGACTTCTAATTGGCAGTTTACCAATATACATGAAATAAAACTGTGAATTGTTTGGGACAAAGAGTCCAAAACAATCAGGAATTACTCCTGAAATTTGGTCAGCATTGTGTTTGAGACTGCAGTTTTAATGAAACCATGAATGAGAACAAGTAATTAGAACCAAGTGTCCCAAATAACTGTCGAAAGTAACATGCACTGTGAAAGGCTGCATTACGTAAGACTAACAATTCCGCTGAATTCAAATTAACACCACTTTCTTTCCGTTTGTCCTGTACTTATACGTAAAAGAATACAGGTGAAATAAGGCTGTTAATGTTGGGGTCAGGAAAACCAAAATTAGCACGACTGACGCTTGAAAATATTTCCACATAATACAGCTTTAATGAAGCTAGAAAACATCAAAAGCACCCGTGACCACCGATGGGATTGAAGGACAAAGGTTTAACCCTTTTTATGGAATAGACCATCATAAGAGTAGGCGACATTCCATCAAATTTATTGTCGTTATTTTCGCAAGTTCAAGATCTCTATTTAAGCGGCCGTTTAGGCCTTGTTCGTTCTCATTTGCCGAAGATGCAGCGTCGAGCAAAAGTGCCGTGTAAGCAGCTTAACAGTGAGGCAATCAGGGGTGCAACGTTATGCTACATGAGCCCTGTCATTGCTGGACAATGTAGTATTATCAGCGCCAAATGTTTTTGGAACGTCAAAGAAAAGGAACTGCAGAAATCATGGAATTCCATCTGCAAAAAGCGGGACACGTGTGACAGAGCTATTTCAGGTTAGTTTTCGTAAAAAAAATCGATCGGCCTAAAAATTTTATGTGGCACTAATAACGTTTTGCCTCACTCTGGCCTGCAATCACTTACTGGATTGCACTGACCACGCCCAATGGCGCCCCAGCAAATCCACTTGTTGTTTATCGAGCATTGCTAGAGTGTGGAGTGGGTGTGACTGTAAATCAGGTACGTGATTACAGGGATACAAAATCGAACAAAAAATTAAGTTGCACATAAAATCAGAGTGCTCTTTGTATGCTATGTGAAACTTCCTCCTGCTAACAAAAATGCCCTTCAAAGCTTAGCGAATAAACAGAAAATGAATAGGCTATCACCAGAAAAAGTTAAGTTTTCTCTGTTAGTAGGATGTGTCATCTTTACACTCCCCATGTTTAATTCAGATTTTTATTTTTTACAGGTTCACTTTGAAAATGGGACAGAGTATGGCCATTAAGGAGCTATATAACCGCTTGAAAGATCACAGAAATCCTTTCATGCAAGAACTTGTCACAGACTCGTATCAAAGCCATTATCGACAAGAATTTTCAAGTGTACTTCGAATGTCGCCGATCCATTCACAAGAAGTGAACGACTGCGGCACGGAAAACGTCGTGCGCGTAACATTGGTCAACCCAAGTTTCCAGCCATCTTTAAAGGAGCTCTGTCACGGGGATTTCGCAGATTTTTGGTCTTAGCTGTTGTAAAATTAGTGGTATGCAACTTAACCCATGAAAAATCATTACCTTTGAACATCTAAAGGAAGATATAACCTTAATATGTGGATAGAAATCTAACTACGGCTATAAATATCGATTATTTTTGTAGACGTGCGGAAACAACTTGAAAAGTTTTAGCTAAACTTTTCAAGCTGAAATCCGTTTCCATCGTAGCCATCTGCACCTAAAGACGCTTGTTAACAGTTTCGGTGCTCTAATATAGCAATTGTTAATAAAAATGGACTATTATTTTTTGGTTTCCTTCGACACAAATATAAATTTTGGCTGTTCAAAAATCTGTTAAAATCCGTGACAAAGCCCCTTTAACCGGTGCTCTATCCAAAATGATCGAGGCAAAACTTCGAATCGACAAGTTCGGCTTCAACGTGGACAGCTCGACGATGTTAACTTCTGCGTGTGACGAGAAACACCTCTCCGACAAACTAACGATCTTGGTCAACGACATAACTATCGCGATGCAAAAGCTACACTACGCCAGTTACAGAGGGAAAGTTTACAAAAGAGAAAGAGATCTCGTTACACGTACTCCTACAAGTGCGAAGCAAGATCGTTCGTCAACTCTCTCGCGACTAACGAACACTTCAAGTCCAGGCTCTTACGAGATTTGAGAAAAGTCATCGAACTATTAGCCGGTCCCAACTGTGAATTGTTCGAACCTTTGGTCATCGATTACAACCTGATCGAAGTCAACGATGGTGTGTGCTGGTCTTTAAAAAGCCGTTCGTTTGTAGAAAACCCAATCGAAGAACGCCAAATAGGAAAAGTTTCTCCTAGGGCATTTTGCGCGTACGATCCCGCCAAAGAGGCCAATCCAAAGTACTTCCGTGAGATTCTTGAGAACAGCGCCGTCTCAGATGCACTACTACGTCGAGATAATAGCCACAAGAAGCGCAAGAGGCTCTCCTCCAGTCAACGGGGAGTCAAGAAAACCCAAAGCAAAATTCTGAGTACTATTTGAGCCAAAACTAAAATTGTAGTCTGTTCATGACGGAAATCCGGACAGAATGCATCACGAGTTAGATTGATATATATTGTTAATGGAAATCGAGTTTGACCATTAAGAACTCCTTGGACAGGGGTATCGGTTATTTATTTGAGTTTTGCAACGTACATTAAATGGTTCTGCAGTTCAGTCTGTGTTTCATTGATCATAGTTTATAAACTAACACAGTTTGTCATCAGAAAGAAACTTGAGTTCGGCTCTCTTTTTCAGAGAATCGCCCACCCTTCCGTCCTGAAACTTGAAATCGGGATCTCTTAGAATAGCGGTCCACTGTCCAATTCCGTGTCTTTTTAAACCTTCCTTTAGAAAATTGTCCTCGTCTGCCGTGAATTTCAACACCCGGCGTTGATTTCGTTGAATTCGCAACTGCTTTGTCTCAAAAGAATCCGTTTTAGGAGGCGCACTCTTTGGTTCTTCTGTTTCGACTGGTGCTGAAACAGTTGGAGTTGCATCGCTAAACCTCGTGTGCACTTCCTTATCCACCTCTGAGCCTTTCTCTCCTTGTAGCTTTTGCAGACACTCGTGAGCCTTGACAGCAACTTCGCGCGATCTCTGCTTTTGATAGTGAACTCTTGCAACGGCAGAACTGTGTTTTTGGTCTTCCGACAAAATTCGTTGCTCCTTGCTTGTGAGCAGATTGATGCTTTGTGTTTCGACAATCTGACGATAGCGCGTCGGATGAATGTACTTTCCGATTGCATCAAACACCAGTTTACTCATGACGTCGCCCAATTTGCTGTGCTGGCCTCCATTTCTAGTGACCAGAACGAAGTCGCACTGGGGTTTCAGCAGTGGCCTTACGAAATTGATGTAACTTTCAAGCACCTGCATGCTTGCATCGGTCAGAATCAATGAGTCAAATCCGTACTTGCTGGCGGTTTTGAACTTTTTCTGGTCGATAAATCCCCCGTTCTCCTTAGCTGTTTTAACCATGTCAACCGTCAAATACTGATAAGTCATAGGGCGGGATCCCTTCACTTTGATGAACAAATACACAGCGACAAATTTCGTGGCAAATGTTAAGTCCAAAGGATTAACTTGGCCTGGAATAGTTTTGCACGTCTTCACGGTGTTCTCGTAACGAGGCAAATGAAATGTCACCACTTCTAACAGTTCCTCCATGGTTGCCCAGTGCCCCCTAGCATCCAAAGTTTCGATGTCTAGGTCTTGCGTCCACTGAAGTCTCATCATCTTTGCCACTGTCTTTCGCGCTCTTTTAAGGTACAATTCGGTCGAGGACAAGTTTCGAAGAACCGTGTCTGACGCGCCATGTACTTTTCTGAAGTCGATCAGTTCGGAAATGGCGTCAATGTAGCCCAATCGTCCACCGTGTCCGAGCTTGCATTTATCTTGCAAGTAGTCGATAAACTTGAACAACAAACTATGTGAACACAGGCTAAAGTCCACAACTTCAAAACTCAATTCCTCCTCGTCTTCACAGCAAAATTTGAGAAATTTGAAACACCTCTTGACTATCTGCTGGGCTGAATGATCTTTCTTACAACCCCCACCACTTCCAGTCAACCACTTCGTAAACGATTCGCCAATTCTGCTGGAAACTAAAAACGAAGGCAAAACTCGGGCAGTTTGCATTGTGATTTCACTCGATTTAACATCACTGGCGCCTTGTTTTGAGCATGCAGCGAGTCCTCCCAGGTCAGGTTTCTCGTCAAAATAAGAGAACCAACTGTGCTTGATATTGACGTGTTTTCTGCACCCTCTCTGACTTTGAAACCCATCATGGTCACACGCTTGTATTGGGCAATGAAACAATCGGTCAGTTTCATCTTTTTCCAGGTGAAGTCGCTTCGGTTTGGGCGATGCCCCGTCGATATTTGACCAATTAATTTTGCACTTCTTGCTCATTTTGCCCTTTAAATGAAATTGCAAACACAGTCTCCTAGATTTACATTTTAGCCAAAAACAAGGAACCAATGACAACGAAAGGAACTTCATTCACATTTTAATTTTCCAAGACTTGCCCATGCTTGCCTGCCCTCATTACTGTTGTGCAAAATTCATGACAGTGAGTTGCAATCAGACTTGTTTTAAACTTGCCCAAGCAGGTCTGTGCGCGCCCAGTTGTTTGTCTTCATTTGAAAAGACAATTCGATTTAGGAACAAAATGGGCCATTAAGCGAGATGTTTTGGGAACGAAACAGTCCTAAGTTGGTGCTTAAATGAGAAATTTGGGAACAACATGTTCCACTTACTGATAGGAACTCGGAACTAAACGGTCCTAAACGGTCAATTTGGGAACAACGCCTTGCATTCACAAATAGGAACTAGTGAAAAAAAACAGTCCTAAATCATCATCAATTTGGGAACAATATGTTCTATTCACTGTTGGGAACTCGGAACAAAACAGTCCTATATCATTTATTTGGGAACAATACCTTCCATTTACCGATAGGAACTCGGAACAAAACAGTCCTAAGTTATCAATTTGGGAACAGTGTGTTCCATTCACAAATAGGAACTCGGAACAACACAGTCCTAACTTATCAACTTGGGAACAAAATGTTCCATTCACAAATAGGAACTCGGAACAAAACAGTCCTAAGTTATCAATTTGGGAACAATGTGTTCCATTCAAAAAAAAGGAACTCGGAACAACACAGTCCTAATTTATCAACTTGGGAACAAAATGTCCCATTCACAAATAGGAACTCGGAACAAAACAGTCCTAAGTTATCAATTTGGGAACAATGTGTTCCATTCACAAATAGGAACTCGGAACAACACAGTCCTAACTTATCAACTTGGGAACAAAATGTTCCATTCACAAATAGGAACTCGGAACAAAACAGTCCTAAGTTATCAATTTGGGAACAATGTGTTCCATTCACAAATAGGAACTCGGAACAACACAGTCCTAATTTATCAACTTGGGAACAAAATGTCCCATTCACAAATAGGAACTCGGAACAAAACAGTCCTAAGTTATCAATTTGGGAACAATGTGTTCCATTCACAAATAGGAACTCGGAACAACACAGTCCTAACTTATCAACTTGGGAACAAAATGTTCCATTCACAAATAGGAACTCGGAACAAAACAGTCCTAAGTTATCAATTTGGGAACAATGTGTTCCATTCACAAATAGGAACTCGGAACAACACAGTCCTAATTTATCAACTTGGGAACAAAATGTTCCATTCACAAATAGGAACTCGGAACAAAACAGTCCTAAGTTACCAATTTGGGAATAATGTGTTCCATTCACAAATAGGAACTCGGAACAACACAGTCCGAAGTTATCAATTTGGGAACAATGTGTTCCATTCACAGACAGGAACTCGGAACAAAACAGTCCTTAATTAACAATTTAGGAACACTGTGTTCCATTTACACTTGGGAACTCGGAACGAAATATTCCTATGTTATCTTAGAGTGAACGTTTTGTTCCTAACTCTATAAAAATCTGATCCTCTTAGGGTTAATAGGAACACAAAAACGAGGAACAATCGATATTAGAGGAACGTTCCTTACGAAAAGATCGGAACATGCTACAAAACTTAAAATCAGTTAAAACTTAAGCAAAGATCCAAGTTTAAAGTCACAAGATGGTAAGATGAGAGCTCAAGTGAAATGGAAGCAGTCATCAAAATTTGGTCAACTTTAACGCACTCAAAGGCAGTAAAATACCCAATGAAAAATATTTGGGAAACGTAGAAGAAAGAAAGAAAGAAAGAAAGAGAGAGAGAAAGGAATAGGAAACAAAGAAAAAAGAAAAAACTAAGACAGAAATAAATAAAGAAAAATAAATAAATAAAGAGCGAAGGAAAGAAAGAAAGGAAGAAGGAATGAAGATAGGAGGACAGAACGATGGAAGGAAAGAAAGATACAAAAAAGGGAGAAAAAGTAGGAAAAATCAAATAGACAAAGAAAAATGAAAGAGGAAATCACAAATTACTACAAGTGTCTAACAATTGTTTTCCGTGGTGTCACAAAAGTAAATTTACAAATTTCGCGCTCGTTAAAAAGATATTTTTTCATTTGTTTTGTTGATTCGAGTATTGTTGAGACAAGCATAATGCTTTTATTACTTACAGCTAAATTGAAAACCTGTTTCAGTAGATCGTTACAAAAGTCCCCAACCATCTTTTCATAGCGTTTTGTGCATATATATGTTATACTTTCCTCCCAGTCTTACCTTTAGTTTTTTCACAGATATATGCTCTGCGTTGATCATTTGCAAGATCATCAAATAGCCCTTGAGATCCTGCCGGGTAATCCTTTGACATAACGGCAAAATCTTCATTACTATCAGGCCGTCCAGGTTGCCATTTGGCAATAGTTAGCGGTCTTCCACTGACCCATTTCCAGACTCCTCCTTCTTTTCTCAGACCAATGTGCCATTCATTGGGCAAGAAACCCGGAAGGGTGCGCTTTTGAATCAATCCATTGATGAACTGCCATTCTGCTTCCGTTTCCATACTAACTAGATCACCTCCATCTTTTTGGCAGCTCTTTTGGTTCTCTGTCCATGTATTGCCCGCTTGAAAGATTGTGTAGCAGGACGTAGCAGAACATTTAACGAAGCTTACTGGAAAAGAAATAGAAATGTAATTATCAGAGGTTAGAAAACGTGTTAAAATAGTTAGGTTGTCCATGAAGCTCACCGAAAATAGACAATACTGGGCTAACTTTTGCTCGCTTTCATTTCTATTAATATAGCGCAAAAAAAACCCAAGTGAGTTATATATTTGCAAAAAGTAAATAAGCCATTCAGGACCCTTTTCGGTCGAACAGTGTGATGTGCATGATAGTACGTTTCCAGTGATTTAACGAAGTTCAAAAGAAGAAAATACGAACAAACAAACAGAGAAACAGGACAAGTAAATATCATATATAAAATACCGCAAATATCATACGATAAATGTTATGAAAATTCATGGAGTTTGGTTATTAAATCAATGCGAGCGTCTTCTGCCTGTTTCTCAATCTTACGGGAGCAGAAAAGGGTTAATTCACCCACCATAACTGCATATGCACGTGTAACGTGTGGCCAAAAACTGGCCATTTTGCTTTGGCTACAGCACTGTACATTAATTCCGTAGTGAAACAGCTCGCTATATGCAAGACTAAAGCGTATCTCAAATCATTCTATCATTGCTCTATCACTTTGTAGAAGACATTGTAGTGCAACTGAAATTTTAAGCGGCGCGATAGTCACACTCTTCATACAATGATTTCTGGATATATACCCTTATCCTCTTACCAAAGGTTAATTCACAAATAAAAGCTCGGTGATTTATATAATGAAGATCATTAAATAGCCCTTGAGATCCCGGCGGATGATCCTTTGAAATTACAGCAACATCTCCATCACCATCGGGCCGGTTCGGCTGCCACTTGGCAATAGTCAACGGTCTTCCATTAACCCACTTCCAGGTTCCGGCTTGTTTTTTCAAACCAATGTGCCATTCATTGATTCCCGAAAGTCGACCAGAAATGGTCAATTTTTGAATCTCGCGATTGATAAACTTCCATTCTGCTTCTGTTTCCATCGAAACTAAAAAGCCCTTGACGCTTTGGCAGCTCTTTTGGTTCTCTGTCCATGTTGTACCCGTGTTAGTGAATATGTAACAGGAATTAGGAGGAAGACATTTTTGTCTGGCGCCTGGAGGAAAGAAATGGAGATGACTGCCTTAAAAAATGCAAGTCAACGGAAGGGGTAAAGGAAATCTATATAGCTACTTTGAATTGTTTTTTTTTTTGGTTTCGTATTTATCAAATCTCAAGATAGGAGAATTAAACTAACGAAGAACAACAACAACAACAGAGATCTCAGAGTTAATGCACAAGCAAGGATCTGTGGTGTGGAAACCCTTCAATTATTGCTCTAGACTCTGTGGCGGGAAGTTAAACCGCAAATTAATTGTATTAAACTTTGGGGCGTCGCAGTGGTTCTTTAGCTTTCTTGGAGCGAGTAACGTATATAAGTGTATCGCTGAAGAAACAATCACATTGCATTTTAAACAATCAAATGGTATCTGCAGTGACTCGCTCGCGCACGTTTTCCCGCGCTTCGTGCGCTTCGTGGCGACATGTATTTGCGTCGAGTTTGATTGGATCGCTGGATTGTTTACAGCCTTTGTGATTGGCCAGTGTGCTTGATCACTTACGACACTCAAATGAAAACTGCTTCAGTCTGAGTCATGACAGTTATAAAGTCATAAAGCTTGATGGCCTAGCAAATTTTTAATTTTAAACTAACTTACCTATGAATGGAAATCGATGCAGGGGTCCAGGCTTACGGTGAGCTGGAACTGATGTTGATGCAACAGCAACTTGAAAAAAAAAATATAACAACTTGAATTATACTTAACAATTAGATCATGAGCTCGAGATTTTTATGAGGTGATAGTTAATGGGGCCTCATAGAAATCGAGAACGAAGAATTAGATTCACTCGCTTTCATTTTCTATGAGCAATAGTCAACTCAGCTGCGCCTCGTTACGTCGACTATTCGCTCTTAGTAGAATTCTACTAGTATACTTATGCACTTGCTGCAATCTGATTGGCTGAGCTATAGAACACTATCAGCCATTAGTGTGCAGTGGCTGAAGGTTGTCTACAGGATGGCGACATTTTCTCGTTTCTCCGAAGTTTCGGAGGAAGTTTAGAAACATTATTGGATAATTCAATTCCCGCGAAGACTAAAAGGAGGAAATTCACCGTTGCACGAGTTTAAAACGTTAAAATTACTGAATAAACTGATGACCGTGAGTTCACAACTGAAAGTTTCAAATGAATATTCAGTCCGCGCGCGCGATTTTGCTATAGCGTGAAGTTTAAATCTAGTTCATATCGTAGAAAAATAATTAGATTATATATTCGCTTTTAATTTCTATGAGGTGATAGTTGATTCGGCCTTCGGCCTCATCAACTATCACCTCATAGAAATCTCGAGCTCATAATCTAATTGTTAAATAGAACACAATCGCACGCTAGTTGCCCTCAAAAGGGAAAGTTATTCGTGATTGCTGGCTTTAAAATACATAAAATTGTAGGTTTTTGACAGCAATACTTAATTAAAATTTTTTACTCAAACAATTAGACTAAATAATGTTGAGTAAAATCACAGGAATTTGTATACAGCTGCCATGTTTGTGTCCCTTTGTAAAATGCCGTAAAATTATCCATTTTTGTGACAGTTAAGAAACAAGTTCACCCAGGAAATCGAAAATTTCAAAATGTTTAATCTGGAAACGAAACACTGAATCGATACGAAAATTAGCACAGAGGTTAATGGTTTTTATGATGACATCAGATGAAATCCGCCAATACAACTCACAAAATTAATAATGTGTGGAATTCTTTGACTTTACAAGATTGAATTCTGAGATGTGTATACCTGATATGATTCCGCACCACACCAGCAAAAGTGACAGCAGAGAATCTCCCATCTTGAATGCAAAAACGGCGTATATCTCAGAAAAAAAAAGACTAGAAAAAAAGAGAAAGATTGATTGTAAGTATGGACTACGTTCCAAGGCAACTCTGACTTACTTGAGTCTTTAAGTACGCTAATATCGAAGAAACAAGCTTACTTCGCGTAACCGGAGAACAAGATACAATTCAAAACACGATTTAAAATCTTTTTAAACGAACATACTAATATGAGATTATTTTTTCGTCAATGATGCCAGAGTAACCTTTTTATCCCTACCTTTTAATACTTTGTAACCTTTTAACTCGTAAATGGAAAGCTCCCTCTAAATTCAGGGATCTTGGCAAGAATACGACTGAGTTAAGTATAGTTAACACCAGTAGGGATTAAATCACTAAATTCTAAATTTGTCATTTCTTAGTTGTTAAAGCATTCAATCATCAACAGGTGGATTGAACTTACGACAAGAGCATCCCTTGCTCCTTAATAATTCATTTCAAGAAGGCAGATCACTCCAGCAATAACAGGTGCCGCTTAGAAAGTTTTTATGCGTGCCCTATATTTCATAATAATGGAATCCTAAATTCGGGGGTGGAAGCGGAGATGGCTAAAAGAATCATGAATAACAAATTAAGATGCTCCCATCGATATTGGAGGCGTGTGAATATAGAATGCAAACTGCGAAACGTCTTAACAGTTATATCACAGAAATGGCTGAAAATGGCATTTCAGAGCGTCTAATTTTCAAAATTTTCTGGGGGAGCATGTCCCTAGACCCCCCCCCCCTACAGGAAAACACTGAAAGCACGATTAAAATCTTCATCTCTTACTTATCAACTTGACTGTGATTAGGTATATCACACACAGTGAAGTTATTTACAAAACTGGATGAAAACAAAGACAAATGAATCATGAATATCTAATGAAATTTTTAAATGAATCACGAATCATTGTGGTAAAACAAGACAGGAATCATGAATCACGAAAGTCCAATGATTCCGCTTCCACCCCCGATCCTAAATCAGGCTTTCGTGAAAAGATGAAAACGTTTTCAAAGAGAAATTGTTTACTTCTACTTTTCAATTTTAAGCCGCGATTCATTTTTCTCTACATCAGGGAGCCTCCAGGTGGCTATGGGTGCAAGATGAATATCTTATGGAACAACACATTATACTCGCGGTGCAAAAAATTTTCTTGAGGCTACAGAACAACTCAACACCAACATAAAATAAACTCAAAGCAAAACCTATGAATTTACGTGGGCAAAAGAAAATCAAATTACGGCAAAAGCAAATCAACTCACGCAAAATAAAATCTACACGGTAAAGAAAATCAACTCGAGGTACTAAAGGTAATAGAAAATCAACTCACGCAAAATAAAATCTACACGGTAAAAGAAAATCAACTCGAGGTACTAAAGGTAATAGAAAATCAACTCACGACAAAACCATTAACCTGTTAACCACTAACGGCTACTACGATAAAAGATGATAAAAGATTTAGGTTTACGGGAAAAATCCAAAATAATTTTGAAGCCGAACATTATATTCCTCATGAAAAGAAACTTTTATACAAAACTTCTATTAAAGTCACTAGTTTCGATATCGATATAAAGAGCTCGCTTGGCAAAAATGGGAGATGAGAAGGCAAGGCAGCTACATGTACTTAAGGTGGGGGTAAAAGTGAATTTGAGTGAAATTTGAAGGGGTTTACTGAAGGGATAGAAGAAAGGAATTATTTTTGGAACACCATGCACCAGGTAGTTGACCCCCACGCAAGAGCACCCAAGGTTGGTAGGGGACTGTTTTGATGTCCATCTCAGTACTAATTTTTAACTTCAAATTCTAATTTTAAAATCACATTCAATCTTCAATATTTCTCATTTCTCTAAATTTTACTTTCTCCTCCCAAACATCCCCCAAAATCATCCAAAAATTTTACAAAACAACTCAAAACATAGATTCGTGTAGTGAGCATAGGGTTTTTAGATTGCTTGAAACGCGAACGAGATATTCGCATTAAACCCAAGTTAAGCGGCGGAAAAACGACCTTCAGGTATACCCCCGGCCGCCTTAAGCGATTACTTTTTGGTCAATGATGCCCGAGTACTATACCTAATCTTACCTTACCTTTTAATACGTTTTAACTTTCTTTCGATTCTGGACGAAAAGCTTCCTCTCAATTCAGGGACAATGGCTAGAAGTGTATCACTCACAACCGACCAGGATTAAATCACTAAATTCCAAATTTATTATTTCTTAGTTGTTAGTTAAACCATTCAACCGTTAACAGGTGGATTGAACTTATGACTAGCGAATTCCTTACTCCTCTGGTATGAAATTCTTTTCATTTTAATTTTGCCTGAAATAATTCATTCCAACAAGACAGATCACTCAACCAATAACAGGTGCCGCTTCGAAAGCTTTTATGCGTGCCCTATATTTCATGTTAATGGAATCCTAAATCAGGCTTTTGTGAAAAAGTGTGAAAGTTCTCAAAGTGAAATCAAGAGAAAATGAAATTGTCTGCTTCTGTTTTTTAGTTTTACGCGATTTATTTTCTTCTACCTCAGGGAGCCTCTATTTCTCTTACTATTAATTGCAAACAAACAAGAAATACGAAGAATTACTAACGTAAAATATTTACTTTTTCAGTGTCAAGAAGACAGACCCTGAGGTAGTTTTGTAAAACTGCTGAAGATAAAATTAAACAGGCAAGAGAAATCTTTCCGAAGGAGAAAATTAAATGCCATCAAAACCCCCAAATTGCCCATCTGCTAAATCAAATTCCCGCAAATAAAACCGTGCCTGCATAGACCTGTGTTGTGCTAGGCGTTAGCCTTTTAACAATAATAAACATACCTGAGCAACTAGCGATCGCAGGCAACTATTGAGATCTCACTGGGTCTTCCCTCGGATGTCGTTGGTACGGCGTTGACACAACTTTGCCTCCACTTCATTGGGTTATCTTAAATAATAAATCAAATTGATTATGTGGATCGATGTGTCGGTTTGATTTAAATTAACGATCGAAAAAGCGGCAAAATTAGTGGCGAGATGTGCATTGGGAGTGTGAATCCGGCGCCTATGAACCCTTGGAACGGGCCAGGTATCTTTTACAAGTAAAAATTGTTCCGTGCCGTTCCATTTTCTTCGCTAGTAAAAACGAGCCTTTAGACAATTTTGTCTCCAGAACAACACGTCCTTAATAGAATTTGATTTTCATTTATGACTAAACAAGGCTGTCACTGCCAAACCTCAGCAGCAAATTTTCGCTAACTGGCACTTGTTGAAAAGAGAGGAAAATATACGGCTTATAGACCTTGGCGTTAAGGAAAACAAATTAATAGAGATAAAGCGTTTGTTCCTCACCTTGAAGTAAATGTTGAAACTTTTTTCCCACCAGACTACAATGTGATCTCGTTTGTTTGATTTGATTGTAAATTCTGTTATTACCATCACTCAGACAATAGAAGGTCCCGGCTTAAAAGCTTTTAACTCGTTATGCCTGCCCTATATTTCATGATAATGGATCCCAATATAATTCAGGCTTTCGTGAAAACTTGGAAAACCTCATTTTCCAAGTAAAATTGTTTACTTCTGTTTTGTTTTTCAATTTTAAGCGATTTCTCTTAACTATTATGTTTATACCAGAAGAGCAGAAATATCGGATTTTTCGGCTCTTAAACGCACAAGTGGCAATTACGACACAATTGTTTACCAATTGATAATTTCAGTTAACAACTGGTAAATAACCAAAACCCACGATTCCCGAGCAAAGAAGCGTGGATGAGAGCATTTAGCAGGTTTTAAGCGAGAAATTTACCATGTTTGTTTTTGATCACGGGTTAATTTAACTGCTGCTTTGTTTATGCGTGAAGAAGAATTGGAACAGACTTTTTCGCAAAAGGTAGAGGTCCTGACAGCATATTTAGGCGTATTTAGGCGTTCTAGGTTACAAAGGTTAGGTGTAGAAAAGACGAAGATCAGCGCAATTTATAAACTACCATTTAGAATAACACGGGAAACGAAACTAAGTATATTTCAGTTTAAGATAATTCACAATATTTTACCATGCAGAAATCTCCTATATAAAATGAACATATCAGAATCCCCCCTTTGCGAATTTTGTAACGAATTAGAAACACTGTCGCACATGCTAGTTAACTGCCCCCGTATACGCGACTTTGGGAATTCAGTCTTATTTCGGTGGAATAGTCAAAATGACGACAATTACAATTTGATGAATTGGGAATAATGTACGGCGATAACCCCAGAGGTTCTGGCTCCTATATCTTTAACTATTATATTCTACTTGGCAAAAGACATGTCTTTCTACAAAAATATGAGCACAAATTACCTAATCTCCTTCTCTTTCTTGAGCTATTAAAAGCAAAAACGTCAATTCAAAGATCAATCGCACATGCGAAAGGTCAAAAAGAAAAGTTTTTGAATTTATGGAGACCTTTACTGAAAGTAATTTAGTTACAATAGTTACGTAAAACGTGTATCGCACTGTTACCTCTGTAATTTTTATTCATTTATCTATCGTAGTTTTTTTTTCGTGTATTGTTAAGCGTATTCTGTTGAAATGTTTGATGTAAAATAGTAAAAACATTAATAATAATAAAAAAAAAGTATTTAGGCGTTTAAGATTTCAAATCAAATTATTCCAAGACATTCAAACGCTATTTTCATCACGAGCAAGGAGAATTTTCCGAAAATAACAAACCAGTTGGTAATGAGAATCAAGTTGCAGTGGTCAAGAGGAAAATACAAGCAGGAATGAACCGAAATCAAACAGGAATTAAGAGGGACTTGTGCCCTGTTACCCTGCAGCTTTCTTGTTTCCCGTTGTTCAGTTCGCTTTCTGAACAGTTTACAAACTTCGAGCTATGTGAAACAATGGGCGTTACTTCAAGTGAATCATCAATACTTCAACCAATACTACTAAATTTACAAGCACATTTCCTGGGAAAGATGGTGAGTCGACAGAATCCAAAAGTATCTCTGACCCTTGGCCAATTACCTATACTAAATGCAATTCAACTAATTGACTACATTTGTGCTCTTCTATGTTCAATCATGTGAAAACACCGATTGAAAGATTAGTTTAACAGCGTGTCGATCTCGCAAATAGTTGCTCTGTAATTACAAGAATATTATGTTTAACACCTTTGAAGGGTGGGGGGGGGGGGGGGGGGGGAATAAGTGACGTATGTAATATTATTATTTTTACTAACATTAAATTTTGTAGGTGGTTTCCGATCACCCGCCTACTCGTGTGTTGACGGATCATCGAAATTTGGTAGTATAACGGGGTGCCCGTATGGAAGAGATACTATAAATCTCCGCAGTCCTGTTAATCCGTATGCCAATAAACTTTCTTTTCTTGAGGGGTAAGGGGGGAGGGGATTATTTAGCTAAGTTTGCTAGGTGATCTTTTTCACATTTTTACCTATTTGAGAACACCCCAATCCCATCCCCAACCGACTCTCCAAACGGGGGTAAAGGAGGATAAACAAGGACAGACAGGAGTAACCGGGGGTAAACGCGATAAAAGGGGGCAAACGTGGGTAAATGGGGGTGAGCCGGAGGTAAACTGGGTAAACGGGGGTAATCGGATGTAAACGGAGGAAACGCGAGAGAAACGGGGGTAAACGTCATGATAAGTATAATTCAGACTATTTGCGACAATCCGAGTGGTTGAGCTACTAGTGTACTATCATCCATTGGTATGTTAGTTTGAGCGAGCTCAGAAAGTGTGAAGAATATTTATATTTTATAATGCAGAAATAATTGGACACGTTCTTTGGTGAGAATTCTACTAAAACAGTGAGATCATTTGCTCTCAATTACAACGGGGTGATAGTTGGTTTGGCCTGGGGCCTCATCAACTAACACCTCATAGAAATTTAGGGCGATTAATCTAATTGTTAATGATTATACGTACTCCAAGCAAAGGCGCGTTAAAACGCAAGTGACCAATTCGCGACTGGTTTTGGTGTAGAGCTTAGTAAAGCAAACCCACTCAATTGAAAATCACTCTACAAGCATGGGCTTACTACCAACAGCAGATTTTTTGCCACAGGATTTGTAACATTTACAAAACACTTTGAAAGCGATTTCAGATTGAGTGACGTAAAACTAAAAACAAAGTAATCACTTTGGTCCATCACAAAGGACGCAGACAGGCCAGTGGACCAATCAAAACTCGAAGCAAATACGTGTAGCCGGCACAAAGCGCGGGAAAATGCTGTGAGCCAATCACGATTGGTTTTGTTTTTCTTTCTGATTGGTCGAGAAAGTGGCGCAAGTTTTTTCAACCAATCGCTAAGCTAGCGCAGTAATGCAAAACCAATGCGAACGCGAATTACTTTCGACACTCGAGTGAAAATCACTCCAAATGTACATGTTGTGGTTTAATTTTATCTTTGGTTTAAAATTTTTCAAACCAGTTTTATTTGTATTTCCCTTTGTTTCAGATCAAGATAATAAATACAAAAGACAATGAAAAACAAAAATTAAACTGGTTTAAAAAAAAAATTAAACCAAATATAAAATTACATGTAAACCACAACACACAAAAAATCTTTTCTTATTCTGTTAAATTAGGAACGACACAAAACTTTTACTTAATGTACAATTTTATTACACGGAAAAAATCACTTTGTTACACACTGATATATAAATATTCGAAATATTCACATAGCAAAAAACTTTTCCTCACAGAGCTGCATACAAAGTCGGTTTTCGTCCGAAAGAAATATTAGCGTTTCGTCGCCTTTCTTTGCGACTGCCGTTGATGCTTTTTTTTTATCAGTCTTTTCATTTCCGCTAGTTCATTTTCACGTTTTCTTGCTTCCTTAGCGTGTACTCTCTCTTTAACGGCACAATTATCCAGGGAAAATTCAAGGGCCATGGCGAGAACGTCCTTATCAAACCTCTCGCGTTCTAACTCTTTCATTAATTGCACAATTTTCTCATCTGTGTATTTTAAACTGCGATGAGCAATGTCCAGTTCAGATCGAGTAAAGTTGTTTTGTTCCTTCAAGATTTCAAGTCGTTCTTGGAGTTCAGTCAACCTTTTATCCTTGTCGGATACCTTTGACAGTTCTGTGGTCATAACGGAATTTTTGTTTTCAGCTCAGCTAGCTGATTCTCAAGTTGGCCAATAACCCTCGACTTATCGTCATTTAGTTCTTTCATTTCTTTATCCTTTTCTGACGTGATTCGGGCGTTTTCATTCATAAACGTAGTTAATTGAAACTCAAGTCTGGCCACAAGGCTCGACTTCTCTTCTTGGTGTTCACGCAACTCTTTATCCTTTTCTGAAATGATTCTGGCATTCTCCTTCATTAACGTAGATAGCCGTTCCTCGAGATCTTCAACAACCTTTGACTCATCGTCTTTTAGTTCGTTCATCTCAGAGAGCTTATCCTTTTCTAAAATAATTCTGGCATTCTCCTTCATTAACGATGCTAGCTGATTCTCAAGTTGGTCGATAGCCCTTGATTTGTCCTGTTCAACTTCGTTAATTTGTTTATTCTTCTCTGAGAGAATTCTAGCGTTTTCGTTCATTAACATAGCTAGCTGATCATCAAGTTGGGCAACAACCTTTGACTTTTCGTCATTCAGCTCACTGAACTCTTTATCCTTCTCGGAGATTATCCTGGCGTTTTCGTTCATAAACGTGTCTAGCTGAACTTCCAGCTGGTCTATCATACTCGACGTTTCATTTTGCAGCTTTTTATAGTCCAGCTCACAAGTTTTGAAGTGGGATGCTTCGGCTTCCAAAGCGTTTACTTGAAATCTTAGCAACTTTTCTCGGTGATTACACAAGTCCAGAGAACCCTTCAAATGTTCTATTTCCTCGCGTAAATGTCCTTGATCAGCTCTCTGTACCATCTTCTTCAGTTCATCAACATGAGCGTTTAAACGTTCATTGCTTCTCTGACTTTCCTTGAGGCTTCCCTCCAAATAATCAACATTGTACAACAGCTTCTGTTTTCCCATGAGAGCGTTGTCCAGATGCTGTTCCAATTCTTCCATTTTTTGCTCCTTCTTCTTCAAATCACGTTTTAAATTTCTCAGTTCTCTTTCGTTGAAATATGCGTTTACTCTTAGACGCTTTAAGTCAACTCTCTTTATTTCCAAATCAGTCTGAAGACCGTCGTTTTTCTTCTCCAAGGCTTTCATTTCTTTCTTTATGGCAGTGATCTGAACCAAAAGCTTCAAATTTTCTTCGTTGGTTTTTTCAATGATCTCTTTCAAAGTTTTGTTCTCATTGTCTCCGTCTTCAACCCACTGTTGAAGTTCCTCAACTATTTCAGAATGTTCCTTTTCAAGGAGTTCCAGTTCTTTCGTATGTCCCTCCTCGCAACTGATCGAGACTAAATTGCTACTTTGGAGCTCGGTCTTGATGCTTTTAAAGGCCTGCTCAGAATTTTTGAAGTCAGATACTTGTTTTTCCAAAGCGTCGACTTGGTGTTTTAACAGGTCTTCTCTGCGGTTACACAAATCCAGAGATCCCTTCAACAGTTCCACTTCCTCGCGTAAATGTGCGTAATCGGTCTTTGCACTTTGTGAAACGCCTCCAGAGACAGTTACCATCTTTGCAATAGTGGCACCACAAGAGTTCTGGCCACTTTGATCGATTTCTTCTACCTCTGCTCGGTTTATCTCGCACATGGAACTCAAATCCACAGACTGAACGGATTCACCTTGCTCTTTGGATTTTTCATCTTGTAGTTCTTTCTCATCTTTGGAGACCTGTTTGTTAGAATAAGATTTATAAGTTTTTTTTTGTTTAATACGATACGATGAGATGCGTAACAACATCGATCTAGTACTGATAGAAATGCTCGTCATATTCATACGTTTTAAAGGGACACCGTCAACCAGTGTCCTTTACGAGCACCTGCTGTTGTTGTTTTCGATGTTGCACGAGCACATCAGCCAATTTAAATCAAAAGTGAGACATTTAAATCAGCTAAAGAAACAATATTTAAATTCTGGAGATATTAGGTGTTAAAAACACAACATGCAGTTTGATGAAAGTTATCCCTTCCACAAAAGATCCGTAGTTTCTGTATTACAGAAAGTACGCAAAGCATTATGGTTGACGGTGGCCCTTTAAGGAGGTTAGTTGCCATAAGTTATGGCAGAAATAAAAAGGAAGCGGTTTTTATGAATATTTTGGAGTCCCCGCCTAACCCCCATCTCACCCCCGCTTCCCGGGGGTGGATGTTTGCAAAAAAAAAAAAACAAAACAAAAAACAACAACAACAAAAAATAATTGTATTCATTTTAGGGAACACCAGGTAGCTAATTCTACGAAGACTAAAATTAAAATTATGTCCTTACACAGCGTTAAGGAGGGGTTGGAGGTGGGGTGGAGAAGGCAACACCTGGGAAGACACACATTCACGCGATTGATGAAGTGTGAGAAAATAAAAAATGTCGTTCTTGCCGCCACGTAGGATAAAGCAAAAGGCTTATGGATCGTATAAAGTACTTATTTGGAGGGACTGTAAGTAAGAAAAAAAAATCGAATAAAATAGAATTGCGTTTTATTTACCTGCTTCATATCCAGTGGCGTGACTTGTCCTATTGGTGTTGTTCGCCTCAATGGCGGTGTTGATTCTGTGACATGTTCAGGGTTGCTATGTTTAGCTGAATTTGGAGGATTGGCAGTAGTTTTAATCCTTGCTGTTTGTTTTCCTCGCATTTCTTGTAGGTTAATACCTGTAAACATAACAGCAAGATTAGTCTATTGTTGTACTTCCAAAAAAAAAATACAATTTAAAAAAAATCGAAACGAGAACTGGGAAGGAGGCACTTGTCTCCTCCCCATTCTTCTGGCAATCTTTGTCCTTCATTCGCTCGCACTTTTTGCCGATCCGTTCAGTGCCAAGTTTTTTTTATATTTTAAGTAAAATCTCGTTTAAAATGTTTATCCTAGTTTAATGAAAAGTGACATATCGAAAACAACAAAAGATATTAAGGGCAATTAAAAAGTTAGTAAGCTTCGTTCTTTGTTTAGAAGTTAAGATCGAAATTGTCGTAAATACAAAGGTTTGTTTTTATTATTAAATCTTAACTCAAATACAAGAAAAACTGTTATCACAATATGACAATACCTGAGTCTTTTCCCAAAGGTCTTTTTCTGGTTGCAGAAATCCCATTATTGGGGAATTTGTCCTTGCCAGTCTTGCTGTTTGTTCGACGAAGCGCGATCGGAATCCGTGATGGCTGCTTGTTTTGAAGCCTTCCCACGAAATCCCTTTGAATGCGCTGCTTTTTATCGGCTTCTTCCTTTGACGAGGAACTTTTTCCGTTGTCGCTGTTCAAAGGATTTGCCTTGCGGACTGGTATTTTAGATCTTGGTTTCACTGTAAAAAGGCGATTTTTGTCACCTTCAATCTCGCGGGTAAGCCAGGACGCCATCGCGTTTTCACTGCAGTTTTTGACGCCGAACTTGAACCACAACTTTCTCTAAGCTTTATCTGTGTTTTGTTTCTCGGTTTTGTTATGTTTTTTGTTAAGTTTTCTCTTCGATTTGGCTGTGAAAAATATCACAATTCTCTTGCTCCGATTCTCAATGCTGACCGCACCGATAGCTGAAGCAAATGATTCAGTTTTCTCAACAAATCCATGGAAACCGTCTTCGACCGTTTCGTCATAAACAGCACTGCTTAGGTCATTCCTGCTCGATTGCACGCGCACTAGAATCTAGCACTCGTTTGCTTTCCAGTTTTCGTAAAAAAATATAAGCTTATGTACTTCATTATTTAGCGTAAATTTAACTCTATTAAAATTGTCGACCAATAAAAATCTTCGAGGTTTGCCTCTGAAAAGTCTGAAATCTAGAAATTTTCAATAGTAAACTGACTGCTCGTGTGAAGAGCGCTGTTTATGTTAGCCGTCAAAAAATACAAGAAAAAGTTGACTGTCCGCAGAATGAGCATGATAATTTAATTAAGCTCAAACACGTGCAAAACAACTTACTTGTTTTGAATTTATCTCACCAGCTTTCATTGAAAGCTGGCCTCCTTGATGTTTCCAGACTCATGGATGGAAGAGTATGACATGGAACAATCTCCATCGTTTCTGACGGTAAGATGACGCCGTAGTTTTTTTCTCAACCGAAACAAAGCGAGCTGCAAAGGCCGCACCAAGCCAAGCTAACTTTTTTAGCACATCACAAAACAACGTTCCCCGGAAAACTCCTGTGCTACCTCGGATGGGAACCTTCTTTTGAATTTCAAGCCGAGTTTCATTCATTGCATACGAGGCAACTTAACCACATTTAATTGTGTTTGAACTTCGGTCCATTTGCCTTTCACGATTATTTTCAAACTTTTCAGGCCCGCCAGAAGTTGAAGCCAGCAACGTGCAAATAGCCAATCGGGAGTAAGTAATGTTGCTTGCTGTCAATCAGGAATCCCCCAACGTAGGCCTAAAATGGGTTCTACCAAAATCCTTTGAGCTGCCTTCGACAAAGCTGCCTGACACAACTTGTGTCGCACAAGTCATATGCTGTTTGTTTATTCCTGCGAAAACTCTACTACAGTTTAGTGGAAATTGGAAAAGGATAACAGAAAATGCTAGTAAAGTTCAACGGCAAAAACACTACAAATTGTTATTTTGTGAGAAATTTATTTAAAAAAATGTCTGAAAATTTCGGACTTCAATAGATATATCTAATTATTTTGTACAATATAATTGAATACTTGGCACTTGATATCCATATTAACAATTTTCTACTGTAATAACTATCCTATATACACACATTGTGAATTTTTCTTTCTAGGCCTGACGAACATTTTCGTGGTCTCCGAATTTTGAGCCCCCAGTTTTCTATTCAGAAGTTGCTAAGCAACATGACGTGATAACCTAATTACGTCATGCTGGTTAGTACAGTTCTGGCCAATCCTCTCGCTAGGGTTGCGTAATATAGAGAGGGCCAGAACTGGACTACCAGTGTGTCAAATGTTTACGAGACAATTTTAGGAGTACTCGGGAGTGTTCGCTACATATTTTGATTGGATGAATAAAAATCGGCGCGCTACCGAGTGCTTCTACGAAAATTTGCCGGTGGCGGTCCTTTTTCCTCGATTGTTTTTAATGAACGCCTCGTAAAGGGTCTTCCACAGGTACATTAGGTCGGTACAGTCAGGTTTCCCTGCGTGCGAAGTGTCGTCAGGCCAGGCTCTTCTAGCACACACACTCTAGAGAATCCAAGTTTAACAAGCTCGGCTCCAATCTAGAAAGAAAAATAAACTGAGAAGCATGCCAACGTATTTAATAAAATTCCTTAACCGACACAGGAGCAGCGTTGTCCAGTCTCTTTCTAGCTACCCCGGCAGAAACTTAACCTTTTTCGGGCCACTTAGGAAAATGCCGAGGGAGGACGAGGAGGTGGGGGGAAGCAATGATTGACTGACATCCCGACCTGAAGGACTGGTGCCAATACTCCTTGCCGATTCATGCCATGGAAACCATACCTACCTCTTGGAGGCAAAACATTAATATTAAATTCTAACTTTTTGGATACCGAACGTTTACGAGAGACCCGAAACATGTAAAAACATATCCCGCCATACCGAGGCGTGCCCGATCTAAGTGAGCAGTGATGGGTTGACTCCTGGAGAACACGCACGCTGATTGGTTAGTGGACTTGAACTATTGTTGTTCAAACAAATAATTGGAAATGCTTGGATTAGAATTGCTCCTCAAAAGCAACAAGAACAAAAAAACACAACAAAAAAACAAGAAAATATGAAATACTGTGCTGTATATCAAAGTAAAGCTCGCCTTTCCTACCTTGGCCGGGTAGTTATGGCGGTTTCCGACAACAATGATAACTCTTCCTTTGAAGCTAATAACTGTGTTCGCGGCAGTTGAGGGAGCTAATCCGCCGTCTTCAAGAAACGCCTGATTGTAAGGAATGTTCACACTTTCTGGGATTTGGCCACAAGCAAATCTTTGCGTTGAAAACAAATGAATCAAGGATCACACAGTAAATATTTCTTACTAAAAGCAATGTCAAACGTTCAATAAATCCTTGAGATTGTTCGGATACTCGACGTAGTGTGGGAAAAACTGTGGTGATGTATAACAGTATTTTTCATGCATACAAGCAAAATTCAGTGTGACCTCTCATTTGGGACATTACTAGAAAAAAGTAATTGAAGAGTGGAATTTTTGTAGCTTTATTCGGATTCCGCAATACGACATTTTCTCAAATTTACAGAGAAGGTGAAGAACATTTCAAATCTTGAAATATCAAATAAAAATTACATTTCTTCCAATTAGTTTCGTAGACGATTTGAAAAGACCGACTTTTTAGATGGCTTTTTAGTGGAGGTCTTACCGTAACCATAGCAACTCAAATGACGTCATAAAAACGACGTCAAATAGCAAAGCGCACGAGTGACGTCATGACTCAGACAAGACTGAGCCAAACAAACCGGAATAGTGGACGATTTTCCTAAAACACCTTCTAAAACAGCCGGTGTTAACTTTTTTGAAACAAAAAATTCGCCTGGATTCCCTCTATTTCTTTCAGGACGCACTGATGTTATGGGGGGTATAATCATTTGCATTCTATTTTTAAACCTCGCGCGCTTCGCTATTAAAGCACAGGTCAACAAAACCCTTATAAGACACGGTGTATTAGTAACTATGTTTTGTGAACCGCGTAAAACTCAAAGGATACTCCTCGGGCGGCCTAACATCCACAACCAGACCACGTGGTTTTGTTTTTCTTTGGAATTTCGCGCCTCCGTTGTCATTCAGCTCGCAGACATGTAATAAATCTTGAGCGGAAACGCGTGGGCAGATTTCGCCCTTGAGCTGGGCTAGCGGAATGAACTCCTTTTCCTAATAAGAAAAACAAAGTGCAGCCGTCAAGTTACATTACGATGATGCTTGCTTGTAATAGTTGATAGCTTATTACGTTTGCAACACAGCTCGTTTAATGAGATAAGTATGGTAGTAAAGAACTCTGCCTAGTCTTCATGGATGCTCTAATTGTATTGGCCCATTTCAAGTTGTTTTTGCCAGTAATGAAATGCCATAGCAGCTTAATAAACCGTGTTGCAAACAACAACACGTTCCTCCCTTCCTTCTAAAAAGGCAGCTCCGTGCGAAGTTTAGAATCAATTTTAGTTTCCATGCGCACAGTTGCCCCTTGACAAAGCTCAAAGTCAATTTGTGACATATTTTTGAGAATTATCAAATGGGTTCCGTTTGATTTGACCAATCAAATTCTTCGAAGGTCGGAGTTGTCAAGGAAACATATACTGGCGGGAAATCTTACAAAACTGTCCAGTAACATAGGTTTGCAATGCATGCAGAGAGTTAGATAGTATACAGTGGAACCTCGCTTTACGGACACCCACTTAATACGGACACCCCGGTATTACGGACAGTTTCGTTGGTCCCGGCGAAAACCTCATACATTTTCTCTTAAATTAACCCGCTTAATACGGACACCCGTTAATTCGGAAAACGGACACTTTTCCGTGTCCCAAGTGACAAACTCTTATACATTGTCAAGCCCGTTTTACGGACACTATTTATCAGTGCACTGCGAATTTTCATTGTCGTGATTATTTGCTAACTTGAAGACATTGGACCCAGGTCAAATAATGACAGAATTCGAAGAGTTAAAACCATTTTATTACAAAGAGAAGCTTAATAGCGCTACCTCCGGTGTTTGACCCTTTCACTTTCTTTGCCTTTTGCTGCAGCTATCGCTTGTGTCGCAAGCTAAAAGCTTCCGTGCAAAGTAAAGTTACCGACTTTTTCAAATGGGTTGGTAGAGTTTAAGAACGGTTACGAGTTTCAGTTACAAAGGAAACTTTATAGAAAACGTTCTGTTGCTGTTAAAATGCGTTTTATTTCTTGTACATAGTAAAGTTGCGACATCGTCAAATAATTCCACTGTTGAGTTTATTAAAGTTTAGTTCGAGTGTATGACTATATCGTAAGGTTTTCGTAAAAACTATTAATTTTAGTCAGGGAGTTCACAGTTTGCATTTGTTACATTTACTTAACAATTATTCCATGAGCCCGCGTTGGATACGAGGTGGTAAATAGCCAACGAGGCGCGAAGCGCCGAGTTGGCTATAACCACTCGTATCCAACAAGGGCGAATGGAATAATTGTTTTATTAAATTCTTTTTTAGTAAAAATCAACTGGACATTTCATTTTGATGTAAACGAAGTGATAATATGAGGAGGCGGGAAAATTTGTGGCGCGGTGTTCACTTTTTGAGTTGAATGAAACACGCGAGGAAAGCGAGCGAGAGAGTTTTCTTCTGAAGATTTTCCTCGGAAAATCTCCTCGTAAATCGTCTTTTCATCCTGGAAAATTTTGAAAACAATTACGGTTTACGGGAAGATCCGAGGCAATAGCTTTTCTGGAAATTATACGCCTTGTGCAAGACGAGCGAAGCAAGTGTTTACATATTGTACTTGTTTACGGCTCCACGGCTGTCATCAAGACTACTACATTATGCTGAAACGAAATTGCACTCAGATTCGATGAAGTTTATTGAAGTATAAAAGGACAAGATCAAGATTGAAAGGTAACAAACTTAACTGAAGTGCTGAGCCTAATTTTACGTCGAACACTGAATGAAATTGTGTCTGTTTTCTGGTCTTCCCGGAGATTATTTTCTGCTTTTCTTCTTCTTTTAGTCGCTCTTGTTGTACATTTACAAGTATTTTTAATTAAACATTTCGCATCAATCCTTTCAGTTTTACGTAGTTGAGTCAATTATGGCATTTTGTGCAGGTATTTGTGTGGTTTTAGGGAATGCACTGTGGATTATTTCTTGTATAAGCTTATAAACCTCGCCAAATTTGCCATTTTTCGGATGGAACTTTCGCTTCCCGCAGGAAAATTTTTAAACTGAGCGGCGTTTGCCGCACTCGTTTCCCATATAAGGTCAAACGCAGGTATAATGGCTGATAACCGAGATCTAGTGAACCAATCAGAAAGCTAGAATTGCATTATCCGAGGTTGAGAATTTAATAAAGAACAATTAAACAACGTTTTGTTGCCGTAAAAACGTTTGTATCCGTGACTTTTTTCTGAGACCCCGCTTGAAAAATCACATCGAGCAAATCGCTGAGGAGAAGAACATTATAACGTCACATGCTCCTGCCGGCCCATTAAAAGCCTCAATTACATAGATAGCTGAAAGTGGATGTTAATCTCCACAAGTCTGAGTTTTATACCCTGTCCCCAGTCTAAATACCTCACAAAAAATCGACTAATCATCTCATAACGGAGCTCCACAGACCCGACTGAGCCCCACCATTGAAAAAAGACAATAGTGCATGCATAGAAATAGGAGAACCATGCATTTAATATTTTGAATTTTTATTCTCCGTTCACTCCTAATCATGACGCGGTTTTACAAATAGGCTGATACTCGTAGGGAAGCAAAAGAGATTTTTATTTCATTATCAGTCACGATCGTTGATTTAATTTCAGTTGAGTGAACTCTAGAAGCGAAAATTATTTTCTATTCTTCCGTGACAACCACCAGCTCCGAGCTTCATTTACAGCCCGTTGCTTGAATAACTTACCTGAATTAGTATGGAAGATCTTTGGTAAAACTATGTTCGTAAAGATCACCACAAACGAGTTTCTTTTGAATTTAATACACATTAATATTAATAGTTACTGTACGTGGTTTTAAAGCTGTTTGTCATCATAGCTTGAGTTTCCATGGAGTTCCATGGCGTTCCTTGGAGTTTCCATGGAGTTCCATGGAGTTCCATTGAGTTCCATGGAATTTCCATGGAGTTCCATGGAGTTTTCATGGAGTTCCATGGAGTTTTATGAAATTTCCATGGAGTACCATGGAGTTTCCGTGTAGTTCCATGGAGTTCCACGAAGTTCCATGGAGTTTCTCGGCGTTTCCATGGAGGTCCATAGAGTTCCGTGGAATTTCCATGGAGTTTTATGGAGTTTCCATGGAGTTCCATGGTAGTTCCATGGAGTTCCGTTTAGTTCCGTGGAATTTCGATGGCAGTCCAGGCAGTTTCCATGGAGTTGCAAGGAGTTCCATGGAGTTTTATGGAGTTCCATGAAGTTTCATGGAGTTTCCATGGAGTTCCACGAAGTTCCATGGAGTTCCATGGAGTTTCCATGGAGTTCCACGAAGTTCCATGGAGTTTCCATGGAGTTCCATGAAATTTCATGGAGTTCCATAGAGTTTCAATGGAGTTCAACGAAGTTCCATGGAGTTCCATGGAGTTTCCATTTTGTTCCATGAAGTTTCATGGAGTTCCATGGAGTTTCCATGGAGTTCCACGAAGTTCCATGGAGTTTCTTGGCGTTTCCATGGAGTTCCGTTTAGTTGCGTGGAATTTCCATGGCGTTTCAGGCAGTTTCCATGGAGTTGCATGGAGTTCCAAGGAGTTCCATGGAGTTTTATGGAGTTCCATGAAGTTTCATGGAGTTTCCATGGAGTTCCATGAAGTTCCATGGAGTTTCCATGGAGTTCCACGAAGTTCCATGAGGTTCCATGGAGTCTTATGGAGTTTCCATGTAGTTCCATGTAGTTTCATGGAGTTTCCATTGTGTTCCATGAAGTTTCATGGAGTTCCATGGAGTTCCACGAAGTTCCATGGAGTTTCATGGAGTTTCTATGGAGTTCCATGAAGTTCCATGGAGTTTCCATGGAGTTCCACGAAGTTCCATGAGGTTCCATGGAGTCTTATGGAGTTTCCATGTAGTTCCATGTAGTTCCATGGAGTTTCCATTGTGTTCCATGAAGTTTCATGGAGTTCCATGGAGTTCCACGAAGTTCCATGGAGTTCCATGGAGTTCCACGAAGTTCCATGGAGTTCCACGAAGTTCCATGGAGTTCCATGGAGTTTCCATGTTGTTCCATGAAGTTTCATGGAGTTCCATGAAGTTTCCATGGAGTTCCACGAAGTTCCATGGAGTTTCTTGGCGTTTCCATGGAGTTCCGTTTAGTTGCGTGGAAGTTCCATGGCGTTTCAGGCAGTTTCCATGGAGTTGCAAGGAGTTCCAAGGAGTTTTATGGAGTTCATGAAGTTTCATGGAGTTTCCATGGAGTTCAACGAAAGTCCATGGAGTTCCATGAAGTTTCATGGAGTTTCCATGGAGTCTTATGGCGTTTCCATGTAGTTCCATGGAGTTTCATGGAGTTTCCATGGAGTTCCATGAAGTTCCATGGAGTTTCCATGGAGTTCCACGAAGTTCCATGAGGTTCCATGGAGTCTTATGGAGTTTCCATGTAGTTCCATGGAGTTTCCATGGAGTTCCATGAAGTTTCATGGAGTTCCATGGAGTTTCCATGGAGTTCCACGAAGTTCCATGAGGTTCCATGGAGTCTTATGGAGTTTCCATGTAGTTCCATGGAGTTTCATGGAGTTTCCATGGAGTTCCATGAAGTTTCATGGAGTTCCATGGAGTTTCCATGGAGTTCCACGAAGTTCCATGGAGTTTCATGGAGTTTCCATGGAGTTCCATGGAGTTTCCATGGAGTTCCACGAAGGTCCATGGATTTCCTTGGAGTTTCCATGGGGTTTCCATGGAGTTCCATAGAGTTCCATGGAATTTTCATGGAGTTCCATGGAGTTTCCATGGAGTTCCATGGAGTTTCCATGGAGTTCAATGGAGTTTCCATGTAGTTGCATGGAGTTTCCATGGACGAAATTCCATGGAGTTCCATGGAGTTTCCATGGAGTTCCATGAAGTTTCATGGAGTTTCCATGGAGTTCCACGAAGTTCCATGGAGTTTTCATGGAGTTTCCATGGAGTTCCATAGAATGTTCATGGAGTTCCATGGAGTTTCCATGGAGTTTTATGGAGTTCCATGGAGTTTTATAGAGTTCCATGGAGTTTCCATGTAGTTCCATGGAGTTTTATGAAGTTTCCATGGAGTTGCATGGCGTTTCCATGGAGTTCCATAGAATTTCCATGGAGTTCCATGGAGTTTTATGGAGTTCCATGGAGTTCGATGGAGTTTCAATGGAGTTCGATGGCGTTTCCATGGAGTTCCTCCATGGAACTTCGTAGAAACATAATGTGGTATAATCAGTAAAAACGTTTCTACCAACGTGGGAAAGAAATTTCTTAACATCGTAAAACAATCTTTCCCAAACGGTACATCCATTGAGAAAAATATTCAATACACATTAATGGATGAAAAATGCTTACGGAAAATGTCATCTATCAAGCTACCGTCGAGAGTGAAGAAGGAAAGGAAACATACATTGGTTAACAGGAAACGCCTACGCAATAGAAATCTCGAGCTCATAATCTAATTGTTTAATATAACTTTAAATGTATTATTATTTATATATTATTATATATTCATATATTATATACATTCTATTTATTTTATGTAAATTTATTTATATTTTATACTCTAAATATTTAAATATTTTATATAAATTTATATATCTAATATGAATTTATATATATTTTAATTATTTTATACATTTAATATATATTATATATGAAATATATATAATATATAAATTATATATGAAATATATATAATATATAAAAAGTATATTTCAAATATATATAATTTTATACATTTTTATATAAATTTATATATTATTTATATATTATTCTATATATTTTTATAAATTTAAATATATTTTATACATTTTTATATATCATTGTATATATTATATAAAAATTTATATATATTATATATATTTTTATATCAATTTATATATTATTATTTATATATTTAATAAATTATATTAAATTATATATGAAATATATAATATATAAAAAGTATATTTTATATATTATATATTTTATACATTTTTATATATCATTATATATTATATATAAATTTATATATATTTTATATATTTTTATATAAATTTATATATTATTATTTATATATTATATACGTTCTATATATTTTATATATTTAAATATATTTTATATATTTTTATATATTTTTATATAAATTTATATATTATTTATATATTAAATACGTTCTATATATTTTTTTTATAAATTTAAATATATTTTAAAAATGTTTTAGTTTTATATTTGAGATAAATTTTGATATTATATATTTTATATTATATACATTCTATTTATTTTATATAAATTAATTTATATTTTATACTCTAAATATTTTAATATTTTATATAAATTTATATATTTAATATGAATTTATATATTATATATTTTTATTATTTTATACATTTAATATATATTATATATAAAATATATATAATATGTAAAAAGTATATTTTTATCTATATAATATATTATATAAATTTATATAAATTATGTATATTTTATATATTACAATTATTATGAAATTGTTCCTCGGGTTTCAGGAGCAATGCATCGCTCCCTTGCTTCAGGCCTGTTACGTATGGTCCAGGGATGACCACACTCTTCAGGCAATTTTTGTGAATGACTGTTACATTTAAACGCTGGCAGTTATATACAAGATACAAAATATGAAAAGATACAAAGCATGGTTGCTAAGTTAGGGCTATGTTACGTTACTTTTAATGGGCCCTGGTCAAATAATGACAGAATTCGAAGAGTTAAGTGTCATTGTCAGAGAAAACCAGGCAGTGGCGAAAGATGGGGGTCGGCCGATTTCCCTAATTTTTTCAGCATGTGAAACCTATCAGATAAGATTAAGATTGGTGGTATTTAAATGATTTCTTGGCTTTTCAATCGTGAGATTGACCACCCCCCCCCTACCTTTTGGCACAGAAAGTGCCAGAAATCAATATAAAAAAGGCCAACTTCTCGGTACTAGAAACCGATCTCCCTTTTGCATGTAGTGCACATATTTTTTTTCTCAAGGTTAATTAACTAGTTGTTAATGTTTTGGCTTCCTCGAAACAAATTTTCAGTCAAACTAAAATTTTTGCCAAATTTTCTAATCTGGGTAGGTAGCTTGTCCCTTACCACAGAGTGAATTTCTGGGTTTTTCAAATTTTATTTTTTCAAAAGTGCGGAAGTTTATTTTTTATTTTATTCCATTTTTAAACAGTCTATACCCTTCTTAATCAAAAACAAGAATGTATTGATTGGCACAAGAAACTCTCTTTCCACGAATTTTGTTCAAAAATGCCTTAGATCGTTCTTATGGCTACTTTCCCGCCAAAATTAATTCACATTCAAATATTATATAAAATCGGCAAAATTGCATTTTGGATGAAATTGATGCATTATAATTCAGTTTAGAAACAGGAGAATCTTTAGCAAATATGTTAAAAATTAATTTCGAAATTATAATGTAATTAAAATAAATAAATATTGCGGACATGAATTTCAATGTGTATTTCCCCTGAAAATTCAGTCGTATTATGAAAGTACTGGATTTTCATGGTATATTCAAATTAGCTTGGTTTGTCTTAAAAGCGCGAAACTAAACCTTTTATATAAGGCAGTCTTAGAAGCAATGATCCAAGGTTCTAATTAAATAGGGGACCTTGCGATATTGTTTCTTCCGACGACACGAGACTTTCATGTTATCATGTTTCATTCTGGACTCTCGTGTTACAGTGCTTCGCAATTTCTTATGATATGAATTATTCGTTTATTTCACGAGAATCAGCTTGCAGTTTTCTCGGATCTAATACAACTATTCTGCCGCTAGATTCTTGTGAGCTCACTTACTAGGTCTTGGTGTGAGTGACAAGCTGGGATGGCGATCTCGACGTTCAGCAATCAATGAGATGCGGGTGATTTATACAGACCAGGCTGTTTTGATTTAACTGAAGATAGAGTAGCCGGTATGGCCATCTATCAAATAACACTAGAAGGGACCTATCAGCCGACTACGACTGGCGACCTTGCAAACGTTCAGGTTGTTATCCATTTCACGAGTTTCAATGCAAACATTTCAATGACCCACACCGTGTTTGTGGGACCGTTTTATTTGTAATGTAAGCATTATTGTCGGGCTGGTTATAATTTGAGCCCCTCTCTGTTTGGATTCGCCTCGATTTCTACTCCTCCAAACAAAAACAAACACAAGACACAAGTGGACATAGGTAAAAGTTAAGGTGAGCACATTTTATTTAAAAGTCATTAGTATAAAAGAAAGCGTTTTTTCCTACACAATTTTGCTATGCATTTGATGCAGCTGTCATCGGGGCGCTCATGACGTAAGCAATTTCGTACTATTTATTTAAGGTACTCCAATCTGACCAATAATAGCACAAAAAATCGGTGTTTTGATCTTTGTTTAGGACTGTATTGAAATATTCGTCAACTCGTACGTCTGATTTACAAAAAAGCACCATTTTCACCAAATGCGGCATAGTTCATACTGATAGATAAACAAAATGTTTGTTTCAAAGTCACGAGAATCACTGTCTGTGTTATGTTTTATTACCACACCTTTTGGTCAGACTTGGACAGACTACCCAAGCAAGGGTCGAGTTTATGTACGAATGTATTACAGGATAGTTTTGAAGCACTCGCTTTTGCTTTGGATTCGCCACTACAAGAAATATTTATTAACACAATTATATTTGGAGCTTTTCGAACAAAGGAAACACAAAGGGAATACAAAGGACCTTTTCTGCCCAATCAGGGGGCAGCATTCCGAGAACTGTTTAGAACTGGACTGGTAAGACTCTTTCCCCAGGGGCTCCTCTTTTCCTTCTTGACTTTTCTTCGCGATTTTTTCCCGCAGTTTCGACTTCCCCTCCTCCCCACTAACTGCCCCTGGGTCTCTGAGAATGACATTGGAGTCACAAAGAGTAACACTTTTTATGGTGAAATAACGGGAGATAATTTCAGCTTACATGTTTTGTGTTGGGATCGGCAAACTGCCTGTCGTGCCTTCTCATTGAAGCAGTACGAGGAGTGTTACAGAAAATCCTCTTAGCGTCTCGCACCACTCGGTCGATGTCAACACCTGAAGCACAGAAAAAAACGACGACTCATCAGTTTAAGAACCAGTAAAGGCCATTATGTTCTGTGTGCTTTGTTTTTGTTTTATTACAATGGAAACACTACTTGCATACAAAACGAAACTAATTACTTACGATACGCTACTCACATTTCAGTACAAACACTACTTACAAGCTACGACACTTAAACTACTTACAAAACGATAATTCTTTACATTATTCTAAATACTAGTCTGTCTTTTTTCCCACAGTTTACCTTACTTTTGCACCTTAAGGTATATACAACTACATGCAAATCTACGCGAATGAGGTAGATTTTCTACAGGAAAAAAGGTACTAAATCATTCTTTATTTGTCTAAATCAAACAAGTACCTGGCATATCAGAGAAGAGAAGGATACACTCATTAAAACCATAAGACAGCAGCTGATCTCGCAACTGTTCCAATATAGCGACCCCAATGCACAATGGGTAGGATGAATTGCCAAGCAGCAGCGTGTCCCACAGATGAAAAATCTTTTTTAGAGGAAAGACGTCTGAAAAGAAAAAGAAACATCAGTCAAACACTTAGTTAAATTCATCAGAATTGAAAGATAACGTTGAAGAGATAGCTTCAAAAGTACCAGTCAACACACTCGTCCCCAGTGCCGCATGTCCCTCTTAGACAGCCGGGCCCTTGCACGAGAAACAGGCAGCTCTAGAGACACATGATTTGATTGGCTAGATCTTAACAAAGGGAGTTTGAAATCTAGCCAAGCAAATCAACCGTTTTAACATCCCTCTGTTATTAAAGAATTTAAAACGGTTTTCTTATATCCGGGACATCATTAGCGGAGGATACTTACGACAGAACATTGTGAGGAACCATGGGATCGCGTACAACTGTTGAAACAATCAAATGATACGTGGTTAAACAATAATAGTTTACCCTTTTGTTTGAAAAATACAATACTATTGCAAGAAGTGCTCTTATGACCATTAACATTGATTGAACATAACAGCAAAGAACTTCATCAGTCAGTAATCAAATAAAAAAAAAGTTGTGGTTCTCCAAACAGGAGTCAAACACTTGACCTTCCGAGTTTTTCTGTTTTCGGGTCATGCCTATTTTTTTTTCTGTGAGAAGGGCTCAGTTTTTTTGGAGTAGGTTTACGTTGTGCCATTGACTGATGGAGATCGTTTTCCATGCCACAGCGTTGTCACACCGACACTCAGTCATTTTTGGTTATTTACTGCTTATTATGTTATTTATGTAGAGATGTCGTACCTCTGGAATAAATCCAGTATCATGAAGATGGTTGAATAACTCGGGGTCATGGAAGGCAATCAGCTGAGAAAACACCGCCAAATATTCTGCATTGAAAATGATGTTAAAATAATCTAATGAGTATAATGAACAAATGACGTTGAAACCTGACAGAAAAGAGCAGAAACTGTCAGAATGGTTTTAAAATCACTTTTGTAATATTGAAAGTCTTAACGAGTGAGATTTATTAGAAAAGGAAAATGATTCAAACCTTGTATGATTGCTGAATTGTCCTTTAGAAAAAAGTGGTACAGATACTTGGGAATAAACGCCGCCAAACAGGCGTAGGCAAGAGCTACAAAAATGACGCGTCATAGGTTAGTTCACAAAATGCAAAACCTTTGCATCCTTGAGTGTTTTGATGAAACGTATTCTTACCTTCATCGTTGAAATGAAGAGAAAGGAAAGGGGCGCAAAGAGAATCCAGACCTGAAGGTGATGGAAAACACAAATAATCAACAAACAAGCTACATCAGTCAGGATTTTAATATACTGTGACAGTAAAATTTTGAATAAAAATTTTGAATATGTTCATCCTAAATGGTCTTACGGTGGGCTTCCATTTGCTAGGGGTGGGCGGGTGGGGGAGACAACGAGAGCTTATCTTGGGAAGGGATTTTGACTTTTAAACATTTCGGAGAGATTTCGCGTCCAAAAATTTTTAGGTGCATATACAATGCACGCATGGTAAAAGAGTGCAAGCAAGATGATTTGAAGCTAAAAAAATGTAATACAGTCGTTGGGGAGAAGGAGAGAAGGAATTTTGCATATGAGATTTGGTAGCCTGCGGGCGGAACAGGCAGTTTATTTTTGCGAAGTGCGAGGCGAGCGTGAGGTGTGAGTCACGCGTGAGAGGCTGGAGGTAGTTTATTGTCCGCGTCCACCTCTCTTGCGCGTGACCCTCGCGATTCGCGACAATTCGCAAAGCGCTCCGCAAAAATAAACCATCTGTTCTGCAGGCTAGAGATTTGGGTGAATATTTTCGGTGGGGGGAAATCCGGTGGTTTTCCAGGGGGATATTCTCGGCGCACTTATTATAGGAATTTTATGAACCTCGCCCAATATTCGTCAGATGACTCATTACCTTGCCAATAGACCAAATCAGTATGACCAACTACCCAGGCCTTGAGAATCCGCTTGAACTTCTGATGAGCAGTGGGCGAAGACAGCAGCTCGTCATACTGGTGACAGCGAGGAATGTCAACTTCGATCTTTAAACAAAAAAGCGTCGAAAATATTTTAGACTTGCAGTTAGACGGAATAATTTCAGCGTTGTTTGAAGTTCGGAGAATGGATAGCGCTATACACAGATTTATACCTGTTCCTAGCAATCGTGACACGAAAGTATTTCAAATAGCAGTATTAAAATGTTTGGATTGTTATTTTTTCCTGCAAGGAATAAGGAGCCCAGTTTTAGCGGGGACAAGCTATGCGTGCCATGAGAAGAATGGGAAGAGTCGCAAGTTAACCTAGTCTCCTGGTACCTTGGGTCGCAACTCGGTCATTTCCACCGGGTGGTAAAATAAAAAAATGCGAAAGCCTGGGACCACCCAGGTTAGTCGAATTTGAACTCACCTGTCTGTCCGTCTGAGTAAACGATTCCTTGTCTATTGCGTCATATGTGCCTTGGATGTCACCCTAGTGAGAAATATCACAAGACAAAAAAGGCAAGTCACTTCAATGGCTGAGAAGTTACAAGCTCATCTCTGATTGGTTAATACATGCTTTTGTGTGTCGTCACGCAACGCAATCTACTGGTGAAAACCTTTGCATGACCACCAAACGGCTACAAAAGAAAACTAACATCAAACAGAACAGAAAGTGTACAACTATAAAACTCCGCCGTCCGTTTAGCTTCAAGGGCTGGTCTATCTTAACACTGCTCGGTAAAAGGGAAACAAAGAACAAATTTTTCTCACCTGAACCCCCAGCAAAGCCGCCCATATCTTTCCTCTAAGTAACGGAGGGATGTCTATTCTCGCTTCTCTTACTATACGATCTCTTGTATATGGATATCCCTACATAAGGAAGAGAAAATAAATTCAAGTGCCCAAAATGCAACAACAAAAGAATTGTACTCACTCAAATGAATCCAAATCTAAAGCTGTTTCTCAAACATCGTGGTACTCAGCCACGATTTTCTATGAAGTAGAGGAAGCGCGGTGGCCGAATGGTTAGTACGCTGGACTCCGGATTGAGCGGCCCGGGTTCGAGCCCTGGCTGGGGCACTGCGTTGTGTTCTTGGGCAAGACACCACTCCCATAGTGCCTCTCTCCACCCAGGTGTATAAATGGGTACCGGCGAATTTACTGCTGGGAGTAACCCTGCGATGGACTAGCATCCCATCCAGGGGGGAGTAGAAATACCCCTAGTCGCTTCATGCTACGGAAACTGGGACAAGTTCCGGCCTGATGGGCCACTAGGTTCGTATGCAGACTTTACTTTGCTTACTAGAAAAGGAATGCACACGTGCACTTTACGAGATCAAAATTACCGCAACGAATTAGTTTTTAAAGTGTAGATTGTCTCACTTACCTCTAAAAGTCTTTGAAACAGCACAATTCGGTGAAACTACAAAACAAGAGATGAATGGCCATGGTTAAATTCAATAGCTCGGGATAAATAACCGAAAAAATATGGCCAGGGATGTGACAAACCGGACGCTGTACCTGATAATCAACTGTCGTCTCTCTGATCGTGAGTGGGAGATCTGCGGTGTCCAGGAGAGCATATCTAGAGGTTGGGCTTTAAAAAAAGCATACACACAAAATGAATTTTGTGTCAACCGAAGTCGACAAGTTAATAGCTTCCTTTGCAGCCATTCACTGAGAAGCTCCTTTGTGTATAAACGAACAACTCGCCAATTGACTTTTAAAAGTTGTCCAGCTCCGTGCAGCATGCATTGATTGGAATCGTATTCATTATCGGGACTCTGGATGGGGTCCTGCGCAATCTCAGTTATCAGTTACATCATGGCTGCATTTTCGATGCTCGCAGCTGATAGTTACAATTTCAGCCCATTTCTCTGCAATCTGTAAAGTTCGCAGATCTCAGATCTCAGCTAGCAGTTAAAAAGCGCGTCATTTTTCAGCTGGCAGTTAAACTTTTGACCAATTCTTAACTATCAGTTAAGCCCCGTCAAAACATCACCTCAGTGGTGAAGTGAATACCTTATTTACCCTCGGATTGTAGAGTAGCTTTCAGCATTTCTCCGTACATTTCAACAGTACAACAGTACAACGGGCAAAGACCACGCTAAAACACTGGAAACTTTGTGCCCTACTCTTTACGATGAGTGCGTGGGTTCTTTATTAACGTCCCCTGCTGACCATAACAGTGAAGATGTAGGAGACGGGGCCTACGGTTTATTGCCCTTATCCGAGAAGACTAGAATGTCTAACCATTTGTAGATGTAATTGCAAAGGCAGCATGTCCTCCTCAGTTAGTATTTTAAGACCCTGAGTGTAGTGGGTTTTTTTATACAAAGTAGAACTACGTCTTACTCCTCTTCTTCGATGAGTGGAAAATACGCAGATGGATCCACGTGTTGCAATCTCTGAAAAAAACAACAGAAACACAGCAAATCTATTATTTTAATTGCCTTGATTTATTGCCAAATTCTTATGACTAAAATTAAAATAAATGTGAGTTAGTCACGTTAGGAGAACTAATAGTTCGAACTCGGAAATGAAACGGATTCGCAAGTCAAATTATGAAAATTCCACACAGTGTGGCACTTTTAGTAAAAATTAAAAGAACTCAACTCTACTCTTCTCTACTGTTAAATTAGATACATGCAAATTAACAAAAACAGCACAAAATTTAATCAGTTGAATCACTAAACGTTTCCTCGGCTAAAATGACAAACCACATAATTTATTAATTACTGCAAACTAAAAGAATTCGCTTTTGCGCGTGATTTTAAAGGTTACCACCCAGAGCAAAGATGCTTTCTTTTAATCAACCATGTGTGAAACAATTTCCGGCACGCGATACTTTTCAAGTTTTGATTGGTTTATTTTTTCCACTTAAGTTGTTGGTTCTGTAAATGTTCTGAGTTTGGGGATTGTAGTCATCAAATAAGAACTCTTTAGTCTCCAAGCAGCTCTTTAGTTCTTTTTGTCCTGTAATGTTCTTAGAAATTCAGTTTATGTTACAATGTACCTCTCTAAGCTGCGTCATTGATGCAGGAACTATTGTCTCGTCCAAGAGTAACAGTCTATCTTTCTTCATTCCAAGTTCTTCCCCAGTGTGGAGAAGAATGCTAAAAAAATAATATAGAATTAATTCAAATTTTAGGTAGTCAGTAAAACTTTTATTACCGGACGGGTACATTTAAAACTAACCACATCTGATCAGTGCAAGGCTTAATAACTTGCTGTGGATGGTAGGGACACAAGACACTTCATGAGGCTTAAATGGACTAGAAGGTAAACAATTATGATATCACATACATAGGAAGGGTCATTATTGGTGGCTTAGTCTTGATAAGTCCTCGTTTCTTGAGCTCTCCTTCCAGATCACCTCCAGCCAGTCTCCACAGATGGTACACCTCATGAAGGGGCCTAAATAAACAAATAAGAATGTTCACTTATCTGAATAAACTCCAAAATAAACCAGATAAAAATAAAATCCATAAAATAACCTTTCAGATAGAAGATCTTCTTCTTCATCATCATCTATTGAAGACATAAACAAAGAGGATCAGTTGAAACCACAGGTAGTCCACAATAGCAGTTTCCTGTGGTTCACATCTTTCAAAGTAGGAAGAATATAATCTTGAAAATTTTTTTAAAGTACTAAGTTCAGACTATGACACTACAATACCTTGTGATAGATCACCATTTTGAAAATCAACAACTTCTAGATCTTGAATGTTAAATGCAGCAGGAAATTGCTGAAAACCATTATTCAGCTTCACCTGGTGGGAATCGTAAATTAATTTCATGCCTCATGGTTAGGTATTAACTTGAGTTATTAAAAAAAAACATATGGAGTTTATAAAGAGGTTAGTTCAGTTCATCTACCGGTATATATATGTTGGGGTTTAAATTTTTCCTTGGTTTAAAATTTTTAAAGCCAGTTTGATTTTTATTTTCCTTTGTTTCAGATTATGATAATCAATACAAGACAATGAAATCTAAAATTCAAACTGGTTTGAAAAATCTTAAACCAAAGAAAAATTTAAACCACAACATATACAAGTAATGTAAGGGAAGAGCAAGATGAACCTCAACCCCTCCCCCCTCAAGAAAGGCCCCAACTTCACCCTGAGCACCCACTTTCTTAAGCAACTTGATTTTATGGAAGCACACTGTACAACAGTTTGCATGTTTAACACTGTCCTGTTAAATATATTTACCTTTCCTTTATCATAGCTGGAGAAAACTTGATGATGTAATAGCTCAGTTGGAGTGGGCCTGGGAGGAAAAGCATGGCTTGATTCATCATAAAGTAATAATTTATATCACTGATTACAAGCAAATATTATACACATGCTGGCTACTGCCATTTACAGGACTGTAGGCAGGGGGGTGCAATGGGTGCATCCACACCCCCTCACACAATGCAAAGGTCCATTTAACCTGAGAGGAAGGGTTAAAATAACTCTCAGAATGCAGGAAAAGTGAACTTCAACAACTTGAGTTTTCAAAATTTCCCGGGGAAATATACCCCTGGATCCCCCCTAGATGCTCATGCTTGCAGTGCTTGCACCCACCCACGCAAAATCCTGCCTACAGCCACAACACATAGTTATTGTGTAAACTGAAAAGTTCAAATATAATTCAGAGACAGTGCCTGTTTAAGTCAAAACGTAAGTGAGCAATTCTTTGGGTGTGTGAACAAGCTCCTTAATTATTGTGACCTCTGAAAATGAAAGCTTTTGAGCAGTACTTTCTGATGGTGCAGTTTACATTAATTTTGTGGAAGTGGAATTTTTTTCCAACATACCTTTTAGTAATGTCAATCGTTAAGCAAATTCTTAGGAATGATGACAGATCTGAAGGAATTTCCTGAAAGAATAAATAAGCATTGAAATACAATAAACTGCATTTCACTTCTAAAGACCAATAACTTTGACATGTGTTTAAAATTTAGCATATTAGGCTACTATCCTATGTAAAAAATTGTTTTAACCCATGTAGTAAGCCCAAGTAATCAATTCTATTTCTCTTTACAGTTCAGTATTGATACAATTATTACATGTATGTATATGGGTAATGAGAAAAAGGAAGTTAACTGAGGACAACAATGGCATGATGTGCCTCCAAATTTTCAGAATAGAACTTTACGCAGCTCTCGTAAGCTTGTAATTCTACTGGTCCCCTAGTGTAGCAGCTGCTATTGTTTTGGGGGCTAGAGGCATTGTTCTATTGTTCTTTCAGCCACTCATGTGAGACCTTACGAGAGCTGCATGGCGACCCAATTTTCAGAACTAACATTAAAAGAATTGTATGGTAATCAGGTAAGGTGTATTCAGATTTTGAGCTTGACACTAACCTGGAGTTTTCCCAGTGCCTGGTGCTCATTAAAAAGAAGGTGAAGAACATCTCCAGAGGAGTCTGAAGAAAAACGTTAAAAGAAAAACAACAACAACATTGAAAAGCTTACAGTAATTCCTAGCAACGTTTCCTAACATTTTATCATATGATTAAAATGCAATCTATAAATGTTCATCATTTAATAAGAGAAAATATTCTACAATGATGTACAATTTGACATAAACTATTTGGCAGAAACACCCACACTTAATGCCAAAGTTCCTGTTATTACTTTCACCTTCACTCTCACTCTCTCTCCCCTCCCCATTCCCCTCTCCCTCCCTCCCGTCTGTCCTCCCTCCCTCCCTCACTCACTTCCTCCCTCCCTCCCTCATTTCCTCCCTCAATCTTTCCCTCACTCACTTCCTCCCTCCCTCGAGCTCCCTCCCTCTCTCCCTCAAGCTCCCTCCGTCTCTCCCTCGCTGCCTGTCTCATTCTCTCCCTCCCTTCCTCCCTCCCTCCCTCTTTCCCACCCTCCTTTCCTCCCTGCCTTGCTCCCTCTCTCCCTGACTACCTAATCTGAACATTCCTCCTACCTGGACAACTGGTCAGCCTTCCCACTGTTTATAACATATAACGTTTGACATCATGTTTTACGTAACACAACCATACCTTGAACTCTCTGTGCAAGAGAAAGTATCTTCAAGAAAATCTTTTCCACGTCATCATTCTCTGATTCACTTGCCCACAGTGATCCTTCCTGTAGTGAAAAGAAATTACATACAGTTATTACTTAACTTCTACATCGATCAGCATCTACACCTGTACATAGAATTATCAAATAAATTCAAGACGTTATCAGAAGATCAATATATGACAATGTCACAGAGTCTCACATGTATGAAAAATATTATATTTGGTTTTTAAGAGCCTGTTCTGAGCAACGTTGTGAGTACTAACCTCTTGAATGGTCAGAGAGATTTGCAGACACACCAAAAGCATTACTTTGACAAGAGACCAAGAGTTTTACAAAATCAAACAGAGTTTAAATATTCTTGCAGATCCCAGAACCTGATAATGTTTTATTCAGCTGGCAGACATTTTTTATGACAACCACCTCTCATTGACCCCAAAAATAACCAAAAGAAAATTCAACAAATGCCAAGAAAGCTACAGTTGCAGTTTCACTTTTATTTCATTATCATTATTGCTTCACATCTGACAGATGTGGCATGCCATTACAGAGCTTCAGTGTACAAAATGCAAATTATAATAAAAATATTTAGGAAAATTAGTCTGAATTTGAGTCACATTAAACAACTTCATAACACAACCTTTACCTAAAATTATTAAATTATCAATAATAACAGCAATAACATTGAAAAGAACTCTTACCAATATCAAATAAATCAAAATCATTCCTAGGGACCAGACATCAGTCTATGACAGAATTAACAAATTAATCAAGTATTAAGCCACATAAATTATGCGAAGATAATTAACCTTCTTGAACTAATTAATAATTAATTTTGTCAAGTTAAACAAAGAAAATCATAACCGTGAAGGAGGTTTGGATACCCAGTCTTAAAAAGCATAGATTTTCACGATTGTTTCATTTCTCGGTTTACTCCTTAGTTTTAATTTTTCGATTGAGAAGAGGTATCAAACACCCAAGATTTTTGTCAAAAATATTGTACTCTGCTGGACATGAGATTCTTGGTGTTTGGATATCTTGAAGAAAAACAGTTACTATCTCTCATGTTTTATTATATTACATAAAAGGCATACTAGTTTTACTAAAATGTTAGATAACCAGCTGTCTAGAGTGAATTTCTCTAAGGTGTACACCCTGCAGGACTTAAAATTTTCAAGCATCCCATCTTAGAGAGGTGCCCATCGTAAAGGAGAATTCAGTTATGTACAAACAAGTGAAATTCAGCCAAGACCAGCCAGCAAACCACGCTGTCTGCCTAACAATGGTGGATGCTTTGAGAAAGTTATAGAAAATTATGCCCATATTTGCATAGCAGCTTGATGCAAAGATGAGAAAAAGTTTCAGATAGTTTGAAAGTTATACAATTTTATTTTAATTTATTGCATACTTTGAAATTCTCCTAAACTTTATCTTGTTTCCTCTTGTCATTTAAGAGCTAGCAAAATGCAATGACATATCATGCTAACTTTACGCGTTAATGAGTACACAACCAACCAGAGCACATATCACATAAAAGACTTTGTCTAATGTTTCTGAGCATAAATGATTATTATAGTTGTAAATTATAAACTAAAGATTGCAATATAATTCCATGTAGATCATACTAACATGTTACTCTTCTATTAAATTCTTTTTAAAAAATAACAATCGCAAGTGTCAGCAACACCCACACAATTTATGTCATTAATATTTTTTTATTGGAAGACTTGGCTGTGTGGCTTAGTTTTGTTCTGATCCATTGACCTAAACATCCGCATCCTAAAATTTCCTCAGCCATGAGATGCATACCTTTGTTATCTTGAGATTCCTGTTCAGGGGTGGATCCAGAAAAATCAGAAAGAGGGGGCCGACAAAAATTTTGGCGACAGCACAACTTCGCCCCATACCTACAACACAACCCTGATTGCAGAATACTGCTCAAAAGATGGTTGGTTACATATACAATGGCTTTAATTTATAAAATAAATCCAAGGAAAAAGGGGAGGCCGCTGCCACCTCGGCCCTCCCCCTAAATCCCCCCATGCTGTTTATAAATATTAGCCAGCTCCCATCATGTTTACTTCATACTGTACCTTTGGTCCTGATGGCCCAAATATTGGAGACAGCCCTTGGCCTGATAGAACAACTTCTGGAGCCATGAACTCTGGACATCTGTACAGGAAAAAAAAGAACTGAAAATAACTGGCAACTCAAATGACCAAAAGGCAAAATCGGAGGCCATTTGAAACTGTGACCAGCAACTTTTTTGTGCAACTAGCTTCTTCAAGGAAATTACACAACTCACCCAATTGGAAATGCAACATGTGCTCCAAAACCAGTCATGTAATACAAACCACTTCTGGACAACTTCACCTGACCCTGTGTACATTGTTGTATAAGACAGTATTGAACTCATCTTAAACTTTCTTTTAATTAGTATTACTCTTAATCCTGTTAATACAGAAATTGTACCACAGTTACAGTTGATGTATTATCCCAGTTAATTTCATTGGTTAATTTAATCCACAACATTGGCAGGTCCATCAATAAGACCCGGCACCTGCCGGAGCTCTGACAGATTGTCTGTTGTGACTCTTAAGTCAAAATTCAAGCACCTCTGCATAAAAGAGGAGAAGTTTTTAGCTGCTTATATTGATCTATGGTGGGTGCTGCACAAGGGCAGCTGTCTACTTCAAAATCTAACAACTGCATCATCACTACTAACAGTCTATGGTAAAGGTAAAGTCTGCATACGAGCCTAGTGGCCCATCAGGCCAGAGCTTATCCCAGTAGCATAAAGTGACTAGGAGTATTTCTACTCCCCCCTGGATGGGATGCTAGTCCATCGCAGGGTTACCCCCAGCAGTAACTTCGCCAGTACCCATTTATACACCTGGGTGGAGAGAAGCACTATGAGAGTAAAGTATCTTGCCCAAGAACACAACGCAGTACCCCGGCCAGGGCTCGAACCCGGACCGCCCGATCCGGAGTCCAGCGCACTAGCCATTAGGCCACCGCGCCTCCCACACTAACAGTCTATAAACCTTCCTTATTAATTCACTTGAATAAAAAGAGTTCACACGAATGAGGAGTTAGAGAAAATGAACAAAGAACAGCTGAAGAATTCTACCTTAGGTGTGAGATATATATTCCCCGGAGACACATTCCTATGGACAATGTCTTGTGCATTCAAGAAGGAAAGGCCTTGAAGAACTTCAAAAGCAATTTTTGTGATATCACTAAATCTAAAAAAATAATGAGTATATTATTAAGCTTATAAGACATGTTAATTAGTAGAAACTTGCCATTATCGATTTTAAATCCTTCTGTAAAATTGGCTTTGCCTCTCTAGACTTTTTAACATGCCCACTTACAAGTTCACTTTGAGTGAATAGTCAACAGAGTGCAGCCAAGATGATTATTGCTCATAGAAAACAAGGATGAATAGTCTAATAGATATTAATTTTATTAAAGTAGATACCATGAGGATTGATATTCCACCCAAAATCTCCATTTTTGCATTGTTTTGAAATTGGATTTTACTTATAATTTCAATGTGATTTGTATATATATTAAGATCCTCCCCACAAAAACGTACCTAAAGGTTTTACCACTTTTCACAGCTGTCTTTAAATTTTCAGAATAAAACTCCTCGGCAACTATAAGTCTTTCTGTAAAGAAAACAATGTAAAATGACATGAGATGCTTTTCTTGCTGAAGTTGAGGTAAATCCCAAGAAGTTGAGAAAGGGGTGGGGGAGGGGGGTGTGGTAGTTGTAGTTTCAGTGTGCTCAAAAGGGAAAGAGAGGAAGGTGTTAAAAGTTCAGGTCCCTTCGACTTTAAAACCCTTCTATTGTCAAGAACTGAATGACTGAGTTCAGATTGGCCATTTTCATGTTATTTCATATTTGACAGAATAAAGTGTGTTTTGGTAAACTTTTTTTAGTGAGGACACTTTGTGATGTCTGTCATAAAGAGAATGCATCTTGTCAGTGTTCAATCCTAGATAATTATATCTTTGAAAATGTGGAGGGGGATTGGGGGGGGGGGGGGGGGGCTGTAGAGCAGGTGAGTCCCTCTCCCAGATCTGCCACTGGTGTAGTGGAGAGGGGGGAGGAAGGTAGTCAGTCACCCCAAAGCCGGTTGGCAACTTTAAAACATTTAGCACCTGGATAGAGAAAGGATCTGTGTTCAAGCCTAGTGGCCCATCACGCCAGCAACTAGGAATATTAAGGAGGGGGGTGAATAGGTTCGCAGATCGACAGATTTTGCCTTAAAAAGCACCTGGATTGCGGATTTTTGCGATACATTGAGCGGATTCGCGGATTTCGAAAACACAGTGGATCGCGGATTAGATGAGAATTTTGGTGCGGATTCTGGACTCTTTATGCCAGAACGTTCGGATTGTAGATACTAAAACAAAGTTTGGATCACTTTAGTCTGTCTTCATCGGTATGTTAGCGGAATTGTCGCACAAACAAGACATAAAACGAAACTTGTTAAAAATTAGCATAAAAACAACATATACCGATTGTCGCAGAGCCTTACACAAGTTTACACGAATGTTTCAAGTAATGCGGGTTCGGATTTGAACGAAAATAGCGGCGGATTGTCGGATTTGGCCAAAAAATAGCACGGATCAGCGGATTTACGTACCCCTATTCACCCCCCCCCCCCCCCATTAAGCGTCCACCACAGGGCTACCCCCAGCAGTAAATTCGTTGGTACCCATTTATACACCTGGGTGGGGAGAGGCACTGTGAAAGTAAAGTGTCTTGCCCAAGAACACGGTACAGCAACACCAGCTAGGGTTCAAACCTGAACCCCTCAATCCGGAGTCCAGCGCACTAACCATTAGGCCACTGCACCTTCCATTTGGGGGGAAGGGGTGGGGAAAAGAAAATTTCTCAGGTACTTTTTGGGGAGAATTACCAGTACTTCGTGAGATGACTTTTGAATATCTTTTTTTTAGGTGGACTCCTGATTCTGCTTGTTTTGCTTTGCTGTTGTTTTTAATACATTTTGCGTGGTTCAGGGTACTCGTACGATCATGAAACAAAACAGTATTTTTTAGGTTTCCCCAGGTGGATAAATTACGACTGTAATTTTTTCTCAGTTACTCACCATGTTTGACTCTGATGATGTCAAGATACTGACAAACATTCTCGTGGTAAAGATTCTTCAGGTGCTGAAATCGCCCCATGATCACAATGGAATTTGGAGTGAGCGGAAGACCATTAGTTCCGCACTGATCTGTCGGATGCGGCGAAGGAAAGAACGTCGAAATTCCTATTTGCGCTTGGTCCAGGGTACCCATTTTCTGCAGTTATTTAGAATAATTAGGTTTACGCTGTTTAAAGTCTTAAAAACGCTTTACATTGCAACAGAAAGGTGCTAACACGGCGCTAAACCAGGATTGCTTCCAGCTGCAGGAGTCGCCATTTTATTTTGAACTTAGTAACCACTCATAAAGCCATAAAGCCGTGTAACCAGGCCATAAGATGCCCCTTCGAAGAAAATTGCATCAGTGAATGAATTTTTTCGTTCTTTCACGAACTTTATTTTCCTTTAGTTCTAAGAGAGCTTTCGGAGTGATTTCAAGCACCCTTATTTCAAGTTCAAGGTTTGCACAAATCAGGGCTTTGCACGTGTCACAACATCCACGTGGTACAAACAACAAAATGGCGGACGGTAGCGCTGTGGAGGAATATTCTAAACGTGCTAAAATCGCCGTAAGTTTCTAATTTTTCTATTCTTTTCCCCATATTATCAGCTTCAATTAAATGTATTTTGCTATTATCTCTGTCAGGAGGATGAAATTGTGAGCTTGAAGAGGAAAATCGAAGCGTTACAGAATTGTGTTGGTGCTAGTTCAGAGCTTGAAACCGGTGAAAATGAAAGTACTAGTGCCCCAGAGTTGGAAAAGCTTTTGACTGAGAACACCAAGCTTAAGTACCAAGTGGAAACGCTTAAGCGTGTAAGATGATTAACACTTAGCTTATAATCTTATGCGAAACACATCTTTCTGATGAGATGTTCCATGTATCTTCAAATATTGTACAGATACTGAGATACATGTATACATGTACATGCATTTCCGCCTTGGGTGAGGGCGGGCGGGGGGGGGGGGGGGGGGAGGCGTTGGGGGATGGTCCACGGGACAGGGCCGACTAGATTCCCTTCTTTCCCCCGTCCCTAGTGGCTTCCATCTTGTTTTTTTTTATTGCAAATTATCCTGGTTTGCACCAGGTTGAGAATATCTTACTTCCTGCCCTTCCCTTTCCTCTCCTGTGTCCAGTACCCCTTAAGCTTCCTATTCCACAGTGTTTCAGTCCCCCTGTTCCTTTCCCCTCCCCACATGGATGTAGGATGTAAGCAAGTTTAATGACTCCCCCAGATATGATATCTGTGTGGTTCCTGTTCATAAGACCACAATCTTATGAGTGTATATACAAGTGCCCCTTCCTAGCCTTGGAACTTGAACAAACTCTTTCCCTCCCCATCCACAGGCATGATTTATATTAATGAACCTGTATTCCCCCATGGATTTCTCTGTTCATCTCAGGGGGCCTACACCCAGCTGAGGGTCACCATAAAAAGTAGGAAATTTAAACAAAACCCAACAATGACGTTTGTGACCCATTACTTTCAAGTAATTCATATGTGTATGTCTGCAGGGTCGTCAGAAAAAAAAAATGTTGCTACTGTATTTACTGGGGGTAACTACCTTTAAAAGTCTGTTATTTCTTCAATCTTCACTTGCCAATTTGTTGTCTTTATGTTAATTTTCAGAGTATCAAGGAAGAGAAGGCCAATTCTAAAAAGATCATGACCAACTGCCAATTCACTCTCAATGAACTGTTTAGAAAGGCAATTGCAGTGACTTTCCCTGATCTCCCAGATGCTCCAGTGATTGTGCAGGCCTCGCAGGGTGACAAGTTTGGAGATTATCAGTGCAACAGTGCTATGGCAATAAACCAGGTGATAAAAAAATTAGATTATTTTGTAAATAATGTCTTATAATTTACTGTAAACACCCACAGATGCATGTAAGCCACACGGCTCTTTTAGGATCCACCAAAGTTGCAAAAGCAATTATCATTACTCTCTTGTAGTTTTATGTAATATTTATTTAGTACACACTTTTCCATAAAAGTGTCAATTTGCAGCAATTTATGGAACCTTTTCCAAATGTTCCCACAGACACTTAATCTGCACCCTGATTTCGAGCAACAATTTTGGAAAAAGGGTGCAGCTTACCTGCCAGTGTACTTTATGTCAGTAATAGTTTTTTTTGACAATCAGGGTTTGGTATGCAGTTTTCCACACTAAACAAATCAACATTCGGCATCCAGCATTTGAGGATTGGCCAAATTTCCTACCTGGCTGCATGAAAACTGAGCCAGGATGAAATTTGTTTAATGCAATCATTGTAAAATGAGTTGATGACTATGATTCTTCTTGGGAGATCAGTCCTTAATTTTTTACTGTAGGTTAAAGTAAGGTAGAGTTGAAATGAATTTTAAGAGTACTTGTTAATTCAATGAATTAACAAGTACTAATTTATGAGTACTTTTGTGGGCATCTTCCCTTTGTACTTTTATAACATTAACACATTATATGTAAAACAATTTTAATTCCCTGACACTCTGGTCCTCTGTCGGCTTGCAACCTATACTAACAACATGGACATGTCAACAAAGATCAGTTTTTTCATTGTTTCAATATGTTCCTTATTTGTCCTTATGTTTTGCTGTTCACATATTGGTGACCTAAAACATCACTATGTGTTTTTTAATTGTGAGCCATGCCTAAGTCCTGTTTTCTTTACTGTTAACAGATGCTAAAAGCCAAAGGGATAAAAAGTAATCCACGTGAAATTGCTGCCTCAATTGTTTCAAATGTGCCTCAGAACGATCTTGTACAAAAGGTTAGTCAACAATTAATGTTAAATAAAGGAAAATCTTAAATAATAAAGATGAAACAAAGCAAAAATCCCTGACAGAATTTGAACCCATGACCTCACAGATACCAGTTGAGTGCTCACTGAGCAACATATGGAGCTCTAGACTCGTGCTGAGCTAGGTCAATAACTAGGTCATATGCAACACACCTCTTGCATACTGTTGGGATCTGTGTCAGTGGGAAATTCTTGTTGGAAAAATTATCTTAAAATAATTATATATACAGAATTAAATTTATGAAACAGAAATGAATGAAATGATCCTCACAGTGTGAAAGCAATTTAATAAGCAATTGCATTTTTTAGCCTGAAAAAAAAACACTTAAGGCTACAATGGGATTTGAACCCATGATCTTCGTGATACTGGTGCGATGCTCTACCAACTGAGCTATGAAGGCTTGATACGTTGGAAGCAGGTCAATTTTGGGTCCTAATGCCCCGCATATGGAGTAGATGACATAGTAAATATATGAATGACATATATGAACTGGGGATTAATGATAAAATGAATGAAATGATCCTTGCAGTGTGAAAGCAATTTAAGCAATTGCATTGTTTAGCCTGAAAAAATTCAAGGCTACAATGGTGATGATAGATAGCATTAAATTTACAAAGGAATAGAATTAAATTTACTTACCATGTTTTTGTGTTTTAGGTTGAAGTGGCTGGAGCAGGTTTTATCAACATTAGTCTCAGCCATAGCTTTGTCTCATCACTGTTGAAAGACATTCTTACCAATGGAGTACAGCCTCCTGCCATCCCTGTCAAAAAGAGATGTGTTGTTGACTTTTCATCTCCGAACATTGCCAAGGAGATGCACGTGGGGCACCTGAGGTCCACCATTATTGGTGAAAGTCTTTGTCGACTTCTGGAATATGTTGGTCATGATGTGCTTCGGTAAGAAAGACAAATATATCTATTAAATAAAGATAATGAATTACAGATTTTACCTGCTACCCCCGTGAATAAGTACCTCTCTTAAAGAAGCACCACCCCTATTAGAATGATTAAATTAAAAGATGAACATGGAACCACCTTACATTAGTCTTGATTTCTTTTCTGACTTATTTTGTTGGATTTTAGTATCAACCACATTGGAGACTGGGGGACGCAGTTCGGCATGTTGATTGCCCATCTTCAGGACCAATTTCCAAACTATTTGCAAGTTTCGCCACCCATTGGTGACCTGCAGGCTTTCTACAAGGTAGCACATCTTTTATTTCTATTGAATTCTGTTGTAGAGCTATTGGACTGTCGGCAGTACAGTCAAACCTCAATTATCCGGACCTCAATTATCTGGATTTCTTGATTATCCATACTTGCTACTCTGCCCCAATTTTTTATAAATATTTATAATTACCGTAACAAAATCAAGACGAATATTGTTTCTACTGGTGTCAACTTTGACATATGACTGATGTTTTTCTGGTATTTGTTGTTATGTATTTCTTCGTTAAACACGGTTTTTCCATAGATTTTTGCATGATGACAAGAACGGGTGTTCGTGGAACGTTCGTAGCTTAGTAACTAGACATAAGATCATTGGGTTCATAAATATTCATATTTTCGATTATCCGGACTCTCGATTATCCAGACTATTTAGCCCGGTCCCCAAGAGTCTGGATAATCGATGTTTGACTGTATAAACGCAGTCTGGAAGCTTACCTAAGTATGATTATATGATATATGGCAAGGCAGTCTTGAGGTAAATCCGATCTTGGAATTAGTTCTTTCTTGGCTGTGATTTTGCTATACTGACTGTTTCCATAGAAATGGTCACTAGTTAGCTGTGTACTTTTTGTTTTTTGTTTTTGGCAGTAGCAGGGGGGTGCGATGGGTGCATCAGCACCCCATCATGCGCTGCAAAGGTCCACGTAATAGGAGATGGAGGGTTAATGCAGGAAAAGTGGACTTTGACAACTTAATTTTTCACAATTTCCTGGGGTAATACACCCCAGATCCCTCCTAGACGTTCATGCTTCCGGTGCTCACACACACCCCAGATCCCTCCTAGATGCTCATGCTTCCAGTGCTCACACACACCCCAGATCCCTCCTAGATGCTCATGCTTCCAGTGCTCACACACACCCCAGATCCCTCCTAGATGCTCATGCTTCCAGTGCTCACACACACCCCAGGTCCCTCCTAGATGCTCATGCTTCCGGTGCTCACACACACCCCAGGTCCCTCCTAGACGCTCATGCTTCTGGTGCTCACACACACCCCAGATCCCTCTAGACGCTCATGCTTCCGGTGCTCACACACACCCCAGATCCCTCCTAGACGCTCATGCTTCCGGTGCTCACACACACCCCAGGTCCCTCCTAGACACTCATGCTTCCAGTGCTCACACACACCCCAGGTCCCTCCTAGACGCTCATGTTTCCAGTGCTCACACACACCCCAGATCCCTCCTAGACGTTCATGCTTCCAGTACTCACACACACCCAAGCAAAATCCTACCTATTGTCCTGGGTAGCTTGCAAAAGTAAAAGAGGGTTTGGATATTTTTTGGCACAACACCGACCTTGCCATGTGACATTTATGCAGCTTCCTTGCTTCCCTTTTTGCAGGAATCCAAAAAGAGGTTTGACAACGATGAAGCATTTAAAAAGGTGGCATATGAAAAAGTAGTGGAATTACAAGGAGGCAATTCAGATGTGAGAAAAGCCTGGAATCTAATCTGCGATGTGTCAAGAAAAGGTAAAGGACAGCATTAATTTTTTTTTCTGAAAATTAGAATGGGAAGCAAAAATATAGCTTCATTATTCAGTTGCTCAGGTTTCTGCCAAATTTCTTATTATTTTTAATTTTTTTTTCTGTTTCAGAATTTGACAAAATTTACCAGAGACTGGATGTCACTCTGATAGAGAGAGGAGAATCATTTTATCAAGATATGATGCCTAAGGTTGTAGCAGATCTTGAGAGAAAAGGTTTGTGACTGTCATAAATCACATCTTGTAATAGTAAAGCATTTATTTACATAGGGTTACTCCAGCAGGTTTTAACTAAAAACTGTTATCAGTAGAGTCTGTATACGAGCCTAGTGGCCCATCAGGCCAGAGCTTATCCCAGTTTCCGTAGCATGAAGCGACTAGGAGTATTTGTACTCTCCCCTGGATGGGATGCTAGTCCATCGCAGGGTTACTCCCAGCAGTAAATTCGCCGGTACCCATTTATACACCTGGGTGGAGAGAGGCACTATGAGAGTACAGTGTCTTCTCCAAGAACACAACACAGTGCCCCGGCCAGGGCGCGAACCTGGACCACCCGATCCGGAGTCCAACACACTAACCATTAGGCCACCGCACACAGTAGAGGCCCTCATAAAAAGTAAAAGTTAAAAGAATCATGTAAACGTTACATTATACCCAAAGTTAAAAAGATTTTGTTAAAAATATAAAAATACAGAAATTGTTTATGATGTGCACACTTCCAAAAGTGTAAGACATGTTCGCGAGCATGGGCATCTAATGCTTTCTGGTCATTTTGCGTCACATTGTTTTGAGAGAAATACCTGTATGATGCAAGTTTCAGATAAAAACCTCTGTTAGGGTAACTGGAGTTATTTAGAAGTTGTGTTGATTCTTCAGGCTTCATTTCTACTTTCAGGGAAGGTTGTCGAAGAGGAAGGCCGTAAAATCCTGTTTGTTCCAGGCCAGAAGGTGCCATTAACAGTTGTCAAGTCTGATGGTGGGTTTACGTATGACACTTCCGATCTCGCCGCTCTGCAACAGAGAGTCCAAGATGAGAAGGGAGAATGGCTTATTTATGTTACTGACGCTGGACAGGTAAGCCAATAGCCGACAATATGTTTACGCGTCTAATTCCTGGTTATTAAGTTCACTTTTTTCCATCCTGTGTTTGTAGGGAGATCACTTCAAACTTGTCTTTGGAGCTTCAAGGGAAGCTGGGGTTTATGACCCTAAAGTAACACGGGTGGACCATGTCGGGTTTGGAGTTGTTCTCGGTGAAGACAAGTAAGTTAACCTCTGCAGTATATGCTTCTTTTCAATCCATACATCTCTGTTCCTTCTCTGATAGAGCTGTTTTCAAAGCCAACACAACGCGAAGCATTCAGTCTTCGGTCACAGTTAAACAACAAAATAGCCAATGAGAACTCGAAGCTAATTCACGTAACCGTTGTAAATGGCAGGAAAACGCATGTGACGAATGGTTAGTTTCTCACTCAAAAATGTAGTAAATGTAAAGGGCTCCCTCATTTTATGGATGAACTTTAACTGTTGAATATAATGGCTACCATATTCCGCAAGAGTTTTGCTTCGAAGAATTTCGAGCCAGACTTGAATGTTATGTTTCGAGGTTCTTCAAGTCATTCTCAGTTACTTTTGTTGTTTATAGAAAGAAATTCAAGACTAGGTCAGGGGACACAGTTCGTCTTATTGATCTTCTCGATGAAGGTCTTAAAAGAGCGCTCGATAAGCTGAAGGAAAAGGAACGAGACCAGGTTTGTGTTACATCTATGAATTCTTAGGCTGGTTGTCTTCACAGACGTTTCACAGACTTGACTCCTCCAGTCACGTGATTCCGCTTTTCCTGCCCTTGCCACATGTTTCATTTTTTATCTTTTTACCCGGCCATGCAAAGCCTGCCCGCAGGCTACGGCATGCACCGCTTACATGTTTCGTTTTCCCTTTGACGCTTTTCCTTACGCACAACAACACGGCACGACACAACACATACCCGGCCATGCATAGCCTGCTCGCAGGCTACGGCATGCATCGCTTACATGTTTCGTTTTCCCTTTCACGCTTTTCCTTACGCACAACAACACGGCACGACACAACACAACACAACCACATCCACACAACAACAACAACAACAACAACAACAACAACAACAACAACAACAACAACAACAACAACAACAACAACAACAACAACAACAACAAGAACAACAACAACAACAACAACAACAACAACGACAACCACAACAACAGCAACAATCACAACAACAACAACCACAACACAACCACCACAAGGCCCTAAGCCTGGTGGTTTCTTGGAGGTCTCCTCGCCCTATTTCTGTCTTTGATTCTTGTAATTAATCTTGTTTTTTGTGGCGAATAAACTGATAACCACATCCACAACACAACCACAATCACACAACCAGACAACCACAACCACCAACACACCCACCACAACCAACACAACCACAGCAACCACCACCACCACAACCCCCTCCTTATCGACTCGATTACTATTGGTTTATTAGTTATTGCGTGACTTCGGCGTTGACTTTGCTATTGGAAAACCTGCTAACTTCTTGTGTAATTATTTCCTGTAGGTTCTGAGTGCCGAAGAGCTAAGCGCAGCTCAAGAAGCTGTAGCTTATGGCTGCATCAAATACGCGGATCTCTCACATAACAGAGTTAACGACTACGTGTTTTCATTCGATAAGGTAATGTTCGAGAAAGGCGCTTCTTAAACTCATGAATAATTCATCAAGCTAAAAGAAAGAAAACCATAACGTGACGGTGGTTTGGAAATCTGATCTCAATTAGCACAGATTTTTCCTTAATTATAGTTTCGATTGAGATGATATCTTTAACACTCGAAAGAGGGTTTCATCGCATTTCCAAATAAGCTGCGAGCAGGCTCATATCGTTTCGCTCGCAGATTCGCTCTTCGCATCGCTCGCGAGTGTGAGCCTGCTCGCAGGCTAATTTGCAAACACCTCGAGGTGGGTCAGAAATGCTCCGCTGCGCGTCGTATTTTCGCCTCGCTTTTCGGTGTTTGGAAATGTGATGAAACACTCTTTCTCGCGTTTGATATATTACTTATCTCCGTGTGTGTTTATGATGTATTGCTTTCGAAATCTTGCAGTGGTTTATAAAATCCGTCCTTGGTAGGTAGGTCATCACAGTTCGTTGTTATAATGTAACAAGTCTTGTTGTTTTCATTAGATGTTAGATGACAAAGGAAACACGGCTGTATACCTCCTGTACGCCTACACAAGGATAAGGTAAGAGTTCTAACATTTTATCTCTTTTCGTTTATATATCAAAATATTGCACGGAACGTTTTTGTCATTGCTTGGAAATTCTCTCGGCCTCTTTTTGTAATATATCGCTACATGCCGTGTCTATGATACATATGTATCGCTTTCGAAATCTTGCAGTGCGTACGTATATCACAACAGAAACCTTCTGTCAAAGGTGACTTGCGAGCTCATTTAATTGCCAGATAGGTATTCCGCTGACTGTAAACCTATTTTACTACTCCCGTACACATCAAGAATGGCAGCTAATGGCAACGAACTTATAAGAATTCTTTTTTTGTGAACTATACTAAATGGCACAAAACTTTCCTAGACAACTTTTGAGAGATTGCATCGAGACTTGTATTGTGTGTTTCCGGCAACAGGGAAAAAGCAAAAGCTTATTTGGTGACAAAAAATTGTTGTTCTTGTTTTTCTTCCAGATCTATCATGCGCACGGCCAACATCGACCGCAAGAGCTTGGAATCGTGTTTAAGCAACACGGACATATCGCTGGATCATCCAAAGGAGTGGAAACTGGGCAAGTGTATCATTCGCTTTCCCGAGATCCTTAACCGAGTCCTTGATGATCTGTTGATGCACACTCTGTGCGAATTCATGTACGAAATGGCCACCACCCTCACGGAGTTCTACGACAACTGCTACTGCGTAGAAAAGGACCGCAAAACAGGCGAGATCATCAAAATCGACATGGGTCGAATGTTACTGCTCGAGGCCACGGCGCGCGTCATGGAAACCGCTTTTCACATCCTGGGAATCAAACCTGTAACGAAAATGTAAAGTCGTATTGAAGGAACAATTTCTATAGCACGTGATCAATATATCTTTCTCCAAACCCATCTGAGGTTTGATCATTATAGCTCAAGTCATGTTTAGCTCCCTGTGATCGTTAAAAAAATTGCCGGAAGAAGCAAAATATAAATTATTTACTGGTTAATTCGTCTCGAACTTTTCACTTTTTTGTGAGAATTTACCGAAGAAACCAACTTAGTGTTTATGTTAATAAGAAGCTGAATATTCCCTTTTGTTGTTTCCGAATCGCCCCAGACCTGGTCCTCTGTTTCGTTCGTCTGTTTTATTTTCACTTTTTGTCATTTTGATTTACATTTTTCGTCGTTTTCCATCCACCATCTGCCATCCTTTAGCCATGTTTAACAGACCGCAATCGCATTGTTCTTTAAAATTGGGAGAGGGAAACTTAGTCATTACGTTTACATGTGTAGTGGGTTCTTATAATTCATTCAATAAACGAACGCTATATTGCCTCGGTATACACAAAACGTTTAAAGTTGATGGAATTAGTTGTTTACAATAAAAATAATTTTAAGCCGATCTGCTTTTTTTGTTGTTGTTTCTAAATTTTCGGTGACTTCTGTTCACCTTCATCAGAGCTAGAAATAAAAGTTCTAGCTCAGATGAAGGTGAACAGAAGTCACCGAAAATTTAGAAACAGCAACCAAAAAAAACAGATCGGCATAAAATTATTTTTATTGTAAATGTCTTCTACCGATCGCAATACTGGTTCCAGTATTTTCAGTAATATCAAGAAATGACCTATTTTAAGTTTAATTTTATTTGGTAGTTAACTAAAGCGTTCGATTCGTAGTTGACTTACCAAACGTATTGCATGCAAATGGTGAACAACTGCAAGGACAACTGACTCTCCGATGGCCTGGAACTGGTGTGAGAAAAAAAAAACGCGCAAATGGACTCTCCTTTTTCCAAAATTCCATTCATTCCAGAATGTTTTCCAGCGGGAACTACCAAAACAATTTTCGGACTTTATGAGTAAAAGGAATATAGCCATAGCCCCGTTCCGTAAAAGGCCATTTTGTTGAGTTGAATTCAACGCGTTTTTAAACTGTTAATTTGACATGACTCTGTCACACCCGGCATGCCATGTTTTGGCTAGTTGCATGTTGCCCCTCGATACCATTAATAAGATGTTTTTTTTTCCTCTGGTTTTGGCGCAACATGGCTACAGTTACAGGAAATAATGGAATGACTATCAGCTGGCTCATATTTTACGGCTTCTCAAAATTTAAAATTATTTTCAAAGACTTCGGCTACGTCACTGAAGACGAAAAACGACTTTTGTAAACCCGTAATAATATTTTCTCGTGTCGCTTGTTATTTTATTTGTAGGGTTTGTTTGCACTACGGTGAGAAAAGAACACCCTTTAATGAAACCGGTTATTGTATCGTGTACATTTTTGGACGTTTTTATTGTAGAAATTTTTTCGGTCTCTCGTTGTTGTCGTACGTTTGTGGTGACATTCATTTCATTAGAAGTAGCTTTGTTGGAAGATAGGACACCCTTGATTGACATGGCAGAGATTGAATGAGCGATAATTTAGGTCATTTGTTTGAATAAATGCTACTCTTTTCTAGCAAGAAACCGCGGTTTGGCCATTCACATCTTCAAGCCGCCTTTGACCAGTGTGAATCGTCGACCACTAAAGGTATGTTTCGGTATACGAAATTGAACAGTTTTTTTCGTTTTATTTCTTTGAGGTTTTATTCCTTTATACTGAATAGGTCTGTATAGTGCTTGGGCTAAATTGTAAACAGTCGGGCTCGCTATTTAAATAAGACAGTTTACTTGAAACTTATTTCTAGTTGTATCAGTAGTTTTTCGCTTTCACCATCTTCGAATCGACCAAGTTGCCGACGAAAAGAATAAGACTCAATTATTGCAGCCTTTTAGACCAGTTTAAAAAGCAAGCAACTTACAGCATTTCTGATAAGGTAGAAGATCGTTATCTATCTTTCTTATTCATCAAGGAACGTGAAGACCTTGTTGGATCTTGTTTTTCGCCGAAAAATTACACTCGATAACTCGAAATGTTCTAAAACGATTCAACAACGACAGACAACATGGTCAAGTCATTGCACTCATTGCTTCTATGTTACCCTCCTCGATTAGCAACTAGCTACATGCGGGTAGCAAAAATTTGTACATTTTTTATTTTTATAAAATAAATTAAGTTGAAAAAATGAAACATTTAAAGCTGAACTCAGTGCGATACAGGGCACTTTCAAACAAACTTAAACGATCAAACTGGAAAAGTAATTCCAGGGAAAGAGTGGCGCAGATAATCATAATCATATCATAATCATATCTGTTTTATGAAAACAGTTGCCAAAAGCAATTTGCAATTTCAAGCGAACGTTATTTTCTCAGGAACAGATCAACGTGATAAATATTACATCATCATCGTCATTATCATAAACTTTTGTTGAAGTGCTAAAAACCTTCTAGCTAGCCTGCCTGATAAGGCCTTCTATTAAATTGGGGCTCTGTTACTTCTTAAAATTAACCAATAGAAATAACAGGTTGTACAGTCTAAAACTGTGCTCTTTGTTAAAATTACAAAACATCCAGTCTGTAACTAGGCGAAAATATCTCGTCATGCAGTTAACCCGAAATTTGAGCGAAGTATATATGTGAACCAAATCAACGGATCTTATAAACATAATTAGTTTCATTGACGGTACCAGCAATGCCGGCCATGTAACACCTCGCTCGCTAAACAAGCAATACATTGTGCAACGTACATTTTGTGATAACCTCTGAAATTGTTCACCGAAAAATGACAAATAGCTAGCTCGAAACACTCTACGAATTCATTGGTATCGATAACAAAAGAGAAAGAGAAGAAAAGAGAAGAAAAGAACTGAGTGAAAAAGGCTTTCTGATGGACAAAGGGATAAACTGGGACGCTAAGAAATGCTTGCATAAATAACGAGTTTAACTACAGTACACTGAGGCCTTGTTCTCGGCCACTTTATGTTCAACGTGGTCTTTTCGCGCCACAAATGAATTTATAAAAAAAGTATTTTCACCCAAAGATAGACTGATTCCTGTACTTTAGTTATTTTTAAAGTCTTATACTTCCACTTGCTGGAGGACGTTAAGACGTTGAGTTGAAGCAAGGCAAGGTGAATTTGTTTTTCTGAAAACTTGTTTGTTTACTGCTCCTAAAAATTCGTGGTTTCAATTAAATTTATATTTTATCTGTATACGCTAACCAAAAGAGTGGATTTTTGGCATATGGAGTGAAGAATGATCTAGCTTTCTTTTAAAGTAAACATTTTGTTATACGTTTTTAGTTTTCGGCTAAAATTCACTCCGTAATACTTCCTTGAGACTTTTGCGTGGCCACACTACTCGCAAATCACCAAGGCACCAAAACTTTTAATTCAATTTCATCTGCTGTGGACAGAATGAAAGAAAGACTGAAGCTAGGACAGACGAATCGATAGCTTTACACATGCAAACTGACTGCTTAAGCTAGTTGTGGGCGAAATTTCAAGTTCTTGCGGCTCTTCTGAGGTACGAAATACAAGTTTACGTCTTTTGTGGCCGAGAACTGGGCCCCATACTGTACCCTGGCAAGCGCGCGATTTTTAAAATCGTATGCAAATGCAACCAACAACAACAAGCTTTATTTGCCTGACTACAGCAAAGTATTGCAGTATTGCAAAAGCTACTTAAATTTAATAACTTATTATTTTCTTAATTAAAATAACTATAAAAAAATACAAAATAAACTAGGAAGAAGAATTACAATGGTTGCTTATTTTAACCATTCAAAGGGGTGGCCATTGTAACTGGATTGTCTCTGAAGTCAAAGCATGTCGGGATAAATGAAATTACATGAATGTTTATAAAATAGTCAGTGGGATTCATAAGATGCGATAATAAGGTCTCATGTGATAGTAATCGTAGGAATGGGATTTTAGGATTCTATTTAAGGAAAGAATATGTCTCTTATAGGAGAATAGCTAGGGCAACCTGATCATCTTCAATTTTGTTGCAATTGCAGCGGAGGCTACATGCATAACCTCTTATCACGGTATATTTTAAGCTACAATCACTGACAAATGACTGGCTAGAAGCTGAAACGCATGCACTGCAAAATACTCTTACGCTTACTTTTACTCTTAACTCCTTACTGTTAGCCTGCGTAGCTGGCGAGATTTTGCGAGCGAGTGCTTTTCTTAGCGGCCGCATGCTTTGGTCTTGGCCGCAAAGCAGTGAGGGGTTTGGAGGAGTCGTGTTGAGATGCTTGCTAATCCCGCCAGCTGTTCAGACTACTTTACTATTATTTCTCTTACGTTCACTAATATTCCTTTCCTAATTATTTCATCTACTTTTAATCTTGTTCTTGGAAGGCGTGGTGGCTTATTGGCTAGTACGCTGCACTCCAGATCGCGCGGTCCTGGTTCGAGCCCTGGCCGGGATAGCTGCATTGTCTTCTTGGGCAAAACACATAACTCTCATAGTGCCTCTCTCCGCCCAGGTGTATAAATGGGTACCGGCAAATTTAGTGCTGGGGGTAACCCTGCGATGGACTAACATCCCATCCAGGGTAGCCTGCGTTCGCAGGCTAATTCAGGGGGGAATAGAAATATTCCTAGACACAACCGGGATAAGCTCCGGCCTGATTGGCCTCTAGGCGCGAAAATCTTATCCTTCCGTTTTCTCTTCCGCCTACTATTACTCATAGCCTTACCATTTTTCTCATCGTGAATAAAAAAGGAACGTTGTTTGCAATGTGGAGTATCCTTGCGGAAATAAAAAGAAAATGTCTAAGTTAATTAATTTTCATAAGTTTTAGACAGATAATTTTGCCACGCACATATTAACCTGATCCTACTTTTCCCATAAAGTTTAGCTTTTCGCTCCGGTCATTTATCTCAACAGAAACAGCTTTTCTTTCTTTTAGTATTTTTTTTTATAATAAAACTTATCAGGACTTATTTATATTCGCAATAATGTGAAGATCTGCCCACAAAGTGCGAAAGAATTGATCTTGCCGAAACATGTTTGAAGGATCATCTGATTTCCATGGTTACGAAGACGCGGGACAACAAGAATAGAACATTATCTAGAACTCATTTATTCTTTTAAGCCCAGAATTTTTGACCAACATCACATTTTTCTTCACAATCATCATCATCATCAATTTCTTTTCCCCAATTCTTCACAATGAGTAATCAAGAGAACAGGTTATGATAATCAATAGTAATAGCGATCGCCAAAAGTATATTGTTTAATCTTTATTTGCCCATAAAGATCTTTTGTATTGGCTTTTGTATATTTGCAAAGGTGCATCTGCAATAATTATCCCTTGTGGAGCTGGAGCTCTCGACAAACCCTTACGGGCTTAAAGGTGAAAGCTCTTGTTACAAAATTTATGTTACACTCTTTTAATTTAGTACAGATTGTTTAGTTGTTGTGATCTTTGAACAAATTCTCTCAACTAATGCTATAATATAATGTATGAAGATCAGTCAGGAGAATTTATATGTGGATACTTGACTTAATAGGTTAACAATGGTTTATTTTTAATTATTGTTTTGTTCTTCTGTTTGCGCCGGATGTTTGTTATATTTCGTATAAAAGATCTCCAGTGGGTTTGTTGCGTACCCTACTAATACGAATTCGAAGGTTTTTTTTTCTTTCGCCGCACGTTCAAAACATATTTCTCCGTGGAAACAGAACAAGTCTCTTCGAAAATGATAAAGAAACGGTGGTAGGTAAATGTTGATTGACGCTCGATAGAAACTACAGAATAAGATGATTAAATATAAATCCATCAGTACTGATGCAAGTTATACGGGTTTTTAGCTTATTTCGGAATAAGACGATGTTGTTTAACGACGCGGCTCTTTTGAGCGGTAGAAAGTTCCAAAAGGCAAATGGAAATTAAATTTCACTCCTCCCTGTTCGCGTCTGGCTTGGCAAGTAAGTCACATTCTTCGCTCCATGTACATGAACACAGACAGACCTCTAAGCAGTTGAAAGTAAGTGACATGCAATGGGTAACAAGATAAATGTATGGGAAAGGAATATTTATATCATGCAGTTTGTATAACAAGCTAGAGCTAAGAGAGCAACCGAGTTTGTCTTTAATTTGCCAACGTAGCGTTGACTGATCGGGATGTAGGTGTAATTGTAGCAGTGGTACAGCCGCAGCCGATGAGACCATACTGGGATCATTTGTTCCGTGCGCACTTCTTAAACACGAAATTTGAACACGCTGGGGCAGTAATTTGTAATTTCTATTTTTTCTCCTCGGCAAGGTGATGTTACGACGCTAATAGTGCAAGAGTTTTGAGACTATTTTGGCCGGAGTAAAGGTTATCTCAGTCGGTATAATATCTTCATGTTTATTCAACGATAAGTTTAATTATATTATAACGACTGGGAAGGAAAGAACTGGTCTTTTCTCGGACGCTTGAAAATGGCGTCTTTCACGTGAGCAGAAAGTAACTGAAATATACTCTTCTCAATTCGAGAAAGCAACAATGTTTACGCCTTTGCAAAGAATATAATTCATTTGCGGTTCTGTAAACAGCAGATTTATGGCATAAGATTAATAAAATTGTTTCAGTTTCCCATGTTTAGCATCATTTTATTTGGCTCCAGTCTAGCTTTTTAGAGGGTTGTCACTTTCGAAGGGTCGCTTCCGGCTTTCTAGTAGCAACTTACTTACACTGTATAAAGCACTGATCCAGCTTACAAAATAATTTCATTTAAACCGGTTTTGTTATTAAGACTGTATTGGGTGTCGCTGGAGGAAGTTATTAAAAGTCCTTTAGTTTATTTTCGGAGAGAGAGAGAGAGTTAAGAACTTATTGACCTGTGGCACCCAAGACACCTGTGGTGCACCTGTATAACAACCTGTGTTGGCGTTACTTCCGGCACACGATGTGCAGGATGGATTCCTGCTGTGACAAAATTACTTGTGACACACTTATAAATATTTTTATGGGAGCTCGCGAGATCGAAATGGTCGCGGAGAATCTTAGTTTTAGCTGCGTTCCGAAACTGGTAATCGTAAAAAAACTGAATCACTTTCTTTGCCGAGCCTCTTGTTAAGAGCTCGCTTGCAAACGCATAGTGCAGTTAGTTATAATTTCGTTTTTCGCTGTAGGTATAAAACTTCCAAGGTTTTAATTGCACTTAGAATAAAGAAACTAGAAAACGGAACGTTGTGAGAGAATCGACGAACACATTCAAAGTTAATATGTTCGAGGCTGATATTTCAGGATTTTGTATTTTTTTTTATTTGACTCTTAATTTTTCTTTAATAGGCGTGTCGTAATACCGTGAAGAAACAATTAAACTTACTAATCAACAGATATACCTACAATAGATGCCTTTCATTTTATAATAAAATTGCAATACTGGTTCCAGTATTTTCACCCTTTCATTTATCTAGTCCCGTTTTTAGCTAATTGAATTGCTTTCCCTACGATGATAGTTTGCAATACTGGATGGCTCCATGATCGATTTGTTGAGGCTAAGGTGGCCGTTTATAAGGTTACAAGTTCCATTTTAAGGCACAACACACGTCTTTCACTCACTCACTGATAGAGGCGTACACTTCACTCTCAAGAACACTTCTGCTTATGTTAAAACGCCATTCACCAAGAACAACAACCTTCCTCAAAAATGCTCTCAGCCGGACGATCACACTGGACAAGCAACCGATACTTATTGGACTGAAACTTTTCATCAAGAATGCCCGCCTTGTCAGTTATATTTTAAATAAGCTAAAAAAGACGCCTTGCTAAAGACTTCATTTCAGTTGCTAAACTATACAAAATAGATTTTCGCCAAAAGTTCAATAAGCTTTTTGACAGAAGTTTATTAACCTCTTTCATTAATTCTTCTCTGTAGAACTGCACACAGGTGGTAACGGGTTAACAATTATAGGTTTCAATCCCTGAGCAGCTTTAATAACAATGGATTCATGACAGCTTTGTCAATAGCTTTACACGTTAGGAGCGAAGTTTTTTTCTAAACAATTCCTTCCAACTTGATCAGAGAGAATCACATTCACAGAAATAGACGTTAAAATGTTTCAAGGTATTTAAAAATTGTCATCTTTTAACTTATTTTAATTGATATATTTTTTAAACTAAACGACTGAAGTCGGGTTTACAGTCAAATCACAGTGGCGGGTGATAGCAAAACAATTTTCTATTTTAGCACAATAATTCCAACGCCATTCAGTTGACCCAATTAGTACTATCAGGACCAATTTCATGCTCTCAACAAATTCCAAAATTTACAAAATCATTTCGTGGTATAATCATGTCCCAGCTGAAAATAGCAGGCGTTGATGTACAAAAATAGTTTCAAATAAAAGAAAACTTCAAAATATAATTTTTCTAAGGTATAAAAAACAAAGTATATGATATAAAATGAAAACAAACAAGGATGCTTAAAACTGAGGACTATTAAGACGGATTTCAAATGACAAATTTTTTTAAAAAAATATTGGTCAATTTTTATCAAGATGCAACGTTTGTAACGTAGGTATTTTACTGGAAAGCTATCACTTAATTTACCTTTTTTTTCTTTACAGAGCTTGCTAGCTAGGATAACGCCATTTGTAAATGAGTACTACTGGTGTAGCGTTTTCTGGAGGCGGGATTCGATCAGCGGCACTCTGCTCTGGAGTACTACGAAGACTGCTCCAGAAAGAGGTGACCCCAGACTTCCTCAGCTGTGTGTCAGGGGGCGGTTACACAGGCACAGGCTATTTGGATTGGAAGTACCGTAACGAGCAAAAAGACGATCCAAAATGGCACAAGGAATTCTTCGAGCACTGCAGGAGAGCAGGAATCTGGTGTTATTGGCAAAATCCTTTGCAAGGATGTTTAGACACGGCCATGATTTTGACCCTAAGCTTTTTTGTTGCCATCATTCTTCCCTGCTTTAACTGGTTTGGTTTCGCCTTTCCAACTGCTTACATGATCGATTACTTCTTTGGTAAGCTATTGCGATATCCGTTCACGTGCCCGGATGTCAAAACGCACAATTTTACCTCAGCTGAAATCGCTAACAACTCCGAGGTTTCTGAGCTTTTTAACATGACACAACAGGTTGAATGTGTGCCAAATTTAGGCCCAAAAATGTACTTCACGTTCGTGACCTTTGTCCTCCTTTTCATCTTGTTTCTTCTCTTTTATATCATCAAAAAAGTGGCTGGACCATCTCTGCAGCCATTCGCCAGATTTCTGTTTAACCTTTCAGGGTTCGTGTTTGCAATGGTGTTTCTCCCTTGGTTTATAGAGGAGTACATTGTTGTGACTCCCATGTGGCTTAACGCTCTGATACTCGTTCTTAGTATTTTCCTATGGCTCGGTATTCCTCCTTTACGCGACAAAGCATCGTTAGCTATGATTATCTACATTTATGCGTATGCTGTGAAGTGGAGAGTGTACAAAACATCAGTACTCTCTGTGGAATACACTGACACCACATTTGACGCCTTGATGTGGATCTCTGGCATTTTGATTTGGATCAACCCCTTCCTTTCTTTGTTTCAAAGAAATGCCCTCCACGCTTACAACAGGTAGAACTGTCATCTGACTCAATACACCTCATTCCAAAACGGCGGAAAACATTATTCTTTTGTTTTCATGTCAATTGGCCCTCATGACCTCGATCGCATCTGCAGAATTCAAAAGAGAGAATCTTTGGCTTAAAACGAGGCAACGAGAGCCAATTAACACTTCGGGCAAAAAAATAATTTATTTTCCGTCATTTTGGAATAAGGTGTATTAAGGTTCATTGCAATATCAAAATTCCTTTATAATAGATCTATTGTGAAATGTCCCAAAGAATTTTTGGATGCTTTTCGAGAGAATCTTAAAAGATTTGTATGAAGGAGCGGAAAAGAATGGAGTGGATTCAAAGTGAATAAGGAAAAATGGATTTAAAATATTAGTAAACAATTTATTGATAGATGGATAACAAAACATTCTTTTGAGTCTATTTGCCGGCGTTTTTTCTAGCTTTATCTGTATTTAAATTCCGTTCCTTTACTGTCATCTAGTGACATAAAATTCGAGTAAGCTGCTCTATATTTTATCTTCTTGTAGATGGCGCCTCCAGAAAGCATTTTACTCTCCTGAGAGTACTGGGGCAACAGGCTGCTCAGGAATCACGTGTGAAGACGTGTTTCCCGCATGCATGCCATGCTGCAAACCAACTGCAGAAAGACTAAATCGAGCTTTGACCTTAGACGACCTTGTGGGTCTTTCACCAGAATACATCTGCAACGTGACAGTTCACGAATGGCGAGTAACCCATTCACATAGGTAATTAACCAAGTATATTTAGTAGTACAGTCAACTCTATCTAAGACGGACACCGTCGGGACCGGCTCCAACTGTCCGTCTTACAGAGGTGTCCGTCTAAAAGGGAGTTTTTTGTTACAGTAAAATGACTGAAAAACGGCAGGATGGGACCAACACCAGGAGTCCGTTTTAAAGAGGTGTCCGTTATGAGACAGTTCACTGTAATTCAATGAAGGCTACCAACACAAGTCGAAGCTACTTCCAGTCCTAATGGTGTGAATTCTTGGGGACTCCTGATGAAGCGGTCCTGGGGCCCGTTTCTCGAAAGCCCGAAAAACTTTTCCGGCCCACAAAGCCGTTTATAGTTATCAGTATCAGAGAAGTGTATTGGCATGAAAGGGGAACCTCTGTTCATATTAAAATTATCATGGAATTAAACAGCTCTATAATGATAAGGTTCAGTTGAGATTTTGCTATGGCTTTCCGGGTGCCAAAACTTTTCGGGACCTTCGAGAAGCGAGCCCCTGGTTTGAGGCTTGTTTTCGGGTCATTGTTGTGTTCCTGGACAAGAGACTTAACTCTCACAGTGCCTCTATCGACCCAGGTGTAGAAATAGGTACCTGGGAAGTAAATACTGGGGTGCCTATAATAGACTAGCATCCAGGTGGGAGTTGGGCGGGGAGCCTAGAAATACATAAAGCCACTTCATCCAGTGGAAATTGCTTGGAGATAAGCGCCAAGGCACTGTTGTAAAATACGCAACACAACGCAGAACGTACAACAAAACTCATCCAGTTTGCATGAGTTATCGCCTTGTTGGAACGTTGAGCATGGCCAGTATGACTTTTTGCAAGTCGACCGCTGTTCAAACGAACCGTTTAGCACATACTGCGTATATTGCGTATTTCACAGATTGTCATTTTGGGATATTGCGTACATTGCGTATTTTACAAATTGACTTCGGCTCATTTTGCGTATATTGCGTTGCGTTTTTTTTTACAACAGGGAGCTTAAGCAAACTACGACGGCAACGGCAACGAGAACGTCACCAAACAAAAGATTTAATGAGTAGAACAATAGCTCTGCACGTGCGTTTTGAATCTTGGTACATTTCTTGGCCGTTCTCTGCAAAACAACAACGTGAAATGACCGAGTTCTGTGTATTCTGGACAACGCGAGCCACGACGGTTAATTTTTGATTTTTCTTTTTGGAGTTGAATGCTCTCTTCACATATTCAGTTAGGGCCAGTTCTTAAACCGATAGTTACACTGAATACATCTGGATAATCGCGAGATTCTCGAGTAAAATATAAATTCATTTTTCACCAGGCGTTGTCCTCGGCGTCGCCGTCTTCATTGCTTAAGCTCCCTAACAAGCCAGCGCCAACCTGATGGTCCGCAAGGTGACTCAAATTTGGAAGGTATAGACTGTGGTGTATAAAACTGTAAGGATTACGACCTCGGGTGGAGCCCCCCCCCCCCTCCACCCCAGGCGCACAATTTAAGATACACTCAACCCGACGTCCAGCTCTCCTATGACCTCTCCTATGGCTCAACCGAGCTCTGCTCATTTTCACTTTCTCTCCTCTCATGCAGAGAGTCTCCATTCGAACTCCTTACGATGGCACCCTCCGGAATCGAACGAATTGACAACAAACTCGGCAAATTGCAGTTTAAAGACCGGCTCCAACCCGCAGATATCAAGTTATCGGAAGCCATGGCTACGTCAGCAGCTGCAGTGTCTTATCACATGGGAAAATACGAAAGTACATTTGAACCACTCGAGAGTATTCAGATCATGCTTGGACTTGGTTTCGGAAAAGCACAGATAGCCGAGCCTAAGCAATTTACTGGATGGTTTTCAACGGTATTATTAAGGGACGGACCATTAGAAAACTGATTGGGGGGGGGGGGGGGGGGGATTTTTGGCTTGCAAGAATTTTTGTTTTGCCCATTGCCTGTGCAAGAATTTTTTTTGGACTGCAGCCCTATGCACGAATTTTTTTTTAAATAAAATCTGCTTCATGCACAATTTACTATTGAATTAATTAAAAACAGTGCTACCTTATCCAAGTGAAGCTGAATGACGATAAAACAGAAGAATTTAACCAAATTTAACTATATGCAGCCAAGCTTGTTCAAAAGCAAGATTACGCGCTGCGAATTTAATCCAAATATTGCAATTTTGATTGGTTAATTTTCTATCGTGATTTTCCAAATATGGTACTTAATGGAAACGAATCTGTAAACGCTTTGTGCAATACAAATCATAGGGAGTTGCACGTTTTAACCCTTGTGGTTTCTGATCACATATTGCTATGCTATGTTGCTGTAAAGTTACCGAAACGACCCTCGCATCCTTTTGGTTCAGTCTGTTGTGTTATGTTAGGTTTTCTAGGCTTTTTTATGTTAAGTTATGCCATATTTTCCAGGGATAAACACTGCACTATTTTTCAAATTAACTGGTAATGGAGTTGGAAAGTAACCCTGAACAAATGAAAAAGCGATCACAATAATATCCTCAAATGTAATTAAGGTAAAACAAAAGCAACTAAAAATTCAAATCCAAAGGCACGCGAAAAAACAGACACGTAAATAAACAAACAAACAAACAAATAAACAAATAAACAAAAAATACGAACTTCCCCTATTGCGTAATTAATTTTATTTTCTGCTGCTTTGGTGGGTATGTGGAAACAGAGAATTATATACCAGCAGTGAATAAAAGAGAAGAAATAGCTAGCGTTTTGAGCACATGATGAATGCCTGTTCCCTTTTCTTTTTTAGTGTCTCGCTTTTCTCATTCAACTTGTTCTGGTATTTCCCATCATCGGACTTCCGATAATTCCACTGTTGGGTGGGAGCGAGGTCTGGAACCAAAGAGCTGTGATCTTTTTTCTTGTGTTTCTCTGCGTGTTGATGCTGATCGCCGTCATGCCCACAGGTGCGGAAAATCCCGGATGTTGGCAAAAGTTTGTGAGGTATCATACTTTTAGTGTTTTCTGAGTGCTTCAGCCTTTACAGCCTTTTAGCGGTAAAACACGGCACGAAAAGTTGGCTTTGATCACTTTTTTGATTCGCGTCAAAAGTGAGACAAAGATGGGTGACTAACTTTGACACGTGTGTCAACAGTAAGCGAGTTCTTTGACATCATCACCTTTGCCAGGGATTTGACGCGCGTCAATTAAAGTTAGTATAGATTTTACGCGAGGCAAAGGTACCTTTGACATGAGTCAAAGTCACGTTTCACTCAACATTTGTCACACCTTTGATAAATGTCAAAAGCGTATTGCCTTCGATCAAAATCATAGACGGCCTTTGTTGCAATGAAAGCTATATTGAAAGCCTTTGATCTGGGCCAAAGGTATGGGTCAAGGCCAAATTTTCGTGCCGTGACAAATAGAGAGGGGAGCGAGGAAGGGGGAGTGGAGTGGGGAGCGAGAAAGGGAGGGAGGGAGGGAGGGAGGGAGGGGGAGGATCGGGTACTTACACTTTGTTGTTACTTCATAAAATGTTCCCTTGATAGCACTTTCCTTGTGTCAAGTTAATTAATTTGCAGCACAATTCAACTGCTTTCTTCCGTTGACTCAACGGTCTTGATTGTCGTCTTGTTGTAAAGTGTCCAAAACCGCTCTAAAGTACTTAGAGAACCGAAGAACCGCGATACCGAATCTTAAAATTATTTCCACTTCTTTCTTCAGGTGGTGTATCGTCAATATATATCACGTCAGGTTCATCCGGGAAGTTTTGGAAGTAGTCAACGTTGGCCCCACTCCCCCTCCGATTCTTTACATGTCCGATGGCGGCCATGTTGAAAACCTGGGCCTTTTACCACTACTGAAAAAGAGGTTGCAGAAGATCGTAATAATCGATGCAGGAATTATAGAGGAAGACCAAGGGCTTGCAGGAGATCTACTCAGTGCAATGAAAAAAGCCCGAGATAAATTGCACTGTTCGTTTACTGGAATGAACGGCCGAGACGTGTACGAAGATCTCCGAACAAATGTCATCGACAGGCCAGCGAGCAAGCAGCCGAGAAGTCATCGATTCAAAGTCGAGTACTACGATTACACTGACGAAGGCGAGGAACGGAAGAACGGAGAAGGGGAATTGCTTTACATTCTCCCACGGCACCCGAAACACGGCCTGTCGGGGGAGGGAAAGAGCTGGGGCGAGGTAACCAGTGACGTCAAGATTGATATCGAGACTGACCTATGGGGGAGTGGACCCGAAGTGGACGCGGAAGAAGTGGAACGTTTGACTTGTTGCTGTTGTGAGTGCTGTCATTGTTCTCCGCTGCAGTTTTTGTCAGGATCTTTATGTGGCGTGTTTCCGTATCATTCTACTGCTAATCAGTGCTTCACGCCAGCCATGTTTACCGCTTATCATAGGGAGGGCTACCGCGCCTGCATGGAGGCCCGCGCAGTTGAGTTCCTTTTAGGGTCTGAGGAGAGCACTGAATAAACAAACAAAAAAAACATCCAAGAAACATTAACCTCCATTTATTGTGAAATGTGCACGGATATTTCTGTGATCTATACAGGGTATTCGTTTATTTTGCCACACTAACAAAGTTACAGTGTAATAAAGATAAAATAAAGATGGCGAGGAAGCCCATGAGAAACCATAAGGCTTTTAAGTAACGGGCTCCCTCTATCAATATATTATTTAGAGATAAACAAGAGAGTAATGACAAAATCAATGGCAGGTTCAAAGCGTAGTCAGGCTAAAAAGAAGTGAAACTTGAAAAAAGTGAAAAAAAAGTAAAAGGTTTATGCTAAGTTTACGTCAAGAGGAACGATTTCAGTTTCGAACTGAGAGAGACAACACTTGTTGGTACAAATTTCCATGGATATTTTGGACTTTAAATAGGGGCTATTGTGTATACAGTCGAAGCTCTCGTAAGCGGACACCCTCGGGACGCGAAAAAAGTGTCCGTAACTGGAGCTGGCCGCTTACGAGAATGGTTCTTGTAAGCAGCCACTAGAGGTGTAGGGGATAGATGGCCGCTTACGGGAGCTTGCCCAGCTAACAATAAATACCGTATTGTAACTGGACGTGGATGACGACAAAACAAACACTGAAATATGGTACTGTAATTACTGTAAAATCATTGTGACGAACGGCGATGTGAAAAAAAAAGATACAGAGGTTGTTAATAGGATTTTCTTTCGGGTGTCCGCTTGCGGGAGCTTAAAAACAAAGTCGTAATCTAAGTCTTAATCTCTGAAAGTGTCCGCGGCCGCTTACGGGAATGTCCGCTTACGAGAATGTAAAAATAGTGTCCGTCAAGAGAGCTTCGACTGCATTTCCTTCAGAATGTTTTCACCTTAGCCTCTTTGTTTGCGGACAAAAAAAATTAATGATTCTGTTTACATGTAAGCAACTTTATCAAGTGATATGGGGTGGAGAGAAAGCCTAAAGAAAAATCATAAACGCTTATAATATCAGGCTTTCTCATTGCTATATAAAAGAAACTAAAAGAAACAAAATTAATCTACATAATTATGTTTTTGTAATCAAGAATCACAAAAAATAAAAGTTTAATATCAGTCAGATTATGGATAATAAATTTCATTTTAGTTCAAGTTAATTTTACTAAATTTTCTGTGTTAAATAAATGTTTACACTGTTAAGCTTGCCATCACGGTTAAAACCAGTCAAAAAAAAAATAATGCGGGTTCCACGTAACAAGATATACAAAGTATCCAATGTCATGCAAGAGCAATCGAACTGGATTAGACAGTCGACACTCCCAGCCTTTTTGAGGTTATATTGAATTTACACCCATCCAGTTGGAAATTTCATGCGTAAACATTTCAAAACTGATTTTGGCTTTACAGAAGAAATGAAAGGCTCAAAAAATTGTCTAGCTGCACTGAGTAGATTGAAAGGAAAACGTTTATGACCACAACTAGCTAGTGGCCCATAATTTGTAAAACTTTCTTAACAGAATGATGCGAACCATTTAATTTTCCAACCGGAATTTTCGGTTTTTCCATGTAAATTGTAAGCACCCCAAATGGCAACTGAACGCCTCCTTGAATTGAGTGCTTAATATCCCCCTTACAAACTTCGAGTGGTACTAAACCACTAGCAGACACGAGATCAGTTCTCCATTCAGTTAAACTACTGAATATTTAACCGGCGATAGCAGGAATAAGCTGATTATTCATCAATTGTTGAATAAGCAGTAGCCGCAGATGCACATCTTTGATCTTCAGCGAGGAATTCAGCGGCTTTTGCCTCCATGCATGCGCGATAGCCTTCTCTGTGATAGGCAGTAAACATGGCTGGCGTGAAGAACTGATTGCCAGTTGAGTGCTGTGGAAATGCACCGCACATCCACTCCGACAAGCCGCGGCACTTGTTACCATGGCAACCTTCACAGCAACAGAACGTCAAGCGATCAACCTCTTCTGCCGTTACCTGAGGACCAGCTCCCCAGCGGCCCGCCTCGAGATCAACATCAATATCACGCAACACCTCACCCCAGGGCTCGTAAGTCTTCTTTTGCACGCTCTTGTCAGGGTGCCTGGGAGCGATGAAAAGTATATCACCCTCTCCAACCTGCCATCTGCCATCTCCATTGGGATTCTTGTCATAGTAGTGAACTTTGAACCTAAGAGAAAGAATGTAGTGAACTTTGAACCCGAGAGAACGAGAGCCGTGAATTTTGAGAGTGTCTATCAGTGTTGAGTTTAGCCCGCTAAGAACAGCCGAATTTTTCATCGAACATTGAGTCAGACTGGGGTGTTTGGTCTGGATTAGGAGTGTACAGATCTCTCCATTTTAGTCTTGAAAAGGCTTGCGTCTGGCGTAAGATTTTATAATTCTTTTTAAAAAAAATTTGACAACGGACGTAGATTTTACATATCCAAGAAGCAGCAACCCAAAACGCATATAAAATGAAACGAAAAAGTCGTGGAAAGCTAATCGCTCTTTTGACCACATTTAGTCTATCATTTTGTGATCTGATTACTGAAGTTAAGCGGCACACCCTAGTTTTCAGGGGGATCTCCCCCAGGGCTCAGAATTATCTATGATTGCAGTACAAAACTTCAGTGTCCCCAGAAACAAGGAGTGTTTGGTACAAATTTCATTTCTAACCTGTAACTGGATGGCTGCGATCCGGGAGGTTTCTCCACAAAGTTTTCTCGAATATCCTCGGCAATATCTCGTCCGTCCGTCCCGGAAAATGAACAGCCTAGCTTTTTCCTGGCCATATCTAGACCTGCCAGTAAAGTTGCTCCATAGTCCTCATCAGAGATTGTCCGACCGCCATTTACAGCGACAATCTTCTTGAGCCGCAATTTGAGTAGCGGCAGAATACCAAGATTTTCAATATGGCCGCCATCACTCAAACGCAGCACCGGTGGGGGATTGGGACCTTGGTTAGTCATGCCGATGGTTTTACGAACAAAACTGACGTAGGCGACGTTGATCGTGAACCACCTGCAGTAACATAACGGCTGTTAAAATATGGCAATGTTATGAATTTAACCAGATTGTTAGAAAACGGGAAGAATTACCAGACCTTTACGTTATTAACCATAAAATGTTAGCTCCATTGCTTGACTATCGAGTAGTCTAACTGTTTTAGTAGAGAGATTGAAGGATTGCAGTACAAAACCTACAATTTTATGTTCTTTTAAGCCAAATATCAAGAATGATTGGCACTGTTGAGAACAACGCTCCCGCAATCGTGTTCTTTTTGAACAATAGCGTGTTTCTGTCTCGGCGGATAGTTGCCCCGCAGAAATTTGATGTTCTTGAAACAAATATTAGCCCAAAAAGCTTCGAGGGCTAATATGCTAGCTTTAAGAACATCAAATCTCCAAGGGCAACTATCAGACCGATAGTTCCGAGACAGAAATACTCTGTCGTCTTTATTGTTCACCACTAAATTTCTTCCGCGAACGTATTCAGCTCATTATTCAAAAACGAGCATCTTGAATCATCTTTATAGGATGCGCCGTTATAAACCCCCCATGCCACAACGTGTTTCATATAATCTCATTTTGAAACGTTTATATGCCAACTGCTATAAGCCCTCTCAAAGTGCCTTACGAAGTTCGGTGTATAACCCCAGGACCAGGACGTTTACCCAGGACGCATTGGCTGCACCACCAGATTATGTTTTCTCTACAGTATGAGGTCAGGCAATGAAATCTCGTTCCCAGATCTCCTGTAGACGAAGCCGTCCACGATCACGAAACGAGATTAGCAGCAAAGAAACGGATGTCACAGTAACAATCAAAGTACTGTGCGTTCCTGTCCTTTGATATATTTGATGTGCCATTTTTTAACCAGGAGGAGCTATATTCTTAGTCCCAGAGTAGCGTTACTTAGGATTTTAAACAAACGTGAGATTGGTTTACCTGGCTATTCTCTCGAGTCTTCCAAGATTTTTGTTGCCAGTTGGTACAAGAGCTGTCAGAGTCAACATCATCAGTATAGCAAAGAAGCTCAATATACCAACAGCTAAGTACATTTGACTACCAGTCAGCCAGTAGATGACGAGAAACACCACCAACGGCAGTATGCGTATCACCTCTATTAGAATAGGTAACGTCTGAAAACAAGTAAAGAAAAATACTCAGTTAAAAAACGAAGTAAGCAAATAATGAATTAACTAGGCCACTTCTATCCCACGAAAGACTTTTCAATTAAGAGTAAAAGTATCAATTATAGTCATCCTTTGCGCAATCAACGCAGTTATACCGGCTAAAATTGCCTCCAAACACGCCAGAATTTTCATTGAAAGGTATTGAAGGGTCTTGCTTTCAGAGCAACACTAATTTGGAGTCGTGTGAAGCCCAAGTCTCTCGCTGTCAACAGTTTGTGTTTTCGGTCTCCAGGTCATTGGGAATGAGAACATTGGAGATGACATGGAGACTAGTCGAAACATAAGCACATTTTAAAGCAATTTGGCTCTGTTTGAAGACATTTTTGTTCGTAATTGTTTGCTTTATTTTCACCTGAATACAACAGTTCCTCTTCCTTTCGTGCCTCGCGTCTGCAACGACTGCCGTTCCCATGGCAACTCCAAGCATGACCTTCAAATCTCTAAAGGATGCGTCATCACTTTCCCTCGCTCCCATGTGATGGTCGACGGCAGCAGCTGACGTTGCCATGGCATCGGACAGATATACATCCATTGGCATCAACTTGCCATCGAACTCGGGCTCGTCAGAAGGACGGTCTAGTCGTTCAATGCCGTTTGGCGACATTATTAGCAGTTCGTAATCGGGCTCTCTCGGGGAGCTGGTGCGTCGCCACTTGTTAATCGTAACGCCGCTTATGTAGATTGGTTTGACGTCATCAAGGTCTTCCAATGTCAGAGCCTGGCTAAGGTTGATTCCCTTTAGCTTGTTGGGTCGACATGTTGGGCATCGAAGGAAGAGGTCCCGGCACGAGATCCCAGCACACCCACACCAACCAGTACTGGCTGGTGTATATAATGCCCTTTGAATACGCCATCTGTGCAAAAAAAAAAAACAGTCAAAGTGTAATAGATAAAGTCCAAAGCGATAGATATTCGAGTGTAGTTATCTGTGTCTTGAATTGAACAAGAAGTTCCGGTATAAAAGGGGCCTGGCCTGGCCATTCTCGCGCCCAGCTGTCAACAAACCATCAAAGTGTAAACAGCTGACAAACGGCCCTCGCTTTCTCTATGAAGGTTGCTGGTAAAATGTGATTCATTTCTGCGAGAGAATGTCATGCTAAAACGTTAACAAGTTATATCTTATTTTTGTACAGGGTATCTTTTGGTTTCATGAGATTTTGAAGTGTATTCAGTTTGCAGGACGCCTACTCTGGAACATGCCATGAATGCAAGGGTAAAAATTTGCACCTCGCGCCCGAAAGGTGTGAAATGTGGGAGAGGTGTCATCCCTTTTATAGTGGAACTTCTTGTTTAACCCGTGGGTCACAAAAGCAGAGCCACGTATTTCCCCCGGGGGTTTGAAAGCATAAACCAATCAGAATTACCTGTTGTACACGTGACCTATACGTTGTTGTATTGTGCCCATAATGGGAGCACTCCAAAGCAAAACTGTGGAAATCGCCAACATTTTGTCAAAAGTGCCTTCTTCATATTCCCAGTTAAACACTCTGCCATTATACACTCGCCAGTAAATCACAAACGAGAACACATAGATCACTAGGACTAAGGTGGCGTTTCTACGCATCAGCGGGAATGCGAACCAAAGCAAGAAAGTGGGAAGAATAATGAGGATCTTCATCCAGTTTGGAATTAAATCAAGAAATTCCTCAATAAACCACGGAATGAACACCAGACCAAAAAACACGAAACAGGAAGTGGACAGGAAAGTGAAGAAGCCCTTCCCTTTGGGCAGTAAACTTCTTGCAAAGCTGCAGATAATGGCAATAGCGACTGGAATCGCGAATAGAGCAAACTGCTGATTGATGACGGAAGATGTGTAACGTTCCAGCTCGCATTCCTTGAGGGTTATCCTTGGATTGTCTTTTGCAATCTTTTTGCACGGCTTTCGACCACCTTTAAGGATTCTACCAAACAGGAAGTCGATCACAAAGGCTAGTGGGCATGCGTAGGACGACCAAAGGAGTATAGGGATTATCAAGGCAACGAAGAAAGTCATGGTGAACAAAATGATGGACTCCAGGATTCCTTGGCACGGTTTCTGCCAGTTACAAAATATACTGCTTCTGCTGCGCATGTGCTCGAAGAACTGTTCATGCCATTCTGGATCGTCTTTCTTTCCATGCCTGTATTTCCAGTCCAGGTAGGCTGAGCCTGTGTAACCGCCCCCTGACACGCAGCTCAGGTAGTCTATGTTGGCCTTCTTCTGCAGCAGTGTGCGCAGGACGCCTGAGCATAAGGACGCTGACCGAATTCCGCCACCTGAGAACGCCAGGCCAACCCTTGCCATTCTTGTTTCTCTGAAACAAAAGGCGAAAAATAAGGTTGCATTGACCTGTCGTGTATTTACCCAAGGAACTAGACACCAGAAAGAACATTCTCGTCCACAGGGGTCGCGATCCTTTTGGACAGAACTGAAAATAGCGACACCGACGAGGCGACCAGACACCGTGCTGCTGGCCAAAAGCATCGCGGACTCTAGGGGTGAATGTACACGAGCTATATTTCCTACGCTTCAGCAACACTGAGACAACGGCCATTGGGCAAAAAGATGGCAGGTTCATTTTATATTTAATTTAGACATATTATCTTCTTATTAAACAAGACAAAACAAAAAACAGACAAAAACAAGGTTAAAGATTGATGCGCAGCCAGGGTGAGACATGATAAAAACTACACTAAAAAAGTTTACTGGCTTAAAATGTTTTAAAAGAATATAAGCTTTCGGCTGTCGCTCTACAGCCTTCGACGGATAAAAATGGAATGAAAAGTTTCCATTTTTATCCGTCGAAGGCTGTAGAGCGACAGCCGAAAGCTTATATTCTTCTAAACATTTTAAGCCAGTGAACGTTTTTATTGTAGTTCTTATCAAAAAACAAGGTTGCTGTTCTTTACATGAAAGGCTTTAACATCGTCAACTCTTCCCTGAATACGCTTATGCTCTTCGGCATGATTTAACCGCAGTAAACAAATAAAGGAAAACCACTGAGTTAACCAAATTTATTATCTAACACTGCTTCGTAGAGTACAAATAACGCGCGAAACGAGTACAAATATCACACGATATTTGTACTCGTCTCATTCCCCCGACCGCGCGAGAGATTAAAAAACCGTTGGCAAGTCAGAATTTTGGGGAAACGAAAACGTTGGATAATAAATCTCTTATTAGACATTTTAGTGTGTAGTATCGCTGTAAACTTTTACTCATCATTTGTATTTCGACTCGCCCTTCGGGCTCGCCAAAATACTGCATGACTCGTAAAAATATACAGCGATACTACTACACACCAAAATATGTAATAAGATATGTATTGTGATGGGCAGCACAGCCACTGATGTGGAACATCGGCCTTACCAACTGACCTAATACTATTGTACCATATTTTAAGTTGTGCTAAGACTTGCTAAACATCGTAAATTACAGCGGAGAAAAGGCAAACTGCTTTCGGTCAATTTTAACACACGAAAACTAAACACGAAAATATGCAAATAAGATAAGCACAATGAGCTCAGTCACAATATACAGACTACCACATTTTTTAACCCGAAATCCATGGTCAGGCAATGTAATAAAGAAAACAATCATCTCTGTTTGGCTGTGATCGCTTTTGTTCTGTATTTCAAGGCCTGCACAATAAAAATTCCTTTGTTATCTACTGACACACCGATATCGGTCCGATATTACAACGTTTTCTACCGTTTGGACATTCAAGAACGAAGAGAAAATGACGTGAAAAATTTAACAGATCAGGGCTTGCCCCCTGTATTTGCTGTGTTCTTGTGGTGTTGTCTCAACCCTCGCTTTTCACCACAGCTTCTGTTCAGTGTTAAAATGAACTTCGGAATGTTTGAACTGATAAATAAAATTTACGTTTTCAATGGAGCGTGAGGTTGATATGTACGGCTTCGCCGAAAAAGGTCTGGCATCCCAACTGAGGTCAACTGAGCTTGTGTGAACAACCTCATCAAGTTGAAGTTATTTTCACAGCATGCTGTTTACTTTACCTGTACTTCAGTCCTCTTCTTACCAAGCAAAGCAAATTCAGCGTCAAGAATTCAGTGTGTGCACTCAGCTTGTCAGAATGATTCGCGTCAGTGCGCTTCCAGAAACAACTTGTTCGCGTCAGATTTTACAGTTGACTTAAGCCACTTATATAAGCTGACGCTTATTTAAATTCAAAATTCTTTAAACACATCGGAATTGAAGCGAAGCGATAACAAATGTGACAACATAAACAAATGATCACGCCATTTGGAAGCTCTTTAATGTAATGCATGCAGTCTGTAGATCGAGTAAAAGACAATACTACTGCATGCAGTGGAAGCTTTTGATTGTTCGTGTGATGGATTGCTAACGAAGTGTTATGACAGCGCTGCTGTCCTCTGATGCCCTTGTTCTATACTCCACCATATTACGTCAGAGCAAAATATTGCGCTGAACTTAATGTAATATTTTTTTGATACTTACTTGAATGTTCTTGGTTTCTCTTCAGTAGTAGTCTAATCAGGGTCTAATGGTTAAAAACACTCCAGATGGCAGTCCTATCACCCCAACGGCTGCGCGATTCTTTCTTTAAATAACAGAGGCCAACATACGAACGCTAACTGGCCGTTCAAATTCAATCAGATCAAACCAAAACTGTTTGTAAAACACTATTTAGCCTCATACGCGGAGCCTTTATGGGTCTTTATGGGCTCGTCACGAAAGATTTTCTGACAAAATTGACGGTTACTAGAAGACCATTAATTTTTTTGGTGGTGGAGGAGGGGGTTGGCCAATTACCCTCCAAGAAAATTCCTGCACAGCAAAAATTTAGAAGTAGAGAAACAAATTTCACGCACAGCAAGCCAAAGGTGAAGTTGCACAAGCTAAAGATGAAAAAAATTCTTGCACAAACCCAAGACGTAAAAAAATTGAGTTAAGAAAATTTTCCCGACACCACCGCCACCCCCCTCCCCCGCCGAAAAAATGAATTGGTCTATCCCTCCTAAGGCCGGTATTCAGAGAATCTGGTAAAACCTGTCTAGCAAATATCGACCGGAAAACTTCGGTTCGCGTTGAAAGACAATAGGAGATTACTCGAGGAATGAAATCTTTTACTCGCACAAGTCACGACAACATATTAATCAGTTGCATTGTGGCATTTTCAAGGATTATATAAAATTCCGAGCTAAAATAGGGAACCTGTTTAACGTAGTCTTTACAGAATTTTGCATTTTGAATTTTTCTCGGAATTAACTGTAGTAAAACCTTTCTTTATAAAAATAGAAAGGCTTACAAGGTTTTTAAGAAACACAATATCTGAAAACAAAGATAAATAGTAAGAGAGGCTTCCATTGATAGTCATATTCACAACCTCTCCATTTTGCAACGCAAAAGAAGAACGCGAGAGACAAGTGCCCTTGCGCCTCACGTTTTGGACTGGCGTCCAGTCCTCTCGCTATTCTTTCCACGCGTTCAACGAGCGGAGAAATATACAGGGCTGTAAACGGTCAATATATTTTGATGATTTGGTAAGATCGTTTTTCGAAGGCAATTGTTTTAAACGATTTTATTTACAAGGTTTTAAATTATAATCGAAGGAAGCGTTTGCGGGGGATCGTAATGAAATTGATGGTTCTGGGGGCCGGGGTCACGCACACGCAAGGGAAGCCGGAAGCTTTGCACACGTAGCACGTGCTGAGAGCCCCAGTAACACTCATATGTGAACTGTATCTGGATTTCGTGTGGCACGCTGGTGGTCGATTTTGAAGAAACATTTGAAAAATCAATCGATGATACTTCGGGTGATTTCCAACAGAAAAATGGACGCGAAACATCGAAAAACAATAGTTTCAGTGAGGTTTAATTGAATTTCAAAGCAATGTTGATGTAGTATAGTCACTATTACACCCATTAAATAATAAAACGTCCCTCCCACTGGAAAGAAAGTTTTGAATATTGTTATTTAAACTATAAACGTCGCCGGAGCGACCGTTCCAGGTTCATCGCCCACGAACTCAGCCACTTTCGCTTCCATACTCGCCCGATATCCCTCTCTATGGTACGCAGAGAACATTGTTGGAGTGAAAAACGAATTGTTGGTGGAATGCTGCGGAAAAGTTCCGCACATCACCTCAGACAAGCCGCGGCATGTGTTTCCATGACAGCAGTCACAGCAGCAGAATGTTAGGCGATTGGCTTCTTCCGTTGTTACCTCGGGTCCAGACCCCCACAGGCCTGCCTCAAGATCAACATCGATGTCACGCAAAGCCTCCTTCCATGTCACGTATGATGGGGTTTTAACTGCTTTATCAGGATGCCTTGGAGCTAGGTAAAGGACTTCTCCTTCACCAACTTTAGTCCTACCGTCACTATGAAGATTCTTGTCATAGTACTGCACTTTGAACCTGAACAAAAGTTGATGATAGTAAAAACCGTTAGTTTAACTAATTTGTTCATGTTTGAGTTTTTCTAAAACAGCGTACATTTTCGGCAACAGTTTTGTAGCCATACTCCCGGCAGAACAGATCTCATATGCATGGCGGTTAACTGACACAATGTGAACTTTTATAATGGGCACACTAGTAATAGGCACTATGCAATAAAGTTTATTAAATCAATCCAATAGCGAAGAGCGCGAGGTTTTAAAATGCAAATGACAACATCAGCGTGTTCCGAGAGAAATAGAAGAAATCTGGGCAAAGTTCTCGTTTCAATAAAGTGTTTAAGGAAAACCGGTTGTTTTAGAAAGTGTTTCAGGAAAATCGTCCGCCATTCCGGTTTGTTTGTCTGAGGCTTGTCTGAGTCAAGACGTTACTCGCGCGCTTCGCTATTGCAAGGCTGGCATTACGTCAAAGGGCAGATAATCTGCTCAGAAGATTATTCAAATTACATACCTATAACTGCTTGGTTGGGATCCAGGACTTCTCTCCACAAAGTTGTCTCGAATATCCCCGGCAATATCTCGTCCGTCCATTCCTGAAAATGTACAGCCTAACTTTTTCCTGGCCAGGTCCAAAGCTCTCAGAAGAGACTCCCCGTAGTCTTGATCTAAAATGGTGCGACCACCATCCACTGCTATGATTTTTTTCAGTCGGAGCTTCAGTAGAGGGAGAATACCAAGGTTTTCAATATGGCCGCCATCACTCAGAGATAGAACTGGCGGGGGATTGGGACCATGGTTGGTCATTTGCATCATTTTTCGAACGAAATGTATGAATGGAATGGCGATCGTAAGCCATCTGTTGGAAAGATTTCATAATCAGTGGGGTCAGGAGAATTTGACCATGGCCTCCTTCTATTTTGCACTAGCCCTCCCCCCTCCAAAATAATAACTGATCCCTAAGATGGATGGACGGATGTTGTCCTCGGTGTTGACTTTAGGTGGCAACCTACAACGCTAGCTAATACGCTTGGGACACCAACGCATTAGCTCGTCAAAATGACGCGTCATCCTTGCCCCCCCCCCCCCCCCCCCCCCTCCTTCCTGATGCAATGTTGGACGAAAGGCATTCAAATCATTTTTATCAAAATTAACATTGTTTGGGGGAGTGGGGAGGGGGAAGCGCTGGAACAAGATTCTCAAGCCTTTTTCAGAACTAGGCTAGGACTATATTAGCGAAGTGAGATTTTTTTGCGCACAAGTCCAAGACTTTTGACCAGGTTTGTCACTTATGTCCAGGATTGAACGCAGGTATTGTTTGGCAAGTACTTCATGTATGACTGGATTTTTGACCATTTTTATACTACTTCATATTTGACAGAATTATAAGTGTTTAGGCGAACTTTTAACAGGGAGGACACTTTGTGATGCTTATTATAAAGAGCCTGCATGTCATTAGCGTTCAATCCTGGACATATCTGAGGTTTGTAACCTTCTGCTCAGACGTTGATGCGGGGGTGAGGTTGGGGTAGGGGGTAGGGGGTAGGAAAGATTGCTTGAATAGCACAAAGAAAGTCTGAAGAAGGCTTGTCGTAACCAGGGTAACCTTTACCTTGCAAGTCGTTCCAGTCTTCCAACGTCTCTACCTCCAGTTGGCACCACCGCGATGCAGGCAAACAACAGCGAATAGCCGAGTAACACAAGAACTCCAATCGCCAAGTAGTCGCCATTGTTGGTCTTCATATAAATGACGAAAAAGATTCCCAGCGGAAGAATACGGATAATCTCTATTACAAATGGGATAATCTAGAACAAAGAAAAAAACACACAGCAAATATGGCGTAATTTTATGTTTTGATAATAGGTCGTGTTTATCAACAGCAAAAATGACAACAACAACAACAACAACAACCACAACAATGACTGGAGAAACAATGACAACAAAATGACCACAAGGATAGGGAATTCTCTACGTAGTCAGAAAACTGAATCAAGAGGCATTTTTTTGCAGTTAACTTGGGATGATGAGAGCTTGTATGGTGTGAAGTTTTCTTTATTGCCGTATTTTAAACTTAATTGGTTGAACAAGCACGGTATACGCCATTAACCGGTAAGAAACTTGGACCAGGCTCCCTCCAACTTGAAACGGAACCCCAAAATTCCCCGGACCGAATTGAGTTTTCGAACCGTTAAGGCGGGGGTACACCTGAAGCCTGTCTTTCTGCCGCTTAACTTGTGTTTAATGCGAATATCTCGCTGCCGTTTCAAGCATTCCCAAAACCCTTAGCTCATCTCAAAAAGCTATGTTTAGCGGTGTTTTGTAAATTTTGGGGTGATTTTTGGGGATGTTTGGGAAGAGAAAGTTTTTCTCAAAGGATTAGTAAAATTTGGAGAAATAAGAAATATTAAAGATTTAATGTGATTTGAAAATTAGAAATTGAAGTTAAAAATTAGTAGATGGACACCCAAACAGTCCCCTGACAACCTGGGGTGCTCTTGCGTGGGGGTCAACTGTCTGTTGGTGTTTCAAAAATAATTTTCTTTCCTCTATCCCTTCCTTAAAAAAAAAAGGTAGGTAAAGTCTGCATACGAGCCAAGTGGCCCATCAGGCCGGTGCTTATCCCCGGTTTCCGTAGCATGAAGCGACTAGGAGTATTTCTACTCCCCCCTGGATGGGATGCTAGTCCATCGCAGGGTTACCCCCAGCCCTGGGTGGAGAGAGGCACTATGAGAGTTAAGTGTCTTGCCCAAGAACACAACGCAGTGCCCCGGCCAGGGCTCGAACCCGGACCGCCCGATCCGGAGTCCAGCGCACTAACCATTAGGCCACCGCGCCTCCCTTCCTTAAACCTCTTAAAATTTCACTCAAAATCAGGTATACCCCCACCTTAAGGGGGGAGACTCTGGCTGAAGACTGTAATTTGAAGCAAGCGATTTTGAAGCTTTTTGTAACGCTAAATGGTGAATTTTATTTGGGGGTGCATCTGCTTTGAAAAATATACCATTGCGCGTGCGAAACTAGTGCCAGTCCCAAACCGCGCGTTAGAATTTAAAATCCCTAAAACTCCACGGAAACAAGGTAAAGTTCCGATTTCTCTCACGAATCAGAGATAACGTAGCCGTCTTTATAATCTGACGTATGCTTTTACCGTTTACACGAAAAAAGGAAACGCTACTGATGAAAGTCTGTAAATATGAGTGTATATTAGGCCATAACTCTTATAATAATGCGAATTTCATGAAAACGATACGTCACATTACGCATGTGGACGGTCTTTATCTATTGACGCTCATTTTAATTTTAAAATCTATCCGCCGTTTGAGTTTTAGGGTTTATTCTGTTCTGGCCACGTGATGCGTTAAATATGACCGTGACTTGAAACTCTTGGAGGAATCTTCAATAGAACAAACTTGTGCAAAAAGCTTGTCTGTATGAGGTTTTGTTTCCAAAATATAGCAATTAGAAACCTGCCTTAGAAACAAATTGGTAGTTAAGAGTCACCCCCCTTAAAATACTCCGGAAGACTTAAAGAACAAATACAGAACAACAGTGCAAACAACGTGCGTACTATATATCCGTAGCTGTTTTGGACACCCCCCCCAAAAAAACCCTGGTAAAATAGATCTCCAAAAAAAAAACTAGTCAATTTCCTTGCCCAAAAAGGGGGTTAAATCGTCAATTTGAAACCCCATAAAAATCCTTCGCGCTTCACTTCACTATAAATTTGGAGACACCTCTCCCCCGGGTCCGGCGGCCCCTGAAACGTTGCTGGATTAGTGAAAAAATCCTCTCTTGCAAATACTCACTACAACTCATGCTTCTACGACCCATGCTAATTTGACGTAGAAACGATGAAGACAGCAAACGCTGCATTAATTACGTCTCCATTCAGTCAGGGAATATGAACGAGATGCTAAGGCCTTCTTAATTCTAATTCGATTCTAATTTATTCGTCACCTGAACACAGAAGTGTCGCCTTTCCTCGTGCCTCTTATCAGCCACAACTGACGCACCCACAGACAGTCCCAACATAACTTTTAAATCTCTGAAGGGCACCCCATCGCCCTGCTTTCCTCCCATCTCATGGTCTACTGCGGCCGCAGACGTTGCAGCGGCGTCCGACAGGTACACATCCATAGGTGTCAAGCTACCACGAAGCTCTTGATTCTCAGGTAAACGATCAAGGCGTTCAATCCCATGGGGAGACATGGTAAGAACTTCATAATGGGCTTCTCTGGGGGAGGTGGTGCGTCGCCATCTGTTGATGGTAGTACATCCGATGTAGGTGGGAGTGAAGTCATCAAGGTCATCTAAGGTTAGCGCCTGTTTGGGATTCATTGGTTTTATTTTGGTTTTACCAAAGGTTGGGCAAAAGAGAAAGAGGTCACGCCATGAGATTCCACTGCAACCACATCTTCCAACTGTTTTTGGGTAGTAAAATGCGTTTTGAATCATCCATCTGCAAAGGCGCATAGAAAAGGAAACATGAGTTCTTAAACTAATAGCCATCAGCGAGGTAAATGGTCATTCCAACTCTAGCAATTGATCTGACACAAAATTCCGTCACGATAAAAACCCTACTATACTATAATCAGTTTAATTTTTATCACAAGTTTTACTTTTTCCCCGTAAACATTTTTTATTGTTATATAGCTGACATTTTTCTCCTGAACAGCACGCGCTCTCATTGGCTACTTTGAGGTCACATGACATCTAACAATAAAGTCGTCTATAAAAGTCACCAAAAAAGTCAGAGGGTTACAGTTAACTTGTCCCTGCGAATGTTAAACGACGACTGCTGTTTTTCGCAATTCTTCATTGTGCTATATATCACTTAATGACTGGTCCCTCGGGAAACCAGTAAGAATCGCAATCTCAATTGACCCCCGAACGTAAAAGAGGGGGGGGGGGGGGGGGGGGGGAATATTTAAAAGGACATTCAGTAGGTGTTCATTCATCCTTTGCGGAAATTTTGATTATGTTAACTATGTGTCCATGATTTTTGTAATTATATGTAGGTGTGGCCAAAAATTGTAGTTTTGACACAGTTCTTCAATTTTTGCAGCTTTTTAACACAATTGTAGGATTCGTACATTTTACGTTCCCTTAGCATTTTTGGCTTGATTCTGTGTGATTTCCGTTATTTTCTGACTTTCTAAGAAAATGGTTAAATCCAAGATGGCGGCTCTAATGACGCGACAAAAGGGAAAATGGATTTCTACTCAATGTAAAATAATTTCTTTGTGCATTAACAGAATGAAAACCTTAGGGCCGGGGGTTGTTTCCATCAACCCCCCCCCCCCCCCCCCCCCTTGTACACAGTGGGGGTATAGATTTGCTTGTACGTCCGAGGCAGTAAGGCTGTCTCAGCTGTTTCCCTCGAGACCAGTCAATAAGTGTTAATTATTGACCTAACCTGACATACATGTGAACCAGACTTTGTTGTATTGCTCCAATGAGAGGAACAATCCACATTATAAGTACAGACACGCCCAGCAACAGATTGAAGACTTCATCGTTATACTCAACACCGAAGGAACTGATGCGATAAACTCTAATCTGAATAACGAAAGACATGGCGTACAGAACGGTCATCAGCATGGCGTTTCTTCGCATGGCCGGAAATGAAATCCAGACGAAGAACCAGGGAAAAAGGAAGAGGATTTTTATCCAAGTTGGAAGAAAACGAAGGAACTCGTTTATGAACCATGGGAGAAACAACAAACCAAAAACAAATATACCACTGGTGGCAATAAAATTAAGAAAACCTTTTCCTTTTTGAACAAAACGTTTCATGACGAATGATATAAATGAAACGAAAACGGGTACCGCGAACAAGGCAAATCGACGCAAAATGGATCCCGGTGTCAGACGATTCTGTTCGCACTGCTCAATGGTAATGTCCGGGTTACTTCGGACTTCCTCTGGGCACGGAGGATCGCCACCTCTCAGAATACTGCCAAACAGAAAATCGATAATGTAGGCCATCGGAATTGCGCTCGAGCCCCATATGATGACAGGTGCAATAAAGGTGACAAATAGTATTACGGCGAAAATGGCCAGGAACTCTAAAACTGCTTGGCATGGCTTTTGACAGTGGCAGATTAACCCAGCACCTTCTCTCATGTAATCAAAGAATTCCTGATGCCATCTCTTGTTGTCCTGCTTTCCATGCCTGTATTTCCAGTCCAGGTAGGCTGTGCCTGTGTAACCGCCCCCTGACACGCAGCTCAGGTAGTCTATAACCACGTTTTTCTGAAGCAGTCTCCGCAAGACTCCTGAACAGAAGGCCGCTGAGCGAATTCCACCACCAGAAAACGATAACCCGAGTTTTGCCATCGAGCCGGAAAACGTTAATAAGGAAAAACGGCTGGGCTGTAAAGAAATGGTAGGAAGTTATAACATTCTTAATATTGAAATGCAATCGATTTACTCATGGAGAAAGAATACCTGTATGTATTAAATGCATAATGTTCTCGCTGCCTTAAGTTTTTTTATATTACGTGGCTTCGGTTCAATTGCAAGAGGACTTGAGAAAAGGCTAAAATCTTAACTAACAACTGAGTAACGAGGGTACCTTTTCTGCAAAACCGTAATAACGTTACGTTACAGACAGCCTAATAGAAGAAATTTTGAAATCTGAAAATTGGGCGAAAAATCAGAGGTGATATAAAGATATAATCAATCTATAAAAAGAATGCATCAACAAAATACAAATTTAATGCCATTCTTTGTTACTTTTTTTACGGTTGAGTAAGACTGTTGTGATTTGCATTTTAAGTTTTATTCTGTCATGATTCAATGATAAAACAGGAACGTATGCTAATTTACCTGATTATGGAATAAGTCTTGACTAAACTCATAACAAACGTTTTTAAATTTAGTTCCCTCTCCTGTTGAAGTGCACCAGTGGAAAATTTAGAAGGAACCATTTTAATTTGAACTATTTACTTCAGGGTCGGCCAGGGAAAAAGGTGCATGCCTTAGTAAAAGTTGCATGCTTAAATATCAAAATTCCCTTTAATATAATAAATACTTAAAGGCAAAATTGAACCCTATATACCAAATGTATACATATTTGAGATTTTGAAAAATACCGAATATTCGATTTAGAAAACTCTTGTATACCATATACTCAAATAGCCGACCCTGTTAATTCATGTCCACGTTTTAAATGCTCTGTAGAGGTTTCGAGATTTTGATTATTTGTTGGCCTCCGCTCTAGATCGATAGCAGTCTACCTGTAACTCAGCGGTTAGAGCATGCGGTTGTTCTCTCGACGGAAACTTAATATTTTGTGATACTTTGCCCCGTGCTCGTGACAACAGAAAACTACATCTTTCGGTTCTCGTAGAATATTATCGCTTTCGCGTGTATCGGACGTGTAGTTATGGGCTTTGCAGCCTGTCATTTTCCTTCGTTCACAGGAAGCAATGAATTGCTAATAAAAACCCAAGAACGGTGACCAGAAAACTAGGTAAAAATGGCTCACCTTTAAATGAGTCGTCCGCTCAATTCGTGCTCGAAAAGGTTTTTGCGTGAAACGTCATGAACGCTCAACTGTTTGAATTTGTTTGACTTATACGCTTCAGTGAAGTTACCCATAATTACTACATGGCATCTTTCATAATGGAGCAGTTGATAATGATGTTGGGTACTTGTACATGTGCTTCTCCCTCGTTCTCCCTCAGTGGTGGTGGGGGGTTCTCAGGGGCATGTCCCCCCAGAAAATTTTGACATCTAGAAGCTCTGCAACACTATTCCAGACCCCCAAAATTGGGTGGTCGGTATCATCAGGGGGGACTAAAGCTCTTTGCGTTTTTTGAGAAGCACTATTAATATAGAATTAGAAAATGCCTGATAGCAACCAATCTGAGGTAGTTTCTGTGAATTGGAAAGGTTTTTCTGCTCCCCCCTCTCTCTGCCTATATGATCTTATTGAAATCGGCTTACTTTATTGAAGACCAAACTGTTCAAATTAAATTGTACAGAAACAAAGGTTATGTAGTGCATGGTACTCAGGTCAATTGATTGTTCCAAAAAAAATTCATATAAATCACGTGACAAGTCATGTGACAGCCTCGCGTTTGCGTTGTATTTGGAATGTACACCAAAACAGAGAAGTGAACAGGGAAGCGGTCACATTACCGAAATAGCTAACTACAGTCATTCCCGTCTTAACTACAGTTAGTAGTCTAGATGTGACCGCAACAGGCGTGCACGTGCACGTGCACTTCGATCGATAAGCCATCAAAAACACCAATTATGACGTCAAAAAAACTCAAAGCTCGTTCCATTCCAACGCTCGGCCATTGTAGAAACGTTTTCGGGGAGCTTTCGGAAATCGTCGATTTTTTTGCTGTATTTCGCTATTTCGCGCTTGAAGGTTCAGAAAACAAAATTTTTCAGTTAAGTTAACTTAATAATGAATTCTTTTAGCGTTTGGTTGCAAAACAAGGAATTTCGAAATTTCGGTTCATTTGACCTTTAAGTTTTTTCTTTTGTAAGTCAGGCACCGTTCTGAGTTGTAGGTGCTACATCTGGCGAAGTTCGAAAGAACAAATCGCCTCATTCCTTTCTGTCGCCAGCAGTAAATCAGAGAATTGAGAAGAGAGTTTACAGTAGAATTTAACATGCCAAACGTGCGGATCCATGGAGCTACGAATGAATTCGTAAGTCCAAGGTTCAACTCAAATGCATAGGACAAAACAGTCAAAGCCAAGGGTAGAAAGCATAATACAACAGCACCGACTACAGACACAGCTGTCGTAAGCGCTTTGCTCTCTTTAGTAAATCTTTCCACTTCTTCTTGCGGTAGCTGTTGGGTTTTGATCATTTGCACAGGACGAATTCCAAGAATCCGTGAACCGAAACGTCACAGAAACATGTGACACCGATCCGGAAACACGACGGATAACCTGTGTTTCCGTTAGCGGTTTCGTGACGTTTACTCACGTTTCCGTTGCTGCGTTTACAGCGGAACCGTACCACTTTTTGGCATTTCCATTCCGGAAACGTGACGGAATCACGTACACTTGAATTTTCACGTTTCCGCAAGACGCAAACGTAACGGAAACATGGAGTTGCATGTTTCCGCCATGTTTCAGAAATACGGAAACATGTGATTTCGTCCTGTGTTGGTTGCGAAGGGTTTCACGATACAATATGATGTAAGTGGCCGCAATGAAGAGAATACATGAAATTAGGGCAAGGCTTAATAAAAAAGTTTAGAATTATTGCAGTGTTTTTGAACGGTTTAAACGCCACGCACGAAATAGAATAGAGCCACACTGCGATCACTGCCACGTTACTGTTTCGTCCTGTGACAAGGTATTAAGGATAGCGCATAGTAAATTTGATCGCTATAAGCCTCTCGCAAGTAAGTAACATCAGATGAAGACAAGAGCAACAACAACAACAACAACAACAACAACAACAACAACAACAAGCTTTATTTGCATGACTATAAGTACATACAGTATTGCAAAAGCGTAAAATGAAACTTATAACAATCATAATTATGTAATAGGAGAAAAACAATTACGTGTGTGTTCCATCACTTTCATTCGATAAAAGATTATTTCTTAAAGATAAGCATCTCAAGATGAACTTCATCAGTTGAGTATTTAAATGATAATTATCAGAATTCATTAATTTTTTGGTGGCTTGCATACGAGGTAATTGTGTTATATTTGGTATTTGATTCTCTATTTTTTTGTAAAATTCATCTCTAAAAGTACAGTATTTAGTACAGTGGAAAAGCAAATGAAATTCATCTTCAATTTGGTTTGATCCACACGAATGGCAGAGTCTATTATCCCTTGGGATTTGATCATATCTGCCAGTTTCGATTAATAATTTGTGATTACCTATTCTAAGTTTCACTAACTCTTTCCTGTTATTTAGTTTTCTTGTAAGATCTAAATAGCAGGAAGGCGTATATTCGTCTTTAAAAGTGTTGTAGAATTCTAATTTCTTAGAATTTCGAACAACGTGTTGCCAGTGTGAAATATACTTTTGTTGCATAAGACTTATATAGTGTTTAATCTTAGCATCAGTTAAGAAAGTAGGGTCAAAATCAGGCAGATTATAATATTCAGACATCCTCATAACTTAGAGTAAAAACTATTTTTGCTGGTGTTAAACTAAACAGACAGGACTCGTAGGCATGAATTGTGCATGAATGATGTAACAGCCAAAGCAGCCCTTGCCCAGTAACTCAAATATTATCCACAGGATAAACGATTGCTGTACTGTAACGCCGGCTAAAACTTTAATTTACATTTACGGCAACCACCTTTAATTTCACGTAAATCCCAATTTTTATGCTGTGATAGTCACAGTCACAATATAAATTAAATAATATCAATTTTTGTGGATTGCTATCGGTTGTTATCAATTCCTATCGATCATTCGGTGGGTACTTTGCGAAATTAAATTGAAATTTGACGGCAAATGGCACTTGGTGAAATGCTGGGAACTTTGCAAATTACACCAGATGAAATGAAAGTTAATAATGCAAATAGTCGGTACTTGGACAAAAGGCACTAGAAGAAAGTGTTGAAATCGGGAACTTTTGCGAAATGGAAATGGAAAATTAAATTTGCCAATTTGGTGAAATAGCACTTGGCGAAATTAAACATGTATATGAAATCAGGAACTTTTGCGAAATGGGACTTAGCATGGCAAAATGAAACGGATTTTGCGAAATTGTACATTGTCAAGTTTCTTATAGGGGTATACGTAATGAACGACGGATGAACAAACGCCAAGAAATTTAGTAGGTGGTACCTGGTAAATCACTTTTGGCGCTTATATTCTATATACGATTTTTGATACCGGCCTGATGTTTCTATTTATGAAAAACACGCGAGCTCATTTAGACTTAAATGATTTGTGTGTAGTGGCTGTTTTAATTAAATTTTGCGAAGTACCATTTCTACTTTTGTGGATAACTGTATAAATTTAGCGATTTGGTTTTCCCGAAGTTCAGCGTCTATTTAGAATTTCTTCGATTTTTAGACTGATTTGCATGGTACCAGTCTCGAGTTAAACTTTGCTTAGCGAGTAATTAAATGGGCGAATTTTCATGGAATTGCCAAATTCGGTTAATTAATTTGTCGTTAAAAACAGCAATCACCGAAAGGGAAGTAGATTGACGGAAAACACTTGTATGGGAAAAAAACCTAAAGAAACAGTTGTGATGGGAAATTAGCTTTAAACATGCGAAAGGTAATTCCGAATTCGGTACAACTCAATTAGCTAAAAGCTCATCTCCATAACTTACAATTTAAACTGGTCGGAAAAAAATACACTGCGTGGGAAAAAGTAGTATGAAAGCATTTGCACACTTAAGAGCCGACAGTAATTAATCTTCTTATTTTTACAGTATTTAATGCAATTTAAGAGACAGTAAACTTTAGCTTTCCATATCGTCGTCAATCATGGTCAACATCTCCAGCTCAAATTTTACAAACATTGCTAACAAGTTGACAAATACTGGCAAGGAAGGCGAAGCACTAAATGCTCTGTACGAGATTAATTGCATCATCACTGTCATCATTAACAGCATTGCTTGTCCCTTGACAGTTCTGCTCAACGTGTTGGTGATAATGGCCGTGAAAAGAAGACCAAGACTGCAGAGCAACACCAACATCTTGCTGGCCTGTTTAGCGGCAACTGATGTGTTTACTGGGCTCATAGTGCAGCCATCGTTTATCGTGTGGAAAATATACGAGTTGCTTGGTATGACCGAATCTGAAACGTTATTCGTTTTTCACAGGATTTGTATACGAGCCGCGTCTGTTTGTTCTTCTCTTCATCTGATGTTAGTAACTAGCGAAAGACTTATTGCGATCAAATTTACTTTGAACTATCCTTTCCTTGTCACAACACGAAACATTAAGGTGGCAGTTATTGCAGTTTGGATCGATGCTCTCTTATGTGGGGTATCCAGAGCAATAAACAGCGACGCAATATCAACATTTTTTAGCGTTTTCGTTGCTTTTACCTTTTTCTCGGTCATTCTTTTCATTTTTTGTTCTTACTTGATTTTATATCGTGAAACACTTCGCCACCAGAAGAAGATCAAAACACAACAGCTGCCCCAAGAAGAAGTGGAACGATTCTCTAAAGAAAGCAAAGCGCTTAAGACAACTGTGTTTGTAGTTGGTGCTGTTGTGTTGTGCTTTGCACCAGTATTTTTGTTCCTCATGTTATCGGTTGTGGGACTGTTCCAAGCCTCAGTCTTGTTCTCTGTGTTCTTACCATGCGTCCGCACGTTATTCATGTTAAACTCAATTCTTAATCCACTGATTTACTGCTGGCGACAGAAAGAAATGAGAAAGTTCGTATTTCGATTTCAAACCCAAGTCGTGCATCCCGCCAACTAAAAAACAATTGAAAAACTGAAAACAGTGGATACGAAAAATTACTTCGTGTAATAATAAATAAATAAATAAATAAATAAATAAATAAATAAATGAATGAATGAATGAATGAATGAATGAATGAATGAATAAATAAATAAATAAATAGATAGATAGATAGATAGGTAGATAGATAGATAGATAAATAAATAAATAAATAATAAGTAACTCGTGTAAATAGAATTAATCCATGTCACTACATATGCATCATCGTTCCTTTGTTGTAAATAATCTCTACTGGTTGTGAAAAATAAAATGTTAAGAAATTATTCTTTAAGAAATTGCGTTCAGTCTCAGAAGTCGCTAATGAGTGAAGCTTTTTAAAAGTGGAACGATAATCTTAATTTTTTTTTGGTGGTGGTGGTGGGTGTGGAGGAGGTGGGCGTAGTGGAGTGGAGTACCTTCCCACCTTTCGCATGTTAATTAACCCAAATTAAAACTGATTACTCGCGCGGTAACAAGACTGCGTTTGTTTTTGTGGTCCAGTAAATTCAGCACACCAAACATTAGGTCGTTCTGCCGCCCGAAATTTAATTTTCCAACAAGTATGCACAAAACTGATCGGGAGATCTAGATTCTGGTGGCAAATCTCCATTCATGTTATGTGAACACTGTGTACTTTGTATAAAATGCTTTCTGAGCAACCATTCAGAAGTCGCTTTTTGACATGGCTATAAGACGCTTTAAATGATCACTTGGTGACATATTCTTTGCTCTGCCATGGATCCCTAGGTGTCCCTTCTTGGTTGAAACGCGATTCGTGACAAATTTATAGTCATGCAAATAAAGCTTGTCGGTTTTGTTGATCCCTTTTGTTGGTAGTTCTCAGCTCACATTTATCAGACCACAGGCTCCTTAGCGGTGATCAGACAATCACATATTATGTGACTGTTTCACTAAACAGAACGACAACAAATACGCCAAGTTCTCAATATGTAAAATATTTCACCTTATATAGAGCTATCTACTCGCCGATGATCATCGGCGAGGTAGTCCTGTCTATATAGGAAGGAAATACGAAACTCGCCGATGATCATCGGCGAGGTAGTCCTGTCTATACAAGAAGGAAATCCCAAACTCGCCGATGATCATCGGCGAGGTAGTCATGTATATAGTAATCACAGATTATTACATTCACATAAAATAAAATTTCTCTATAGATATGAACATTCACATAATATGTGACTGTATGTACACCCAGGCTCCTTAGTTTCATATCATTTTCGTTCCATCGATATGGCATGCTCTTTCTATATCGACGGTCGTCAAATCGGACAGTTTACTATTCGTCCTGAGCGCAAATTCAATTCAATTCACCTAAGCCAGGTTTCCTTCTTGCTCAGCCTCCCCTTTTTATTGTCCTCTGCTTACTATCTGTTTTCGGCGCCTGTATTGGACTGTCCACGTTTATCCATGTACCAAATAAAAGGTCCCAGGGGGGAGGGGAACTCGGGATTTCAAGTGACGGGGACGATAGGATTTTTGTGGGTTTGAAATTTTCGATTCCGGGATTTTTTTGGATAGGATTTTGGGTAGTACTTTTTCGAGGTGGCTTGATTTAAGTAGTGTTTTTTGGGGTATTACCTTCACTGCGTAGCTCTGCGAATAACGCACAATCGAGGGAAGTGTTCTTGCGTGTCGCTAGTGTTGTTAAAATGACTACCAGATGAAGGAAAGATAAAACATTCAATTTCTAATGCATTAAAAACTTTTAAGGGTCAGAAATTCAGCAGGGGGATTCTTTTTTTTTTTTTTCATTTGGGGGGGGGGGGGGGGGGAGGGAGGTTAAATTTTGGTCCAGGGATTTTTTGGCTTTTGTTGGAAGCCCCAGGGGTTTTTTGGATCTTGATTTTTGCTCCCATTCGATCATCCCCGTCACCACTTGAAATCCTGAGTAACCCACCTGTGTAAAAGGTTCCCTATTAAGGGTTTATTTCTGACTGATTTATTTCTGATTTCTTTATTGGGCTTCAACTGCGAAAGACTAACAAACTAACTTCAACATCAAACGTTCATCAACTATACAGCTTAATTCTAGACATTTTTGGGTATGAATCTTGGTGTCCTTGCAGGGCCGTAGGCAGGCCTTTGCTTGGGTGGGTGCGAGTACCGGAAGCATGAAGGTCCTGGGGGGGGATCCGGGGTATATTTCTCCGGGAAATTTTGAAAAAATCAAGTTGTTGAAGTCCACTTTTCTGCATTCGGATCTTTGCAGCGCGTGAGGGGGTGCCGACGCACTCTTTGCACTCCCCCCCCCCCCTGACAACGGCCCTGCATTGGATAACTCGAAACAATTCTGAGACTTACTTAAGAAAGCGAATACAATCAGACCCACATGAAAAACCAACGTGAAGAGTTACTAACAGGAACTTTTATGGAGGTCCAAACCAAGGTCAGTAGACAAACCCAAACATGACCACCGATTGAAACTACTGTTCAGAGCTAAGAGCACTTAAGGCTCTCGGGCCCTACAATCACAAGATTCTCGGAGTAGCTACAAAATTTTAAACATCTGGTCAAGAAGAAAAATTACTGAATTCCAAAATAATGTTACGCTTCTGATTGATTGTATTGTTTTACCTATTCTTTTATTCCATATTTTATCAGTTGTTTGTATTGTACGATTGTTGCAATGTAGATATGTCTCCCAAGTTAGTTTACATAAGTATGCTGGATGATTTGACACAATAATAAAGTTCTTGTCTTATCTAACCTTCTGATTTTGTCATCTATGACCTTTTATCTCGAGTCCAAAATCAAATCAAAAAATATTTTCAGCTCTAGACTGCTTGCAATCTGCTTTTCTCTCGAAATTTAGTAGTGCGGGCCGCGCGAGGAGAGATTGGGGCAAGATAAAGGTGCTCGTCTCACCCCAAGCCCCTTCTCGCCCATACCGCTATTTACGATTGCGATTGCATTCCCGATATCACAACTGCGCGCTCTTCGGACCCTGAGAAAAAAAACCGACGACAGGTAGTCTAGTCGGGCTTCGATTGGAAAGGATCGAAGTGTTCATTATTGATATTTAAACTATATTCGCCGCCGGAACAGTAGTTGCTGGTTCATCGCCCACAAACTCAGCCACTTTCGCTTCCATACTCGCCCGATATCCCTCTCTATGGTACGCAGAGAACATTGTTGGAGTGAAAAACTGATTGCCAGTGGAATGCTGTGGGAACGCCCCACACATAGCCTCAGACAAACCACGGCATGTGTTCCCATGACAACAGTCACAGCAACAGAACGTCAGACGATCGGCTTCTTCGGCCGATAGCTCAGGTCCATTCCCCCAAAGCTGTGCCTCGAGATCTACGTCAATGTCACGCAACGCCTCTTCCCATGTCACGTATGGTGAAGTTTTAACTGCTTTGTCTGGATGTCTAGCAGCTATATAGAGGATTTCTCCTTCGCCAACTTTAGTCTTCCCGTCGCTATGAAGATTCTTGTCATAATAATACACTTTGAACCTGAATAAATGTAAATTATAATATTTAAAACCCGAAGTAAGATAGTTGAGTATACTTGTTTTGTTTCAGTTTTCCTGAACCACAGGCAGGCCAAGCTAACGATAAGAGGCACAGCACCCTACGAAGACTCAATCTATTATGGTTTGTACGGGAACGACACAGATTTGTTTTATGAGGTAAAATGTCGAACATTTTATGAATGAAACTGACTTACACTCTTGCTGTGTTGTGTTATTTGTTGTTTCCGGCTCCTCAGGTCGATAATCATCAAAAGGGCCCCACAGTGCAATTTGGCATCGATGACAATATCGTCACGTCTCTTCCCACATGAGAGAGATTTTGTTGACATGACGCCATTTTTTGTGTGGGTCAACCGGCCACGCATACTTTGGACGATTTTCCTACACTTCAGTAGAGAACTCGAAACCCGAGGAACAACGAAAGAAAATATATATTACCGGAAATTACACTGGAAAAGTCTGAAATTCGGAAATTCTGTGCTGTTTCGACCATGTTTTGCCATTAATCGAGCCTTGAGTGAGGTGCAGTCGATAATTGTAAGTCAATTTTATTCACAAAATATTCAAATTTATACATCCTAAAAGTTGTTTTGGTCCAGTTCAAACCCTAAAATATTGAGCCTTGCTATCTTCTGTGGCTCTTATCTTTAGCTTGGGCTGCCTGAGTGTTCCTGAAGCATACAACCACAATACAGAATCTCCATGGCGTTTTGAGGACCGTATAGAATGTGGGCCACTGGACACGCTATAACTTGGTAATATGCAGTACAGTGGACGAAATCAAACTGACTGCAGGGCTGGCACTATCGCAAAAGGGCAGATTATTTTCTACTACTATATATGAGCCACCAAGGTTTTTGCATCGTTAAGGCTGGTTTTCACTAGCGACGCAAGCATAAGCGCAAGCAACATACGCAGACGCAGTAACGTGTTGTTCGTTAGCACCCTTTGTCCTAACAAAAGACACTAATGAACAACACGTTACTGCGTCTGCGTATGTTGCTTGCGCTTATGCTTGCGTCGTTAGTGAAAACCGGCCTTTAAGTCTGCATTGGGTCAAAGTATCCCATACAGCGCTTTCAGGTGACGTCACGGCAGCCATATTGGTGTTCCAAAACAAAGAAACGGCGGTTATATTGGTGAACCAAGCTATTCCTCCGGGAATTAAACTCTATTTTTATGCAAAAATCGTCTTTTGTTTTAGTAAAACAATATGGCCGCTGGTGACGTGAGTGAAAACGCTCTATACCAGCGAAGCATCCACGTTTTCTGTAGCGTTAGCAGCAAAAGATATTTCCACACTTCCCTGTATGGGATGCTGGTCTATCGCAGGGTCAACCGTCAGCATAAAATTCAATGGTTCTCATTTATACACCTGGATTGAGGGGTCTCCCACTACCTCTCGGAACGAGTTACTTCATTGGTTCTTAAAGCAATAGACAACAGGACATAACAATTCTAAACAATGCCCCTAGCCATGAATAACAATAGAGGTATAGTGTTTACAGCGAGCAAATGAAAATAGAGGTTCCAGAGGAAGTGCCTTCCTGGGATTGAAAGAAACACTGCTAATGTAAGGTGTCTAGGTCAAATCATAACACAATGATCCCGACCAAAGTTATTCATTTTACTGTAGGCGAGCTAGTCTTCTTCAGGGCTACGGGCCGTTTTAACGAAGGTGTTTTTGAAGGGTATTAAGTAATCTTCTCAAATCAGGCGTAAGGAAAACGAAATGATGTTAGATCACTTTTGACACACGAAAAAGCTTGTTGGTTCGCATCATACCTATAACTGCTTGGTTGAGATCCAGGACTTCTCTCCACAAAGTTGTCTCGAATATCCTCAGCAATGTCTCGTCCATCCATTCCTGAAAATGAACAGCCTAACTTTGTCCTGGCCATGTCCAAAGCAATTAGAAGAGACTCCCCGTAGTCTTTGTCTGAAATGGTGCGACCACCATCCACTGCTATGATTTTTTTCAGTCGGAGCTTCAGTAGAGGAAGAATACCAAGGTTTTCAATATGGCCGCCGTCACTCAGAGATAGAGCCGGTGGGGGATTGGGACCTTGGTTCGTCATTTGCATCAATTTTCGAACGAAGTGTATGACGGAGACGTTGATTGTGAACCATCTGTTGAAAAGAATTCACAGTAAGTAAAGATTGTTTCCAGTGATCTATAAATTACTCAATGGCAGCTGTAACACGTTGACTTGCGGCCAGGATTATTTTGTCCTGACTGTCCACCGATCCAGACATTAAGGTGTTTAAATAAAATATCGTTAATATCGTTGCTATGGAAATATCAATTTTTCTTAAAATATATTGCATCAAACTTCAATCCAATTCCAATATCTGGTGTAAATTTTACATTGGTCCGAGTCCGGAAAGTCTGCTAAACGGCTAATTGAAAAAACTGTATTGAGACTCCTTAAAAACGTCCCACAACGGACAACTCTTCACAACAGTCAGTTAACTCTGGCAAAGGGGCCTTTAAGAAGAGATCCAACTGTGCTAAATTATTTTGCACACATCATGTCTATGCAATAGGTATATTAAAGACTCTGACCTAGTCTGGCATTCGGGATGCGCCATCTCGCTTGAAGTAGCACATTCAAATTCTATGCTGTTTTACGAAAGATTTTTAAATTAGCAATTCGAGAACAATGCAGTCGATTAATTTGCACGTGCGTTATTTATGGGTTAGAGACTGTTGTGAGTGTTTTGTTTACAAATACACGCACGCGCTGGCCGCACATCATCATCATCATCATTGCCTGTAGCCCCGTCTGGGGCAAAGGCCACTAATAAGCACTCTCTAGTCATCACGGTCCTGGGCCAGTCGTTGCAGTTCTCCCCACGTGTCGCCATTTCTCCTCATGTCTGCCTCAAGGTCACGGCGCCACGAGTTTCTAGGCCGGCCCCTCTTCCTTTTGCCCTGAGGGTTCCAGGTGAGGGCTTGCCTTGTGACGTTAGATGAGGACTTGCTGGCCGCACAATGAACGAGAAATTTTCAATACTGCACGAGGCGTAGCCGAGTGCAGTATTGAAAATTTCGAGTTCATTGTGCTGCCAACAAGTGCGTGTATTTGTAAACAAAACGCGAACTAACAGTCTCTAACCCTTTTAATACACAATCTGAGTACAGTGCACGCAATACACAATTTCACGAACTTTGAACAAGAAATTTTAATAAATAGACTAAGAATTCAGCTCTCTCTAGTAGCACAAAATTATACTAGCATAGTTTTTAAAAAAATATAGAAATCACAAAAGCAATAGATTAATTAAATATAAATGAGGCTTAAAATCATTCACAAAATCGTTCATAAGACATATTTGTTCTTCCACTATTTCTGTAAATCTGTCAGCTGAAGCCATTGTCAATAATGCACGATTTTTATGCGTTATTATTGTCAATAACGCACTGTCGGAGTTTGCTGACGACAGGTAAAGTAAAATCACGTGCTTGATTTTAACCAATTGCGCGCGTGGGTTTTGGACAGTGAACGAAGATTGTATATTCAACATCGTTATACATCTTGTAGCTGTCCTTTGCAAAACAACATAGTTCAACGTGTAATGACCAACTGCTGCGCCCGGGCTGCTGCGTTTCGGAAGAAACTGAATATCGCATTCAGACCTATTGTGTTTACAAATTCAGCTAAAGGATCGTTCCAACACTTTAAACACAGATTAAATGGATCAAGATTATTGCGACACTCTTAAGTAATTATAAATTGATTTTCGAATAAATGATGTCCTTGTACTCACGCACTCTTCATTAGGAGGAAAGATTGCGTGACGAGACCAAAGAAAGTATCCCAGGAGGCTAACCGCAACCTGGTAAACTTTACCTTGCAAGTCGTTCCAGTCTTCCAACGTCTCTGTCTCCAGTTGGCACCAGCGCCATGAAGAACACCAACAGCGAATGGCCAAAAAACATCAGAATTCCAATTGCCAAGTATTCACCATTTCCGGTCCTTGTATAAATGACGAAAAAGATCACAAGCGGAAGAACACGGATGAACTCTATCAGAAGGGGGAGAATCTAAAATAAGGAAAATAACCGATAAATAAAACATATTAACTAAGTACTCGGATGATGCGTTGATCTGCGTCTACAGGCATTAAAAACGTTAGCAACAACAACAAAAATGCTTGTTCGGATGTTGCATTGATCGGCTTTTACAGGCATTAAAAACAACAACGTTACATCATTATAATCAACAACAACAACAACAACCGGCAAACACATGAATTTGGGCAGATTTGTGGACAAAAGAAAAACAAATAACAAACTGTTATAATCTCTTCGTCACCTGAACACAGAAGTGTCGCCGTTCCTCTTTTCTCTTATCAGCCACAACCGACGTACCAAACGACAGACCCAACATAGCTTTCAAATCTCTGAAGGGCGCCTCATCACCCTTCATTGCTCCCATCTCATGGTCTACTGCGGCCGCAGACGTCGCAGCGGCGTCCGAAAGGTACACATCCATAGGTGTCAAGTTGCCACGAAGCTCTTGAACTTCGGGTGGACGATCAAGGCGTTCAATCCCATGGGGGGTCATAGTAAGAACTTCATAGTGAGCTTCTGTGGGAGAGGTGGTCCGTCGCCATCTGTTGACTGTAGTACATCCGATGTAGGTGGGAGTGAAGTCATCAAGGTCATCTAAGTTTAGCGCCTGCTTGGGGTTCCATGCTTGACTTTTGGTTTTACCAAAGGTTGGGCAAAAAAGGAATAGGTCACGCCATGAGATTCCGCTGCAACCACATCTTCCAATCGTTTTTGGATAGTAAAATGACTTTTGGATTATCCATCTGCAAAAGCATAGTATGGTAAATATCTAAAAACAGTAGAAGAAAACAACCTAATGAAGGAAAATTCATTATTCGTACCAGCCAGCATGTAAAATTATGGTTACTTCTCATCTAATGAGAAAGGTTGACCTTACTTGAAGCAAAATTCTTCCGCGAAAAGAACTCACCCCGTCACAAGTTTTACTTTTCCCTCGTAAATATGTTTAAATTATTAGAGAGGTTAAGCATAACGTTTACGGCAAACGGCAAACGGCAAAAATCGAACTTTTGGTGTCTGATTTTAGCCGTTTGTACAATTTAGGGAAATTGTTTGCATTTACTGTGATTAAGGGATTTTTTTCCTATTTTTCGACTGGCTTTATTTAAGTGCTAAAGAAAAAGTGAGCAAAATCAGAATTATTTTTGCCGTTTGCCGTTTGCCGTAAACGTCATGCTTAACCTCTCTATTACCGTACCTGACATACACGTGAACCAGACGCTGCTGTACTGTCCCAATGAGAGGAGCAATCCACATTATAAGTGCAGACACACCCAGCAACAGATTGAAGACTTCATCATTATACTCAATACCCAAGGAGTTGTTGCGAAAAACTCTTATCTGAATAACGAAAGAGAAGGCGTACAGAACGGTCATCATTGTTGCGTTATTACGCATAAGCGGAAATGAAATCCAGACGAAGAAGTTAGGTAGAATGACCAGGATTTTTATCCAAGTTGGAAGAGCACGAAGGAATTCATTTATGAACCATGGGATAAACACCAAACCAAAAATTATCATACAACTTGTGGAAACGAAATTTAAAAAGCCTTTTCCTTTTTTGACATAACCTTTTATGACGTAGGATATCACCGAAATGGCAAGGGGTACTGCGAATAAAGCAAACCGACGTTCCACTATGCCCGATGTTCGCCGATTCTGTTGGCATTGTGCGACGGTAATGTTTGGATTGCGTTCGGCTACCACGCGGCACGGAAGACCACCTCCCCTCAGTAAACTGCCAAAAAGAAAATCGATAATATAGGCCAGCGGACATGCGTATGGCGCCCACAGCAGTATAGGTGCAAGGATAGTGACAAATAGGATTAACGCGATGAGGACCAAGAACTCTAAAACTGCTTGGCAGGGTTTTTGACAGTGGCAGATTAACCCAGCACCTTCTCTCATGTGATTGAAGAATTCCTGATGCCATCTCTTGTTGTCTTTCTTTCCATGCCTGTATTTCCAGTCCAGGTAGGCTGTGCCTGTGTAACCGCCCCCTGACACGCAGCTCAGGTAGTCTATAACCACGTTCTTCTGTAGCAGTCTGCGCAAGACTCCTGAACAGAAGGCCGCTGAGCGAATTCCACCACCAGAAAATGATAAACCGAGTTTTGCCATCGAGCGGGAAAACGTTAATTTTCGTTGCTGCAATACAAGAAAATTTTTAAGTTACAATGAATTGTCCGACTGCGTACAAGAAAGGCTGGGCACTAAAGGAATGGCGGGAGAATTATTTCATTCTTATTATGGAAATGCAAGCCATGATTAACTGACGGAAAAAGCAAACCTGTTTTATAAATACCCATAAACTGACCTCGTCTGAATCATTTCCTGATACACACTACACATATTCTCGCTACCGCTACCTCGCTACCTCGCTACCGTTTATTATGTCATTTCTTTTCCATTGCAAATCTTTAGGTATCTGGACCATACCTGACATTTTCAATTGGCTGTTTAGTAGACTTTACGGGCTCGGATCGCTGTGAAACTTAGGCCTGGTTTAAACGTCGCATTTTACACGAATCGAATTAAAAAATCCGGCATTTGGTTTTAAACGTCGCATTTAATTGCTGAGCGTTCAATTCCAAATATAAAAACCAAAATTATCCGTCGTGGTTCAGGTTGTCCACAATACGCAAAATCTGGTCATTTCACGTTGTTATTCTGCAAAGAACGGCTATGAACGGCAATGAAACTGAAACAGTCGAATATTCGACTGAACTCGCATTTAGTTCAAATCGGCCAGATTTAATTGTTTTAAACGACGCATTTTACATGCACTTAATTTCGGCGCATGTAAAATGCGACGTTTATTATAATTTTTGATAAATTTTCTACTTTTAGTGATTTTTCGAAAATCTCAAAAGCGACTCCTTAGATCTATTTAAAGCTTTTATAACACATGCTTAATAATTTCAAACTTTTATTTACATCAATTCATTGGAACACGTCCAAATTTATCGATAAAGAAGGCGTTTGAACAAACAAAAAAAGTTGCGTTACAAATTTACTGGTTACAAAGTGATGCTAATGAATGTTCAATTCATGAATATGTCTAAGTACAATATCTGGTGTAAATTTACATCGATCCGAGCCCTGGAAGTCTGCTAAAGGGCCAACTGAAAATGGGTGAAAACAAAGATATCGAATGTTTTTTTTGTCTGATGTTCATATCAGCGCTAGCATCCCTCGTAGATTTGATCAAGCAAATAAAAAGAAATCTGTCATATACACTCTGACAAATTACAATCGGGGGTGGAAGCGGAATCATGAATCATGACTCATGAATCATAACTGTAAAATTGGTAGGAATCATGAATCTTCGTGTTTAAAACTTGTGAATCATGAATAACGAGAGATGGCTAAAAGAATCATGAATAACAAATGAATATCCTTCCATCGATATTGTAGGCGTGTGAATATAGAACACAAACTACAAAACTTCTTAACAGTTTTATCACAGAAATTGCCGAAAATAGTCTAATCTTCAGAAGTTTCTGAGGGAGCATGCCCCCAGACCCCCCTACAGGAAAACAAAATCTTCATTCCAAATCTTCATCCCTTACCTATAAACTTGACTGTGATTAGGCCTGTTACATACGGTGAAGTTATTTTCAAAACTGGATGAAAACAATGACAAATGAATCATGAATATCGAATGACATTTTTAAATGAATCACGAATCAATGAGGTAAAACAAGACAGGAATCATGAATATCCAAAGTCCAATGATTCCGCTTCCACCCCCGAAATTACAATATCACAACTGAGAAACGAGGGTTCATTTTGTGAAAAGTCATAAATAATCTCAAAATAGATGATTGCAGCCTAGTACCCAGCCGTTCCCTTCCCGCTTATCGATTCGGCGCGAAATTTCGCGACGTCACCGCCAACCCGTTCCGACAGGCCCTTACGTGAACCTCGCTCTCGTCCAAGAAAGGAGGAGAACGCCTAGGGACTAGACTGGATGAAATATTGATATCTGAAAATTGATTAAAAAATCAGAGACAACAACGGAATGTCAATCAATCCATAAAGATGAGCGCATCAATACAATAAAAATTAAAGTCCATTTTTTACGGTTGAGTAAGACTCTGGTGTGATTTGCATTTTAAATTTTACTCTGTCAACGGTGAAACAGGAAATTATGCTAATTTACTTGATTATACAATTAGTCTTGACTAAACTCAGTTGAAATTTTTTGAAATTTATTTTACTTTCCTGTTTTCAGAGTGCACCAGTAGAGAATTTGGAAGAAACCATTTTAACTACTTGCATGAATGTAAGGCATTGATATACAAATATAACCTACACTAAAAAGTTGCCGAATACCTAAAGTTCCCTTATACTCTTAGACAAAATCGAACTCCAATATACCAAATGCCGACATATTTGAGCAGAAAAAAATTCCGTATACTCAGTTTAGGAAACTCTTGTATACCATATACCCAAATTGGCTGCTTCTATAAAAATTCATGTCCACGATTTAAGCAGAGATATTGATATTATAATTTGTTGGCGGGAGCACTAGCTGACCTAGCTCACCGGCTTGTGGAGCTCAGTGGTTATAACATTCGACCGTTGTGCGCGGTCTTGTGCGGTACTATTCTGATAGTAAACTATGATATTTTCTTTGTCCCGCGCTTGTGACAACAGATTCCAACAGAAAACTACATCTTTGGCGTTGTATATTATACCGTGCATATGCATTGGACGTGTAGTTTGGCATGCATGGACCGTATGAAGTATGTTATTTATTTATTTACTGCTCACACGAAAGCAATCAATTGCTTATTAAAACCCCAGACCAGTGACTCGAAAACAGTACAGGTAAATCATGAAAACAAGGGTAAAAAGATGTCTTACCTTTCACTGGACCGTCCGTTTAATTCGTGCTCGAATTGGTCTTTGCGTGAAAGGCCTTCTTGAAAGCTAAATTGCTTTTTTACGCTTCGGTGGCGTTAATTTAGCATAATTAATATATAGCATCATTCATGGAGGAGCTGTTGATTATGATGTAAGCAATGTATTGTATTTAAGTGATGTATTATGAGTAAGAAGTATCTTGGTTGTGCTATGTGTCTCTCGCTAAAGCGGCATGGTTGGCCGCTAAAAATCAAACAAGCAGACAATTAAAATTAAATAATATAGTTAAAGCAAGAAAACAAATTAGCTTAAAGAATCGAAGGGCCTCAGAGCGGAGCCCCATAACCATGCGAGAATAGAGATCAGGTATCACGTAAAGGATGTTAATATTCACGCTTACGCTGATGACGAACAACTTTATGACTCAGATGTGGATCCTAAAGCCCTTGAACAGCGGATGCTTCATCAGGTCCAAAGTGCAAATCAGTGGTATACGGATAACGGCATGATCGTGAATCCCGACAAGCACCATGCTATGGTTATAGGGACCACTGACCACCAATTCTTTTTTCCTATCGAGGACGCATTGCATTTACTTGGAATGACCATCGATAATCAGTTAAACTTCAATGAACATGTATCTTTAGTATGTAAACTGAAACTTAACAATCAACTGAATGTCATGATAAGATTTCGTAACCTTATTTGTACCACCATCAAGTTAAAGTTGTATAACGCTTTCATTTTGCCGCATTTTCAATTTTGTTCTACGGTCTGGCATTTTTGTAGTGCTAGAATTTGTGATAAATTAGAATCTGTTAATAAGCGCACCCTACGTATTGTTTTTAATGACAAAGTTTCGTCTTACCAGCAGCTACTACATAAATCAAAAGGGACGATTCTGCATAACCAAAGGTACAAAATATGTTAATTAAATTTGTCACCGAAGTGGATCCTAACAGGGGAGGGGCGGGGACAAATAATCTTCGGTATTTATTACCGTTGTGCGTCGATGATTTCAAATAATCAAGTTTTTCTACTGCTTAATCTGCGAAGCGTCTCTCTGTAAATTTTGGCGAGTATTGTTATATTCGCGCAGTGACGAGGACAAGGGAAGGCAAGGTAAGTAAACAAACAAAACTTATATTGCAAGAAACATTATTTGGGCTTTTAGGAGTATTATTTGCACATCCGATCGAACACAACTGCCTTGATCACAAATTCCTCTCAGCTTTGATCTTTGAGCTTTCCGTTCAGATTTCACCAGCAGTTGCACTGATCGCGCTAATAACTAAACGCCTCTGATACAGGCGATGAAATAGATAAAATGTAATTCATCGAGGAGATATGAAATGAAAATTCTTTACCAGAGTGAAGTTCCTGTAGGAAAACTTTGGGTCTATTATATTCGCTAAATTGATTTGAACATATTTATTCGTTACACGGCTGACTGGGTGGGTCGCCCACTACCTCTCGGAACGAGTTACTTCATTGGTTCTTAAAACAATAGATAACAGATCATAACAATGCCCCTAGCCCTGGATAACAATAGAGGTAGTCTTTACAGCGGACGAATGAAAATAGAGGTTCCAGAGAGGTAGTGTCTTACTGGACTGGGTTTATTTAAAAATATAACAATAGAGTTGATGTTCGCGGGCGTAACGGTATGTTTTTGGTCCGACTCAGGCTGCGGCTCGGGCTAAAATGAGCTCTGAGGAGAGACGAAAGCATATTTACGCCCAGCCTGAAGAAGTTCAGTGAAACTGTCGAAAAGTCGATTTAAATTTAATTTAAACACACACACACAAAAACCGAAACTGATAAATGAAAGTTTCCGCATACGACCCCAAAAAACTGTCCACAATTCGCTAACAACTTACAAGTGCGATGGAAAATTGAAAATTTAATTTAAAGTTTATGACATATAATCAACAAAACTGTCTATGAGCTGTCCCTTTTTTGTCTGCCCCTTCTCGCTTTCGCTACTTGTTTTTGCTTGCTATCGCCTTTTAATTTCTTTAGTAATGTTATTTTTTTAAAAATAACAATTTTGTAACCCCATTATTGTAATTATTACTGTATTTCATTGTTATATAATTAATTGCCCTTTTTGTCTTTTTCCCCTTGTTTAGCTCATTGATTGTATTGTTTAATAGGCCATATTCGTATTCTCGGTATTGGACTGGAACTAGCTTCCAATTGAGGCTAATGCGGGGAATCTTTTCAAATGCAAATCACATGAAGCTCTTTTTAATTATATTCCCCCGCATTAGCCTCCATTGGAAGCTAGTTCCAGTCCAATACCGAGAATACGAATATAGCCTATTGAAAGAAATATTTAGTGTTAAGTTTGTAAGTAGTGTATTGCTTTCTGTATTGTATTGGGATTGCGATACTGAAGAAAGGAAAAAAAATTGGCTCGAAATCTACCAATCACAACCGACGGACTTGACCTTTTGAACCCGTTCAATTGAACACGTGTTTCCTAAGAGGTACGCTTAGATGACTAACTTAAAAAAAGTATGAACGAAGCCGTTGATTAAGCAGAATTCGAGTTGAAAGGTAATTTATTTTGTTTATCCTTTTTTTAAGCGATGACGTCATTTTATGACGTCATCGGTTAATGCTGTAGAGCGGAAAAGCGATGGAATTTATGGAATTTTTGGTGTTACGGTGTTACGATTACTCCCTGAATTGAACCGAAGAGCAATGGGAACTAGGTGCATTGTTTGTATTCTTTTGAGATCCGCCATCTTGTTTTTTTGGCAAAGGAAGATATTTTTTTGCAGCTTGTATCATCACCGATCGGCAAACCTTATTTCATTTGTAGCTGTTAAATTGAGATTTCGAGTCTGCAGTGAGTGTTGCACTTTATCAGTTATCGAATAAATTTGGCATAAAGTTAAGAAGTGATGTCTGTCGTGACTGCAGACGAAGCAACCGATTATTAGCAGTTTTGAAACATCTGTTGAAAAGGTGAGCCATCTTAAACCTTTTTTAAGCGATGACGATGACGTGATGGATTAATCTCGCCGTTCGAGTGGACAGGATCTGTTGTTGTCTGTTGTCTGTTGCCTGTTGTGATCAACCGATCTGTAGAATCGAACCGAATACTGGGAAAAGAAATCAAGTCAACTCAACAAGAAATCGTCGCATAGAACTCAAAGCAAAATACTCCTGGGCCGTTAGAAAGGACTAATTTAAAGCATAAACGAAAGAAACAAATTATATTTGATGCGTTCTATAAGATTTAGTAAACAGAAATCTCGCCATTCTTTAAAACAAAAGGTGTGAACAATTTTAGACAGCGTTTGACCTTGCATCGTATATCGTATATCGTATGTCGCGCCAAGATAACGCAATTTTTGTTGAACAATCATTCAGCACAGAAGTTGTCAGTTACTTTTATGTACCCTAATTTTTTGACAAATGTCCTGAAAATTATCAAGGACCCCTTGTGAAACGTCATCGCTTCTGCATGCATCGCGTGCCGTTTATTTAGTTTACTTGGCTTGTTGAAAGGAAATCCAGTAGTATTTCTCATGGCTAAAGCTGGCTTAGCGTTCTCAGGTGGCGGAGTTAGGTCAGCGGCCTTCTGCTCTGGTGTGCTTCGCAGACTGCTTCAGCGAAACACTAATCTGGATTACCTAAGTACTGTGTCAGGAGGCGGTTACACAGGCTCCGCTTACATGGACTGGAAATTCCGCCATGGCAAACAAGACAGCAAAGAGTGGCATGTCAAATTTTTTGACCATCTTCGCGAAAGGATTGGAATCCTCTGCGACTGGCAAAGGCCACTCCATGGAATTTCTGATTGCACAGTTTTGTTCTGTCTACCACTTTTTGTTGCTTTAGTGGTTCCTTTTTTCCTGTGGTCTGCCTATGCGTGTCCGCTTGCTTACATTGTCGACTACCTTGCAGGTGACATAATACGCGGTGGAATCATAACAAAGTGTGACAGCTCGTCCATGATGGTGAACGAAACAGTTCAGGAATGTCTGCATCGGCGGGAAGTAAAAGCCATTGAAAGATTTTGCCTGTTTGCTGCTCCCCTCGTTCTGGCATTCCTCTCTTACTTTCTCATGCCGTTGCTGCCTAGAATAAAAAATGGGCTTTCTTTCTTGACCACCACTGGCGGAGTGATTTTTGGCCTGGTGTTCCTTCCTTGGTTTTTCCATGACGTTCTCGAGTTTTTACCCAATTGGATGAAGGTCCTGATCATTCTCCCAACAGTGGTGTTGTGGTTTGCCTTTCCTGTCATGAGGAGCAACGCCACGCTTGTTGTTATTGTATATTTCTACGCGTACGTGGTTATGTATCGAGTTTACAAGGAAGGCCCGTCTTACTTTCCGTACACTGACCACATTTTTTCCCAGCAGCTGTGGATATCAGGACTTGGGTTATGGATTTCGCCTTTCGTAGGGACGGTACAACAACGCCTTGGTCACATTTACAATAGGTATGTAGCCTTCTGCCTGTGTCATTATTCCATCGAGTACTCAAAGAAAACAAAATATGGGTTAAGCATCACCATTATCATTATCATCCCCTCTATACCAACATATCTGTCAACACCACAAGGGGATTCTGGGGTATGTATAGGGGAGAGGGTACACATACATGTACCTTTGCCCTTTTCCCTTTGCTTTATGCTCACTGGCTCTTTTGTTACGGCCGAGAAAGTCTTAAGCACTTTGATCTCCATAACCTTTATCCTATTTCCTATACAATCCAGGGAGGTATGAGGCATGTGAACATGGTGAACATGGCAAGTAATGTTCTTAACTTCTCTTCTACCAATAAGACCTTTAAAAACCAAAATGCTAGCTGTTCCGTAAATGCTAGCTTTCTTTCATACATCTTTGAGCGAGGAGCGAAAAACCTGGGAATAATGGCGTTTGGCTTAACCCTAATTTTTGTGCAACAGTTTGTGAAAAAAGATGCCGTGGAACCTCCATATAATGACGGGCAAAGTTTTGTTATATCGGGGTTCTTTTAATAACTGGAGCGAAGAATGTTATTCTTTTATACCGAGTACGTCGTTATGTAGAGGTTTGTTATATCGAGGTTCCACTGTAAAAACAGTTTGCGACAGGATGTCGGAAGATACAGACCTAAGATTCTTCTTACAAATGTTACCATTGCTACCATGGCTCACATTGTAAAATCTGTTCTTTTTTGTGTCCAGCACCCGAAGTGAGATCGACCCTGAGTTTGTGTGGCAAATTGCAAGTCCGTTAATTAACATTGAAAACTTTGCTTTTAGGTGGCGACTTCAAAAAGCATTATACACGCCTTCTAGTGTAGGCTGGTGCGGCTGCGCAGGGATTTCCTTCCGCGACTTTTTTCTCGCCTGTCCGACGTTCAAGCACACCAAGTCGATGAACCTTGACCCTGACCGACCTCTGACTTTGGAAGATCTGGAAAACGTCAAACCAATCTTCATCAGCAATGCAGTTGTCAACCGATGGCGACGCACTACCTCCCCCACAGAACCCGATTACGAAGCGCTGATAATGTGCCCGCATGGAATTGAAAGGTTGGATCGACCTCCTCACGAGCGCGAGTTTGAAGGCAAGTTGATGCCGGAGGACGTTTATTTATCCGATGCCATGGCAACATCAGCTGCTGCAGTCGATCATCACATGGGTGCCCTCGAGGGAGGCAAAGAGATGTTCAAAGATTTGAAGGTCACCTTGGGAATAGCTATGGGTACTTCAATCGTTGGGGATCCGAGGCAAGAAAAGACACTCAATATATGCCTTCAGGTTGGTGCAAAATCTCTGAAGACTATTTTCCTCTTCAATCAAGTAAATGAACCCCTATTCTGAGACCACCTCTATAAAGCAGCTGCGGCCACCTTTTCACCATCCCGAGGAGAATTCCGCTTTATATTGTTTTTATACAATTACACGTATTTGTGCCGAATCACTTGTACTTGAGGCAAACGTCAGCCGAATATTGATAAACACTATCACCCGATACTTAACTGATATGTTGACCGGGCGCTCGGCCGATAGGGTCGACCGATATGATACTCGGTCTGCATTTGCCTAATCTCCTTTTTTTTACCTATGTTTCGAGAAGCTCAAGAATTAAACCTCGAAATGATAGTCCAGTTGAAGTTGAAACACGAATCGAATAAAGAGATAATAAACATAGAGAACGAGAAAGCTTGAGATTGGGGAACATTGCCGGATTATTACGACATAGGCTAACAACAACCGCCAAACAATAATGTGAACTGTTTATAAACTAAATTTCTTGTTTTTTTCTTTCAGATTCTTCCAGCTTTCATTGAGATTTTCAGAGTTTTTCCTCTTTTGTTTTTTTATTGGTATTTCTACAAAACTGGTGACGACACGTATCTTACCATTGGAGTTTTTGCCTTCTTTTGTATCCTACTGCTGCTGACTATTTTCGCCCTTGTACCCACGGGGCATGCTAAACCAAATCGATTGGAGAAGATTGCCAGGTTGGCACATACGAGTTAAGTTTACGAGCGCTAAATTCTAGTATTTCTAGCATGAAAAGACTAGGAGTATTTCTTCTCTCCCCCTGGATGGGATGCTAGTCCACCGCAGGTTGACCTCCCAACCCAGCTCGCGTTTACCCATTTAGTACACCTTGGCGTAGAGAGTGACTGTGGGGTAAGGCAGGTGTAACACACAACGGGGTAACACACAACGTAGTAACCCCGGTCAGGGCTCCAACCCGGACTGCTGGATGCGTAGGCCTGCGCACATGCAACCACCGCACTAACAACCTTTTTCATAGTCACAATAAATTCACTTATCACCTAATCTTTACATTGCCGTGAACAAAATTCTCCACATCAACGCCATCTTAGAATTAGTGGCATAAGTATGGATTTGGGTCACCAAGATGGAAAGTACATTTCAGTTTACGAAATTAGCCAAAGCACAAGAGTACTAATAATGTGACATTTTTAGATTTAGAAAGACTTATTCTAAATGTCGTCTATTTTCAGGTACTTAGCTGTGCACATTCCGTACATAAGCTTTGTCCGTAAAACACTTGGAATACTTAACCAGGGGCCCAATCCTCCCCCTGTTCTGCGTCTGAGTGACGGAGGCCACGTTGAAAATCTTGGCATCTTACCACTTCTGAAACTGAGGCTGAAGAAGATCATCTCTGTGTTCGGTGGGCAGGCATATTCGGAACAAGAATTTTCCGAAACCCTGTTGACTGCTCTAGAAATGGCAAGAAAGAAGTTGAGATGTTCCTTCACCGGTCTGGATGGTCGTGATATCAGCGAAGATATTCGAGTGAATCTTGTGGAGAGAACCCCGGGTAACCAACCTAGGAGCTACAGGTTTGTGATATGTAATCTAAAACAAGGGGTTTTCGCAACTTTCGGGCAGCTAAAAGTTGAACCATTTGTGGGCCGATCCATTTTAATAGAATATTTTGATGTAGCTTGTTGTACCTTTCAATAATACCATTGAAGGACTGGAAGAAACATTTCCGGCCATTGAGATCTCAGCAATTTTTTGTTTTCAAAGAGGAGGATGGAAGCCACTACTGTATCTGACATTTTATATTTATTTGGCCAGGAAAATTTGACTTTGATCACAAAACAAGGGAATTTTGAAAAGTGATGACTGTGGCAACCATGCTGATTGTGGCTTTAGTTCGCTTAAAGCGCCTCTTTCCACATACAATAGACAAATACTACCCAAAAAAGCAGAGACGAACCACATACGTCAAATAATAATGTGAACCTGGCGTTTTCACGATCAATTTTGGTTACGGGCCTGGAAAAATAGTGGCTATTGGACCACTGAAATTTTACTTAGAGACAATAGCCCCTAGTTGATGGTTCGCCCTATTCTCATTACCACTCTTACCACTATAGTAATAACAGTAAGGAGAAATAGCATAGCGAGCACTCTTGAGAATTTAACAGTTTTGTATTAAACAAACGTTGTCTTTTAAAGGTTCAGGGTCCATTACTTCGACAAAGACCTGGAAGGAGATGGAGACCACAAGGTTGGAGAAGGCGAGGTGCTTTTCATTGTCCCAAGACATCCTAACAAGGGAATAAAGATGACGGAGCCAATGACGTGGAAGGACGCACTAAGCGACATCGATGAGGATCTGGACGAGAGTCAGTGGGGGTCTGGGCCAGAGCTTTATGCGAAGGATGTCGACCGGCTGACGTTCTGTTGCTGCGAGTGTTGTCATGGTTACTCTTGCCAGGGCTTTTCCGAGGGGATATGTGGGTCATTCCCTCAACATTCCACTTCTAATCAGTTCTTCACGCCAGCGATGTTCGCTGCATATCACAGGGAGGGCTACCGCGCATGCTTGGAAGCCAATGCCGCAGAGTTTCTGAGCGAAGAATCAACTGAAGGGGCAAGGGTGAATCAAATTTACTTGGAGGAAGTTGTCGACGAGATAGATACAAAGTTTTAGGCCGTCTTCTCCAATAACACGTTTCGTTAATAGTTCCGCCAGAAAACACTCTTCAGGGCATAAAGCTAGGAGAATTGTCCTCACCAGTCGAGCTTTATGTTTAGAAGCGGATTGTTTTTCATCCTCTGCTTGACACCGTATCCATCCATCCGTTTTCAGCTCAAAATCAAGGAGTCGTAGCCTATCTTCAAATTTGTTTATCGTCACCCTGTAAATTTTATATATTTCTTGTAAATTTGTAATAGGTTCTACATTTATACACTATTATATCATTGTATTAATATCAACCCCACTAGCGGGCTCTGTAAATTATAGTGAAGATGGATGAAGTTTTATCCGAAACATGTATTATAAGACATATAATTATACTTAAAAAAGTCGCGACCATTTTGACAATTATTTCCTGCCTGCTGGTTTTACGGAAATTTGTTTTAGTAGGAATGGTACCAAGAAAGGAACAGCCTCATTTCGATATATTTAAAATCGACTAAAAGGCGCGTCTTATTAGAAGAATGAAACTATATCAAAGGTTCAGAGAAAGGCGTGGAGAAATTAATTCAAATGGCTGGCGATTGTACACGTCTGACCTAAGCCTTGAAATCAAATAAAATTTAAATACCTCAAAATGTGCCTCTTAACAGCATGAAAAAAATATCTTGCCTAGGACCTTAATTAATGCGTTTCGTTATTTTGACAATTTCTGATATTCTACGGCGGGTAAATATTATACTGGTTATATAGTAGTTATTCCAAAAAATATCGATTCACCTTTTTCGGTGTACAAATGAAACCAAAATAACAGTTTAGTAAGGTTAAAAAAAAACACGAAACAGGGTTATATTTAACAAATCGACCACATTTTTCCATCGTCTTCACTCTTATAGACCATAGAAATGGCGTCATACAATGTTCATACTTAAGTGGAACCAGGAACCGTCAGGCAAAACACCTTATTCATAAATGGCGGAACGCGCGGGAGAGTTTGGGTCGAGTCAAGAGAGTATGAAGTGAGAGAGTTAATCCCCCATTCAAGCAGGTGTTCCCCTCTAAAAGATTCACCATTTAGTAATACAAAACGCTGCAAAATGGCTTGCCACAAAAAATCGTCTTCAGCAATCCCTTAGCAACTGCTCTAGATCTGTAGTTAAGAAGGACACCCCTTAAAATGGGAACGTTTTATGGAAGGAATTCTTATTTAAGGCAACAAAAAAAATATGAATGCAAATTTGTCAGCACAAGATTTATTGAACAGGTACGAGTAATGTACATTCTATTCTTCGGATTCTTTTAAAGCTTTTTGTCACCATCTCCACCTGCTCGTGCTCCTTGATGTTTCAAACTGCAACAAAAAAACAAGAAAATAAACAGCGAAGAGGTCGAAGGTTGAGGCCTATGATATATTATTATGCGAAACATACTAAGGCTTCTGTTATCACGAGTGTGCCTGGTCGATTTCGCCAAACAACGTACCGTAATTCTCACACGAATGAACAAGGAATCGTAGTGCCGTGATCGATATCGATGTACTTAAATGCATGCATAGTATACAAAGCTGTCGCTTTAAACAAGAAGTTCCACTATAAAAGGGATGGCTCCTCCCACATTTCACAGCTTTCGGGCGCGAAATGCAAATTTTTACCCTTGCATTCATGGCATGTTGCAGAGTCAAGCGTCCTGCAAATTGAATACACTTCAAAACCTCATGAAACCGAAAGATACGCTTCAATGGTGTCTTGTCTTTGTAAGTTACAAAAATAAGATATAGCTTGTTAACGTTTTAGCATAACATTCTCAGCAAAAATGAAGCCGTTTCACCAGCAACTGTCATAGAGAAAGCGTGAGTTGTTTGTCAGCTGTTTACGCTTTGATGGTTTATTGACAACTGAACGTGAGAGTGGCCAGGCCAGGCCCCTTTTATACCGGAAATAGCTTTCCGCTGTCCGGTTGAGCATTACATGCGGGATTGTATTGTCGGAGGCAATTTAAATCTCCGTGTTTTGGTGCACAGTGAGTGGGCTCTCTCCGTTCCCAGAATTAAAACGTGTTCTATAAAATAACAACTGAGGCTAATTGGTCGAGAGCTATGCTCGATTAGAGTATAGACCGTGAAAGTGATGTAACATGTAAGACAAAGAAAGGTAGCAAATGTCGGAAAACGTGAGGAATTGCTGCGACTTTTTCAAAAACGAATCTAGCAAGTTATAAAATGTCGACTGTAACATTTGCAACGAAATTTCTCGCACATTCGTTAATGGTTTTAAGTGGAAAGACTGCAATCATACGAGCAGTCACACATGCGCGATTTCATACTGAATCATTTTCGGAGTTCTGGGCATCAATCAAATCGACCACGTTTTTCCCTGGTCTACACTCTTGAAGACCATAGAAAGGACGCCATGAGATGTCCAAACCTGACAGTGAGTTGTCAACAATTTATGACGTCATTTCTATGGTCTGTAAGAGTGTAGACCATGGAAAATATGGTTGATTTGCAAAATGGTAACCTGGAAACATACTGAAGTATCCGAGTATCCGATATTGCCGGGCTATCAAGTCTCTCTCGTATTGTGAGCTTCTCAGTCTCAGTCTCTAGCCGAACTTAACAATATTTTTTTTTCTCTATTCCCGTGACCCTTTGGGAATAAGAAGTTCAATTATTCGCAGATAGTGCGTTCAAATAACGCTAAACAAAAGGCTGACGACTTGCAAACTGGTCATTTAATTTCTTTAGGTTAAACTTTTTCTATGCCTGTTTAGACTCAGCGTACACCTTAGTTTGATTATTATTATAATTATATTACAGGCTGAAAAATATCTGAACGCTAATTGGTTAAAACGAGCTGTATTTATTTAAAATACTTGCCATATTTGGGAGAGAGTAGTATTTCAAGGGTTTGAATTTCCATATTTGGAAGGGAGTAGTATTTCAAGGGCTTGAAATACTACTCTCTTCCAACTATGGCAAGTGCCAGCAAGACAAACACATGTGGACATCTCAATGGGATTAGCCGTCAAAGTACACAAAAAACTAGGAATTATGGAAAGCAAATTACTTTTGTGTGGTATAACTGAGCTAAAAAGAGGACTTTGTTGCTTAAACGTTTCAAAACGAAGCTTTAATGACATCTGTTAATGAGCTACGATCGTCGTAAGTTACTCGGGTAGGATTAGATATTTGCCTTGTATTATAAACAAATAATAGCACGAGTTGTACGTAGGTATTTGGAAATAATACCAGCTTGTAATATTTCAAAATTGTCGAAATATCACTCGCCGAAACGGCAAGTGATATTTTGTACAATTTTGAAAGATTACTCGCGGTATTATTTCCAAATACTACTACAAATTTTGCTATTACCTATACTAATAATAATTTATAATAATTTATTATTATAATTAACAATTAGATTATGAGCTCGAGATTTCTATGAGGTGATAGTTGATGAGGCCGCAGGCCGAATCAACTATCACCTCATAGAAATTGAGAGCGAATAATCTAATTGTTTTAGTAGAATTCTAACTGAAATAAACGCAAATAATGGTTTCTAATTATTTTTCTACGCATTATCGAACTATTAAACGCTTTAAAAAAATCGCACGCATTGAATTGTCCTTGGTAAATTTGCAGTTGTTTACGCGCGTGCACCCGTTTTTCAATAATTTCAAGCTTTTAAAGTCAAGAAACCGCTAATGTCCTTCTTTTAGTCTTCTCTGGAATTTTTTATCCATTTACATCTAAACTTCCTTCCAAAACTTCGGAAAAACGATAAAAACGTCGCATTTTGTGGACGACCTTCGGCAACTGCACACTAATGGCTGATAGTGTTCAAAAGCTCAGCCAATCACATTGCAGCATTTGCATTAGTGTACTAGTAGAATTCTACTAATTATTATTATTATTATAATTATTATTATCCCTTGACCCTCAGAGAGATCAGAATTTTAATACTTTGTTTTTTTTTGTGCAAATAGCGTCACCTAACAGACTCTCTGTTTGCAAACGGTTAATTTTATTTTATAATGTCAAACTTTTGTTTTACCTGTCAAGGCTCCAGCATACGTCTCTACGTTATCCTCTGTGCATTGTGAGTTCCAAGAACAAAAGAAGGGAGGGATATATCGAGACTTCATCAAGGAGATGAAATTCCTCTTTATGGCGACTTGGACGCTGGGATCATTTGCATCAACACCATTATAGTAAAAATAGGGAAGCTCGACGATCGTTTTCCACGTAACCGAGTTCGTCTGAGCTGAAAAAGAGAAAAATAGAAAAAAACGGAAAACATTTATAACATCCACTCCAGCCAAGTAGTAAGGGTCCCTTCTTTGTCGCACAGCCAATCAGATTGCAGGAAATTTTGAATGGACCAATACAGATTGCAGGATTTTGGTCACGTGTCAAATTTGCATGAATTTTGCCACACCCCAAAACGTCATCAGAATGCAATGTGAAAATTTTGGGGCGTAGCCAATCAACGAGAGGTAGGGAGGGAGAGTTGGATCCGAATTGTGTTTTTATAGACAGAGGAGTAAAGCATCACGGGGCGATAATATCACGGTTAGCCAATCGGAGGCTGCCACGTCACACTGCAAAAAACAATCCGCTGACCATTGACAAAAATATTTATTCTCATTTTTACATTCTTTCTGTGTATGTGTGGAAGATTTACAAATCAATCAACTGTTTGCACCTGTCTTCATCCTGCTCGGTCCACTCGTAGTATCCGTAAGGGAAAGACAGGAACGTTTTCGGATCGACAACGCGTTTGTCGAACACGACCTGGTACCGCTTGATTTCGGTCACCGTCGCCAACTCTTTCGCTTTTACTCGAACTTGACCTTGTTGCTTTGTTGACCTCGATTTGACTTCGATTTAAAAATTGTTTTTATTCCTCAAGGATAAGGCAAATTGTGGTAGAAACATAATTTCAGCAAGAAAACTATAGTGCGATTCTTCACTGAATTATCACATAGGCTTTCCAAGAATTACGATTTCCATTTCTCGGAAATTTTGTGACTCTCCTCGCTTTCTTTTGTCCATAGGAAAATTACAGTGAGGACACTCGAACTATGAACACTTGACATTTTTTTGGGCATTTTTTTGACGATTAGCCAATGAGAGCTCTTCGTATAAACAATAGGACTAGCATTTTTTGGGCGCCGTCCAAACACAGCGGTGGGAGAAAAATGTAATGTTAGCTTTTTTATGTCAGCGTCACGACAATATTTTCTAATGTAAAATGGCCTACGCGCTTGCTAACTATCCTGGTAAGTCCATTTTTTTGCTAGAATCAAGACTTTATTGCCACCGAGTCTTTTTTAATGAATTCAAACTCGGTGTCAATCGACAGCAAGGGATCTATGACAATGGTAAAACTCTGCCTCAAGGTTTATCGGGAAAGAGTGCTTGATCAACATCATCAAGGGTTTCGCAAAGACACATTTCACAAAATATGTGAGTTAGCGTCGGAGACGTAAATACAGTTGTTCAATTCTACGAAGACAGAAACCCGTCTCTGGCTGGGCTGCGAAAAACACCGGTTCGAAATGAAATATCAACAGATGTTGTTGAATATGTGGAGTCGGAGAAATTTTGTAAACCTAGCGAGTCGAGTTTTCACCAAATAAAGTGCTCCCTCAAACAAAACTCATCTTTGACTGCGAATGAAACTGAAATAGCGATTAGCGAAGCTAAGTAAAAAATGAAGTCTAGCAAATTCAATCGCATACTTCAGAAAATGCGGCTGTCTGATTGAAAACTTTGTTGTTCTGAGCTGCTATTTTTATCTTACACGACCTTACAGAAAAACAAATAAACTCGCCCTTGCTGCTTAACAACGTAAATCTTCAAATACAGGCGCATTTAGACACAATATATATTAAAAACAAAACTTTATTGAATAGAAAGTGTTCCGATTCAAAATACGTGCAGCAAATTAGCTCAAACTTTGAGCTAATTTGCATACTTTAAAGAACGCGGATGTCTGATTTTGCTGCTATTTTTATCTTATCCGTGAGAACTTGCTGCTACACTATGCAAATTTTCTTCAGTAAGACACAGAATATATGTTACAAAAAATACTTTATTACACTGAAATATAGGAACTGTTCTGATTCAACGTAGTTGTCACATTATAGAGTGAAACTTCATTTTTTTGACAGCACAATCACAACCGGAAATGCATGAATTAATTTACAGAACCCGCACTTGCATAAATACCTGTACGGTGAATTTGTAGCAGGAATGAAAACACAGAAATAAAAACACGACCAGCTACAGTTTACCGCAGCATGACATGAGTAAAGTACAATTTTACCATCCATCATGCAATCCCTTTTTTCCGTTCACTGCACTCGGAGAGGGTCAACAATTCCACATGTTTGTTTATACTCTTCGATAACACTTGGCAATCTCCAGTCGTAATTTTCCTATAAAGAAACTTTATTTCGCAGCACTCGCTATCCAAGGTAGATCGATCTTAGTATTTGCCTGGGTTTTGTTTCCTTAGACGTGGTCACATAAGCTTAAACTTATAGTAAGGAAACTTGATTCAGCTCGTTGGCAGAAAACGTGTCTTTCCGCCAGTAACAGCTTATCGGGAGACGGGAAGAATGAGTCCAAAATCATCAGAATTCATGTTAGCCAGTGACCGCCGTGAGCGGAACCCCCTGCTTTCGAACTGGAGCAAAAGTCTTTCCAATTTTATGCCCGGAGATAATGATTTGAGCCACATAAACTTCACTCTTGTCAGCCATGATCGTATATTTCACTCTCAATTTGACTCAGCTGATGAAAAATGTACAAGCCTCGTTACGAAGTTACTTCGTGATTGGATGATGCCAAAAAGCGCGAAAAAAGTCTTTGGTGTTCATGGTTCGAGTGTCCGCACTGTAAATTGATTCATTGGCATACTTTTATTCCTCAAGAAAATTTGGGTAGTCAAACTGAATCTAAAATTATTGAGCAAGAAAACTACAGTGCGATTCTTCGCTGAATCATCACATAGGCTTTCCGAGAATTACGATTCCCATTTCTCGGAAATTTTGTGACTCTGCTCTCTTTCTTTTGTCCATAGGAAAAATAAACTGCTTCGCCTTCATTCGTGTTCACACACACACATACAAACAAAAGTCTTAATTAAATCGAAACGGATTGGTTACCGCTCGACATGCTAACTACTTAGTTTCTGAGCCGGATCTCTCGCACACATCCATTTGAAAACACTCACCTCTATCTCCAACATTGCCCTAATTTTAAAACTAACGATCGAGGCCACTGGTAAATGAAAACTATCTTATAACATCTCTCCATCTGAAGGCACTAAGTTGTTCTCGCGTCGACTTAGAGTTGGACCGAGTTCTGTTATTTTATAACCTGGATGCAAAGCATCGCGGGAGTCGTCGGCACCCAATCGGTCGCGTTCACGTCATCGGCAACCAATTGGGGGAGGCCACGTCACAATAGCATAAATTGGTATCACTCTCGAGAGATTTTCCAAACCAATGGAAAAAAAAAGCGTTCACTGATGATTTCGTAGCTTGTTCAACGCGATCTGTCCTTCCGCGTATGAGTCTCAATTAAATCGATACATACCAACTAGACACGCTACCTACTTCTCCTTCTTCTTCGTGAAAGCACTCAGACATTCGTTTATATAGACCTCACATGGTTTAGGAAAGAGGGGTCACCGACAGTGTGACTTTTATAGCTTTCATTCTCCGAGCAGAAAAGAGCGGGTACCCCCCTATTCCCCCGAACTTTAACCCAATGTCACGCATTTTGCACAAGAGGATGCATTTCCTGCTGAGACAAAAAGCAGTGGAATAGGAAGGGGAGAAGCGTTCCGGTTCAAGACACCTTCCAGTATTTTGATCATAGGTCCCTCTACTTTTGGATCATTTAGAAGAGTTGTTTAGTACACCCCCCGAGACAATTCATTATTGTTACGGGGCATGGCAAGATGGTTTCGTGGACATGCAAAAGCATGGAATACACTTTCACGAAGGGGTTCCTACGACCTCTCAATTGCAAAAGTGGTTTCCGAGCGGCGGAATTCTTGTGCTGGATGATGTCATGACAGAGGGAAGGGGAGACAAAGAGTTACTGGATTTATTCACCAAACATTCGCATCACAAAAATATCACCGTGATGTATTTGTGTCAGGACATGTTCCCACCCGATAAACACGCCGAGTATTTCCAGGAATGCTCACTACATCATAGCCTTCAAAAATCCTCGAGATCAATTGGGCATGAAGAATTTACTGCTTCAAGCTTTTCCCAGGTACTGGTCAGACATTATGACAGTCTATGAAAAAGTGGCGGAACGACCGTTTGGATATATGGTCTTGGATTTACACCCTGCCAGCGACGACAGGAAACGCGTGCTTAGTCATCTATTGACGCACGAAGGATACCCACGCTGGTATCGAAGAAAGGCAGAGGATGTTTGAACAATGACGCTATATTAAAAATAACTTCAAACGACCCCAGCTCATTTGAAGCACGCTGTCTTGGGTGAAACGTCGACAACCATGGCTGATCGTTCACCAGATATCTTTGACACCGAGGAGGAAAGTGGAAGAGGTGAAGAAAATGAAGAGGAGGAGCCCGAAGAGGAGACTGGACAGGAAGAGAAGGAAGAGAAGGAAGAGGAGAAAGAGGGGAATAGTAGCAGCTCCGAAGAGGAAACAGAAGTAGACGATGACGAACCAGACTATGATCCATGGGATCCGATACGTCAACGAGTGGGGGAAGATCTCAAAGAATCGTACACGGAAGAAGTCAAACGGTTCCTCGACAGGGGAAAAAGCAAGGACTATTCCGAGAATGCCGCTTTCAATGCCCTATTACCTCTAAGTAGAAGAAGGCTACGAAGGACCTTTTTACAGCGGCTAAAATGGTCAGGACCCATCGTACCAAACGCGACGCACTTCACCGTCAAGTCATGAAATCTCTTCGACGCTTTACTGACGAAGACGACATGGATTTTGAGGAAGCGGCTGAGGCAGCAGTGGCAAAACGGAAATTCCTGTTAAACAGGGTAATGACAAAGAAGTTACTCCCCAACGAGTCGGATAACGACGACGACGAAGAAGAAGAGGTGCAGGAAGCTTCAGTGTAACTCTCTTAAGGCAGTGTGATTGTAGGACTTGACTCATTATATCCATGACGTCACACAAGATGAATTGCTCCAAACAATCACCAGAGGGTGACAAGAAGGCCTGCCATAAGAGATATTACGCAGAGAACAAGGAGAGAATCCTGACCCGGCAAAAACAGTGGCGTAGAGAATGGGAATGCTGAAATAATTAAATCCCGTCTTAAAACACAGCGCGAACGAATCAACAACAGGACTCAGAAAACATATGGTCAAAAGAACACGGAACGCGTCAGCAGTTACTGACGAAAATATTATAAAAACAATATGGAACGGATCAACGAACGATGGAGACAATATTACGCAAAGAACAAGGACCGGATCAATCAAAGACTTCGTGTTATAAGGAAACAAGTTGGACACAGTGCCACCACCTTCTGTGCATCAACAGCAGAAGGGAAGCAGGACCGAGATCTGATAAAAGTGCAAATGAACACGAGTCGAGTACCCGTTGATCACGTGATTAGAGTATTGACGTAATGAAAACTCTATAAAAAAGTGAAATGACATTACAAATGCACTGCGAATTGATCAAAATCTGTTGTTGCGTGATTCTTGAGCGTTACCTTAGCAAAATGCGTGACATTGGGTTAACGTTAGGGGGAATAGGGGGGTACCCCCTATTTTCTGCTCGGAGAATGAAAGCTATAAAAGGCACGCTGTCGGTGACCCCTCTTTCCTACACCATGTGAGGTCTATATAAACGAATGTCTGAGTGCTTTCACGAAGAAAAAGGAGAAGTAGGTAGCGTGTCTAGTTGGTATGTATCGATTTAATTGAGACTCATACGCGGAAGGACAGATCGCGTTGAACAAGCTACGAAATCATCAGTGAACGCTTTTTTTTTCCATTGGTTTGGAAAATCTCTCGAGAGTGATACCAAGTTATGCTATTGTGACGTGGCCTCCCCCGATTGGTTGCCGATGACGTGAACGCGACCGATTGGGTGCCGACGATTCCCGTGATGCTTTGCATCCAGGCTATAAAATAACAGAGCTCGGTCCAACTCTAAGTCGACGCGAGAACAACTTAGTGCCTTCAGATGGAGAGATGTTAGAAGATAGTTTTCATTTACCAGTGGCCTCGATCGTTAGTTTTAAAATTAGGGCAATGTTGGAGATAGAGGTGAGTGTTTTCAAATGGATGTGTGCGAGAGATCCGGCTCAGAAACTAAGTAGTTAGCATGTCGAGCGGTAACCAATCCGTTTCGATTTAATTAAAAGTGCCTATGAAGTAAAAAATATTTTTGCGTTTTTTTTGTGGCTTATTATGTCTACTTTTCGAAAAGCCAAAAAACGAATAATGTCAGAGAGAGAGAAATCTGACTTTTTGCCGCCTGAAGTGACCTTGGTATGACAAAACAGTGGGTCCGGAGACTGGGAACGAGTTTACGGTCTGTGACGTATGAAATTGTTCCACCGATTTGTTTACCCCATATCGCTTTTTATCGCTTCCATTGCTGTTTGGGTTCCCACTCGAGTTTTACTCCAAATTTTAAGTTTTTATCTCGATTTAAATATATAAAGGCAGCGATAATTGAATGTTTCTTCGGATGTAGTTTAAAACGCGCAATAATCGGAGAGGAGCGATTCCAGTAAAACAGAAGTTGTGGGACTGTAGGTTCACTCGACCGAGCGACGAAGACGTGTGCGGCAGAATACGGCGCCTTTTCCCGCAATGTTATGTGCAAGGTCTGGGAAGAGAAGTTCTCGTAAATGCTCAGGTCGCCGACTACGCCGAGACAATTAACCTGAAACCAGTAAGTATTCTGTGAAGGTCTATCAGTGTCTTCCCCTCACTGTTATTTTTATTCTTGTTTGATTGTACGAGTCTCGCAGTCATGCATGTTCAGTGCGATGATCCAGAACACGTTCATGCAGATAATGCAATCAATCCATCTAGCTCTTCAAGTCTTAAAAGGCAAGTGCTTTGCTTTTGGGTGGCTACATGTTTTGTTGATTTTGTAAATTCCAATGCAATAAATACAGATTTATTTATTGACTGTGGGGCATATAATTATGCTATCCCTTGCGATCTTGTGTCTCAAAGGGTTGAAAATTTCTACCTCAGTTCGTGACTCCCGCGAACTGTCATTTTTTTCTTTTAACTCTTTTGCTGTGGTATGGTAATAAACTGAGGTGTATTTAATAATCTGAATATTTCGGATAGAGTGCTCACAAGAACTTTAAAAGAACCTATATATAATGTTCTCTCTTAATTTTAAAATTTGACTTTGTTCTTTAGATTCCTTATGGCAGACCCGTATGGATGGCCTAGGTATGCATGGGCTGGGACAGTCAAAGGCCCAACATCAGCCTGTGTTTACATGTATCATAACATTTGGTAGAAATTCCAGCCTTTGGGGCTAAGAAAGAGGGTGGCCCTCTTTATTGAGGGCATGAGGTTCTGCTTATGTACACATAATTATAACTTGCAAAATTATTTACTAGAAAAAATCCAAAATGTACAGACAATAAAAATAATTTATTACCAAAGATGTTTGTTTTTCTACCCATCCTACAAATCGTACATCCTGAATGATATTGGACACATTTTTGTGGATTATAACATAATTTGTACTGAGAGGGTGATTTCATGATTACACCACAAAATGTTATATCAGAGCGAGTCATACTGGTGCAAGTTCACCCATTACTGTACCAGGGTGAGATTTCCATTCCAGTATAAAAATTTATTCTGGTGTCATGTAAACACGGTATGACTCAGCTGATGACTGTTCATTTCTTATTCTTTTTAACGGCAGTATAAAACTCACCCAAACAAAATGGCTTATGAAAACACGGTATGACTTTTCCATCTCGCACCACAATGAAGTCATGCAGGTATCATGAAAAAAAAAAACTAACTGTACACTTTTATATGAGCTAAATAAAATTATAATTATTATTATCTTAAACACCTCCTAACACTGCAATGCCACAATATGCCAATGAATATACACATGGTGATGTTCTCATTTGTATTGGTATTCTACTGTGATGTAATTTTCAGTTTATTCTTCATATGTACTTAAAAGTACCAGCCATTAAAGAAAGAACAGGTTTATCAAAATAATTTACTTTGTTCTTTTTACTAAAACATCAACTTGGCAAGTACAAATTGTTTGAATAAAAATGAAGATAAGGGTGAAAACTCGCATTAGATTGTTCAGCTGGGGTCTGGGTGTCTATAGAATCATGACAATAATACTGTTTTGAGAGAACAGGAAACTTGGATTTGGGAGACTCAAAAAATGTACCAGGATAAATAGTATTGATACATCAGCACATTTCAGGGAGACACCGTGGCCTAACGGGTAGCATTTGGAATGCAGGATCAAGTGGTCTGAGTTCAAGCCCAGGCCCAGGTCATTGCCTTGTGTTGTTGGGTGAGACAGTTAACTCTCAGTGAGTGCCTCGCTCCACCATATGAATGGTTACTTGAAAATTATCAACCTGGCCCCAGTTGTTCAAAAGATGGATAACGCTATCCACCGGATAAATCACTATCCAGCGGATAAGTGTTGGCAAAACAAACTACACTATCCACTGGATAGTGATTTATCCGGTGGATAGCGTTATCCATCCTTTGAACAACCGGGGCCTGATATGCAGGGGGTTACCTGCTATGGACTAGCATTCCATCCAGGGAGGGGGAGGGAAGCAATATCACGGTGGGGCCAAACCACCCCCCAAATGGGTCATTTGTAGTGACTAATTTAGCATTATTTAGCATAACTTTAATTGCATGGAGTATTTCTTCCCCATAGTTGGCATAGACTAGACGACTTTTATGAAATTTGAAAGCAATGAGGCATTTCTTAGTAAAAGTTGGCAACAGGAATTTTCTAAGGTAATTTGACCTGCTGAAAACGAAAATGCTTGTTACCAAAGTTTTTATCGTGATCTTCAGTCTCAAAATGACGTCACAAAAATGAAGTCTTAAATGACGTCATCGCAATGTTTAATTTGTAGAAGAAGATGGATTTTAAGCCATATGCACTTTATTTGCAGCTTGAAATACCAATTAAATTGCCTCCCGCCTGGTTCCTGCTAATTTATAAAGTTAAGGCTGCAGAGAGGTTTCGAGGCAACCTGTGACGCCATTACATGACGTCACATATAGGTCTATGTTTGTTTGCCATTTAACTGCGTACATGGCCACAAAATTTGAAATGCTGAATGAAACAGATCTTACGTCATGTTGGCTTTAAAAGTTGTTCAACAGTGGGTAAAAGTTAAAATCTTTACCGTAACCGTTATGGAATTCTGGAATTCTTGTCACGATCTTCCCTACCAGAAGTATAGAAGACACGTTGTGGGAAAACTTGTCTTCTTGGTACAATGATCCGAACATCTTGTGCGTAGTATCAGCAATTTGTGACCGATGGTTATAGAACAGAGCCTATCTACTCAATGCTGATGGCGTCTTGGCTATGCCCAGGATCTCTCCTCCCCTTTTTCCTATCCCATTTAGCTGTTCAAGACTGTGACCAGGACTGACCTGGCTGAACTTGCAATTGCTTGCATTCCATTTGACAACGAAGTTGCCCTTCTTAAATCTTCTTAAACGTTCTGTGACAACTGCTCCATCTCTGCGATGTACACTGACCCCAACTTGCATAATTAAATTGATCATACCTGAAATAAGTGGCGGAAACTGTGCAAGTAGATCCCATATCCCCTCGCTCTGAGCCCATACGATCATTAGGAGTACAGGTATCATTTCCTTGTAGTTCTATCAAAACGTAAAATTGACATTTTCTTCGGATCTTTGTGCTATAAATTCGTCGAGCAGCTTATGTACTCTTGGTGATTTCAGAGATGCTATCAATGTTCCTGCATTTTCTGTAGAGCAAGCAGGGACAAATATTTCTTGCAAAAACTCCGCGTGCGATTTCTGGCAGGACTCTTGCAGGGAAGGCATCAGCAGCGATCACAATGACTGCAGAGCAAACTGTGAGCACGCATAGCTCTTTTGTAGGCGTCTCCATTCACAACATACTTGTTTGCATTTTGACTAGAAGAAGTCCACTATCGACCCATGTTTCCACTTAGCCTGATCCATTCATATGGTTTCCAATCGCCTGTAGTTAGTACATTGATATATGAAGAACCCCAAACTGTATAACAGGCTTCGTCTGGTACTCATGTCTTTCTCATTTAATTCACCTCGACAAGCTTACAAAACAGAGGCTGGTTTACTGTTATAGCTGTATGCTGTTGTCATTAGTGTGGCTGATATGTACATGCACTTTTAACAACAGTATCGAGGGTGTCACCTCCATGTAGTGGAGCCTGAATAATTGGCATGCATCCTATTGTTGTTACTTCTTGTTCATTCTGAGACAGTGAGTGATTTAATTCTGTCCACACACTTCTTATTTCTGGATGATGTCGTAACATGTTGAATGCCAGATCAGTTGCGTGAGCAGTACGGACAGAATCGTTGTCATCGTTAGCAGTCAAACCATTCTTTTTCAACTACCCTTGAAAACAAAGGAGAACTTCGTTTCACCTCTACTGGATCTACAGAGAAGTGGATAAATTACTCACGCACCACATTTGCTGGCATAACACTACCAGTATCAGGATCCAAAGTCTTTAAAACACTCTCCGCCAAGCTTGTGTCTACTTGCAAGTTGATCGTAGCTCAAAATATGGCCAGGTTTACTGAAAAGCTTGACAAGATCTTTTGACCTTGCATGTGACTTGATGAAGCGTGCTACCAAGTCCAACGTGCTTCGCTGCCTATTGCTTTCTACCACTCACCCCATAGACAATTTCTTGAGCCCATGGAAGCACTCTGCACCTAGCCTCAGCTTCCTCTTCCTTTAGCGGTTTCTCCACGTGGAAGTTTTTTACCTCCAAGCAAGAGCCGTAAGAACGCGAATAAACTGTCTAAAACGCAATCAATGGCATCTTGCACACTGACGCTTAGACCTTTGAGACCAAGCTCCCGCGTAGTTTCAGGAATGCAACATGAACCAGAGAAAGAAAAAAATATCCTCGTGTTGCTCGTATGTTGGCATTGTAAGCAAGTCATCGGTGTCAGCACTCTCATTAGCCAGTTTGGATGAAGCAATATTAGCGTATTTCGTAGGGACACGCAAATTAAATTCAGACGTTCTGGTGGACGTCCCTCAAAAGACTGAACACAAACCATCACATTTCCAAGACTGAGCAGCAGCTTGTATTTAAATGTTGATCTGCGGCTAATGAAGAACTTTAATTTCTGCTTTTTCTGCCAGTGCCAAATATCTATCCGATGCTTCGTTTAATTTGATAACATAACCTCTGTCAGCAGCATATTCCATCCCTTCACACAACCAAATCATATCGCTACATCACTCTCCTTCGATCGTTTCACGTTTCACCTTTTGCGAAGATCTGTTCAGTGCACTGAGACATGGAAAATGGTATTTTGTTTCTGCAGCAATTAAATTGCACACAGACATACACCAGCCAAACGAACTCAAACTTTGTATTAGATTTGTGAAGCTTCAACAATTTGATCGCTTATTTTAAATGCCATTACAGATATGGGAATCGTAATATTTGGGTCTTTTGTTTTGACAAAAGATGCAATTGTTCCAGTTGACTTGGCTACATGACTGTGTGTTTTACGAGGACTGTTTGGAGCTGTTATTCCATGAGACAACATGCTTATGTCCTCAATTTACGCAGAAAGAAACAAATTGTGAGTGTATTGACATAACAAGATCCAAATTAGAGAAACGTATTTCGTCCTTTTCCACGTATTTATCATTGGAGTGACGTAATTTTTGTGACGTCATTTCAGTTTAAAGATAGCAAAATGAACGTTGGTAACAAGCATTTTCGTTTTCAGCATATCAAATTACTTCAAAAAACTCCTGTTACCAACTTTTACTAAAAAATGCTCCTTGATTTTTTAAAGAATGACTTTACTCAAATACCGACCAGTCTAGCAAGTGAACAGAGGACATCAGGCAAATTATTTGGATCTTATTATTGACATGAAATGTCAAAATATGACGTCACAATTGATGACGTCATATCATACTCTTGATTTAAAGTTCTTAATTTACACAATTTTTTTAGTGCTTTCGAAAGAGCACATCAAGAGGAGTTAAAAATTGAAAACCGTTTTTTGATATCATAAAAATTCCATGAGATATGACATTCTGAACTTTGAAAAATGCTTGGCCAAAAAATTGGGTCCCCGCTTGGGTAATTTTGCCAAATTTGAGCTGTTTTTTTGGTGCCCACTATTCTAGTTATTCTGCAGATTGGATGTCCTACATGACTAGAATACGAATAACAAAAAAACTCTGAATAAAAAGTTTTCCTACCAGTGTTAGTAACTCAAAACTAGTTTTGTGACGTCATAATGGTGACGTCATCAATATTTTTGAGCGCTAATAGTAGCGTTTTACGGCCAAAAACTAAAAATTCAAACTGATACGATTTTTGGTAACACCTAGCATTCTATTTTGCCAAATTATTAGCTTTTATTGATAAAGATTGAAAAAAAAATATCAAAGGGATTGATTTTAGAAGGAAAGTATGGCTCGGGGGGGACATTGAAATTTCTTTAAATTGGGATAACTCGAGAAATATTTGTTGCAGCGAGAAACGGTTTTCGGTTTTTAACTCCTCTCGCCAAGCTCTTTCAAACCACGTAACTTTCACTTCGAAATTAGAGAACACGTTTTTGTGACGTCATTAATTATGACGTCATAATTTGACTTTTTGTGTCAATCGTAACAATAGAATGAATTAGATAACAACCCAAGTTCATCTGCCAAGTTTGGTCAAAAACCATAGAAAATAAGCAAAGTTAGTCTAAATGACCCTTTTTTGGGTCGTTTGGCCCCACCGTGATAACTGCTTGCTTTGTTTTTTGAGTCAAGTGCCAGGCAGATAACCCACCTAGGGCTGCCTTGAAGTCAGACTGTAACATTTTAAAATTAAAACAGTAATGAAACGCCAATAAAAACGTATGCCTGGCTATAGCCCTCATATTTTCAATATCGTAAATATCATTGCTCTGAGTTTCTGGGAAAACCTTCAATACAACATGGTACTGTTCAGTTGTTATAATTCAGTCCCCCTATCTGTTGTAACCTGATGAAACCTATGTCTTTTAATATCAAATGGGAGAAATAAAGTTTTCACTAACTGTTAAAATACTGGTATACAATCTTTGACCAGGGCCAGGGCCCACTTTTAACATATTTACATGTGTTGCACTGCTTTGCAGAACAGCATACATATTGTATATATTTTAGATTTATTCAGTTTTTATAATATAGTAATTTTTTTCGTGGCATTCTTGGATAATTTCCCCCAAAAATAAATCTAAATTGGTGCTGTAGTTTGCACTATATACCAAAAAATCAAAATGGCGCCAAGAAAGGAAGCAATAGCTTCAGCGGACTTCATAACACAGCCTATAAAACCAAAAATTACTTGACTAAATAACTTGAGGCGCCTTTATTTGCCGTTATAATTATCGTCTGATTCATTTGCTTCATATTCTCGAAAGCCGTAGTGTGAATAACGATAAGTTTTCAGAAATCACAACAAATATGATATGCAATAACCAGATTTAATGTATTTTCCGATCGCGAAATACAAGACTAAAGTTTGACGATCAGTGTTTCTTGTGGCAATAGACCCTTTGATTAGATACCTCTAGCTGCACATGGTTTCCACTGTTTGAATAAAATGCCGCCGATGTTTTATTGAAGACCATCGTAACAGCTTTCGTCAAAATGTGCTCAAGGCTGATATGTGGGACATCATCTTTTGCCGTGAATTCGCAAAAACCGACTCCAGTTCTGCCGCAAAGTTTAGTTTTTGTGTAGATAATCCATCGATACTATCGATGTACTTGTTTTGTCCCGGCAATTGTTTTTACTGGGGCCACCGACCACGCAATAGTTTCCTCTTGCACTCGCACTTCTGTTATCCGCCATTATGCTCGAGTCGACTGAACAATTTCCTACGTCATGACCTTGTAATACGATCGTTCTGGCCGCGCGCGAAATGGACCCACTTCTCAGTCGTCAAATTCGAACTTTAGCCGGCAAAAACTCGGATTTTTCTCTCTTTAACACTATTCGCTTTTGGGCATTTCGAAAAGTACGTATAACAAGCTACAAAATAACGCAAAAATTTTTTTTAACTTCATAGGCACTTTTAAGACTTTTGTATGTGTGTGTGAGAACACGAATGAAGGCGAAGTAGTTTATTTTTCCTATGGACAAAAGAAAGCGAGCAGAGTCACAAAATTTCCGAGAAATGGAAATCGTAATTCTTGGAAAGTCTATGTGTAATTCAGTGACGAATCGCACTACAGTTTTCTTGCTGAAATTATGTTTCTACCACAATTTGCCTTATCCTTGAGGAATAAAAACAATTTTTAAATCGAAGTCAAATCGAGGTCAACAACGCAACAAGGTCAAGTTCGAGTAAAAGCGAAAGAGTTGGCGACGGTGACCGAAATCAGGCGGTACCAGGTCGTGTTCGACGAACGCGTCGTCGATCCGAAAACGTTCCTTTCTTTCCCTTACGGATACTACGAGTGGACCGAGCAGGATGAAGACAGGTGCAAACAGTTGATTGATTTGTAAATCTTCCACAGACACACACAGAAAGAATGTAAAAATGAGAATTAATATTTTTGTCAATGGTCAGCGGAGTGTTTTTTGTAGTGTGACGTGGCAGGCTCCGATTGGCTAACCGTGATATCATCGCCCTGTGATGAAATAAATAAATAAATAAATAAATAAATAAATAAATAAATAAACTATGTTTAACGAGGGTAGCACATAACAGTCTCCCGACTGACAAACCTGTGGCCCTCGAATTCCCGATCGAATTGGAATTTGGAAGTGTTGGTTTTTGTGGAGGGAGGAAAACCGGAGAACCCGGAGAAAAACCCTCGGAGCAGGGAAGGAGAACCAAAAACAAACTCAACCCACATATGACGCCGGGTCCGGGAATCGAACCCGGGCCACATTGGTGGGAAGCGAGCGCTCTCACCACTGCGCCATCCCTGCTCCCACATGCTTTACTCCTCTGTCTATAAAAAAACAGCTCGGATCCAACTCTCCCTCCCTACCTCTCGTTGATTGGCTACGCCCCAAAATTTTCACATTCTATTCTGATGACGTTTTGGGGTGTGTCAAAATTCATGCAAATTAGACACGTGACCAAAATCCTGCAATCTGATTGGTCCATTCAAAATTTTCTGCAATCTGATTGGCTGTGCGGCAAGTAGGGACCCTTACTACTCAGCCAAATAAAGCTGATTTTAATATATTGTTGACTGATTTTTTTAAAAAATGGGCAAAGCTTTTTCAGATTGTCATTCGTCCTTATAGTAGTGACCGCGCCTGTTTAAGTTTAGTTTATTATTACGTCAAACAAGGTGAAGATATCATCAACGTATCGGAACCAAATAAAAGGGCGATAGTTGTTGTTAAACAGCCACTTCTCTTGAAAATTGGTGTTCTTATATCTTAGAAAACTATTCCAGGTCATTGAAATCGAAGGCGAGTTGTCTAATTGTTTTAATAGACACTCTCGAAGGAATGCAGCCCAAAACCTGCAAGATTAACAAGGATCAGTAGAAACTCAGCCGTGTTTCTTTTGGAAATCCATGGATCTGATTGGTTCTCCCACTGTTTTCTATTTAACAATTAGATTATGAGCTCGAGATTTCTATAAGGTGATAATTGATGAGGCCGAAGGCCTGATTATGTGATTCAATGTTGATTACAGTTAATAATTAACTTTCCTGGGAAAAAAAATATCCGCTCTTCACTGCCAGCAAGATGGACGTCATTTTATAAAACTCCCAGCCAGATTTCATAAAAAATGAATACCGAGCCAGTAAATCAAAAATTAGTCGAATAGCCAGCCAGAATCGACTGTAACTTTTGATTGCCAGCCAGCAAGGCAATAGCAGGTGAAACATTTTAACCAGCGTATTGATCTGGATAAAACACAAACGAACTCTTTTTTTTCAACTATTCAACAGCTTATCGTCTGATGACTATAATGGGACATAAATAAGCATTTAATATTTTGTCCTTTTCAGTTACACAAAGATCAGAATCTGCACCTTTGTTTTGTTATATCATTTTAAAACAAGCCCACTTGCAATTAGCCTCATCTTAGCCTCATCTTAGTGGGAAAATGATCTCTTTAATTTCCACTTCTCGATTGCTTCTTATAAGGCAAAAAAATACTTTCACATAATGATTCCTTTTCAATTGGTGCCAGCAAAATCCACTTCGGTCAAGGTTCCATCTGACATCTAAGATAATGTGAAAGAGAGGAAGTGAGATTAGGTACAAAAGAATGATTCTTCTAGAAAATCAAATTCAAGCTTTCACTGAGGGAATGTTTGTAAATAACAAATTACTTCTATATAATGTGTAAGCATTAATAAAAGGGTAGTTTAGCCGGTAACTGCGAAAGTTTTAAAGTTTAACTGTAATGTTTCACAGCAAAGATCCGTCGTTTTTGTTAGGAGTAGTTCACCTCAAAGTTTACAAAGTTAATTGCAACGTTTCACGGCAAAGTCTCGTCGCTATGTTAGGAGTCGTTCACCGCAAAGTTCACAGAGTTAATGCAAAAATTCACAGCAAAGACCCGTCGTTATGTCAGGAGTCCTTCACCGCAAAGTTCACAAAGTTAATACAAAAATTCGCAGCAAAGACCCGTCGTTATGTCAAGAGTCGTTAACCGTAAAGTTTACAAAGTTTTTGCAAAAATTCTGATCACAGCAAAGACCCGTCGTTATGCCAAGAGTCGTTCACCGCAAAGTTCACAAAGTTAATGCAAAAATTCGCATTAAAGAGTTAAGACCCGCCATAGTTGTTACTTCGAGTTGTGCGTGACTAGCCATTTCAAGCTTTTTGTCAGTGCTGCGTGATTAAGTTACTTAGTACTTTTATGTTAAGGCGTACACCCGCCGGTTCCATTTTGCCATAAAGAAGCAAAATAAGTTAGCGAGTTGAGGTTGATACGTACTCTACAAATATATTTTTCAAAGAAAAGCAAAATAAAAATGTATAACTAGTAAATTTTGTAATACAACTTACCAATGTGTTGGTTGTGTCTTTCTTTCATGACATCCGGTGGGTAAATATCATGTACGCGCGGTTTGTGCAACCTTGTAATTCCCGCCAGAATTAAAGATTTGAAGAAGAAAATGCTGAGTCTCATATTCGCAATGGTCTATAGTTGCAATATAGCGAGGAATATCTAGCGAAGAATATGCCAGGAAGATGTGCAACCCTGCACACGATACACCGAATTTATTACAGTGGACACAATGGAATTCGGCTTAACTTGAAAGCGCCACTCTTCGAGTATTCCTCTTGTTACCGTTTGTAGAAATTGCTTTTTATCTGGCTACTACGGATGTCGATTTTTGCCTTGGGTCGCATATACATGTACAGATGTAGCTTACCAAGTCAATTTTACACTAGGCTTTGTTGCGGATAATCAATCATGTGACGTGTGGTATATGAAATGATTCATATATGAACTGCGGATATATATGAAGGTGATATGTGATCTTCGCAGTGAATTTCCAATTTAAGCAATTGGAATGAAGAAGCCTGAAAAATATCAGGGCTTCAACGGGATTCGAACCCGTGACCTCCGCGATACCGGTGCGATGCTCTACCAACTGAGCTATGAAGCCACACATTGGGAGCGAGGTCAATTGTGAGTTCTTATTTTCCCGTGAAAGGAGTGAAATGACGTGTGGTATATGAAATGATTCATATATGAACTGCGGATATATATGAAGGTGATATGTGATCTTCGCAGTGAATTTCCAATTTAAGCAATTGGAATGAAGAAGCCTGAAAAATATCAGGGCTTCAACGGGATTCGAACCCGTGACCTCCGCGATACCGGTGCGATGCTCTACCAACTGAGCTATGAAGCCACACATTGGGAGCGAGGTCAATTGTGAGTTCTTATTTTCCCGTGAAAGGAGTGAAATGACGTGTGGTATATGAAATGATTCATATATGAACTGCGGATATATATGAAGGTGATATGTGATCTTCGCAGTGAATTTCCAATTTAAGCAATTGGAATGAAGAAGCCTGAAAAATATCAGGGCTTCAACGGGATTCGAACCCGTGACCTCCGCGATACCGGTGCGATGCTCTACCAACTGAGCTATGAAGCCACACATTGGGAGCGAGGTCAATTGTGAGTTCTTATTTTCCCGTGAAAGGAGTGAAATGACGTGTGGTATATGAAATGATTCATATATGAACTGCGGATATATATGAAGGTGATATGTGATCTTCGCAGTGAATTTCCAATTTAAGCAATTGGAATGAAGAAGCCTGAAAAATATCAGGGCTTCAACGGGATTCGAACCCGTGACCTCCGCGATACCGGTGCGATGCTCTACCAACTGAGCTATGAAGCCACACATTGGGAGCGAGGTCAATTGTGAGTTCTTATTTTCCCGTGAAAGGAGTGAAATGACGTGTGGTATATGAAATGATTCATATATGAACTGCGGATATATATGAAGGTGATATGTGATCTTCGCAGTGAATTTCCAATTTAAGCAATTGGAATGAAGAAGCCTGAAAAATATCAGGGCTTCAACGGGATTCGAACCCGTGACCTCCGCGATACCGGTGCGATGCTCTACCAACTGAGCTATGAAGCCACACATTGGGAGCGAGGTCAATTGTGAGTTCTTATTTTCCCGTGAAAGGAGTGAAATGACGTGTGGTATATGAAATGATTCATATATGAACTGCGGATATATATGAAGGTGATATGTGATATGGTAGAGCATCGCACCGGTATCGCGGAGGTCACGGGTTCGAATCCCGTTGAAGCCCTGATATTTTTCAGGCTTCTTCATTCCAATTGCTTAAATTGGAAATTCACTGCGAAGATCACATATCACCTTCAATCAATCATGTGTTTCACATAAAAGAATCTCACGTTGTGCTGATACAAAAATGCCGGCTCAGACTTGATAGCGTTGCCAGGAAAATTTTAAGAAACTATAATCATCGTTTTGAGGTCCCACAAACGCCTATGGTAAAGTCTGCATACTAGCCTAGTGGCCAATCAGGCCGGAGCTTATCCCGGTTTCCGTAGCATGAAGCGACTAGGAGTATTTCTACTCTCCCCTGGATGGGATGCTAGTCCATCGCAGGGCTAACCCCAGCAGTAAATTCACCGGTACCCATTTATACACCTGGGTGGAGAGAGGCACTATGAGAGTAAAGTATCTTGCCCAAGAACACAACGCAGTGCCCCGGCCAGGGCTCGAACCCAGCCAGGGCTCGAACCCGGACCACCCGATCCGGAGTCCAGCGCACTAACCATTAGGCCACCGCGCCTCCCACTATAGGGGCATCTTAAGAGGAAAACTCCATAAGAAGATTCACTGAATGAATAACTACCACATAACCACGAACTACAGAGACTGCGTGACAAAAGAAATAGTTTCATGTCATATTTCCTCATGGCATGTGGTAAAATGTCTTGTACAAGATTAAACGGCCTTGTGGAGGAATTTTTGAGGCTAACGCTCGTCATGTTAAGTTTTAATTAAAAGGACTGACATGAGTTAATTACCTTTTAGACAAATGCAGCAAAGTCATAGTACTGTTTGTGGTTTCGCGGCCGTCTTCATATTTTTTTCGGCTGGTCAGTGCCTGGTCACGCAATCCGGAAATTGAGTCATACGCAGGAGTCCAACTTAACCGCGCTGGCAATGCAGCATTTTTTCTACGATATATTTTTATTTCTTTCGATAACTTTTTGTGTCAGAAGGGACAAAAAAATACACGTTGCAAAAAGTAATTTAACCGGAGATGTTTACTCAGTAAGATCTTAGATCCTGTTTCAGAGAAATCGGAAGAATTTTTCGTAGGACCGTTTTATTCGATTCGCAGTACACTCTTTTTTTTGTAAGAATATTTTGTTTTTCCGAGCCAGTCTGAATATTCTTATTTTTCTGCCGATTTCAGGCTGAAAATATTCTTAGAATATTCTTAGATTAAGAATTTACCATGATACTTTTTACAGTTTGTTCAGTTCTGTGCTGTGTACGTTACATGTGTATTACCAGAAGTCCATAACTAGAAGTCTACATCTGGTATTGGGGCGCGTGCTATGTCTTTCGCGTGTAGGCTATTTTTAGAAACTGATGTCTCGCGAGAAAATGACGTAACCCACTATTGATCACTATTTCGACACGATTGGAGTTCTAAGTTGCGGCCGAATATTTTGGAAAGTGGCAGGTGAAATAAATCAAATCACATCAAAACACTTGACAGGCCATTCTCTTTAATTCTCACATTTCGACAGAAGTAGTATCGTAGATAGTGATTTCAAACGTCTGTTCAGTGGCATTTGAAGGCGAGTGAAAAAGCAACCCGTCGCCGGGTTTCCGTAAACAAACTCATTAAACAAACAGGTCGACTTTTTATAATTTACGAGAGAATTTATGAACAGAAGTTCCCCAAACTTTTAGTAGTTAAGTGTGTCTTTATTTTGTACAGCATATCCTCGTGTTAAAATACTGAACAACATACACAACACAATGGCTGCACACTGCGAAGTGCCCGAGAAGCACAACTTGAATTAAACTTTTGACGGATGTGAATGAAATCATCATTGTTCGATGAATTAAACTCGTATTTCTATTCATATTAAAACAAATACATTACCTTAGTCAGTCTTTTGTTTTCATGCCGTCCTTATAATTCCAAAAACATGCGAAACTCGCCAAACTGGACGTTTTCTCTGAATGTTGTTCTCAAACGAATCAAACTTCATTCGGTTCATTCCGCGCTCGATTGAGCGCTTCAGGGACCACGGTTTTGTTTTTCAAAATAGCAACGAACCTGTGCCAAACTGCACTTGCTCTCTTAATGCCTGTCTTCATCTTGAGAGTACCATTAATCTTTAGTGTCTTCGCATTTTGAATTTGACTCGGAATTAGTCTATCTTGCCCGCTGCCATTTCGTATTCTGACTCCAAAACACTGAGGTCCTCTCGCTTATTTGGATGCTCCGAATTTTTACAACTTCGATGCTATCGTCATCGATGAAAGATGGCCTGATGATTCTTGTCCGGACGATTTAATCCTCACAAAACGAAAATTACGATGACCAACAAACAGAAATTTCGTAATGCCGTTCGCTCGAGTTCACTCGTCCTCTGCAGTTCTGTTTTTCTTCAAAAATTTGTTCAACCAATCAAAGGCGCGAATTAAAAAATACTTCAATGTGATTGGCTACTTGTTCGCGGCAAAGCTGTTCTAAAAATAGCCTACACGCGAGGAACGCGAGGTACACGCGAAAGACATATCTCAAAGCCTATTACCAGAGATGTAGACTTCTAGTTATGGACTTCTGGTATTACATGTACGGTTTATTGTGTTATATTAGCATCGAACAGGGGGGGAGGGGGGGGGGGGGGCTAGTATGGGTTTTATCATTTTATTGGCTAATTTTTTACGTTTTGAGAAAGAAAGTTGTACTGCATTTACATCTTTTCAACTCAAAATTATATCCTTTTCAAAATCTCAGCCTCGTGTTTAGTCTTAAAGTATTCTTAAAATTTCACAAATTTCAGCCTCGAGTATTCTTATAAAATATATTTAGGCGCGCGCCTAAATTCAAACTGTAACGTACGTTACAGTTGCTAAGTCCTAAATGAAAACGCGGCTATTAAACTTTAAGTTTTATGTTCATCATCTTGTCGCCGATCCATTTTTGTAAAGAATTAAAATAAGAAAACTGTCTGCTAATAGCTTTTTCAGGTCGAATTATTGACTCTTTCAATTTCCGATTTTGTTCCGCTCGAACACAATGGTCCACAATGAAAGCGTTTTCATGACTCCTCCAGCAAACTTTGTCAAAACATTTGTTTCACCCAAGTGAAAACTACGCAAAATACCTTATAAACTGTAATTACAATTGGAGGGAGCTCCTTAAAAGTCTTAAAAGACTGTGCAATACGCCGTAATACGACCCTTGAATGACCATCCTCGGAAACCCAGGGCTTCAAAGGGGATGGGAAGGGAAGGGAGAGACTGGGAGCGGGAAAAAAAAGGATTGGGGAGGGGAAGGGAAGGGAAAGGGGAAGGGGGAAGCTTCTCTATACAGATCATTTCTCGATCGAAGAGCAAACACCATTAGCGAGGTGTAAAACAGAAGCGCTCGTATGACAAAAGAACTGGCAAGGTCAATTAGCGCCGTCAAAACTGCACAGCAAGATATGTCTACTGACCAGATGACATCCGGTAAATCGTTTTCGGTGGCTTTTGTCCGCTAGCATAACAGATCAAATTGTCGCCGCTTTTCGATTTCTTGTTGCGTTCCGACCATTTAGAAATTTTTAGTTTGCTTTTCTTTGTTAATTTTTTTTTGTTTAACACAGTTTAGATTGGTAGGACTGAAATATTCGAGTAATGACGGAACGACGTACTACGCCGAAGAAATCGGCGCAAGATCTTTGCCAAATATCAAGCTAAATAGTCTAAATTCTGTTGTTCCTGTTGCAAGCTTTCGGCCGATGTCGGCGCTTTCGCCTATACACGCTGCCGTGGTCTTGTTATTTCTCTAGGACTGGACTTGTTCCATCATATTGGACTTAAACGGACATGCGCCACACACCAAAGGAAATTTTGGGAACGAATCTTTGCAGCCTCTCTAAAGCTTTAAAAACGCCAGGCAAAATTTGTTCCGAATCCTGTTGGCAATTCTGCATACACATCTCTTCCCTCTACAATTTTCCGGACGATCATGCTTTGTTCCTCTTTCATTTGTCTAACGCTTGGAAACGATTCCAATGAAGTGCCAACTCCTTGCCCGAAGAACGCCATTTAGCGAAAATGCGAACATCGAAAAGTGAAAAAATAAATGAAGTGTCCGCGTGATGGGCGCGAACTGTCAAATTCTTTTGTTTTGAAGGTGTTGCAACGCGTGGGCCATGTCATCCGCTAATGTTTACAACGCTAATTCGTCCGTAATTCGAGAGTGCGTAACGACTTCCAAATCAGCATGCATATATATGTGATCGCTTTTCATTGGCCTCATTTTAAATTTAATTAATTATACACATGCTCGTATTCCGGGTCGTGTTACAAACAAAAAGGGACACAGATCTGGTTTATCTCTTCACTGACGGCAGAATGAACGACGAAAACAATAGACTAAAGTAATAACTGACTTTTTGTTGTTAGAAGCTAAAGTTAATTATTGAATTCTTTATCGCCGCGCGTCTGTTCTAGCCAGCAGAAAGATTTTGGTTGTTTTTTCTCCAGCTACAATCCATATTTCTGATATTTCATAAACTCCCAACAAATTTTCTCTAAGAAAAATGGTCCCAGCAAGCGCTCGATCTCATTTCTAAAATTGCTAGCCAGCTCAAGTCCCGGGGCTCAAGTTAGGCCTGAAGAGCGGATATTTTGTCGAGCGGATCCGTTGAGTAAAATTTTAAATGACTCAAGAAACATTCCAACAACATTCCATAGAACCCTTACTCAGGCCTCTGAAGTTCTGCATACCCACAATACCAGATTTGCTGCTAACTTGAACTTTCATAGACCAAGAGTAAATAATAACTATGGGACCTCTACTTTCTCTTTTGTTTCATCAAAACTTTGGGAAACTATTCCAACAGAGTTTAAAAAACTGCCTTACACTTCCTTTCACAAGCACTATAAACTATACCTTTTAAATACCCAATCTTACTCTAGTGCATAATTTCGTTGTATTCTGCATATATCTTATTTATGATTTATTCATCCTTTAACATCTTTTTTCTGCATATACTTTCAATATTCATATTCTATTGTTTCTAGTAAATGATGTGTCTTGTTTGTTTTTTTGAACGTGTCAGTGGCCAACACGATAGAGAGGTTTTACTTCACCCGTGAAACACTAACTAATCTTCCAGATAGTATTACATACTAATTCTATTGTTTTCTTTTGTTTAGTTTTGAATATTACGCACTAATTGCTACATGTTGTTTCACAGGTTAAATAAAATCACTCTAGCATATGCTTTTTTAGTCACTGAGCACATTTTACTTTGGCTCTTATTTTTTGTTGTATCTACCTTATTTGAATTAGTATATTTTCTGTAAATAGTGAGTAACATTGTTTAAATTTTGTAAATAGTGTGAAATAATAGAATCTGAAAATATGAAATCTGAGTACTCCTGAGAATTACCGCAGTAGGCCGCGCTTTCATATTCATTGAACTAATCTGAAAACAAAGTTATTGTTAGCTTGTAGTAAATTAAAATAGAATCAAAACAGAAAATTAATAATAAGCTTACTAGAGCAGTCAGGCCATGGGAGCTGTGACGAATATGACAGTATCGGCGACGGCAACGGACTCCACTCTACCCAGGAACAATAATACATCATTGGAGGGTTGAAGACAAAGTCGGTGTTGTTGTTGCACATCGCAACACAGAAAAGATCGGAGCCAAAATTGGAGCAAGCCAGTGCTCCGTTTTCGGGGGGTGCGTACAGAGGACAAGGTTTGACTGTTAACAAAATGAAAAACGCGATTTACGTTTATCGCATGTATTCAACTTCACTCCGGTATAGGGTTCATATGTAACGCGCGAAACAAGTAACTTTTCCATGACAACCATTGGCTGTTACGACACTGCACTGCTCTGCACTGCTCTGCACTGCACTGTACTACACTACACTTGGCTATACACTATGCTGAAAAACAAAATTCCGACGACAGAATTACAAAGTTGAAAGTTACGGGTGTCCGTTTATTATTGTGAAACTATTAATATTCTTTCTAGCTATAAAACGTTCGATTTGAAACGTATTTCTAATTTCGAAGAGCAATCTAAAGGAAAGAGAAGTGTTGTTGACTTAATGCGGCAAATAAAATGTTTGCATTCAAGTACGATACAATTTAGTAGAATGTCATTATTGTCATTAAACATTTTCGTTTTGAAAAACAGGAAAAAGAATATCTCTTATATTAAAAGACCTGAAAATGATAACCTGAGAATTTAAGATGTCTCTCTACAGTTTTTTCTGGACCATACCAAACATTTTCATTTGGCCGTTTAACAAACTTTCCGGGCTCGAATCGATGTGAAATTTACACCAGATATTGGAATTGGATGGAAGTTTGATATGATATATTTTTTAGGAAAATCGATATTCCCATGGCAACGACAAACAGTAAAACAAGATATGAGTTAAACTTGAATTCTACGCGAATAAGATTTGACGTAAAAAAACTAACACCAGTATCTGAAAGTATGGTGTATTGTACATCAAATATGCAAGAATAAAAAAATTCTGTATGTTTGATTTCGAATAAATCGGAAATATATTTCAAACCATGCTTTTTGCGTTATAATGATAAACGGACCAATTTAAAGACACTGCTTTGATGAAATTACTTCGAAATAACACCAAAATGTGCATTTAACTTATCTTTCGTCGCCGTGAAAGTTTTGTTGATTTTCGCTATCGCGATCCCGAGAATTGGATTTTTTCATACGGCCACTACCAATGTAATTTTTGGTAAATTTTCTACTTTTAGCGCTTTTCGAAAATCTCCAAAACGGCTCCAACGATTTTATTAAAACTTTCGCAACACATGCTTTATAATGCAAAGAATTTAAGTCCAAAGTTTTATTAACGTTGATTTACTGATTAATTTATGATTAAAGAAGGCGTTCGAACCGACGAAAACGTTGCGTTACAAATTCAGCGTTCGCAATTTATGCTAAAATACTCAAATCAATGTTTTTTACATTCCATCGAGTGAGCAAAAGAGTGAGGGAAAAAAACACAAAATTGAAAACAAAAGCAATGAACTGTATTTATCAAGATAAGTTCCGGCGGTATGGGACACTTACGGTTCAGAGTTATCCGAAAGCTGCATGTTGCTTCATTTCCTGTGCCATCTACCGCCCAACATTGTACTAAAGACGAGCCAGGAACAGCGAAACGACCCCCAGATTGCCTGCTGCAGGCTATTGATGGCACCACGCCTGAATTGTCCGTAGCTGTAGGCTGCTGCCAGTTAACACTCATTTCATATGTTGTAGCGTTATCTATAACAATGTCGTCTGGGCAGTACGTGAACACTGGTGGCTCATGGTCTAAAACGAAAATTATGGCACCGTAACTGCACGGAAACATCACACTTAAATTTAAAGGGATGAGGTCCCTGCATCAGTGCATTGCGCGCTTCTTTGTCTTACTCTAAAATTAGAAAATTAGCCGAAGTTAAAATTCTTTTGTTTTCCTATCCGTGACCAGCTAGACGCCGCTAGTTTTGTTCTTGGGAGATATGCGGAGGTGCGCGACGTCCTAGAACTAGTATGGTGGCTTCCCATCCTTGCGGAGGCAGCACCTTCTTTTAGCTTAATTTGCATATCAGTCAGTTAGACGGCAGATCCTGGTCAGAGCAACTTAAGAGTCTCTGACTGAGTAATCCGGGCAAAATGAAAAAATGTCGGAAGAAGGGGGTCGGCCGATCTCCACCATATTTATGTTGCATACAGGTCTTACCCAACTAGTAACCATGGCAACATTTTTTTGTCGATTGACTTCATTGTTTCGGAGATCAGACCACCCCCCCCCCCCCCCCCCCCCCAAAATTGCCCCAGTGGCGTGACAGAAGTTGTGATTTTGGGCCAACTTTAGCAGTGTGTATCTCTGAACTTTTTCAAGCAACAGATTTAATTTTACATCAACATAACCCTTATCCTTTGGTGGTTTAAATACCCTTATCCTTTGGTGGTTTAAATGCATACAAGAACAAATGTTTACTATACATCATTCAAGTTCTGCATGCAATCTTAGAAGGCATAATTCGCGACGTTCTCAAAAATCGCAAAACTAGGCATTTTAAAATTCCTGTTTCTCGAGGGTCCAGGAAGATACAAATATCAAACTAATTGCTCACCACATATAGGAGAATGTTTTAAGCCAGTGTTAAAATTGGGCCAGCGAATTTGAATTATTTTAACGGTTCACTGTGTTACCACTTCGACGACTTTCATTTACCCAAGCAAATCCTGCTACTCTCGATCGGTTGATCCGGATTTGGCCGTGTAAACGTCCCCTAACAGCTGTAAACAATCAATAACTTTTTTTCCTTGCTTGCCATTTTTGTTTACCCCGTAAAACATATTCATTTTGAGCGAGAGACAGAAATGCTGAAAAAAGTACGGCTATTACGATTATGCTGGAGATTGCGTGACAACAGTTGAACATGAAGCTTTCAGCGTGGCCATCAAAGGACATCAAGCCAAAGCAAAATGTTTCCCGTTGATTAGAAGAATGCTTTCTTTTATCCCTGAATACTTGATTTTGATTCGTAAAAAGCTTTCAAACATCCATAAATGGGCTGTATGGGTCTTGTATAAGCTCGCTAGAAAGTCGGCACGGTAGGCACGGAATAAACTGGCACCGCTGATGTCATGTTGATTGTTCATAAGTTTGTTAAATGTTCGGCTATTCCCACTGACTCCTGTCGTCTCGAGGCTTAGTTATGGTTCGTTTATTCGTCAGACAAGGCCATGGAACTTAGTTGAAGAGGCGAATGATGTTTGCTTGGTAACTTCTGACATAAATTCATAGTGCTTAGTAACCTGGCATGTAATGGACTTGCGGAAAACACCTGGAATCCGGGTAACGATTGGCTCGATCTACATCCATTCTTGGAGTCCGGTGTGCCATTCTCCTCCCAAGGAACGCAGGCTTACAAAACGGCTGCATATCAAGCCTAGGGTAACGGACGATCAAGTTAAATAAGTTGGATTGGATTGTCAGTACATTGTCAATTGGATTGGTCAGTACAAAACACAGACTGTGGAATAAGGACTGTGCAGAAAAATGTTTTTCACCTGTTTTTTTTTTTTTAATTTATTTTTATGCAATGTGTTTCAATGCACGATGTCTTTCAAATTCTCACGTGCCTATCGCGCGAGCCAGACATGATGAAATCAACATCAGGCAGTCACTAACAAGCACGCATAAAGCAGCGCATAAAGCATAAAGCATAAAGCAGTCCTAGACTGATCTGTGGAGCAGCATTGAAATATTCGCTTCAGAAATGGAAATTTGAAGAGAGGAAAAAAAAATCAATGTGCCTGTTCCTCACCCTTGGGAAGAAGCTATCGGCTGTTTTGACAGAAAGACAAACTTACTTTGCCGAGTTACCTCGGAATTTTAACTGCCTTGGTTATCCTTTTATACTCAGTTCGCGTTAATTCGCAGTCAGTACGCATTTTAATATCATACGCGTATTTTATACCCCAGACCGTATTACATACATAGTCAGATACATACTCCGATCCGCAGTCCGATGTCCACGTTTTATACCTCAGTTCATATAGAGCGATTCGTGAATAAATCGCACTACTGAGAGTCAATCAGATTGCAAGGATCACCAGTGATTTCACGTGCAAAGATATCGATTTCGTCCCGTTAGCTGACGAGAATTTGCCATGTTTCAATGGTGAATGAGCCAAAATAAATCGATATTAAGTCAAAACATCTTCAGACTGTCCTCGGCCATCTTCGGGAATCTTCGGAAAAGTTCGGAAAATGTTAGGAAACATTCGTATGACCACCGGACAACGTTTTGAAAGTCATCGGAAATCTTCGGAAAATCGTAAAAAAAACCTCGTTATTAGTGTTATTAGTAGGTTAATAAAATAAACAAAATAATACATGGTTGCTTGGAGATATGAAATTTCTCTTCTCGTGTTCAACTCGATATCTCACAGTTGAACACTCGAAGATAAATTTCATATCTCCGCGCAACCATGTAGTATCCTCTATTAGTTGAAGCTCGTTTAAGCGCGCAACAAAAATATTTTCTATTGTAACTTGCAACCAATGCAATGATGTTTTAATCGGTGTGATTTAGCGACTATGCCTTCCCACTTGGCTAGCAAGGACAGCAGGTTCTGGCGAAATAATGTTTTTTTTACACCGGTAACAATATAATAATATGACATAAACCCCATAGGGTAGCGACTAGTAACGGCACGCTCTTTTCCTTCGATCCCACGCCCTGGATTCATTTGTCAATTTTAAAAATCAAGGGGAAGCGATATCTAAGCGATATCTATCTCTTCTACTTCCACCCTCTGTTTTTCTGATACATCACTTTCTTTAGCCCAATAGGAAACTGAAAAAAAAAAACAGAAAAAAGCAGAAGAAAAAGTAAATCACAAAACAAAAAACAACAGTTGGGGACTGCAAAAACAGTTGGTTGCATTTACAAGGTGGTGGAATGAATAGATTTTGTAGATAAGAAATTTATGTACGGAAATGCAGACATCAGCCATGATAGCAAGGTTAATGGAATTTCATGGAAATAGTCCTTTTTGTTATTTCTCAGTCGTCGGTATCAAAACAGACCAACCAATTTAATAGACAGAGGATGTTAACGGTTGAAAGATGGCGATCGATAGAAAAATTAGGTTCACTGAAGCTGACATAAAATTGTTCACTAAGGTACAAACATGAAGAAGGAAACTTCACGACTTAAAGTGCCTCTGAAGTGAAAATTGTTTTTGTTTAGTTATAATATTTACCTTTCGAAAAACACGATTCCAAAGTTTGAAACGTCTAGCTTTAAAACTAACGATTTTACGAGCGCTCAAAGTTGTGCTATTTTACCCTCAAAAATGGTCAGGGGAATGGGTCGAGTTTAATCCAAAAATACCAGGCCGTGACGTCACTTTGGTGCCTCACATTTGTTTACACAGTCAGAGTTTCTTGCATCCAATGATTATTTTCAGTACGAAAAGATGTCGAGCGACACAGAAATGAGCGAAATTTCAGAAATATCTAGCAGCCCCGAAGACGAAGATACCAGGCCATTGTAAGATCTGACTGAGGCACCAAAGTGACGTCAGAGGTTATTATCACGTGGTATTTTGACCGCGCGATTCAAAGACCATTTTTGAGGTCAAAATGGCACAACTTTGAGCGCTTATAAAATCGTTAGTTTGTACGCTAGACGTTTCAAACTTTGGAATCTTGTTTTTCAAAAGGTAAATATCATAACTAGATAAAAACAATTTTCACTTCACAGGCACTTTAAGGTGTCTCTCTACAGTTTTTTCTGGACCATACCAAACATTTTTATTTGGCCGTTTAACAAACTTCCCGGACTCGGATCGATGTGAAATTTACACCAGATATTGAAATTGGATTGAAGTTTGATATGAAATATTTTTTAGGAAAATCGATATTTCCATGGCAACGAAAAACAGAAAAACTAGATATCAGTTAAACTTGAATTCTACGCGAATAAGATTTGACGTAAAAAAACTAACACCAGTATCTGAAACTATGCTGTACTGCACATCAAATATGCAAGAATAAAAAAATTCTGTATGTTTGATTTCGAATAAATCGAAAATATATTTCAAACCATGCTTTTTGCATCATAATGATAAACGGACCGAGACGCGGACACTGCTTTGATGAAATTACTTCGAACTAACACCACAATGTGTATTTAACTTATCTTTCGTCGCCGTGAAAGTTTTGTTGATTTTCGTTATCGCGATCCCGAAAATTGGATATTTTCATACGGTCACTACCAATGTAATTTTTGGTAAATTTTCTACTTTTAGCGCTTTTTCGAAAATCTCCAAAACGGCTCCAACGATTTTTTTAAAACTTTCGCAACACATTCTTGATAATGCAAAGAATTTAATTCCAAAGTTTTATTAACGTTAATTTACTGGAACACGTCCAAATTTATCCTTAAAGAAGGCGTTCGATCGAACCGACGAAAATGTTGCGTTAAAAATTCAGCGTTCGCAATTTTTGCTAAAATATTCAAATCAATGTTTTTTACATTCCATCGAGTAAGCAAAAGAGTGAGGGAAAAAACAGAATATTGAAAACAATAGCAACGAACTGTATTCATCATGATGGAATGTAAAAAACATTGATTTGAATATTTTAGCATAAATTGCGAAAGCTGAATTTGTAACGCAACTTTTTCGTCGGTTCGAACGCCTTCTTTAAGGATAAATTTGGACGTGTTCCAGTAAATCAACGTTAATAAAACTTTGAAATTAAATTCTTTCAATTATCAAGTTTGCGTTGTGAAAGTTTTAAAAAAATCGTTGGAGCCGTTTTGGAGATTTTTGAAAAAGCGCTAAAAGTAGAAAATTTACCAAAAATTACATTGGTAGTGACCGTATGAAAAAATCCAATTCTCGGGATCGCGATAACGAAAATCAACAAAACTTTCACGGCGACGAAACATAAGTTAATACACATTTTGGTGTTATTTCGAAATAATTTCATCAAAGCAGTGTCTTCAAATCGGTCCGTTTATCATTATAATGCAAAAAGCATGGTTTGAAATATATTTTCGATTTATTCGAAATCAAACATACAGATTTTTTTTATTCTTGTGTATTTGATGTGCATTACACCATAGTTTCAGATACTGGTGTTAGTTTTCCTACGTCAAATCTTATTCGCGTAGAATTCAAGTTTAACTGATATCTAGTTTTTCTGTTTATCGTTACCATGGAAATATCGATTTTCCTAAAAAATACATAATATCAAACTTCAATCCAATTCCAATACCTGGTGTAAATTTCACATCGATTCGAGTCCGGGAAGTTTGCTAAACGGCCAAATGAAAATGTTTGGTATGGTCCAGAAAAAACTGTAGAGGGACACCTTAAAACAATTCAAGGACTGTTTCTTGCAAAGTAGACCAAGGGCGAGATATTTAAGAAATTCCAGCCACCGAGTTGCAAGAGTTTACGTATTAAAGGTAGGTTCTTTCGACTCGCTTCTCTAGTGTTTGTCTATATAACAAAAAGAACATTACACGTTGGCTAAGATATGAATTTTACGTTCTCATGGCAAAAACAATATCTCACTCGTGAGATGTTGTTTTCCTCACTAGAACATAAAATTCATATCTTTGATTCCCGGCGTTTGACAACGTTTGGCAGCAGTACAATGGCGCGAAATGACGTCATTGATATCCTCACCAGTTAGGATATGGAACATACGCCACTACGGTTCGGATGTAATTTCGTATAAATTTTATCAGTGTTCTATTTTCTAGTAAAACACTCGCATCTATGTTAATAATAAAGTGTACTTCTGTTAAAAGCCTCGTGCGTGTCGCCTGCGCGCTCCACTGAGCCCAAATGAACGCAAATACAGTGTACCCACTAATGTTTTCCTTGCAGCTAAAGAGAGGAATTGACACCGCATTCCTGTTATCTGTTTTGACACGGATCTGGAGTCAGCTCAGAGTGAACCACAGTCGAAAATCAGCAAGCCTTCTCAACATTACTGACTACCCACTGCCTTTCGTTAGATGGAAAACGTAACCAATTATAGTAACAAAACAGAGCGGCGAAATTTGCAGTGTGGACATTCCGCTTTGGAATTGCAAAAAAAAAAAACTGTCTAAAAACCTGTGAAACTCACCAGTGACGCAAAGCAAAGAACAAAGAACTTCGAAACAATACAGAGTAGGAAAACAAGAACTCTAAAACAAAGAAAAATGTCACAGTCTTTTACATCTAGGCATGGAACCCGATCAGGGACGAATGTGAACTTTCAATATATTCCATTTTTTAGGTAAAGTAAATACTGTAAATTACTTGCATTCGCGTTATGAGCGACAGCTGTTGTTAACACAGTGCTTACCCGACTTGTTGCTCATTTGTCAATTCCATGAAGGAAATTAGTTTTTTGTCAATGGAGGTCGTCAGACGATTGTCAGACGTCAACGCGGCATTCATGTTTCTACTAAACGCCAAGAAACCAAAAATATTCTACAAACTATAAGGATACATTTGTCAGTGAAGCCATTTCTAGGGAAACAAATTAAAAAAACACTTTTCCAACTTGTTAACACCTGTACCTTGCTTTATTATCTTCTTGAAGCCAGACAAAATGTCCTCTTCCCACGATGAAATATACACGCTTTTCTAAATTTAAAGGCCCGTTTACACAGGCGATTTTTGTCGCGCAACTCGATACAATTTTTCTCGCGCCGAGGTTGCACGAAGTTGCAAGGCCCGTTTACACAGGCGATTTTTGTCCCACAACTCAATGCAAGTTTTGTCGCGCCGAAGTTGCATCAAGTTTCGAACATGTTCGAAACTTGATGCAACAAAAATCGCAACAAAAATCGCCTGTGTAAACGGGCCTTAAGTAATTGAATTATCACCCCATCACGAATGTTGCGAGGCAGTTAGATGATGGCAAAAACAAAACAAGCTTTACCATCGCTCACAAATATTAGGGTAGCCGCACACGTACTAAAAATCCCTTTTAAAAAGCTAGCTATCGCCGTGTGTAAAGTCGGGACTTTATAGAAAACTCTTCCTAGGGTTCTTCGTAACAATGAAACGGACTGGGATCTGACTACGATGTATGACGAACACGAATTTTCGAAAACGTTAGAAATTGTTATTGGTATCAGAATTTTCCTAACAAGCCTCCCTCCGCCCAGTAAGCAGTCGCAGTAGCACCAAACGACCCCCTCCCCACCCCCCCCCCCCTTTCTGATACCCAGTCCACTCGCAAGGTTTCATGTTGTGAACCGTCCCGACGAAGTTCATTTTGCAGTCATTTTGCCAACGGTTGTGCAAATGTCATCCACCTCTTATGCAACTTATTATTCGTTCCATGGACAGAAATTGCACGACGAATAAACGGACATAAACCAAGCCTCAAAAGGTGACGGAAGTCAGTGGAAATGTCCGTACATTTTACATACCGACGACAGTCTTACACGGAGATCAACATTATTTTATCTGCTCCCCACTGGATTTGGAACTCGCTTATAGGATATCTTAAAGCTATTTTATGAGTTTGGATCACGTATTCAAGAAGAAAAGATAGCATTCTGTTCATCTACCTGGACGCTTTGGTTTTGGTGGCCACGTGTTGATCTGCTGTCACGCAATCCCCAGTATACATTTACTTGTCTCTCGTTTGAAATAAATCCGTTCTTCAGCGAAATCATAAATAATATGACAAGAAGCCATACCTGTTGCTTGTTCATACCTGTCAGGGACGCTTTCAAGGCGAAATTCGGATAATACGATCGACAGCGGCATGGAAGCCGTAAATGTACAGAATTTGCTTGGGTAAATAAAAGTCGTCGAAGTGGTAAAACAGTGAACCGTTAAAAAAATAGAAATTCGCTGGCCCAATTTTAACACTGGCTTAAAACATTCTCCTATATGTGGTGAGTAACTTGCAATTAGTTTGATATTTGTATCTTCCCGGACCCTCGAGAAACAGGAATTTTAAAATGCCTAGTTTTGCGATTTTTGAAAACGTCGCCAAGTATGCCTTCTAAGATTGCATGCAGAACTTGAATGATGTATAGTAAACATTTGTTCTTGTATGCATTTAAATAACCAAAGGATAAGTGTTACGTTGATGTAAATCTGTTGCTTGAAGAAGTTCTGAGATACATACTGCTAAAGTTGGCCCAAAATCACAACTTTTGTCACGCCATTGAGGCAATTTTTTGGGGGGGGTGGTCTGATCTCTGAGACAATGAAGTCAATCAACAAAAAAATGTTGCCATGTTTACTAGTTGGGTAAGATCTGTATGCAACATAAATATGGTGGAGATCGGTCGACCCCCTTCTTCCGACAAATGCCCGGATTATTCAGTCAGAGACTCTTAAATTAGAACAATATATACCTGAAAGAACCCTTCGCTCTAGTAGCGAATTCAATTTTAATTCTAGCAACATTCCAGGCACGTTCAAGTAAAACGCATCCAAGGTGTTCAACTTCCTATCCGAAGCTGTGAGATTGTCCAAAGACAGACAATTCCAACCGCTCTTGCATAGCACACTTCAAAGCTAAAGCTGTAGATAAACTGGCGGAATAACCATATTTTGTACTGCATTTTATTTTATCATTCTTAGGCTACAACAAATGTATACAATGTATCATAGTCATTAGTTAAATAGTTTTCTACGCTTTTCAATATATGCTTCATCTATTTTTTTTATAGTTACCATAGTTATACGTTTATATTGTAACATAAAAGAGCCAATATTGTTTAAGAATGTTATTAAACCTTTATTATTATTATAATGATTATTATTATTATTATTATTATAATTGTTGTTATTATTATTATTGTTATTATTATTATAGTTGTTATAATTATTATTATTATTATTATTATTATTTATTTTTTTTTTAAGGCGGGGGTACTGAAGCCCGTTTTTCCACCGCTTAGCTTGGGTTTAATGCAAATATCTCGTTCGAATTCGCGTTTCAAGCATTCACAAAAATCTTAGGTCATCTCACGAAGCTATGTTTAGCGGTGTTTTGTAAATTTTTTGGTGATTTTTGGGGATGTTTGGGAAAATATAGTTTTTCTCAAAGGATTAGTAAAATTTGGAGAAATAAGAAATATTAAAGATTTAATGCGATTTTAAAATTAGAATTTGAAGTTAAAAATTAGTAGATGGACACTGTTCGCAAACGGTTAATTTCATTTTATTATGTCAAACTTTTGTTTTACCTGTCCAGGCTCCAGCATACACGTCTGTGTTATCCTCTGTGCATTGTGAGTTCCAAGAACAAAAGAAGGGAGGGATGTATGGAGACTTCATCAAGGAGATGAAATTCGTCTTTATGGCGACTTGGACGTTGGGATCATTTGCGTCACCATTATAGAAAAAATAGGGAATCTCAGACGTTTTCAACGAAGATGAGTTCGCCTGAGCTAAAAAAGAAAAAAAAATATGGAAAAAAAGATGAAAAAATCGGAAAACATTTATAACATCCATTATTGAAATACGAACAATGAGCAAAATTTCCGCTCGTACTATATGTTAAACCATCTAATAAGGGATTTATTATTCCACTAATAAAATAAAGTTTGGTTCGGCCATTTTATCACCCCGCTTTCCGTCCGTGTTTCTGCCCTCTTCTACAGTGTAATAACGTTGCATATTTTGCGCGTTCTTTTACCCTAATATGGTAAAATAGCGCGATAGTGAAATAATAAGAAAGAAATGCATAATTAGCTTGATTTATACTGGTCTCCTCCCAAACAACGGCTGCGAGTTCGTCTTATTAGTAAGACGAACTATCCAGATAGTTCGTTTGGTTCGTATTTTTTCCCTTGAGTTGATTTTTTGCCTTGACTGTTTTGGAGTAATTATAAATCAAAACAAACTCCTCCGAATTCATAAAGGTCCTTTTTGCATTGAATAACCCTTAGAGGTATACTAGTGTATAGTAAACGTTCTGAAACGTCTGCCTGCGTGCGTGCGTACGTGAGGAACCCTATAAAGTGCAGCGACATCAATTTCCATTTTTGGTTGAGTAACAGGTCAGAAAAGTCAGACTGGTTAACCACAAAATATATTGACGTCTCTTTCGTCAACAAAACCATGAGAGGTTAACAATGCCATTTTACATTGCCGTGAGTTTGTTTTGTTGTACCTCAAAATGTTTCATTTTCCTATAAGCCCACTTCTTGTGCCGTAAGATATATTGTTTAACAGTGAGCGATTAAAATTTTCTGACTTGTACCCATATGGACCACTGTATGAAGGGTTAGAAATAGTGTGGCTAGTTAATCAGAAACACTGAAAAACTAAAGCAAAAAATTAATTAGTGGGGGCTCTGCTGTTAGGCTTGCCTAAATCTATTTAGAAAACAGTCTTAAGAAAATGCGCGCGCTGATTGGTTAAAAATCGCGTGATAGTTGAGAGGGCGCAGCCCGAGCGAATAATCTAATTGTTTTAGTATAAATCTACTAGTCGTTCAAACTTAAAAAAACAAGACAGATTCATGTTTTTATTAACAATGATAAAAACAGGTCACACCACGCGAGGATAATTGACAAATATATCGCATTGTGTTGGTTTCTGTGCGCGCGCACCTTCACATTTCATTCAAGATGAGCCAAGCCGATGAGCCTAGTTTGATTACAAAATCAACGATCAGCCTCGACCAGTAAACTGTCTAAATCTTCTTCACGGACACTTCGAAAACGTGAAGAAGCAGCCGCCATTTTGTTAGCAAGGGCACACTGCTACGCTACTCACTATCTATCACAGAATAGATAGTGGGTAGCGTAACCAATCAGAGTGCGGCATTTGTGATAGAACGCTAGTAGATTTATACTAAAACTCGATAGAAACACAGAACTAGCACGAGCTGTTGACGTGATGATGGTGCAAGAAAATTTAATTAACATTTTGATTGTCATAGTTAACAACTTGTTTTCGTTTTTTCGTCGCGATGTTTTCTAAAAGAAGTAGAAAACATGGTTTTCGTGTTTCTATCGAGCTATAGAAACACTCGTGAAAGTTTGGGAGAACTCGAAAAAGCTGTGGAAACACTAGCCTGCGGCTCGTGTTCCCACAGCATTTCTCGTTCTCCCAAACTTCCACTCGTGTTTCTTTAACTCGATAGAAACACGATACATGTTTTCTATTTCTTAAATGTTAAGCCCCGGCCAAACGCTCGCAACATTTCAACACAACATATCGCAACATTATTACGCACAACATGTGGCCACCCTGTTGCAACTTGTTGGGTGTTGTTGGCTTAAGATTGAAAATGGTCAATTTTTTTTTTCTCGCAACATTTTTTAATGTTGCATGATGTTGTACTCGTTTGGCCACGTTCGTGCTTCACTGGCGAAAAATGTCTGATTGGTCGACGCGCGACCACGTGACACCGTTCAACGGGAGGCGCGATCGAATCGTGAAAAATATTCCACAGCGCTGCAGGTTGCAGTTATTTTCGTTTTATCCCTTTCTCTTTTGAAAGGTAGTCTTCTGAAAATCCTTCTGTGGCTTTGTGTAACGTAAATCTTTCTGACTGTGTAGGAATTAAATAGGTAAGTTGATTTTCACTGCATTTGTTGTCAACTTCTGAAGAGCTATCGAAACGTTCTAGTACAGTGTTGTTTGCTTCAAGCGTTTCATGTTTGGAAAGGATTCTTTTACGCGATTTTCTCGTGTTTTGGTCCTTAATTTTTACATTACTTGTTAGCTTAATTAATTTCCTTTACTTTTGCCGACTACCCCGGTTGTTCCCGCAACGGTTTTCGAGATATATCAAGTTGTGTTGAGGTGTAAAAGTTTTCCCGGATTCCAACGTGTGGAACATTTTAACCTTTGATGTTTTAACTACTTCTGCTATGATCAGTTTTGTGTTGCCAGTTACTCTGACCAATCTTTCAATCTCTTTAGCATAAATGTAATCATGATCAACTGCTCAAAGCGGGGACATCGTCCACAAAGTGGTAAGTAAGTAAGTAAGTAAGTAAGTAAGTAAGTACTTTATTTAAACACATATCACCAATGAGCCAGGGGCTCGTTTAAAAGTGAACGTGTATTCTAAAAATTACAATATAAAAAATTTAAATATGATTATCTAAGCTGGACTATAAAATTTAAAAACTATATAGACAAAAAAATTTAAAAATATAAACTATTTAATACAAAGATTACAGCAACAGTTGGCCTCGGTGGTCAGATTAACATTGTTCAGTAAATTTTTAAAAATTCTAAGAGAGGACGCTCCTCTCTTAGACCCGGGCAAGCCACCAAAACAGAAACCTAAAGTTGTGTCTTCATTGAAGTTTATGGTGTGTTTGTGGCAAGTAGAGCCATAAATCATTGCACGGAGAGGCCAGCCAACACTCCGTGGAGCACACTCCAGGCCGGCAGAAGATTTGCCAGCACCTGCACCTTAGATTAATACCATAAAGGTTTTTGTAAACACTGCATTGTACAGTAATGATGGAATTCAAAATCACAAAAGTTGTTTGTATGTGGTAAAGACTCATTTGTTTGGTCATGCATTGATATAGAGAAGAAATTTTTGTCGGGTGAACAAGTTTTGCTGGGTAATTGTTGTTGTTTTAAGCCTGAGTAACCTTTTTAAGGACACAATCATCCAACCTGAATTCTAACAACTGTGAATACTTTTCACCGCTACTTAAATAATAAATGTAAGGAGAAATTGGAAAGGAGAATTTGTTAAGACCTGCAGAAAGAATGACCAGATTGTTAACAAAGGGATGAAGTTTCTACTAAAATATTAGCTTGTCTGGAATTACAGGACATTATTAAGTGTTTAGGTATTTGGCTTTCACCATACAGTAATTAAACAAAGACATGTCAGGGTTTTCACAACAAGCCAGCAACTGCTGGAGTTCTGCCAGCTACTTGATTATATGTCTCCTGTTACTCTGGTCATAGCAATCACTTTACAACAAACAAGCTAACTTGTCACAGCCACGTACTCATCCAGTTGCTGACACTAACTTCAAAACATTTTGAAACCCCTGACATGCTATTATTTTCAGGGACCAAAATGAATTCATAGGAATACCATTGATACTGATTCTAATTAAAACAAATTTGTTATTTTATATCATACACATGACCAATTTAACTTTTCACTCCCAAGATCTGAATGTTAATTTTCCTTACTGACAGTCATTTGGTGCTACATTAAGACAACATCCTCTACAGGTGATACATTTCTTTATTATCACTTGTCTGCTAGACAATGTATTGACCTTGAAAAGAGAAAGTACATATCAATCACTCTTGGTGAAAGGGTTAAGGGCAAATAAAATTTTAACTTTATTAACCATTTGATATTTATTATTGGGAACTTATTGAAACATGATTGCCTTTGAAACTATATGTTCTATACATTGTGCCATTTTTTCAACCAATTATAAGAACACCTGTTAGCAGCTGTTAAAAGTTTTAAAATTGTTTGTTTGTATTAAAAACTGTTGTCAGTCTACAACACAAAAATAAAAGCACTTCATTATTATTTTCAGAAACATTTACCCCCTATATTCTGACTCATTCCCAGTCATACCTCAGGCTTTCTCACCTGCTGTATGACTGGGGACAAGTCAGGCCTGTATTGGTCATAATAAATCAATTAGAAAATAATATACTAAACCAACTGTAAACACTGGTATTGTTAAATGGGTTTCGGTCAGAAAATCAGATGTTGCCTTACATTGACTTTTTTAACAATCATTGCACCTGAACAAGCTCTGTCCTTGAACAAGAACTCCACCAGAAGTGCCATAGGAGTAAATATGGTACCTGTGTATTTAGATTGGTTTTCAATTGAGTGTCGTAAAACCAATGCATTGCTATGGAAAATCACAACAACATAAACAAAAATGAACCAGGCAAATACTTATATAACCACCATCAAACACCACTGGCTAAGTAGATGGTGACAACTTTTTGGGCCAATCACGGAGCATAGCAAAGCAAAACCAAGGTACTTGTTGATTATAGTTTTGACACTCAACTGAAAATCACTCTACCCCTGACACTGAAAGTGCATTAATAAGTAATGAAATATCTCTATAACCACAACATATTTCCCACTTTCTGAAATATTGTACAGTGGAACCCCGTTAATACGGCCACCAACGGGCCATGGAAATTTGGCCGTATTAACGGGGTGGCCGTATAAACGGGGTAGGGTCAAATTTCATGACTAGTCTACTTCAAGTGACTTCTTGACAGATACATATCACAATTGAACAGAGCCACATCAAAATGCTAACAAATCTATTTGACCTTGATAACAATCTTTCTGTAAGAGATGTTCACAAAGATGAGAAAAGCTCAAAGAGATCCATTGTTTCTCAAGTACTGTATTTGTTTCGTTTGGTCAATTATTAATGGATATTTGGCTCGAGTGGCCGTATTAGCGGGGTAATATTATAAAGGATTGTATAGTTTGGGATTTCAGAATGTGGCCGTTGGCCGTATTAACGGGGTGGCCGCATTAACGGGGTTTTATTATAAGAAAATGTATGGCCATTTTGCCGGGACAAAGAAAAGTGGCCGTAATAACGAGGTGGCCGTATTAACGAGGTGGCCGTAAGGCGGGGTTCCACTGTAATAGTAAATAAACCCCTTCAGGCAGCTGGTATATTGGAGAATAATGACCAAGGCTGAAAGATTGTCCAAAAAATGAACAGTTGGCCCAGAAGCAATTAATGCTTTGAGGGCTACAGTGAATTTTTTTGGACAATCTTTCATCCAAGGGCATTATCCTCCAATTATATACCACCAAGCTAGAAGGGTGGTTATTTATGATATAATCCTCCGATTAATTACTACCCCATGCTTTATCCCTGATAAATAGTACAAAAACCTACAGTGAAAATTCGCAGTGTAACTACAGTTGAAATAAAACCAAGTTGATTTTTTCAAAACTGCGATTTTATTAAACATTTATGTTGGATCTGAAAATGTGGCCGCTTTGTTCGTTGGGTTTGCACTTGTAGACCTATAGAATTGGGTGACATACTGTATATCAAATCATATACTCATCCTGGGGGGGCGGGGGGGGGGGGGGGGGGAGGGCACTTAAGATGTTAGGATTTCAAGTGACAGGGATGACAGAATGGAAGCCAAAATCAAGACCCCCCAAAATCCCCGGAGCAAAAATAAGTGCCACAAAAATCCCATGCTGAATTTCTGACCCTTACAATTCCCATAAAGAGTTAAACGATAACACAGAGAAAAACATTAGAAATTGAATGCTCGTGTTTGTTATTCATCATACCATCAGAATATTTATCTTTCAATCTGAATTTAAATTTGAAACCCAAATCAACCCTTTCACATGAAATCCTGAGTAACCCCCTCCCCCTGGGATACCAATCATCTAATTTTGTACCATGCGATGCAATTTGTCCAACGAACACCCACAACAATAATTTATTATTAATCGGGTTATAATGATGGCTAGTAGCCCATCCATGCAATTTGGACTTTGAAAAAAAAGTGCTTCAAAAATCAGAGGATGTACGGGTACTAGATACTGGGTAAATTCACTGGCAATATACTTAATGTAAAACCACCCAGTACATGATCCATGTCAATTGCAATAGCATTTTAATATCTTTCTCATTCTCTGGCTTAGCTTGTCGCTTGTAATCCTGTCTGGGAGCCCTCCTCATGTGCAGCACCAATAGACTCAAATCTGAATGTGTGCTCCACACTTCAACCTTCATTGTTGTCGTGATTGTAAGAGCTGTTTGACTCATCATCAGACTGTGATTAGGACTATCAGTGTTTTTGTAACCAGATGCACAGGCAAGAACTGCAACTTGGAACAAAATGGATCACATTAAAATGTTTGGAAAGGACTTTTAGATAGCCTATATTAACTCAGGCATCAATTATTGGTTAACAGCATGAAATGGCTGTATGCTCTCAGCCAGTGAGCACAGAGATAGTAAGTAAAATGAATAAATTATATTCTTTTATAGCATAACAAAAGTAAAGCACGTGCTCTGATTGGTCAATTACCCATTTACTATTTGCCCATGGGTGAAAGGCGACGAAAGCTAGCGCGTGCTCAAAGCCGTACGTGTCACTTTCTACGCTACTATATTTTTTAAACCTCATAGTCTGCAAAGATTTTGTCTCAATACTGAAAGAAAGTTTACAAATAAAGACAGTTGAAGATAACGTAAAAGGTTTACAACCCACATTGAGATGGAGGATTACTCATTCAGCAAAACAATTTTGTCAAAAAAACACACTCACTATCTACTTCAAGCTTGTTTAGCCAGTTAAATGTCTCTACAGGTGAAGAGTATTTGGCAGATTGTTCCTTGATGTAGATTTATAATTAAGCGGAACTTTTTCTTGTTGTTCTCGCTGCAAGTTTTGAAAAACTTTGCCTAGAAGACTGACTTGGACTATGTACTCTGATCATGCGTGAGTCACACCACGCAGTGATGTCCTCTGTGCCCCTCTACTCTAATAGATGACAGGCATCAGCCAATCACAATGTGCACAGTAACGCAGTTAATGTATAAAACTCAACAGTGCATGCTGAGCCGTTTACTATATGTTAAATCAAGACAAAATGAATCCTAAATAAAAAATGTAACTATCATAATGTGATTGCTCCCATGTGAAAGTCTATTGCTTGGTTACTAGTATTTATGAACTTGATTACTGTCTATTCTTCAGTTGAAAATCAATTTTTTCTGTATCAAATGTTTTTGGCAAATGTACCAATGAAAAACCTCATCCAAATATTTGTGAATTACATATAATGTTGTAACACCCTTTCTTGAAGCATCTTGAATATGTTGTGGTTTTAATTTATTTTTCATAATTTTGAAAATTTTCATAAGTTGTTTGATTTCTATTTTTCTTTTCTTTTGTTTATTATCATAATCAACAAAAACTTATGAAAAATAGTCGTAATGAAAGTGTTGAAGCAAAGTTCCGTAACTTGTTCGTTTGAACACATACATTAATCGCATACACATGTGCCGCAATAAAATAAAGCAATAAACAAACTATCATCAGCACGTATAAAAATATCATTTTATGTCGGATCAACCACCAAACAACTTCAAGTGACCTATTACTCCTTAGAACGTAAACTTCAATGCGTTGCATGGAAATCAAATTTTTGGTCACATTTTTAGAGTGAAATATTGTTCTTCGATAAGCTTATGTGATTCGATCGACATCGATATGTCAAATTCTCTCCCCAAAATAGTCCACATATCTCAGCTAATTGCCATCCCCCTGCAACTCGGTACAAGCTAATTTATATATCTAAAAAAAAGCCTAGAAAATACACTTTTACTCACTTACAATTTCTTTGTGTACCGTGCTGCACGAAACATGCCGTAAGCAAAAATGTGAAAATCACCCACCTTTTCAGCATCACTTTTCCTCGTGATACTCCATTTCGAAACGCCACTATCGTTGAAATGAATTAACCAGCTGCAAGTGTTAATCAGTTCCAGGATGCAAAATTTACTAAAGAATGCGACACACTTAAAAACGTGAAGAAAATAATCTTCGACCTCTCACAGAGGTTAAAAAAGCACGGGGCATTCTCTGCTTAAAACGGCGGCCATTGCTTCATCCATCTCGCCGGCATTTTTGCCATACAGCCAATAAAATCGCTGGAAAGCCGTCATGTGATTTTTTTAGCAGCGCATGAGCATTACATTTTTCGCCAGTGAACGTTCGTGCAGCATTGTTGCGCCGGAGCATGCGCACTAGTTCGATCTGCTATTTCGAGGTGCCATCCAACACGCTGCAACAGAGTATGCAACATGTTGTCCCCAACGATGTTGCGATATATTGGGTTGAATGTTGCGTGCGTTTGACCAGCTCCTTCACAAAATTTTATAATATTATAATGTGACCCAGCAATATTGCGAGATAATGTGTTGAAATTTTGCGTTCGTTTGGCCGGGGCTTTACGATCTAAGAGAAATAATATTTATCTTACGATAAGAGCAGTTAGGCCATGGAAGCTCGGTGCTGTATGATATTCCAGGCGACGATAAAAAATTCCACTGTCCATCAAAACAGTAATACACCATTGGAGGGTCGAAGGCAAAGTCGGAGTTGCCGTTGCACATCACAGCACAGAAAACCTCGAAGTCAGTTTTGAAGCAAGCCAGTGCTCCGTTCTCAGGGGGTGCGTAGAAAGGACAAGTTTTGCCTTTAAAAAAATGGAGAAACTAATCCCGTAAGGAAGGTTAAAATAACGCAGGAAACAAATACCTTACTATAGGAAATTAACGAAACATGTTATTAACGCGAATCTCAAAAATCCGCGTTAATTTTATGCATCTTAATTTGAGTAAATGTTAATTAAAATCACACTATTTTACACTGTTATTTTAAGACACCTAGATTTCCTGGAAGGTTACTTATCACCTACCACGTACTCCGTCAGAATCACTTGACACATTGTCATACAATATTGTTTTTGAAATGTTTTTAGATTTGTCATTGTAAAGATCTCCAAGAGAATAGCTCACTTCTACTTTCTTATGCAAACTGTTCAGCGCCTTTTGCTGTCTTTACACATTTATCGGTATCAAACCTCGAGCTCTTTAGTTGGACGATCTTGTCTTGTCAAGAGCATAGCGGTTGCTATAAAATTATTGCACATGAAATTCGCATTATTTAAATGCATGTAAACATTACTTTTCGAAAATTTGTGTTAATTTTATAGCGCGTTGATTTTGTTCGCGTTGTTGAAATGCTTCATTATATTCCTACAATGAGGTAATTCGGCATGCATAACAACCGCTGGCTGTTCTAATCAGGTGCGCTCAGGATGGCAATAGAGAGCCATACGGCAACTTAATAGATGATGCAAAGTTAGCTGGCCGATAAAATCAGTAAAGCACATAAAAAAAAAAAAAAAAAAAAAAAAAAAAAAAAAAAAAAAAACATGCGGGGAGACCAAAAGGTACAAAAAAAAATTGAGGAGTTTTGTACATGTCACAGGGTACCCAACATAAGATAAGATTAATTGTCGTCTACTTGTTATCCCGTTAGCTGGTTAAAAAAGGTTTAAAATGATTTGTTGCAATGCTGGCTCACTTAAAAATTTCAAGCTGACTGATTTTCGATTGAATGACTACACCGTGGTTTAGCACAGAACTTCAAAGCAGCGGTGTACTTACGTTTCAGAGTTATCCGGAAGCTGCATGTTGCTTCATTTCCTGTGTCATCTACCGCCAAACATTGTACTTCATTCTCGCCAGGAACAGAGAAAAGATCCCCAGATTGCCTGCTACAGTACGTTGATGGCACCACGCCTGAATTGTCCGTTGCTGTAGGCTGCTGCCAGTTAACTCTTATTTCATATGTTGTAATATCATCTACAACAATGTCGTCTGGGCACGTGATTTCTGGTGGCTCTTGGTCTAAAACGAAAATTATGGCGTAAAGACTGTTTTTACAGTACATTAAACATCAGGCTCCGGTTGTTCGAGAGCGGATTAAAATTACCAACGATTGACGGCTATTCCGCAATTAATTTTTTTTCTCGGAGTAATCGAGGGATAAAATGGTAATTCCTCGTAGTAAACTAAATTATAACAAGATTCTGTCCGTAAAATCAAACGAATACTCTCGTTCTTAAAGCCGAACAAAGCTTTAATTTATATGTTTCCTTTTACATTACAGCGGCTAGTGAGCGAAGATTTCTACCTCAGAGAGGTAAAAAGTTGAAAGTAATTTCTTTGCTTCGCGCTAGCCTGCGTAGCAAGCGTTTCCGTACGAGCTAATATAAGTGCTATGTGTCGGGCGAAAATTGGGGTAAGAGCAAGAAAGGAAACGCTCCAATTTTATTTTCGCGCGACCAGAATCTTCGCTCGCGCGCGACACATAGCACTTCGCACGCGCGGGAACGCTTGCTACACTTGCTAGCTTCGCGCTTGTGTAAATGGTAGCGGTCACGGGATGGCACGTCCTCGACAGAAAAGAGAAATATATTTTGGAAAATTAATTTCGTCGGGTAGCTTGAATTTGTTGTCTTTACTCACTGGACCCAGCATTGAAGCAAGATCACCAAACAGTAAGTCGGCCATTTTGTTTGATTGTGAGCTTCTCTACCCGTCTCCCCTGAATTAGTGAGGTAATCCAGGTCGCTAGGTGTGCTAAATTTAACCCTTAGTTTATCCCTTGGAAAGTACTAATTGAGCTTTAAGGAACAGAATTTAATCGAAGGATAATCCCTAAAAAAAGGCGATTTAATCGTGGGTTAGCATTAATCGGCTTTCGAACAACTTGGGGGCAGGTGATTTTACCTTAAAATACTTAATTTGAGATGTATTTAATTTGATATTGGAAGGACGCTTACAGTATATTTTTTGTTTTCACGACGCGCACGTCATGCGCGGAATAATAACCACCTCATTGGAAATTTAGAGCGAAATAATTGATTTTTAAATAAATGATATTCAATTACTTATGTATTTCAACTATAATTAATCTTCTCACATTCCGAGCACGTATACCAGCGGCCGAAAAAGAAAGTTAGTGATCAATTTCGATTCTTAACGCAAAAAGAATACGAGTAGCTCGACCAATCAGATTGTCCCATTTGCATTAGGGTCTTAGTATACTTGAAGAATTCTATAGTAGTGCCTAGTGGGTGTTGCATCAATTTAATCAATTTAGGCGATCCCTGTTTTTTCTACCGTTTCTCTACGTTTTGTAAAAAAAGAAATGAAAAAAAAAAAATGAAAATATATGACGCTTGAATTTTTTTCTCCCCACGCGCCATTATGGGAAAAACCGAAAACCACAGCGGTTATCAAATCGGGAAAAACCGCTAGTATATTTGCTGAAAACCGAAAACCAAATGCTAATAGAGGAAAACCTGCAACAACAAAAGACGCCAAAACCGAAAAACCGGAGTTTTTCGGTGCGAAAACCGAAAAAACGATCTAAAAAATACGGGTCAAAACCGAAAGTCGCAAAGCCACCCTCCAACAGACCAACTTATATCATTCACACCAAAAAAACATGTTTAGTTAAACCAGGTTAAACAAAATGAAAATCAGCAACAAAAGACTGAATGACTAAATTTCACATAGGGTGGCAGTAAGTGCAAACTTGCTATTTCATTGCGCTAAATTTGTAGTCGACAAACATCAGTTAGCAACTTCTATGAAGAAAACAATTTTAAACCGTATTTAACTAAACAGCTTTTAAACGTGCTTAAGCTTTGGCGTGAATGGGATATTAGACAAGATTTGCCTAAGACCGTTTGTCCCTTGTCTTTAATCTTGAATTGGATATATTGTGGTTTGAATTTTTCAAACCAGTTTGATTTATATTTCCCTTTGTTTCAGGTTATAATAATGAATATGAGACAATGAAAAATCCAAACCAAACTGGTTTGAAAAATTTTAAACCAAAGATAAATTTAAGCCACAACAGAAATTTTAACTAATTGAAACCACGGAGACCACGCTAAGTTACGAGCGCCACTTCAAAATCAGGGTGTTTTTCCACATGGTGTATATCTGAAACGAAGTCAGTAAACCCCATTTTTTTACCCCAGTTTTTTGTAGTGGCATAGGCACATATAACTCATTACGTGACTGTAGGGAAATCTATGGCGTAGAACATTTTCTTGCGAGCGTTCTAAGTTTTCTTACAAGTTCTTATACACAAAGTGTGCTTGATCTGATATTATAAACCGAAAAGGTTGGAAATAGAAAGAAATAAGTCTTCCTACTTTTTATGGATTGCAGTCAATTGTACGAAATAAAAAAAATACATATAGTTGCCAATTCTTTCTACACAACCACACTAGTAACACAACTGAATGCTCAAATGACGTATAAGTTCCTTACCTACTACTGCTGCAGTCGCAAAAGCGATCAGAAAAACATTCAGAATAGAATGCTGAAGAATCATCCTGTTAGTTGTTGTGGCTTAAGCAAAGTCGAGGAAGCTTTGTGTCCTACGAAATTGAGCATGAATCGTATATTGAGATGTTGGACATGGCTCGGGACAAGACCAGCTGTGATAGCAACAGGTGAATCATCTGATCATTACACTATTTGCTCATCGGTTGGGTAAAGTAAATTCGATATTATCAAACTCGTTAACAGTTTAAGGTAAGAAATAATTAATTTGTATATGTACATCAACTACACAATTCGCTATAATTTTTCTCGCCCAAAATATTAGGTTGTATCGCCAAGAAATCTTATAGCAAACACTACGGACTAATTTGATTGCTGTCGTGTGGTATGGTTTTTATGGACCTGAAAGCGTCAACTTCCCTTCAATTCAGTCACCATGCATTTTGCAGTCAAAGTAAAAAGCTTTTGAAATCTCAACTTGTAACTAGTCTTGAATTAAGAAAAAGGAGGATTTAATTATGGCGACATATTTTGAAGGAAGCCTTAATTTTTCTTCTTTTTTATATTTTGATCACGAAATTGTTGACATTAAGATAAATTGTAAAATTCCCAAAAAGCACGATGAACAGCTATTCATCAATTCAGTTTCAGTTCAATACATTTTCAAATGAACGGCGAGGAGAATAAGAAATAGCCATCAAGAAATTTGTACAAATCACGGGGCTCGCGTGCTTAACAGAAATAACAGCGCGATTTGACGTGACAGTGGTCTCAGCAAAGTCAAGAAAGGTTCTGGGCGGACATTATATGGACGTGATTACCTTGTTTCTTATTTTCGCGGGAACTTAATTTCGCGAAAATGGAACAGTCATATTTCGCGGGGCTTAAATTTTAAAGGAACTAAATCTCGCGAAAATTGACAAATACTGATCTGCATAACCAAACTGTTAGTCTCAAAATGACAAAAAATGAAACGGACGACTGCGCCAAGGATATCTTATCTGCAGCAAGAAGATGATATTGAATCATGTGAAGAGAGTTCCGAAAGTTGAATACAAAACATGGACAATATAATTATGGCCGGGAGTAAAATTGAAAATCGCATGTCTATCAATGGAAGCAGCTGCTTAAACAGATCAGTTTAAGCAGCTGCTTCCATTGATAGACATGAAACGTGGATCAATGCAGTCTTCGCTCAGCAGTAAATTGAGGTAAATAAATCGTCACGTTTTTCTCATGCAATCTAATAAGAGTTATCACTAGTTGTGCTAAATTTAACCCTTAGTTTAGCCCTTGGATAGTACTAAGCGAGCTTTAAGGAAGAGAACTTAATCAAAGGATAATCCCTTAATAAGGGCGATTTAATCGTGGGTCAGCATTTATCGGCTTTCGAACAACTGGGGGCAGGTGATTGTACCTTAAAATAGATGTATTTGATTTGATATTGAAAGGACGCTTACAGTATATTTTTTGTTTTCACAACGCGCACGTCATGCGCGGAACAATAACCACCTCATTGGAAATAATCGAATTAGTAAATAGGTGATATTCAATTATTTTTGCATTTAAACTACAATTAATCTTCTCACATTCTGAGCTCATATACCAGCGGACGAAAAAAAAAAGATAGTGATCAATTTTCTTTCTTAACGCAAAAAGAATACGAGTAGCTCGACCAATCAGATTGTCGCATTTGCACCAGGGTCTTAATATACTTGTAGAATTCTGCTAGTAGTGCCTAGTGGGTGTTGCATAAATTTAACTTTTTTTTGTTTGGGGATCCCTGTTTTCTTTATTACAAAACTCTCTCTACCATTTCTCTACGTTTTGTAAAAAAAAAAAAAAAAATGAAGGAAATTAAAATATATGACGCTTGAATTTTTTTCTCCCCACGCGCCATTATGGGAAAAACCGAAAATCACATCGATTATCAAATCGGGAAAAACCGCTAGTATATTTGTTGAAAACCGAAAACCAAATGCTAAAAGAGGAAAACCTGCAACCACAAAAGACGCCAAAACCGAAAAACCGGGGTTTTTTGGTGCGAAAACCGAAAAACCGATCTAAAAAAATATATGGTCAAAACCGAAAATCCAAAAGCCCCCCTCCAACAGACCAACTTATACCTCATTCACACCAGAAAAACATGTTTAGTTAAACCAGGTTAAACAAAATGAAAATCAGCAACAAAAGATTGAAAGACTAAATTTCACATAGGGTGGCAGTAAGTGCAAACTTGCTATTTCATTGCGCTAAATTTGTAGTCGACAAACATCAGTTAGCAACTTCTATGAAGAAAACAATTTTAAACCGTATTTAACTAAACACCTTTTAAACGTGCTTAAGCTTTGGTGTGAATGGGGTATTAGACAAGATTTGCCTAAGACCGTTTGTCTCTTGTCTTTAACCTTGGATATATTGTGGTTTGAATTTTTCAAACCAGTTTGATTTATATTTCCCTTTGTTTCAGGTTATAATAATGAATACGAGACAATAAAAAATCCAAACCAAACTGGTTCGAAAAATTTTAAACCAAAGATAAATTTAAGCCACAACAGAAATTTTAACTAATTGAAACCACGGAGACCACACTAAGTTACGAGCGCCACTTCAAAATCAGAGAATTTTTCCACGTGCTGTATCTCTGAAACGAAGTCAGTAGATCCCATTTTTTTACCCCAGTTTTTTGTAGTGGTATAGGCACATATAACTCATTACGTGACTGTAGGGAAATCTATGGCGTAGAACATTTTCTTGCGAGCGTTCTAAGTTTTCTTATAAATTCTTATACACAAAGTGTGCTTGATCTGATATTATAAACCGAAAAGGTTGGAAATAGAAAGAAATAAGTCTTCCTACTTTTTATAGATTGCAGTCAATTGTACGAAATAAAAAAAAATACATATAGTTGCCAATTCTTTCTACACAACCACACTAGTAACACAACTGAATGCTCAAATGACGTATAAGTTCCTTACCTACTACTGCTGCAGTCGCAAAAGCGATCAGAAAAACATTCAGAATAGAATGCTGAAGAATCATCCTGTTAGTTGTTGTGGCTTAAGCAAAGTCGAGGAAGCTTTGTGTCCTACGAAATTGAGCATGAATCGTATATTGAGATGTTGGACATGGCTCGGGACAAGACCAGCTGTGATAGCAACAGGTGAATCATCTGATCATTACACTATTTGCTCATCGGGTGGATATAGTAAATTCAATATTATCAAACTCGTTAACAGTTTAAGGTAAGAAATAATTAATTTGTATATGTACATCAACTACACAATTTGCTATAATTTTTCTCGCCCAAAATATTAGGTTGTATCGCCAAGAAATCTTATAGCAAACACTACGGACTAATTTGATTGCTGTCGTGTGGTATGGTTTTTATGGACCTGAAAGCGTCAACTTCCCTTCAATTCAGTCACCATGCATTTTGCAGTCAAAGTAAAAAGCTTTTGAAATCTCAACTTGTAACTAGTCTTGAATTAAGAAAAAGGAGGATTTAATTATGGCGACATATTTTGAAGGAAGCCTTAATTTTTCTTCTTTTTTATATTTTGATCACGAAATTGTTGACATTAAGATAAATTGTAAAATTCCCAAAAAGCACGATGAACAGCTATTCATCAATTCAGTTTCAGTTCAATACATTTTCAAATGAACGGCGAGGAGAATAAGAAATAGCCATCAAGAAATTTGCACAAATCACGGGACTCGCGTGCTTAACAGAAATAACAGCGCGATTTGACGTGACAGTTGTCTCAGCAAAGTCAAGAAAGGTTCTGGGCGGACATTATATGGACGTGATTACCTTGTTTCTTATTTTCGCGGGAACTTAATTTCGCGAAAATGGAACAGTCATATTTCGCGGGGCTTAAATTTTAAAGGAACTAAATCTCGCGAAAATTGGCAAATACTGATCTGCATAACCAAACTGTTAGTCTCAAAATGAAAAAAATGAAACAGACGACTGCGCCAAGGATATCTTATCTGCAGCAAGAAGATGATATTGATTCATGTAAAGAGAGTTCCGAAAGTTGAATACAAAACATGGACAATATAATTATGGCCGGGAGTAAAATTGAAAATCGTATGTCTATCAATGGACGCAGCTGCTTAAACAGATCAGTTTAAGCAGCTGCTTCCATTGATAGACATGAAACGTGGATCAATACAGTCTTCGCTCAGCAGTAAATTGAGGTAAATAAATCGTCACGTTTTTCTCATGCAATCTAATAAGAGTTATCACGAGGAAAAAATTAAAAAAAGACAATGAAAAACGAACACAGCATGAAAACATAACTTTACTGTGGTATAAAGCTTAAGTAAAGCTGGCGTAAATTTGGAATTTAATCAGCTTTCTGCTAACTTTACATTTTTTTAATCAGCTTTCTGCTAACTTTACATTTTTTAAAGCTGACCTTTATGCCAGCTTTACACTCAAGTGTAAAGGCATTAAAAGAGACTCCTTTACACCAACTTTAAATCACCTTTACACACGATAGCGTAAAGGTCGGTTTAAGCACCTTTAACAACATTTAAATCTGGTGTAAATTTGGTTATCCAACTTTACACCAGATTTAATTTCACGTAAATCCCAATTTTCATGCTGTGGAAAATCTTCAACGTTCACCACTGTGAATTTATGGGTTACTCATGTCAAAAATGTAAAAGAAAATGGTGGGTCACCGAATTCGGAAATAAAATGTCCGAATGAGTACCTTAAGACCTTAAAAATCGGTCTTCGTTTCTGAAAATATCGACAGTGTCTGTTTGGCCAAAATATCGCGAATAAATCCATTTATGATATGCCACGTTATTACACTGTAGAACAGGGCAAAAATATGGACTGACAAAATGGCCGAACAAAACTTTATTTTTTAGTGGAATAATAAATCACTTATTCGATGGTTTAACATATAATACGAGCGGAAATTTTGGTCATTGCTCGTACTACGTAACTCCGAAAATATCCGCGCGTATTATATGCTAAACCATTGAATAAGGTGTATGAAATGCAATTTTCTCGTCTAAATATTGTTTACGTGGATATGTCAAGCAAATTGATACAACTGGTGATGTTCCTTAAATAAAATCTACTCATTTAGCGATCACATTTGCACTTGCCTGACAGTTGAAAGATGGCAAGATTCGGTGCCGCGTGGGCATAAAAATTAGAAATTTTAAAACTTCCCACATTGACTTTTTTTTGTTCAGTTTTTACATCTGTCGAAAATCGCAAAACAAAGCTGCCTATGATGTGGGGGATCACCGACCATTTGAGAGAGTAAACTACGAGCGAAGTTAATGCAACGGCTACCAGCCCTATATTTGTTTGAAAAGTTATCTCAGCGCGCGAGCTCGATGCATGACGTGGCGTGACGCCTCCCCCCCCTCCCCTTGTAAAGGTTTGAATTCCTGGAATAACTGCAACACGTGTTCAATTCGTATTCGTAATTGCAAAAACAAAACTGCTCGTCCGCTTCGCCATGGATCAGTCTCGGAGTAGCTTATAATCCCAACGACAATTCTCCAATTCACAGTACGGCACAGCAGCAAAAATCGATGCAAAAATATTACAGAATGTTAAAATTCACGTAGAAAGAGTTTCCCCAGGAGGGGTACTTGAAGTATACATGACGGGGGGGTCCGACGGAGCTTCATATTGCAAACCCAAAAAAATACACAAGCCTGAAATTTTAGACCCAAAAAAATTCCTGGCATCAAAATTTCCAACCCAAAAAAATACAAGACTTAAATACCTCAATACTGATTTATTCAATTAAGCAGAACTTTCTAATGTATGATTTTGCATTAATAAGCTTATGAAATTGGTATGTCTGTTAATGTCTCTTCATCCTCCTTTCTGCTCCACATTTACAGACAACGAAAACCCGAAACGAAAAGTTCGCTCGGAGATAAGACCCAAAACAATACGCGTATTTTTTTAAGACCTAAAAATAAAATACATGACAGATCTCTTGACCCAAAAAAATACCGAGTGTGTAAATTTTCAACCCAAAAAAATACGTCGGACCCCCCCGTCATGTATACTTGGGGTACCCCCCCCCCCCCCCCCCCCCCTGGGAGAGTTTCACACAAAATGGCTGTATAACTTTCGAGAAATTGTCGAAAATGCAACTTTTGAGAGCTTGTGTAGTTAACAAGTCAAGTTACCGAGTAACTATTTTAAAGTAGCCTTAATAATGGAATCGTTATTCCATGGCTTGGCTCTCTAATGTGATTTTGGCACAGATACTTTACTATTTTGACAAGCCGATTTTCCAAGAAACGGCATCATTTCAATGTTTGCCCCCTGACAGACAACGTGGCTAATTTGCATTACAATATGAAAACCATCATGGCGGCCATCGTGAATATGGTCTATTGCATAGCGATGAATAGCTCATCATGGGCTGGCAGCCAGAGTTTGAGCGATTTTGAGTATTCACACTTTTGCCGCTATTTCCCGATTTTTTTTGTTCTTGTAAACATTAACTCTTTAGCATCCTTAGACCGCGGACGTTTGTATTTGTGTAGATGATTTTGCGTCCTTGCTGTTTTTAAGGACTTGTATGAGAACGGACGGCCCCCGCGTCAACAGCAATGCAGAGAAATATTAAACCCCATGCTTTAAATTCCAAGATTGATAACCGGCGAATTTCTTCTTATAAGTCCAATACAGTGTCGAATGGGCGGTAAGGAAAAATCATCAAGGAATTCTCATTAAACAAGAGAATTGTGCGCTCAGTAAAGCATGAAAAACATCACGTAATCAATAAGATTGAACGGTGGTACAGTGGCTTTAATTCTGAACAAAGTACGAAGGTTTGTTTTTGTAGACATGTCAGATTATATCCTAACAGTTGATTTATCGATTGCAGATTTTTTTGTTCTGTGGACATGGCATGTGGATCAATACAGTCTTTGTGTAGCAGGGACTTGGGCCTGCAGTATTAAAACGGGAACGTTTTTTTTAAGGCAAAAAATAAAAATATACGCAAAACTGTCTGCACAAGATTTATTGAATAAGTACATTAAGTAATGCAGATTAAATTCTTCGGATTCTTTCAAAGTGTTTTTGTCACCATCTCCAGCTGCACGTGCTCTTTGAGTTTTCAAACTGCAACAAAGGAAACAAGAAAATAAACAGCGAACAATTCGAAGGCTGAGCCTTACGATTTATTAATATGCGAAACAAACTAGAGGTAATTCTTACATGAATGAATAAATCATAGTTTGCCGTGAAGCACATGCATACTATTAGTATAAAATGGTGTCGCTTTTATAGAGCATGCCGTAAAAACAGTAGCGAGGACAGAATGCTACTTTTTCGGCTCAAACGAAAACAAAACATATTTATATGGACAAGGCTGTAATTGTTGATTTTGGCCAATCAAGAGCTGCTATTTGCTCACCTCATCCAAGTGAAGTTTTCTTAAATTTATGTTTCATCTTTCCCTTAACTATTATTTTTATATATATATATTTTTAGAAACCTTTCCTGCTTCATTCGTTCGGGGACTAACCCTTGCAGTTTGTCCTCCTTGTATTTTCTTCCCAAACACCTGGAAAAGGCTATATACATTGCATGCACTGATTGTATTGTCAGAGGCAATTCATCTCCTTGTTTTGGCTCACACTGGAGAACTTCAGATCGGATTACGAGTAAGAGATCGAGTACGAGGACGACTTTGGAATTTCAATCCAGTCATGTTCCCAGAGCCCTCATTCCTCCCTGTTGCTGACCAGTTGAAAAGGAGGACTATTGTTATGACATTGGTGTTAAATGTCATAATCGAAAGCAAAAGCACTAGGTTTGAAAGTCATACTCGTACTCCAATCTAAAGGTCCCTTTATAGCCCCGATCTCTCTCAATGCGTTTTATTAAAAAACAACTGAGAGAATAGCGAAGCGCGCGAGGTTTTACAAATATAATGCAAATCCGATTATACTCCCCACGAGGCTCGGACAACATCAGCGTTTTCTGAGAGAAATAGAGGGAATCTATAGGCGAAGTTTTCGTTTCAAATTAAAAAGTGTTTCAGGAACACCGGCTGTTTTAAAAAGTGTTTTATGAAAATCGTGCACCATTCTGGCTTGTTTGTCTGAGTCTTGTCTGAGTCATGACGCCACTCACGCGCTTCGCAATATCGCGCGCTCATTGGTTGAGAGCAAGCGTGTCGATTAGAGTATAGACCGTGAAAATGACGTTATATGCAAGGCATGAAAGGTAACAAATTTCGGAAAACTTGAGAAATTGCTACGACTTTCCAGAAGCGGAATCTAAAGCAAGTTTCGAAATGTCGACTAAAACATTTGCAACAAAATTTCTCGCACATTCGTTAATGGTTTCAAGTGGAAAAACTTCAATCATACGAGCTGTCAAACGCGCGCGCGATTTCATACTGAATTATTTTCGGGTTCTGGGTATCAATCAAATCGACCACATTTTCCCATGGTCTGCACTCTCGCAGATCATGGAAATGACGTCATGAAATGTCCAAACCTGACAGTGAGTTGTCAACAATTTATGACGTCATTTCTATGATCTGCAAGAGTGTAGACCATGGGAAATATGGTTGATTTGCTAATTGGCAACTAGACTACTTGTAGTCGGTCTTTTCTTTAAGGGTCGGTGAAGCGGTTTTATACCGGGAACTGGGCGAACCACCAGGCTCGTGTGGAAGCGGAATCATTGGACTTTGGATATTCATGATTCCTGTCTTGTTTTACCCCAATGATTCGTGATTCATTTCAAAATTTCATTCGATATTCATGATATATTTGTCATTGTTTTCATTCAGTTTTGAAAATAACTTCACTGTGTGTAACATACTAATCACAGTCAAGTTGATAGGTAAGGGATGGAGATTTGAATCGCGTTTTCAGTGTCTTCCTGTAGGGGGGTTTGGGGGTATGCTTCCCCAGAACATTTTGAAAATTAGACGCTTGGAAATGCTATTTTCGGTCATTTTTGCGATATAACTGTTATGAAGTTTCGTAGTTTAATGCATTCTATATTCACACGCCTCCAATATCGATGGAAACATTCGTTTGTTATTCATGATTCTTTTAGCCATCTCTCGTTATTCATGGTTCCCAAGTTTTAAACACGAAGATTCATGATTCCTACCAATTGTACAGCTATGATTCATGATTCATGATTCCGCTTCCACCTCCGAACCAGGCAGTATGGACGGCAACGACTTGGAGCGAGACGAGAAAAAACCGACTGTTTTTGCTCGCGCTCTTGTCTCACCTCAATCCCCCCTCACGCGTCTTAAACCCAAGTTTACAGCATTCCCTTTCGGAATTTCGAGAGAAAAACAGACTTCAAGCAGTCTAAATGGCAACCTGAAAATATACTGAATGAGAGAGGGGCCTGCGGACGGCGAGTATCCCATATTGCCCGGCGGGCTGTCGAGTCACTTAGCTCTCGTGTTGTGACCTTCTCAGTCTCACTCTCAGAACAGGAAATAAATTAGACGAACTTAACATTATTTTGTTTTCTCCATTTCCATGACCCTTTGTAGTGCGTTCAAATAACGCCAAACAAAAGGCTGCTACTTGCAAAATGTTCTTGTCATTCTTTTTTATGTTAACGTTTTGCTATACCTGTTTAGACTCCTACAAACACCTTATTTTAATTAATAATAATTTAATAATAGTAATATTATTATTATTATTATTATTATTATTATTATTATTATTATTATTATTATTATTATTATTATTATTAACCAGATACACCTAAGATTTTTTAACCAGATACACCTAAGATCAAGTTTGTATGAGAAGTACTCAATAAAGTTTGATTATTATTTAAATTACAACTTTTGGCAATGACTTTTGCACAACTTTTGGCAATGAAGAAAGGGGAACACTACTCCACGACTGTCGCTTGGGTCAGGACAAAAGTCTCCTTTGCAATTTTAAGATCAGCGATTCTGTGCCTCAGAGGCTCACGAACTATCAGAAGAAAGAACAATCTTAACATTAATGACCTTGACATGGAAATAGATAAAGGTCAAGCACGGATGCAATAGTTATAGCGAGAATAATACGCATAGAATTTTTACAGCTTTTCTTTTCTTTTGTATTCACTATTTGTAAAATTTTGGTTTTGAAATATTTATTAAAAATTATTATTATTATTATTATTAATATTATTATCCCTTGACCCTCAGAGAGATCAGAATTTTAATTCTTTGTAAATATATATTTTTTTGCAATTAGCGTCATCGAAAAGACTCTGTTTGCAAACGGTTCATTTCATTTTATGTCAAACTTTTGTCTTACCTTTCAAGGCTCCAGCATACACGTCTATGTTATCCTCTCTGCAGTTTGAGTTCAAAGCACAAAAGATGGGAGGGATATGTGAAGACGTCATCAAGGAGATGAAATTCGTCTTTATGGCGGCTTGGACGTTGGGATCAATTGCATCACCATTATAGAAAAAATAGGTATTCCCGAGCGTTTTCCACGTAACCGAGTTCACCTGAGCTAAAAAGAGAAAAATAGAAAGAAAGAACAACAAATCGGAAAACATTTATAACATCCACTCCTGCCAAAGGAAGCTGATTTTAATATATTGTTGACTGAATTTTTTTATTTATTTTTTTAAATTGGCCAATGCTTTTTCAAGTTTGTCATTCGTCCTTTGTAGTAACCGTGCCTGCTTAAGTTTAGTTTAATTATTAATACGTCGTTGGTGTTCTTATATCTTAGAAAACTATTACTCCAGGTTATTGAAATATTCTAATTGATTTAATAGACACTCTAAACGAGTGAATTCCCAAACCTGCAAGACTAACAAGGATTAGTAGAATTCTACTAGTAAACTATTGAAATTGCTGCAATCTGATTGGCCGAGCTATTGAACACTATCAGTCATTAGAGTGCAGTGGCTGAAGGTCGTCTACAGAATGGCGACATTTTCTCGTTTCTCCGACGTTTAGGAGGAAGTTTAGAAATATTGGATAATTCAATTCCCGCGAAGACTAAAAGGAGGAAATTCATCGTTGCACGAGTTTAAAGCGTTAAAATTACAGAATTAACTGATGAGCGTGAGTTCACAACTGAAAGTTCCAAATGAAAATTAAGTCCGCGCGAGCGATTTTGCTAAAGCGTGAAGTTTAGTACAAGTTTATATTGTAGAAAAATAATTAGAAATCATTATTTGAAGGAAAATGAGTTAGAATTCTACTAAAACAATTACATTATTCGCTGCCAAATTCTATGAGGTGATAGTTGATTCGGCCTTCGGCCTCATCAGTTATCACCTCTGACATAGAAATCTCGAGAATATTGTTAATTAGTAGAAACTCAGAAATCGCGATTATTCTTGTTTTTTGGCTTAACACCTCAATTAGGAAATTAACGCTTCATGAAATTAAGGCGAATTTGGAAAATTCGCGTTAATTTAAGTCGTGTTAATTTCCGCGCCCTTAATTTAGTAGCGCGTTAATTTCCGCGCCATTAATTAAGTGGAGCGTTAATTTGGATTTGTTTAGCATTGTTTTATCAGGGTGGAGATCCACCGGTATCGTTGGCGCTGAAAAGAACGCTCGAAGTAGCGAGATTCGTTTGGGTTTTGGAATTTTTAGCTTGTTAACAGTGTGTTACACTAAATTTGTTCCTGTTGTCTCTACAAGTTCCGTTTCTTTGTGTGGTCGCACTAATTAACTTCATTTTGAAATTTTAACACCTCTTTTGCGTTAATTTCCTTTATTGGAAAGTAATTTTTCCTTCACTTCGCGTTAATTTAAGTCGCGTTAATTTCCAATTAATTAACACGAGTGTTAATTTCCCATAATAAGGTATTCCACATTGTTTTTCCTATATATATCGTCAATTCTTGCACGTAATTTAACTTGATAATGATGAAATGGAGTCATCGAAACGTCGTTCAACTTTCTTGTCGCTAATTTTTATTCTTAAATGTTTTGGCTTAAGATTACACAAAATTGTAGGTCATGGACTACAATCCTTAGAGTTTCGATAAAAACAATTACACTCTTTTTTATATAAGAACGTCTAATGTTGGGGCTGAGAATGTGAATGTTTATATCTTTCCTATTAAGCATCGAGATAATTGTATTGTTAGAACATAGTTTTTCATTTATTTATACTGCTCATTTAGCACGAAATTAGGGACGGACCATTATTTTTTTGGAGGGGGGGAGGGGGGATGAAAAATCTCTCTCTGCAAATTTTTTTTTTATCTATGCACCTCTGCAAACAATTTTTTTCTAACAACACCTTCCTGCAAACAATTTTTTTTTCGATGTTTTTTAACCACGATCTGACACAAAAAGGAGGTTCGCTTTTGCTGCCATCAATCATTATTTAATTCAATATTTTATGGTGGCGATCAATAAACACCTCTGAACTCATCTTTTTCGTTTTCTGAGACGTACACTACGAAGATTGGCGGCAGTAATTTGTTTTTTTTAATTTTTTAATTTTTTAAGGAAGACTAGTGAGCTGCACAAGGAAAGACTTCTTGTGGTTGTAAGCTTGTCGTTTATTTCCGACGCGTTTCGTCTCTAACTGAGACTTCTTCAGTGAATTAATACAACTAGCAAAGAACAGCATATATAGCACATTCGCGTGCCTAGCTACAACTTCCCATGGAAGTGAATAATAACTAAAATATGCTGTAAACGAACGTTACAAAAAACGCCTTAATACATATGTTATTGCGTGTTGTTATATTTTCGGGGGGCATACGATTAGCGCTAATCGTATGCCCCCCAAAACATAATTTTGTTTTTTTAGGCCCTGCAAACAATTTTTCGCAATATTCCCCCCCCCCCCCTCCAGAAAAATAATGGTCCGTCCCTTAAAAGAAATGGGCAAAATATAGTCGTGCTCCGACTCTCAGCCTGAGGTATGTTCTTAGTATGTTCTTAAAATTTTGGTAAATCTCAGCCTCAACGTTCTTATAAAAGAGGTTCTTGAAAAAAGAGTGTCGACTACTTGCTCCCTATGAGCGAATAGTCAACTCGGGTACGCCTCATTGACTATTCGCTCATAGTTTAAATAGGGTTCGTTGTCTAATTGTTAATGGGAAGAGCCAATCAGATTCTTGTGCACGAGTTTCTAAAAGAACGAAAGACGGATGAGCTTTTACGAATGAAGGCTCATTCCAAATTACCAACTATCACTGGTCTCATTTAAATAATAAATAAAAAATAAATAATAACTTTATTATATATTGTGTCAAATGGCCGTAGCTGACGCGAAAAGACTCCTCTACTAATCGTGGACACCTAACTAAAACCTAATTGAAATCATTTGCTTAACTATGAATTACAAAATATTTGAACCTATCTTATAATTACGTTTCAACAATTTCTAATTACTTTGCAGAAGGGCATGTATAGGTTTAGAAAGTTATTAGTTTTAATTTTATGCTGCAAACTGCCAACTACAAGTTTACTGCAGAAGGCCGCGCTTTCATATTCAGTGAACTGATTTGAAAACAAAGCTATTGTTAGCTTGTAGCAAATCTGTAGCTAACAGAATCAATATAGAAAATTAGTAATAAGCTTACTAGAGCACTTAGGCCATGGAAACTGTGGCGAAGACGGCAGTATCGGCAAAAAATAAAACTTCCATTCCGCCAATAGAGTATGAAGTAAGAGAGTTAATCCCCCGTACAGGCCTGATCCCAAAGGTAATTCCCCTTAAGTTATCTTTTAGACATGGTACCCAGTTCAACCGCGGATGTTAACGCGCGTTGCGTGGATGTTCTCGCGTGTTTTTGACAGATAATCAGAAACGCAATGGTAGAAAATGTGGTGTGAAAGTGGCTTGTACTCATTTTGTCGACGAACTTCAGTAAATACAAAAACAATAGTCGGGTACACAGGAGCCCAAAATGTGAAACCCACAGGCATTTTTGTCTGATTTTTGGCAACATAACTATTTCTATTAATTTGAGTACGCTGATTTCGAAAATCATTGTTGCCAGGCTCAATTCTTGTGTTAAGATGGTGTTTCAGAGTATTTAATAATGACGTCATTGTCCAAATAAGGAGTTTTCTTTCCTTAAGCAATTTTAAGCTTCATAAATCCAGAAATTATTTCAAAGCGTTATTAGTGTACTTAAAAGATGATTCTACGAATTTCTGGTAGTTTTTACGCTGTTTTTATGAATATCAAGCTGTCATGTGACAATTGACCACACCCTCTTATCTAAAACTATAACCTCATCACGGGTATAGTTTTGACATTTTGTTGAAAACCGAATGTAATTCTTGTATTCTTAAAACGTTAATTGAAGTAGGAAAGAAAAACATTGTCGGCATGCCACGCTGAAGCTACAAGCTAGCGCGCATTGATATAAATCAAAAAATAAATCAAGATATAATATCCATATATCGAGTTTTCCCTTCTTTTCTTGTTCGTTTTTGTAATATCTTTTATTGATTAAAGATACAAAATACAAAGATTACATTAATAATAGGTTTTAGGTTTATAACAGGGAAATGGAAATAACATCATAGTTGTTACAGTAAGAGATAAAACTTTATATTTTGGCTCGTATATTGCTAAATCTAAGTCATTTTACGAAGCACTTCAAATGTCTGTCACGGGCTCATGATGGTGACTCCGTTTGGATTTATGTAAAATGAGCTAACTAATTCAAAATAGCAAGAGGTTGCTCCTTACTGTCAGGTTAAAATCTGTTTATCATATTGCTAATCAGTATTTTAAATATTGTTCATAAATCTTCTAAACTCTCTCAAGAACACTGAACTAATATTACTTTTCATACAAGTGTCTTTAAAGCGCTTAAGCACAGGTTGATGCAGCGATCAGCGTCCGTCTTTGTGCATCCACACAACCCAGTGCACACGACATGCGACTTTCTGCATTCACATCAAAGAGTCGCGCAGCCAGTGGTGCGTCGGCGGTTTGGTAGTGGCATCTTTTCAAGTGTTGCTTGAACGTGTCGCTAGTCGGTGGTGGCCTTTGTGGGCTGACTGACTTTGCCAAATAGCACAACACGAGCCAAGTCCGTTGGAGCGTCGACGTCTTGATGGAGTGCCTTCGATAACGGTCGCATAACACATCGATTCAGAACCTTTTCGTAAACAGTGTCCACGTAGTAGTCCGCAAAGACCGAAAATCTTTGTTTTTTCTAGTTCTCCAATAGCTGACTCCGGGCAAAACAATAAAAAATCTCCAGAACAAAAAATAACTCCAACATACAAATGGAACAGCAACACACATACGCTTCAAAAAACTCCACCCTGTGTCTATTTGTTAGTTTTCACTTTGAATTAGCCGTAAAAAGTTCTTACTTAACCTTGATCAGTGCAGGCACAGATACGTAGGACTTGGAATTGCCAATAACTCGTGCTACGGACGATATTGAAAGGGTTGCATGTTTTATTAATACAAGAATTACATTCGCTTTTCAACAAAATGTCAAAACTATACCTGTGTATTCTTGGTTTTCACGTGACGTCATAAAAATTTTAAAATTAAAAAATCTAAGACCCCTGAGTTTTTATCCTTCTCTGGCTATTAGACGTCCTTACTATATATATATGTATATATCTTGTTGAAGGTTTTTAGCTTGATAGCATCCACTGTCTTTAAGATGTGCTGTGTATGTACAGCATTTTGAATTTCGAAGTTTCACGCCACACGACATAAAGATGGCCGCCAGAAGGCTGACACGTATGCTTAAAAAGATGCCTCATCCTGTCATTTTTAACAATCTGAACAGTTAAGGTTCTGCAAAAAGTGTTCATGTGAATGTGTACTTGTTCATGAAGGTGAACTAACTGCTTTTTATAGCAGAAGTGAATTTCAGATGTTTTCATTGATTTCCGGCCGCCATATTGGTGCCCCTCTGCATGGGCACCAATATGGCGTTTCCATACTGTGCTCCCTAAATTTGTGTGGAACATTTTGACGGATAACTCGAGTACGGAATACCGTACAAACCCCGAGACTTGGACAAGCAGAATATCTAGTAATTTTCTAGAACCTGTTATATTCTTGAATTTTTGGACTAAATAGTCTTGGATTTCCGGCCGAAGCACAGAGCATCAAAGCATCAAATGACCTCCAGCTAGTCTTTTAATGGAACATTTAGAGTATTCGATGCAAACAAATTTGTAAATGTCGTTGTTATGCATACTTGTGTTTTTATTTGGTGAGTTCAATCAAAGTATATGAACAAGGTAGATAAAAGGAGTAAACCTTGCGATGGGAGGATAATTGTCCGGAGATAGTTGTCAACAGAATGGCGTTTTCCTGTTTTTACATGTACACATACTAGAACATAATACAAACAGGCCAACAACTTACATTCAAATAATTTACCACGTTCATAATTTGATCGGCAAACTCGCAAAACACACAGAAGACAGCTAAAATTTACAAAGTTTGTTTGCGTCGGAATACTATAAATACTCGATTAAAAGGCTACCTGATAATTTTGCTGAATTGATTCCATCCAGGATTCCAGAAGCGGGTCGTTTGATGTTGCTTCTGTCAAAAAAAAGAAAACAAGTAAGCTTGAATGTAACTATTCTCGTCCGACGGCACAGATTTCTTTGATCGATAAACTCTGCGACTTCTAAATTCGTTTGAAGTCTAATACGACAAATGTTCGGTTAAGAAAAAGCTTTTTGTTTCACTTACTTGTAAGGGATAGCGTCGATAGTTTAACGATTATTCTGGCCGGGCGATTTTCTTGCTGCGAAATAAAAGTCTAACAGAACTGCAATCGACCCCAACAAGCCATTTTCACCAACTTCAACGTACACATTTCCTGCCATTGCGTTCCTGATCGTCTCTCAAAAACACGCGAGAACATCCACGCAACGAGTGTTAACATCCGCGGGTGAACTGGGTACCATATCTAAAAATAACTTAAAAGGAATTACCTTTGCAATAAGGCCTATATAGGGGATTAGCTCTCTTACTTCACACTCTCTTGATTCCACAACATCTCACAACATGACCCAACAATGTTGCGAGATGTTGTGTTGAAATGTTGCGTCCGTTTGGCCCGGGCTTTACAATCTCAGAGAAATGATATTTATGTAAGAGATAAATACCGAGAACCGGAGGTATTAATCCATATACATCCCGAGGGCCATAGGTTTTCTCAGAATAGCCTGATCGTGCATTTCCACGGATTTCGTGATTTATTGTGATTGGCAACCTTATTTGAATAACACAAGCTTGTTTTGATGGTTTGTTTTGCTCTGTGTGTTGTTCGCAAGGTGCGGTTTAGCGTGATTTGTACAGCGTCTTAATGGTAGTAGTAAACGTACGAAGAAATTGGAACCTCGACAGGAACGGCTAGAGAAATTTATGAAGAGTTGAACCAAAGACAGGAACATGGGCTGCTCAGCGGATCCGAATACCAGATAAGTTGTAAGGAAACGTTTAGGAATGTCATGTTTCCAAGAATGAGACGCGCGTTGTTGAACTCAAACTTTTGTTGAACTCAAGATGAAGGAATTTTTAACTGAGGCAGTGTACAGCGATACATTTGAGAACGGCATGACGGAAATTCAACCGAACTTAGCTAATCTTTTATGATTCCATTTCAACATGAATTTTATATTTTCAAAATAAATTTAGAAACTGAAGAAGGCTTTGTAATTTCAAGAAGACTTAATTTTTTTAGGGAAAGTAAACCTAAGACATTTTTGGGCTGCCACTGCTATATAGCTTAAAGTATTTCGTATCAGGTTGAAGTAAAAATTTTATTATTGGAATTGCAGTGTTTAATTTGTCCAGAGAGTTAAATTTTGTCAAGGATAGATCAGTCGGAACCTAGAATATTAGAATACTAATGAGAGGTTTAATAAATTATGCAGATAAAGGCCCTCGCATTTACCTGTATAAATCCCTGAAACGAGGGATTTATACAAATAAATCCCTCATTAATATTCGTAAATTCATTCATCAGCCCCTGCTCTTCCCTGCTACATTATCAAGCCCTCCGCAGACTTTCAGTTAGTTAATATTCAACAGGGTTGTAAGTTAAATAAAGGTTGTTGAATAACAAAAGAAAATGTGTCAATCATGAAATAACTTACTATAAGAGCAGTCAGGCCATGGAAGCTGGGTGCTGTATGGTATTCCAGGCAACGAATAAAAAATCCACACTCCACTGGAACAATAATACACCATTGGAGGATTAAAGACAAAGTCGGTGTTGTTGTTGCACATCGCAACACAGAGAAGATCGAAGCCAGTATTGAAGCAAGCCAGCGCTCCGTTTTCGGGGGGTGCGTACAGAGGACAAGTTTTGACTGTAAACAAAATGAAAAAATATGATTTACGTTTATCGCATGACTGTATTCAACTTCACTCTCGTATGTAGGGTTCATATGTAACGCGCGAAAAAGTAACTTTTCCATGACAACCATTGGCTGTTACGACACTGCACTGCTCTGCACTGCACTGTACTACACTACACTAAGCTACACTATGTTGAAAGAGGGTCGTACAGGGGTATTCTCGTGACGCGTGATTAGCTGATTTTATTTTCCATGAAACATGAATTTAATAAATTTATTCTTCGTGACCCGTGACCGAAAGGTTTTGCGTGACACGTGAAGAGCTTGAATTAATAACCGACATTCGTGATTTCACCACTTTATTGACTTTATTTTGGGTGATTTTGAGACGCGAGACCGGGGTTAACAGCACTCCTAGAGAGAAATCAGCATAAGTTCCGGCGGTATGGGACACTTACGGTTCAGAGTTATCCGAAAGCTGCATGTTGCTTCATTTCCTGTGCCATCTACCGCCAAACATTGTACTTCAGACGAGCCAGGAACAGAGAAAAGATCCCCAGATTGCCTGCTGCAGGCTATTGATGGCACCACGTCTGAATTGTCCGTAGCTGTAGGCTGCTGCCAGTTAACTCTCATTTCAGATGATGTAGCATCATCTACAACAATGTCGTCTGGGCAGGACGTGAACACTGGTGGCTCTTGGTCTAAAACGAAAATTATGACACCGTAACTGCACGGAAACATCACACTTAAATTTAAAGGGATGAGATCTCTGCATCGGTGCATTGCGCACTTCTTTGTCTTACTCTAAAATTAGAAAATTAGCCGAAGTTAAAATTCTTTTGTTTTCCTATCCGTGACCAGCTAGACGCCGCTAGTTTTGTTATTGGGAGATATGCGGAGGTGCGCGACGTCCTAGAACTAGTATAGGGTGGCTTCCCATCCTTGCGGAGGAAGCACCTTCTTTTAGCTTAATTTGCATATCAGTCAGTTAGACGGCAGATCCTGGTCAGAGCAACTTAAATTAGAACAATATATACCTGAAAGAACCATTCGCTCTAGTAGCGAATTCAAGCTTAATAAGCCATTTCCGAGTTTTTTTTTTTTTTTTTTTTTTTTTTTTATTGGCAAATTTTAAAATTGCTTACATTGATAAGGATACAATTATAATTACAGACATTACTCACATTACTAACAATCCGAATATTTACACTTCTCACAATAAGATTACTAATGCTAAAGTACAATGAAAAATTTAAATAGAAATTACTCGTTAAAAGGAAAACAACTACAATTACAATTAACACACACACACAAAAAGCATAACAAATTTACTAATAAATGTGCTAAATAAGAAAATTTGACCACTTTTTATTAAAGGCAGTGCGATTATTGGTCATGATTGCGATGTATTTTTCCGTTTCAATTTTATCTCGAACGAGAGTGATATAATCGGCGAACTGAAATCTTTGGTCTGTTAGGGCATTAGTATACAAAAAGTATTTTCCAATTATAATCAAGTGGTTAAGGGTTGAACAGGACGAACAGTTTTCTGTTACGCCGTATATTATTTCTGTTTTAGAAAGAGAAGTCTTTTTTTTTTTTTGATAGCGAATTATACCAAGTAGTGAACTCGGACCAGAAAGATCTGGCTGCTGAACATGTGAAGAATAAATGAGCAATCGTTTGTTCGACATTGGTACAGTAGGGACAATAAGGGTTTGGTTTTTTCTTCATTTTATACAGAATGTTATTTGTATATAGTATGTTGTGAATTACCTTGTACTGGAAGACAGATAGTTTTACTTCTTTCGTTACGCAAAATGGAAGCGAATAAACACCTTGTCGCGTTTGCGCATCAAAACCGCATTCTATTAATCTTTTATCTGCGGTAGGAGGACATTGCTGTCGGTTGACCAGAGTGTTATAAACTGTTTTACACGTGAGCTTGTCGATTGCGGGATGCGGGTCTGTCGGGACACGATGATGCTCGTCTCTTTTCAGACTCTTCTTCCAATGAATTGGTATGGCCGACAACAAACTTAAGTATTGTAAAAAATTGCATTTGATTTTGAATTTTTCCAAGAAAGTATTAAATGACATGAAGCCAGTTCCTTCATCGTTAACAATATCAGCAAGGTTTTGTATGCCGACTTGATACCATTTACGATAATAAACTGATGATTTGCCTATTCTTATGAATCGGTTGTTCCAAATTGTTTGGTTTAAGAAATCTTCTTTCTTTTCAGGAGTAGTTCTGTTTAAGTCTTGCCAGTGCAATATTATATCACGGTAGAATTTGGGTAGGTGATCATTAATACACAAAGATTTTATGTCATAGTTGCATTCGAAGAGAAGCTTGCCTCCAACGTTTGAAAGTAATGATAATGGGATAGATTTCCATGGTTCAGTTTCCTTGGAGCACAAACGTTTTACCCATGATATTTTCAGCGCTTTATCGAATAGTGAAAAGTCAATCATGCCAAGTCCTCCGTCATTCTTGCTTCTTGTGATAGTTGTTTTTTTAAGTTTTGGATTTTTGTTTTTCCATATATATCTGAATATTATGTTATTGACTTCATCGGTAAATCCGTTTGGAGTGTCTAGCACACTACAAATGAAAGTTAGTGTAGAAATCGCAAGAGTTTTAACGATGTTAATTCTTCCATATATCGATAAGTCCCTGGAAGACCAAATGTTTAATAGTTTTTTAAGGGGATTAAGCTTATCAAAGAAATTCTTTTCAGTTGCAAGCTCTTCGTTATATGAAAAATATACCCCTAGGGCGTAAATAGGCTCATCACTTAGTTTTAAGTCTAGCACACGGTCTTTTCTATGGCGCCAGCATCCCAACCATAATATTTCTGATTTGGATTGGTTTATTTTTAGACCTGAGCAACTTTCAAATTGGCTTAATAGATAAAACAGATTATGAATTGACTGGACATCCCTTACGAAGACTGTTGTATCGTCTGCATATTGGGAGACCTTGACCGTTTGTTCTTTGTCAATCTGGATTCCTCTTATCTCGTTTGAACGTGTAATAGCATTGTTTAAAATTTCCACGCCAATTACAAATAGGATACCCGAAAGAGGGCAACCTTGTCTGACTCCTCTACCTAAGTTGAAGTGCTTAGTTGCGAAACCGTTATTCAAGACGCAACTTGTGATGTCCTTATACAAGACTGAAACCCACTGTCGTAATTGTGGACCAAAGTTAAATACCTCTAGGCATTTTTGCAAGTATTTCCATTCGATGGAATCGAAGGCTTTCTCGAAGTCAAGAAAAACGGCAAGGCCTGGAATATTTTTAGCTTTAGTAAAAGACATCATATCTGATATGATTCTGATACTTTCACCTATATATCTTCCCTTCACGTATCCAGTTTGGCTTGAACTGATGATAGTTGGCAAAACCTTTTCTAAGCGTAGAGCTATAGCTTTTGTGGCAATTTTGTAGTCATTATTAAGTAGCGATATTGGTCTCCAGTTTTTCAGATAATTTTTATCTTTGTCTTTTTTCGGTATCAATGATATCACTCCAAGTTTTTGAGTAATTGATAAAGACCCATTTTTAAATGCGTAATTGAAACTATCAACCATGAATTGTCCGATAACATTCCAGAATGATCTGTAGAATTCAATTGTAAAACCGTCTGAACCAGGAGTTTTATTATTTTTAAACTGACCAAGAGAATTTGCGCACTCTTGAAGTGTTAACAGTCCTTCGCAATTGTCTGCTTCTTCGATGTTAAGGGTATTCAAACCATCTGAATGAAAAAAGTGATTAAAGATTTCTGATTCTGGAGATACATCTCTTGACCTGTAAATTTCTTTGAAAAAAGTTTCTTCTTCTTCTAATATTTGTCCGGGATTGTGAAGGAGAGATCCATCTTCTTTTTTCAACGATATTATATGTTTTCGTTTATGATTTCTTTTCTCTAGGTTGTAAAAATATTTACTGTTCTTTTCACCGAATTCATACCATTGAGCTTTACTGCGGACCATTGTGCCTCGAGTTTTATTGGCAACTACTTTCGCAAGCTTTTTCTTAACGCGATCCATTTCAATTTTAGTAGCTTCGCTGAAGTTAGATCTTATCTTTTCCTGTAAGCGAGTAAATTCCATCAATAGGTCATTTTCTTCATCCCGTTTTTGTTTGGCTTTTCTTTTAGCGAAGATTATTGTTGACGCTCTAATTTCCATTTTAATCATTTCCCAAAATAATCCTTTGTCTGGGACTTCTTGATATTTTGAAACAATTTCTGGTATTTGTTTTGTTATCATTACGATATAATTTTCATCTGTTAACAAAGAGTTATTGAATTTCCAAAATCCAGGACCGCGTGTTGTTTCTGTATTATTAGACGACAAAGAAATTGTTAAGGCAGAGTGGTCTGAAAAAATGTTTGGTAATACTTTGACATCTATAATTGAAGATTGCATATCTTTTGATATGAAAAAATAATCTAATCTGCATTGAATTTTCATCGATGGATTATTCCACGTAAAGCCTTGCACGTTAGGATGTTTATGATTCCACGCGTCAACAAGATCTTGAGTGCTCTTTAAAGTCTTTATCTCTTGAATCACACCTTTTTTATGAACAACCGATCGTCCTCCACATTTATCTTTTTCGCTTATCGCACAATTAAAGTCTCCACCAATCACCACTTGTTCATTTGCATATGTATTGAGCAAGGAGTTTGACAAGCCTCTGAGGAATTGTACTTGTTGGGTTTGGTCATTTGGGGAATAAATATTCAAAAACACAAATTTTTCACTGTCTAATAATGCTTCGCATAAAATGTATCTGCCGTTTTTATCATTTACGATTTTCTCAATGGTCACATCGAGTCTAGACTTGAAGAGAATCATTACGCCTCTACTATGATTTGAACCGTGGCTTTCAATTATTTTCCCTCCCCATTCCGCTTTCCATGTTTTGATTGTTTGAGGGGATGAGTATGTTTCTTGTAAAAATATGACATCTGATTTCTGTTGATGCAGCCATCGAAACACTTGACGCCGCTTGATAGTCCTGTTCAGCCCTCTAACATTTAAAGATAAAATCTTAAGATCCATGTATAATTATCCAGAAATTATGAGATGAAACATTTTTTCGTAATTCAGTTTGCCGATTCGAGTTAGAAAAATCATAACAATAACTATGCACGGCACATAAATACTGCAATATAAACAAACGCTGAAGATCATTAAGTGGAAAGACAACTAAATAAATATATTTTTGCACAGGAAAAAAATCGAAACACAAAAACCCAGTGTACATGTAGCGGGTTACCTTGTCCGAGACGAGTGTAAGCACCCCTTAGAGTTCCACAAAGGCAGCAAAATCTCAATCTCTTGCTTATCCACTCTCCATTATTCGACCGTATAGCGGGAAGTCTTTGGTCTCGGGTCCGCGGTAAACAGCATTCTCAATAATTAACTTTTCGACATTGAAGAAAGCCATTTTCTTTTCTCCCTTTGCTCTCTTAAGCACCGGCTGAAGCGTTTTTCTAATTTCATCCACTTCCCTCGGGAAGTCATCTGATACGCCATATTTTTTACCTTTAGGTAAGTTCTTTATACGTGATTTAATAAACTCCTTGTCTTGAAAGAAGGACACTTTGGCTATTATTGGCCTCGGTTGTTTCTTGTTTTCTTTGGGTCGCGTTGGAATCCTATGAACTCTTTCGAACTCGATTTCTCCTAGTTCGTCACTTGGTATCTTCATTTCTTTATGCAAAAATTGCCTAAGCACTCCTTCTGTCTCTTTTGGCGATTCATAATCGTCATCTTTTATTCCGAAGAATTTGATATTATTTCGTCGGTTGTGGCATTCTTGTTTGATTAACCGCCTTTCGAGTTCATCCACTTTGGACAGTTTGTCGCTTGCAGCGGCCAGCTTGGTAGCGGTCAAAGCGGCTTCTTTCTTCAAGTCTACTATTTCGGCTTGTGACAATTCTAAACTTTCTTTCAAGGCGTTCTTTTCTTCTTCGAGCTTTACTACTTGGGTTTGCAGTTTTTTGATTTCTGGTAGCAGCGATAAAACTTTGTCTAGTTTGTCTTGGATGCCGTCGAGCTTCTTGTTGCACATGGTGCAGCCATGATGGCGTTCTTCTTCACCAGCACCTTCTTCATCCGTTTGAGAGCCGCACTCTCGAATTCTTTTTCTTCTTCGACTCTCTCGTACTTCTTGTTTTGATTCTGCGGTCATTGGTTGGTTGGATACGTCATCTGCCTTTGCAGACATCCTAAAATTACATTGGGAATGGCGGAGTACAAGAAAACGTGACCGCCATCTTACGCGTCGTCCCAGTCTCTCCTCCCATTTCCTCCGCCTCAGTTTCAAAACGAGTCTACGTGCAAAACAATTCATACGAAAATATGTCCCACCTTCACGACCATTTTCATGCAAATCAAAGTCATTTTCACTTGAATGGGTTCGCACGAAGACTCGTTTTGAAACTGAGGCAAAAGGCAACTCGGCAATGGGACATTCCAGGCACGTTCAAGTAAAACGCATCCAAGGTGTTCAACTTGCTACCCGAAGCTGTGAGATTGTCCAAAGACAGACAATTCCAACCGCTCTTGCATAGCATACTTCAAAGCTAAAGCTGTAGATAGACTAGCGGAATAGCCATATTTTCTACTGTTATCTATCATTGTCTTCTATTATTATTATTATTATTATTATTATTATTATTATTATTATTATTATTATTATTATAATTATTACTATTATTATTATTATTATTATTATTATTATTATTATTATTATTTTTAAGGCGGGGGTACTGAAACCCGTTTTTCCACCGCTTAGCTTGGGTTTAATGCGAATATCTTGTTCGCGTTTCTAGCATTCCCAAAACCCTTAGCTCATCTCACAAAGCAATGATTAGCAGTGTTTTGTAAATTTTTGGGTGATTTTTGGAGATGTTTGGGAAAATATAGTTTTTCTCAAAGGATTAGTAAAATTTGGAGAAAAAAGAATATAAAAGATTTAATGCGATTTTAAAATTAGAATTTGAAGTTAAAAAGTAGTAGATGGACACTGTTTGCAAACGGTTAATTTCATTTTAGTTTACCTGTCCAGGCTCCAGCATACACGTCTGTGTTATCCTCTGTGCATTGTGAGTTCCAAGTACAAAAGAAGGGAGGGATATATGAAGTAGATTTCATTAATGAGATGAAATTCGTCTTTATGGCGACTTGAACGTTGGGATCATTTGCGTCACCAATATAGAAAAAATAGGGAATCCCAGACGTTTTCAACGAAGATGAGTTCGCCTGAGCTAAAAAAGAAAAAAAAAATAGAAAAAAAGATGAAAAAATCGGAAAACATTTATAACATCCATTATAAAATACGAGCAATGAGCAAAATTTCCGCTCGTACTATATGTCAGTGTATGTTAAACCATCTAATAAGGGATTTATTATTCCACTAATAAAATAAAATAAAGTTTGGTTCGGCCATTTTGTCACTCCGCTTTCAGTCCTTATTTTTGCCCTGTTCTACAGCGTAATAACGTGTCATATTTTGCGCGTTCTTTTGCCCTAATATGGTAAAATGGCGCAATAGTGAAATAGTAAGACGAAATAATGTATAATTGGCTTCATTTATACTGGTCTCCTCCCAAACAACGGCTGCAAGGAGACTAGATTTATACTAGAGACGGATGTCTTTGATCCGTCAGGACGAACTTGCATTTTAATAAGGTAAGCAAATTTTAGTCTGTCTATAATTCGTTTGTTTATAAAAACTGGCAAACAGACGGATCAGATAGTTCGTCTTGTTAGTAAGACGAACTATCAAGATAGTTCGTTTGGTTCGTATTTTTTCCCTTGAGTTGATTTTTTGCCTTGACTGTTTTGGAGTAAATCGAAACAAACTTCTCCGAATTCATAAAGGTCCTTTTTGCATTGAATAACCCTTAGAGGTGTATTAGTGTGTGCCTGCGTGTGCGCGTACGTGAGGAACCCAATAAGGTGCAGCGACATCAATTTCCATTTTTGGTAGAGGTCAGAAAAGTCAGACGGGTTAACAACAAAATATATTGACATCTCTTTCGTCAACAAGACCATGAGAGGTTAACAATGCCATTTTATATTGCCGTGAGTTTGTTTTGTTGTGCCTCAAAATGTTTCATTTTCCTGTAAGCCCACTTCTTGTGCCGTAAGATATATTCAGTTTAACAGTGAGCGATTAAAATTTATCTGACTTGTACCCATATGGACCACATGTATGAAGACTTAGAAATAGCGTGGCTAGTTAATTAGAAACACTGAAAAACTAAAGCAAAAAATTAATTAATTGGCCGGGGCTCTGCTGTTAGGCTTGCCTAAATCTATATATTAAGCCCCGGCCAAACGCTCGCAACATTTCAACACAACATATAGCAACATTATTGCGCACAACATGTTGCCACGTTTGGCCACCCTGTTGCAACTTGTTGTGTGTTGTTGGCTTAAGATTGAAAATGGTCAAATTTTTCTCGCAACATTTTTAAATGTTGCATGATGTCCATGATGTTGTACTCGTATGGCCACGTTCGTGCTTCACTGGCGAAAAATGTCTGATTGGTCGACGCGCGACCACGTGACACCGTTCATCGGGAGGCGCGATCGAATCGTGAAAAATATTCCACAGCGCAGCAGGTTGCAGTTATTTTCGTTTTTTTCCCTTTCTCTTTTGAAAGGTAGTCTTCTGAAAATCCTTCTGTGGCTTCGTGTAACGTTAATCCTTCCGACTGCGAAGGAATTAAAAAGGTAAGTTGATTTTCACTGCATTTATTGTCAAAAAAGTTCTGAAGAGCCATCGAAACGTACTAGTAGTGTTGTTTTCATGTCGTGTTTTGGAAAGGACTCTTTTAGCTTCTTTTACGCGATTTTCTCGTGTTTTGGTCCTTAAATTTTACATTATTTGATAGCTTAAATTTCCTTTAGTTTTGGCGGCTCCCCTAGTTGTCCCGCAACCGTTTTCGAGATATATCAAGTTGTGTTGAGGTGTGAAAGTTTTCCCGGATACCAACGTGTGGAACATTTTAACCTTTGATGTTTTAACTACTTCTGCTGTGATCAGTTTTGTGTTACCAGTTACTCTGACTAATCTTTCAATTTCTTTAGCATAATTGTTATCACGATGAACTGCTCAAAGCGGGGACATGGTCCACAAAGTGGTCAGACCCGGGCAAGCCACCAAAACAGAAACCTAAGGTCGTGTCTTCATTGAAGTTTATTGTGTGTTTGTGGCAAGTAGAGCCATAAATTATTCCACAGAGAGGCCCGCCAACACTCCGTGAAGCACATCCCAGGCCAGCAGAAGATTTGCCAGCACCTGCACCTTAGATTAATACCATTAAGGTTTTTGTAAGCACTGTAGGCATGAAACTTTATTTTCCAATTGATAAAATTGCATTTTATTGTATTTCTGATTCTATTTTATATATCTTTATAATTTCTTAAGTGTAACTAGGTAATGCCATGTATTTTTTATGGAAGTACCTTAATAAATTGTTGTTGATGATGTTGCATTGTACAGTAATGATAGAATTCAATATCACAAAAGTTGTATGTGGTAAAAGCTCATTTGTTTGGTCATGCCTTGATAAAGTGAGGAAATTGTTGTTGGGTAAACAAGTTTTGCTGGGTAATTGTTGTTGTTTTAAGCCTGAGTAACCTTTTTAAGGACACGATCATTCAACCTGAATTCTAACAACTGTGAATACTTTTCACCACTACTTCTATTAATAATAAATGTGAGAAGAAATTTGAAAGGAGAATTTGTTAAGACCTGCAGAAAGAACGACCAGATTGTTAACAAAGGGTTGAAGTTTCTGCTAAAATATTAGCTTGTCTGGAACTCACAGGACATTATTAAGTGTTTAGGTACTTGGCTTTCATGATACAGTAGTTAAACAAAGACATGTCAGGGTTTTCACAACAAGACAGCAACTGCTGGAGTTCTGTCAGCTACACTTGATCACAGCAATCACTTCACAACAAACAAGCTAACTTGTCACAGCCACATCCAGTTGCTGACACTAACTTCAAACCATTTTGAAACCCCTGACATGCTATTATTTTCAGAGACCAAAATGAATTCATAGGAATACCATTGATACTGATTCTAATTAAACAAATTTGTTATTTTATATCATACACATGACCAATTTAACTTTTCACTCCCAAGATCTGAATGTTAATTTTCCTTACTGACAGTCATTAGGTGCTTCATTAAGACAACATCCTCTACAGGTGATACATTTTTTTATTATCACTTGTCTGCTACACAATGTATTGACCTTGAAAAGAGAAGGTACAGATCAATCACTCTTGGTGATAGGGTTAAGGGCAATAAAATTTTAATTTTATTTACCATTTGACATTTATTATTGGGAACTTATTGAAATTGAAACATGATTGCCTTTAAAACTAACTGTTCTAATATTGTGCCATTTTTTCAACCAATTATTAGAACACCTGTTTGCAACTGTTGAAAGTTTTTAAATTGGTTGTTTGTATTAAAAACTGTTGTCAGTCTACAACACAAAAATAAAAGCCACTTCATTATTCCCAGTCATGCCTCAGGCTTCCTTGCCTGCTGTATGAAGATGACTGGGGACAAGTCAGCCCTATATTGGCAATAATAAATAAATTGGAAAATAATATATTAAACCAACTGTGTGAACACTGGTATTTTTAAATGGGTTTTGGTCAGAAAATCAGCTGTTGCCTTACGTTGACTTTTCAACAATCATTGCACCTGAAGAAGCACTGTCCTTGAACAAGAACTCCACCAGAAGTGCCACAAGAGTAAATATGGTACCTGTGTATTTAGATTGGTTTTCAAATTGAGTGTCGTAAAATCAATGCATTGCTATGGAAAATCACAACAGCATAAACAACAATGAACCAATGAAAACTTGAAGCAAATATACATAACCAGCATCAAACACAACTGGCTTTCATATCTGACTAATTAAGTAGATGGTGGTTTTTGGACCAATTACGGAGCATAGCAAAGCAAAACCAAGATACTTGTTGATTACAGTTTTGACACTCAACTGAAAATCACTCTACCCTTGACACTGAAAGTGCATTAATAAGGAATGAAATATCTAGCACTTTGACATCTAACCACAACATATTTCCCACTTTCTGAAATATTGTAATAGTACATAAACCCCTTCAGGCAGCTGGTATATTGGAGAATAATGACCAAGGCTGAAAGATTGTCCAAAAAATGAACAGTTGGCTGAGAAGCAATTAATGCTTTGAGGGCTACAGTGAAAATTTTTGGACAATCTTTCATCCAAGGGCATTATCCTCCAATATACCACCAAGCTAGAAGGGGGTATATTTATGATAAATGTATAAACCTCTGATTAATTACTACAACATGCTTAATCCCTGATAAATAGTTCAAAAACAAAAAGTGTAACTACAGTTGAAATAAAATCAAGTTGATTGGTTCACATAATTTTTTCAACACTGCAATTTTATTAAAAAGTTGGATCTGAAAATGTGGCTTTGTTTTTTTGGTTTGCACTTAATTGGGTGACATACTGTACATATGAAATCATACGGGGTATATTTCTGATACCCATCCTTGGGGGAGGCACTTAGGATGTAAAAATTTCAAGTGACAGGGATGACAGAATGGAAGCCAAAATCAAGACCCCCAAAAATCCCCGGACCAAAACTAAATCCCAAAAAAATCCCTTGCTGAATTTCTGACCCTTACAATTCCCATAAAAAAATAAACGATAACACAAAGAAAAACATTAGAAATTAAATGTTCGTGTTTGTTATTCATCATACCATCTGAATATTGATCTTTCAATCTGAATTTAAATTTCAAACTCAAATCAACCCTGTCACATGAAATCCTGAGTAACCCCCCTCCCCCCGGATACCCATTATCCAATTTTGTACCATGCGATGCAATTTGTCCAACGAACACCCACAACAATAATTTATTATTAATCGGGTTATAATGATGGCTAGTAGCCCATCCATGCAATTTGGACTTTGAAATAAAAGTGCTTCAAAAATCAGAGGATGTATGGGTACTAGATACTGGGTAAATTCACTGGTAATATACTTTATGTAAAACCACCCAGTACATGATCCATGTCAATTGCAATAGCATTTTAATATCTTTCTCATTCTCTGGCTTAGCTTGTAGCTTGTAATCCTGTCTGGGAGCCCTCCTCATGTGCAGCACCAATAGACTCAAATCTTAATGTTTGCTCCACACTTCCACCTTCATTGTTGTCATGATTGTAAGAGCTGTTTGACTCATCGTCAGACTGTGATTAGGACTATCAGTGTTTTTGTAACCAGATGCACAGGCAAGAACTGCAACTTGGAACAAAATGGATCACATTAAAATGTTTGGAAAGGACTTTTAGATAGTCTATAGTAACTCAGGCATCAATTATTGGTTACCAGCATGAAATGGCTGTATGCTCTCAACCAGTGAGCACAGAGATAGTGAGTAAAATGAATAAATTATATTTTTTTATAGCATAACAAAAGTAAAGCATGTGCTCTGATTGGTCAATTACCCATTTACTATTTGCCCATGGGTGAAAGGCAACGAAAGCTAGCACATGCTCAAAGCCGTATGCGTCACTTTCTATGCTACTATATTTTTTAAACCTCATAGTTTGCGAAGATTTTTGTCTCAATACTGAAAGAAAGTTTACAAATAAAGACAGTTGAAGATAACGTAAAAGGTTTACAACCCACATTGAGATGGAGGATTACTTATTCAGCAAAACAATTTTGTCAAAAAAAACCACTCACTATCTACTTCAAGCTTGTTTAGCCAGTTAAATGTCTCTACAGGTGTAGAGTATTTGGCAGATTGTTCCTCGATGTAGATTTATAATTAAGCTGAACTTTCTCCTGTTGTTCTCGCTGTAAGTTTTGAAAAACGTTGCCTAGAAGACTGACTTGGACTATGTACTCTGATCATGCGCGAGTCACACCACCCAGTGATGTCCTCTGTGTCCCTCTACTCTAATAGATGACAGGCATCAGCCAATCACAATGTGCACAGTAACGCGGTTAATGTATAAAACTCAATAGTGCACGCTGAGCCGTTTACCATTTGTTAAATCAAGACAAAATGAATCCTAAATAAAAAATGTCATTACCATAATGTGATTGCTCCCATGTGAAAGTCTATTGCTTGGCTTCTAGTATTTATGAAAATGATTACTGTCTATTCTTCAGTTGAAAATCAATTTTAAGCAAGTTCATTTTTTTTAAAGCTGTGTACCTCTGTATCAAATGTTTTTGGCAAATGTACCAATGAAAAACCTCATCGAAATATTTGTGAATTAAGTAAATATAATGTTGTAACACCCTTTCTTGAAGCATCTTGAATATGTTGTGGTTTAAATTTATTTTTCATAATTTTGAAAATTTTCATAAGTTGTTTGATTTCTATTTTTCTTTTCTTTTGTTTATTATCATAATCAACAAAAACTTATGAAAAATAGTCGTAATGAAAGTGTTGAAGCAAAGTTCCGTAACTTGTTCGTTTGAAGACACTCATTAATCGCATACACGTGTGCCGCAAATATATACAATAAACCAATAAACAAACTATCATCAGCACGTATAAAAATATCATTTTACGTCGGATCAACCACCAAACAACTACAAGTGACCTATTACTCCTTGGAACGAAAACTTCAATGCGTTGCATGGAAATCAAATTTTTGGTCACGTTTTTAGAGTGAAATATTGTTCTTCGATAAGCTTATGTGATTCGATCGACATCGATATGTCAAATTCTCTCCCCCAAAATAGTCCACATATCTCAGCTAATTGCCATCCCCCTGCAACTCGGTACAAGCTAATTTATATATCTAAAAAAAGCCTAGAAAATACTCTTTTACTCACTTATAATATCTTTGTGTACCGTGTTGCACGAAACATGCCGCAAGCAAAAATGTGAAAATCACTCACCTTTTCAGCATCACTTTTCCTCGCGATACTCCATTTCTAAACGCCACTATCGTTGAAATGAATTAACCAGCTGCAAGTATTAATCAGTTCCAGGATGCAAAATTTACTAAAGAATGCGACACATATAAAAACGTGAAGAAAATAATCTTCGATCTCTCACAGAGGTTAAAAAAGCACGGGGCATTCTCTGCTTAAAACGGCGGCCATTGCTTCATCCATCTCGCCGGCATTTTTGCCATGCAGCCAATAAAATCGCTGGAAAGCCGTCATGTGATTTTTTTAGCAGCGCATGCGTATTACATTTTTCGCCAGTGAACGTTCGTGCAACAGTCCGTGCAACATTGTTGCGCCGGAGCATGCGCACTAGTTCGATCTGCTATTTCGAGGTGCCATCCAACATGCTGCAACAGAGTATGCAACATGTTGTGCCCAACGATGTTGCGATATACTGCGTTGAATGTTGCGTGCGTTTATCCAGCTCCTTCACAAAATCTCATAATATGACCCAGCAATGTTGCGAGATAATGTGTTGAAATTTTGCGTCCGTTTGGTAGGGGCTTTACGATCTAAGAGAAATAATATTTATCTTACGATAAGAGCAGTTAGGCCATGGAAGCTCGGTGCTGTATGATACTCCAGGCGACGAAAAAAAATTCCACTGTCCATCCAAACAGAAATACACCATTGGAGGGTCGAAGGCAAAGTCGGAGTTGCCGTTGCACATCACAGCACAGAAAACATCGAAGTCAGTATTGAAGCAAGCCAGTGCTCCGTTCTCAGGGGGTGCGTAGAAAGGACAAGTTTTGCCTTTAAAAAAATGGAGAAACTAATCCCGTAAGAAAAGTTAAAATAACGCAGGAAACAAATATCTTACTATAGGAAATTAACGAAACATGTTATGAACGCGAATCTCAAAAACTCGCGTTAATTTTATGCATCTTAATTTGAATAAATATTAATTAAAATCACACTATTTTACACAGTTATTTTAAGACACCTAGATTTCCTGGAAGGTTACTTATCACCTACCACGTACTCCGTCAGAATCACTTGACACATTGTCATACAATATTGTTTTTGAAATGTTTTTAGATATGTCATTGTAAAGATCTCCAAGAGAATAACTCACTTCTACTTTCTTATGCAAACTGTTCATCGCCTTTTGCTGTCTTTACACATTTATCGGTATCAAACCTCGAGCTCTTTAGTTGGACGATCTTGTCTTGTCAAGAGTACAGCGGTTGCTATAGAATTATTGCACATGAAATTCGTGTTAATTAAATGGATGTGTAAACATTACTTTTCGAAAATTTGTGTTAATTTTATAGCGCGTTGATTTTGTTCGCGTTGTTGAAATGCTTCATTATATTCCTACAATGAGGTAATTCGCCTTGCATAACAACCGCTGGCTGTTCTAATCAGGTGCGCTCAGGATGGCAATAGAGAGCCGTACGGTAACTTAATAGATGATGCAAAGTTTGAGCTGGCCGATAAAATCAGTAAAGCACATGAAAAAAAAAAAAAAAAAAAAAAAAAAAAACATGCGGGGAGACCAAAAGGTACAAAAAAAAAATTGAGGATTTTTTGTACGTGACACAGGGTACCCAACATAAGATAAGATTTATTGTCGTCTACTTGTTATCCCGTTAGCTGGTTAAAAAAGGTTTAAAATGATTTTTTGCAATGCTGGCTCACTTAAAAATTTCAAGCTGACTGATTTTCGATTGAATGACTACACCGTGGTTTAGCACAGAACTTCAAAGCAGCGGTGTACTTACGGTTCAGAGTTATCCGGAAGCTGCATGTTGCTTCATTTCCTGTGTCATCTACCGCCAAACATTGTACTTCATTCTCGCCAGGAACAGAGAAAAGATCCCCAGATTGCCTGCTACAGTACGTTGATGGCACCACGCCTGAATTGTCCGTTGCTGTAGGCTGCTGCCAGTTAACTCTCCTGTCAGATGTTGTAATATCATCTACAACAATGTCGTCTGGGCACGTGATTTCTGGTGGCTCTTGGTCTAAAACGAAAATTATGGCGTAAAGACTGTTTTTACAGTACATTAAACATCAGGCTCCGGTTGTTCGAGAGCGGATTAAAATTACCAACGATTGACGGCTATTCCGCAATTAATTTTTTTTCTCGGAGTAATCGAGGGATAAAATGGTAATTCCTCGTAGTAAACTAAATTATAACAAGATTCTGTCCGTAAAATCAAACGAATACTCTCGTTCTTAAAGCCGAACAAAGCTTTAATTTATATGTTTCCTTTTACATTACAGCGGCTAGTGAGCGAAGATTTCTACCTCAGAGAGGTAAAAAGTTGAAAGTAATTTCTTTGCTTCGCGCTAGCCTGCGTGGCAAGCGTTTCCGTACGAGCTAATATAAGTGCTATGTGTCGGGCGAAAATTGGGGTAAGAGCAAGAAAGGAAACGCTCCAATTTTATTTTCGCGCGACCAGAATCTTCGCTCGCGCGCGACACATAGCACTTCGCACGCGCGGGAACGCTTGCTACACTTGCTAGCTTCGCGCTTGTGTAAATGGTAGCGGTCACGGGATGGCACGTCCTCGACAGAAAAGAGAAATATATTTTGGAAAATTAATTTCGTCGGGTAGCTTGAATTTGAAGTCTTTACTCACTGGACCCAGCATTGAAGCAAAATCACCAAACAGTAAGTCGGCCATTTTGTTTGATTGTGAGCTTCTCTACCCGTCTCCCCTCCCCTCTCCCCTGAATTAGTGAGGTAATCCAGCTCGCTAGGTGTGCTAAATTTAACCCTTAGTTTATCCCTTGGAAAGTACTAATTGAGCTTTAAGGAACAGAATTTAATCGAAGGATAATCCCTAAATAAAGGCGATTTAATCGTGGGTTAGCATTAATCGGCTTTCGAACAACTTGGGGGCAGGTGATTTTACCTTAAAATACTTAATTTGAGATGTATTTAATTTGATATTGGAAGGACGCTTACAGTATATTTTTTGTTTTCACGACGCGCACGTCATGCGCGGAATAATAACCACCTCATTGGAAATTTAGAGCGAAATAATTGATTTTTAAATAAATGATATTCAATTACTTATGTATTTCAACTATAATTAATCTTCTCACATTCCGAGCACGTATACCAGCGGCCGAAAAAGAAAGTTAGTGATCAATTTCGATTCTTAACGCAAAAAGAATACGAGTAGCTCGACCAATCAGATTGTCCCATTTGCATTAGGGTCTTAGTATACTTGAAGAATTCTATAGTAGTGCCTAGTGGGTGTTGCATCAATTTAATCAATTTAGGCGATCCCTGTTTTTTCTACCGTTTCTCTACGTTTTGTAAAAAAAGAAATGAAAAAAAAAAATGAAAATATATGACGCTTGAATTTTTTTCTCCCCACGCGCCATTATGGGAAAAACCGAAAACCACAGCGGTTATCAAATCGGGAAAAACCGCTAGTATATTTGCTGAAAACCGAAAACCAAATGCTAATAGTGGAAAACCTGCAACCACAAAAGACGCCAAAACCGAAAAACCGGAGTTTTTCGGTGCGAAAACCGAAAAAACGATCTAAAAAATACGGGTCAAAACCGAAAGTCGCAAAGCCACCCTCCAACAGACCAACTTATATCATTCACACCAAAAAAACATGTTTAGTTAAACCAGGTTAAACAAAATGAAAATCAGCAACAAAAGACTGAATGACTAAATTTCACATAGGGTGGCAGTAAGTGCAAACTTGCTATTTCATTGCGCTAAATTTGTAGTCGACAAACATCAGTTAGCAACTTCTATGAAGAAAACAATTTTAAACCGTATTTAACTAAACAGCTTTTAAACGTGCTTAAGCTTTGGCGTGAATGGGATATTAGACAAGATTTGCCTAAGACCGTTTGTCCCTTGTCTTTAATCTTGAATTGGATATATTGTGGTTTGAATTTTTCAAACCAGTTTGATTTATATTTCCCTTTGTTTCAGGTTATAATAATGAATACGAGACAATGAAAAATCCAAATCAAACTGGTTTGAAAAATTTTAAACCAAAGATAAATTTAAGCCACAACAGAAATTTTAACTAATTGAAACCACGGAGACCACGCTAAGTTACGAGCGCCACTTCAAAATCAGGGTGTTTTTCCACATGGTGTATATCTGAAACGAAGTCAGTAAACCCCATTTTTTTACCCCAGTTTTTTGTAGTGGCATAGGCACATATAACTCATTACGTGACTGTAGGGAAATCTATGGCGTAGAACATTTTCTTGCGAGCGTTCTAAGTTTTCTTACAAGTTCTTATACACAAAGTGTGCTTGATCTGATATTATAAACCGAAAAGGTTGGAAATAGAAAGAAATAAGTCTTCCTACTTGTTATAGATTGCAGTCAATTGTACGAAATAAAAAAAATACATATAGTTGCCAATTCTTTCTACACAACCACACTAGTAACACAACTGAATGCTCAAATGACGTATAAGTTCCTTACCTACTACTGCTGCAGTCGCAAAAGCGATCAGAAAAACATTCAGAATAGAATGCTGAAGAATCATCCTGTTAGTTGTTGTGGCTTAAGCAAAGTCGAGGAAGCTTTGTGTCCTACGAAATTGAGCATGAATCGTATATTGAGATGTTGGACATGACTCGGGACAAGACCAGCTGTGATAGCAACAGGTGAATCATCTGATCATTACACTATTTGCTCATCGGTTGGGTAAAGTAAATTCATATTATCAAACTCGTTAACAGTTTAAGGTAAGAAATAATTAATTTGTATATGAACATCAACTACACAATTTGCTATAATTTTTCTCGCCCAAAATATTAGGTTGTATCGCCAAGAAATCTTTTAGCAAAGTTTAACACTACGGACTAATTTGATTGCTGTCGTGTGGTATGGTTTTTATGGACCTGAAAGCGTCAATTAATACAAGTCAACTTCCCTTCAATTCAGTCACCATGCATTTTGCAGTCAACGTAAAAAGCTTTTGAAATCTCAACTTGTAACTAGTCTCGAATTAAGAAGAAGGAAGATTTAATTATGGCGACATCTTTTAAAGGGAGCCTTAATTTTTCTTCTTTTTTATATTTTGATCACGAAATTGTTGACATTAAGATACATTGTAAAATTCCCAAAAAGCACGATGAACAGCTATTCATCAATTCAGTTTCAGTTCAATACACGAGGAGAATAAGAAATAACCATCAAGAAATTTGCACAAATCACGGAACTCGCGTGCTTAACAGAAATAACAGCGCGATTTGACGTGACAGTGGTCTCAGCAAAGTCAAGAAAGGTTCTGCGCGGACATTATATGGACGTGATCAGTACCTTGTTTCTTATTTTCGCGGGAACTTAATTTCGCGAAAATGGAACAGTCATATTTCGCGGGGCTTAAATTTTAAAGGAGCTAATTCGCGAAAATTCACAAATACTGATCTGCATAAACAAACTGTTAGTCTCAAAATGAAAAAAATGAAACAGACGACTGCGCCAAGGATATCTTATCTGCAGCAAGAAGATGATATTGATTCATGTGAAGAGAGGTCCGAAAGTTGAATACAAAACATGGACAATATAATTATGGCCGGGAGTAAAACTGAAAATCGCATGTCTATCAATGGAAGCAGCTGCTTAAACAGATCAGTTTAAGCAGCTGCTTCCATTGATAGACATGAAACGTGGATCAATACAGTCTTCGCTCAGCAGTAAATTGTGGTAAATAAATCGTCACGTTTTTCTCATGCAATCTACTGAATAAGAGTTATCATGAGGAAAAAAAATAAAAAAAGACAGAGAGAAAAACGAAAATCTTCAACGTTCACCACTGTGAATTTATGGGTTACTGATGTCAAAAATGTAAAAAAAATGGTGGGACACCGAATTCGGAAATAAAATGTCCAAATGATTACCTTAAGACCTTAAAAATCAGTCTTCGTTTCTGACAATGGCGACAGTGTCTGCTTGGCCAAAATATCGCCAATAAATCCATGAAGTGCAATTTTCTCGTCTAAATATTGTTTAAGCGGATCTGTCAAGCAAATTGATACAACTGGTGATTTTCCTTAAATAAAATCTATACTCATTTAGCGATCACATTTGCACTTGCCGCGTGGGCATAAAAATTAGAAATTTTAAAACTTCCCACATTGACTTTTTGTTCAGTTTTTACATCTGTCGAGAATCGCAAAACAAAGCTGCCTATCATGTGGGGATCACCGACCATTTGAGAGAGTAAACTACGAGCGAAGTTAACGCAACGGCTACCAGCCCTATATTTGTTTGAAAAGTTATCTCAGCGCGCCAGTAAGGCACTATCTCTCTGGAACCTCTATTTTCATTCGCCCGCTGTAAACACTACCTCTATTGTCATTCAGGGCTAGGGTCATTGTTATGAGCTGTTATCTATTGTTTAAAGAACCAATGAAGTATCTCGTTCCGAGAGGTAGTGGGCGACCCCACTACTTGTTCTTGTAAACATGAACTCTTTAGCATCTTTAGACGGCAGACGTTTGTATTTGTGTAGATGATTTTGCGTCCTTGCTGCTTTTAAGGACTTGTATGAGAACGGACGGCCCCCTCGTCAACAGCAATGCAGAGAAATATTAAACCCCAGGTTTTAAATTCCAAGATTGATAACCGGCGAATTTCTTCTTATAAATTCTATACAGTGTCGATTTGGCGGTAAGGAAAAATGACGAAATCATCAAGGAATTCTCATTAAACAAGAGAATTGTGCGCTCAGTAAACAACTTTGATAAAGCATAAAAAACATCACGTAATCAATAACGATCGAACCATGGTCCAGTGGCTTTAATTAACAAAGTACGTATAGTTTGTTTTTGTAGACTTGTCAGATTATTATCCTAACAGTTGATTTATCGATTGCAGTTTTTTTTTGTTCTGTGGACATGGCATGTGGATCAATACAGTCTTTGTGTAGCAGGGACTTGGGCCCGCAGTATAAAAACGGAACGCTTTTTTAAGGCAACAAAATAAACATAAACGCAAAACTGTCTGCAAAAGATTTATTTAATAGGTGCATTAAGTTATGCAGATTCAATTCTGTTTTGTCACATCAGTTCTCCAGCTGCACGTGCTTCTTGATATTTCAAACTGCAACAAAGAAAACAAGAAAATAAACAGCGAAGAAGTCGAAGGCTGAGGCGTATGATGTTAATATGCGAAAAAAAATAAGGCTTCTGTTATGACGGGAGTGTCTGGACCTTAATGGTCGACGTCGCCAAGCAACGTAAGGTAATTCTTACATCAATGAATGAATCATAGTTTAACTATTTATTTGATATATTTTTTTTCATGAAACGTTCCTACTCCAGTCGTTTGGGTACTAACCCTTGTATTTTGTTCCTCCGCGCAAACGTCTGGAAAAGGCTCTAGAAAACTGAAACGGACAACTGAAGCGCGAAAGGGATCACACAAATAGCTTCCCGCTATCCGGATCAACATTACATGCACTGAATGTATTGTCAGATGCAAATGAATTCCTTGTTTTGGCGCACAGTATAGACCTTCAGATCGGATTACGAATAAGTAATCGAGTACGAGGACGACTTTCGAATTTCCATCCAGGTAAGTTCCCAGAACCCTCATTCCTCGCTGTTCCGATCTGTTCTGTTCCATAACAGTGAAGATGCAGGAGACGGAGCCTACGGTTTATCGTCCTTATCCGAAAAGACTAGAACATCTAACCATTTGCAGATGTCATTGCAAAGGTAGCATATTCTCCTCAGTTATTTAAGACCCTGAGTGTTGGTCCGGTCTGGGCTCGAACCCGAGACCTCCCGCACAGAACTCCGGCGCTCTACCAACTGAGCTAACCGGTCGGCGGTAAAGAAACTCCAATCTCGTACTCCAATCTAAAGGTCGCTATATAGTCGCTATATAGTCGGTTTTATTCAAAAACAACTTAGAGAATAGCGAAGTGCGCGAGGTTTTAAAAATAGAATGCAAATCCGATTATACTCCCCACGAGGCTCAGACAACATCAGCGTGTTCTGAGAGAAATAGAGGGAATTTAGGCGAAGTTTTCGTTCCAAAAAAGTGTTTCAGAAACACCGGCTGCTTTAGAGGGTCGCCGATATACTTCATTGGTTCTTTAAACAATAGCTCAAAACAATGCCCCCAGCCCTGAATAACAATAGAGGTAGTGTTTACAGCGGGCGAATGAAAATAGAGGTTCCAGAGAGGTAGTGCCTTACTGGTTTTAGAAAGTGTTTTAGGAACATCGTCCACCATTCCGGTTTGTTTGTCTGAGTCTTGTCTGAGTCATGACGTCACCCACGCGCTTTGCTATTCTCGCGCGCTCATTGGTTGAGAGCAAGCGTCGATTAGAGTATAGACCGTGAAAATGACGTTATATGCAAGGCATGAAAGATAAATTTCGGAAAACGTGAGAAATTGCTGCGACTTTTTTTAGAAGCGGAATCTATAGCAAGTTATAAATTGTCGACTGGAACATTTGCAACGAAATTTTCCGCACATTTATTGATGGTTTTGAGTGGAGAACTGCGATCATACGAGCTGTCACACATGCGCGATTTCATACTGAATTATTTCGGAGTTCTGGGTATCAATCAAATCGAGCAAATTTTTCCATAGTCTTCACTCATGCAGACCATAAGAATGACGTCATGAAATGTTCAAACTTACCAGTGAGTTGTCAACAATTTATGCCGTCATTTCTATAATTATTCCACGAGTGCGCGTTGGATATGAGATAGCCAACGAGGCGCGTAGCGCCAAGTTGGCTATAACGATGTCATATCCAACAAGCGCGAGTGGAATAATTCTTTCGCCCAAAGAACTGTAATATTTGAGCTCCCCAGCTGTTTTTGTTGACGCGCATCGGCTACGATATTTGTGGTCAATGGTACATGAGCTCATATAACATAGCCTGTAAACGAATCAAAACTCAGGAATTGCAATATACCATTGATAGTGTTTAATAAAAGAGTGTAGACCATGGAAAATATGGTTGATTTCCAAAATCATGGCAACCTGAAAATATACTGAATGGTAGAGGGGCTTGCGGTCGGAGAGTATCCCATATTGCCGGGCTGTCGAGTCACTTAGCTCTCGTGTTGTGACCTTCTCAGTCTCACTCTCAGAACAGGAAATATATTAGACGAACTTAACATTATTTTGTTTTCTCCATTCCCCTGACACTTGCTGGATAAGAAGTTTGATTTTTCGTAGATAGTGCGTTAAAATAACGCTAAACAAAAGGCTGTCTTCTTGTCCGTAGCTGTAGGCTGCTGCCAGTTAACTATCATTTCAGATGATGTAGCATCATCTACAACAATGTCGTCTGGGCAGGACGTGAACACTGGTGGCTCTTGGTCTAAAACGAAAATTATGGCACCGTAACTGCACGGAAACATCAATTTTAATTCTAAAACAACATTCTAGGCACGTTCAAGTAAAACGCATCCAAGGTGTTCAACTTGCTATCCGAAGCTGTGAGATTGTCCAAAGACAGACAATTTCAACCGCTCTTGCATAGCATACTTCAAAGCTAAAGCTGTAGATAGACTGGCGGAATAGCCATATTTTCTACTGCATTTTATTTTATTATTCTTAGGCTACAACAAATGTATACAATGTATCATAGTCATTAGTCAAATAGTTTTCTACGCTTTTCAATATATGCTTCATGTATTTTTTATAGTTACCATAGTTATACGTTTATATTGTAACATAAAAGAGCTAATATTGTTTAAGAATTTTATTAAACCTTTATTATTATTATTATTGTTATTATTATTATTATTATTATAATTGTTGTTATTATTATTATTGTTATTATTATAATTGTTATAATTATAATTATCATCATTATTATTATTATTATTATTATTGTTATTATTATTATTATTATTATTATTATTATTATTATTATTATTATTATTATTATTATTAAGGCGGGGGTACTGAAGCCCGTTTTTCCACCGCTTAGCTTGGGTTTAATGCGAATATCTCGTTCGCGTTTCAAGCATTCACAAAAATCTTAGGTCATCTCACAAAGCTAAGATCCTGATACCAGCTATGAAAGAAGCCAGAAGCTTAGATCCCAGAAATAAGGCGTCAGTAGTCGGGATAAGCTGATTGTCAACGGCAAGCAATATCTTCACTTCAACATTCCTAAACGATGGCTCAATACCCAACCACCCGCAGATGACGAGCCGGCTGATCACGATGAAGAACAGCAACAGCAACAACAGCCTCAAAATGTTGGTTTTTCGTGAGTAAAAAATACAAACCCTTGTCGATAAAACATTATTCTTTATACCTAACGCTATAATGTTCCCACGTATAAGAAGCTCCGAAGCACAAAATTAGCTTTAACGTGTTTAGTACGCATAAAAAATTAATAATTTGCGTTGAGGCCATAAGAGCCTGTTTTATTTTGCTTTTTTTTCATTTCTCTAATTGTCGCTAACATTAGTTGCATATTCTGTTTATCCAAGCTTTTCCTAAATAATTTTTCCTATTTTAGCACTTGTTATCTTTTTTTTTCAATGGTATGCAAATTGTTCCAGAGTTTTCAACAAAACAACTTTTTCGCCAAATTTTGCCTCTAAAGTATTAAATTCCACAGGGAGAAGGTTGTCAAATTCACACGTCTTGGTCTGGTTTCAGTAATTGCCATACCTTTCTTTAATTCAACGGCTACAACTTAACAGGTCTCACTGTCAACGTAAGAGGTCTGAACAAATCGATAAAACGGCGTGCGCTTTTTAGATGGCTGCATAAACAGAACAAAGACTTTATATTCCTTCAGGAAACATATAGCTCAAAAGAAACAGCAAATATATGGGAAGCGGAATGGGGAGGAAAAGTATTGTTCAATCACGGCACCAACCACAGTAAAGGTGTCCTGATTCTTTTAAACCCCAAGCTCGACTGCAAAATTGATAACATAACTCAAGACAGAAACGGTAGGTTTATAATCGCCAAACTAACAACTGACGACTCGCATCTCATTTTAGTGAACATACATGTATACTCTCCTAATGACGTTAATCAACAGGTACACTTTTTCAAAGACCTACAAAATCAACTTCAAGAATACCCGCATGATAATTGCGTTCGACGAAGGAGAACGCACACTAATCGAGAAATACTCCAGTTTTTATGGACCGTACAACGTTGTCAATTTGGCCCGCCCAGAAAATTTTTCAGGGGCGAATGACGTCATCTCCATGCCATATGTGCTTCTGTTTTACTGTTTGGAGTGATTTCTCTCGACAAAATTGTCCGTCCTGTTATGGTCTGTTATCGCTGCTGTTTGGAGGGTTTTAATCCAAGGTAGAAGAGTTTTAATCAGCCACCGAACGTCGTAAAAGGAGTGGAAATCGAGTAACTCGATTCGTCGTTTTATAGGAAAGGTAAACCAGCGTGTTTGCATGCAAAACGATTCACAAAACAGCTAAAAATTGCAAACCGTTAGCATTTCATGTAAAACGAGTGAGTAGAATAAGGATCAAAATTGTTTTATCGCTTCTTTGAATTTGTATTCTATAGTTATTCGCAGAATGTTTAGGCATTTTGATGAGCAAATCATTATTGAATATTATGAGTGTATTGACTATGAACGAAAAGTTGATGTGCTGTGCCTCGATCTATTTTCAAATTGAAGTGAAAGTATTTGTAGAAGTCTGTGGAGGTTTAGAAGTTGTGTAGTGCCAAAAGATATTAAACAACTAAAGTGAAATAAATAATTATTTGTCGTGTACATGATAATTCATTTCCATTCCATATGAATTTTAGTGTAAAAGAAATGAATGCAAATTGCCCATTCATTTATGACTTTGTACGTTTCTGCTTTGTGAATGTCACATGAAGTGCTAGGAGCGACTTCTATTCACGTTGTTTTACAATGTTCTGACATCAATGAGAATTTGCCGTTCCATTCATTATTTGAGGTTCTTTTTGACCTTTGGCAAACAATCACTGCAATGATGACAGATCATGTTTCCGTCCGGTTGAATGGCTTCTTCTGTAACACCCAATTTACGATAACATAGCTTGCAAGCAAAGAAAAATTCTGCTTTAACATATCAAGAACTGCTACAGTGTCACAATTTTTTCACAGTTTATTGAACCCCTTCGAAAACAACACAACCCATTTCTTGATGCGACAAATTCCAGTTTATTTTGCAGAGATGTTCTTTTGGCTCGTCACGCAATCTTTCCTCCAAAATGTTGTGTGATGAGACTCCTCCCTCACTCATCCTCATCGCTCCATTTGAGGCATATTAAATGGCATAGTTTGCCAACAACCTTGCTCCTTTGCTACTAACTGACTCTCCATCTTAGGTCGAACGCACTCCCCTAATCGCTGATAACTACTAGTATAATAGTTGGTGGCGACTTTAATTGCGCTCTTACGCAAAGGGATAAAAAAGGCGGAAACTCTGTTACACGAAAAGGTCCAGTCATCAATGAAATTAACAAACTCTGCGAACTATATGATCTTCGCGACATGTGGCGCTCTATAAATCCTGATGCGTGCCAATTCACGTGGAGGGACAAATCTTGTAAAGTGAAATGTCGGCTAGATTACTTTCTGATTTCTAACGAACTAAGCAGCCTTGTTTCAGATTGCCGAATTGTATTTACACCCAATACCGATCACTCCGCCGTGCAAATTAATCTTATTTCTGAAGAATCAAAACAGACAAAAGGTCCCAGTTTTTGGAAATTCAACACTTCCCTTCTTGAAGATAATCAATACGTTTCTCAGTTACGTGAAAACCTCCCTCAGTTCAAAAGCAAATACGAATCCGTAGAAGATCTAGGGTTACGTTGGGACCTCATTAAAATGGAAATCAGAGGTTTCACTGCCAAATACACCAAAATTAAAGAACGAAAAAGACGAGACGAGGAAACAGGAAAGATTCCTTCAAGATAAAATAACGATCTGTTCGCGAAAGCGGAAAACAACAGAAACAATAAACAAATCATTTGCGAGCTCAACTCGACCAAAGCTCGTCTAGACAGATAATAGCTTACAAAACTCGCGGAACGATTCTTAGAAGCCGTGCTAGATGGCATGAACAAGGTGAACGTAACAATAAATATTTTTATGGTCTTGAAAAAAGACATTATTCAATAGAATCGGTTACTAAATTGAAGCTGAGCGACGGCTCCTTCACAACTAGTCAATTTAACATCTTAGAGGAACAAAAAAAGTTCTATGAAAACCTTTATAAATCACATGTATCTCCCGCACAGTGTGCGCACGATAACGATGTATTTTTTAATCTAAATAACACTCCCTCTTTAAACGAAGATGAACAAGCTCTATGCGAAGGTCTTATTACAGAAACAGAAGCGCTAACTGCCCTTAAAGACTTCTCTGCAAACAAAACTCCTGGTACAGACGGACTGCCTGTTGAATTTTTAAAATACTTCTGGTCCGAACTGAAAAGCTCAATTGTTGGTAGTTTTAATTATGCCTTCCATAACGGCTCGTTATCAATATCCCAAAGACGCGGAATTATTTCTCTTATCCCAAAAAAAGAATAAGGATAAAACAATTCTGGAAAAAATTAGACCGATCTCTCTGTTAAATGTGGATTATAAAATTCTCACCAAAGTTTTGGCTAAGCGCTTAGAAAAGGTTCTACCTAAACTAGCAAATCCTGACCAAACATGATATGTAAAAGGGCGTTATATCGGCGAAAACATCAGACTGATACAAGATCTAATGTTCTACACCGATAAAGAAAATCTGCCAGGGATTGCCGTCTTTCTTGATTTTCGCAAGGCGTTCGACACCATTGAATGGCATTACTTAGAAAAGGTCCTTATCCATTTTAATTTTGGCGCCAATTTTTTTACGATGGTTTAAAACTCTTCACACAGATATCGCCAGCTGCGTTTTAAATAACGGGCACGCTTCACACTTTTTTCCCAATAAATCGAGGTGTGAGACAGGGCTGTCCATTATCCGGTTTACTTTTTGTTATTGGCCTTGAACTCTTTGCTAGAGCTATCAAATGCGATGATCTTATTAAAGGTGTCAGAATCGGAGAAAAAGAAATAAAAAGCACTATGTATGCAGACGATACCACCGTTTTTGTGAGTGACCTAAACTCAATAGGGCATTTACTAGATATGCTAGAGAAATTCGCGTCTACTTCCGGTTTACAGGTCAATACGTCAAAAACCGAAGCTATGTGGTTGGGGTGTTGGAAAGACAGACAAGACATCCCATTTAATTTTAATTGGCCACAAGAACCTATTTGCGCGCTAGGCGTTTTTTTCTCGTATGACTCGCCCAAAGCAGACAAATTAAACTTTGACGACAAGATACGCAACATGGAAAAAGTTTTGAATGTTTGGAAATGCAGAAAACTCACATTAATCGGAAGGATTAACATTGTAAAAACTTTAGCACTGTCAAAACTGATCTTTAACGCGTCTAATCTGTACGTACTACCTCATGTTGTTGATGAAACCAATAAGTTGATGCTCAATTTCATTTGGGAAGGTAAACCTCCGAAAATAAAAAGAGCCACAATTATTGGTGAGAAGAGCGATGGTGGTCTTAAGATGATAGATTTTGGTATAATGGAAACCGCCCTTAAAATCTCATGGATTCCAAGGATACAACAAAACTCCGATGCTGGCCGGAAAGCCATACCAGAATATTTGCTGAGCCACCACGGTGGCCTTGCCTTTTTATCACACTGCCGCTATGATATAAAGTTACTTCAGTTACCCAACCTACCTCCTTTTTACTACTCGGTACTGAAGTACTAGCAAGACTACAGATCAGATTGTTCTGATGACAATGCACAGATCCATAATGAAATAATTTGGAACAATAGCAACATTGTAATTGACAAAAAACAATTTTCTTCAAAGACTGGTTCCAAAACGGAATCTTACGCCTGCAGGACCTGCTCGATGTTGACTCCACCTTTCTATCGTTTGACAAATTTCAACAAAAACTTGTGATACATGTTCCCTTCACTACATATTATGGACTGTTAAATTCTATCCCCGCTATTTGGAGACGTAAACTTAAAACCACAGACCTCCCTAACCTGAATCAAATAGACGTGTTTGAGCCCCCTGTCAGGAATATCACTACTCACTCTGCTTATGCGGCCATCTTAGACCATTTCTTTCAACCGCCTACAGCTGAGACTAAAATTTTACGTTATAACTTTACTAAAGAAAGCTTAACAAATGTCTATATGATGCCTTTCTTAACAACGCAAGAGGTTAAATTACAAATGTCTCAGTACAAAATTACACAAAACACCCTTCCAACGAGATTGCTCCTGTTTCGTGCGAAGTTGTCCGAGTCTGATCTCTGTCGCACTTGCCAGGCCGTGCCAGAAACCCTTCCGCGCATGCTCTTCCAGTGCAATTTAGTCTCTGCGTTTTGGAATGCTTTCCAAATTTGATGGTGTGAAAAAACTTGTCAGACAGTCGAACTAAACGAACGTAGTGTAATATATGGATGGTACAACAACACTCAGTTCAAAGATCTCTCAAATTACGTCACACTTGTTGCTAAGTACTTTATATTCTGCTGCTTTCAAGACGATTCTTCTATACATTTTGACAGCTTTCCCCTTTTCTTAAGTATTATAGGATTGAAACCCTCAGGCAAATTGCCATTAAAAGCAAACAGCTGGAGGAATTTAATAGAAAGTGGAAGAGTTTCATTTAGCTTTTGTCATTTATTTAATTATTATTTACGTTTCGATCTTCTTGATTTTCCTTGTTACTTTTTTCCTTCTTTTCCTTTTTTTTTAGCCGATACAAATGTAAATCCAAAATTATTGCTTAGTTTATATGTAAACTTCCTCCTGTATCTTAGATAGTCTACTTGTTTGTGCATTTAAGATTGTTTTTGCTGCCTTTTACTTTGTTAACCGTGACTTAATTATTCTGTATTCTTTTTTTTGGAATGTCAATAACGCAAAAAAAAAAAAAAAAAAAAAAAAATCTCACCAAGCTATGTTTAGCAGTGTTTTGTAAATTTTTGGGTGATTTTTGGGGATGTTTGGGAAAATATAGTTTTTCTCAAAGGATTAGTAAAATTTGGAGAAATAAGAAATATTAAAGATTTAATGCGATTTTAAAATTAGAATTTGAAGTTAAAAATTAGTAGATGGACACTGTTTGCAAACGGTTGATTTCATTTTATTATGTCAAACTTTTGTTTTACCTGTCCAGGCTCCAGCATACACGTCTGTGTTATTCTCTGTGCATATCGAGACCCAAGAACAAAAGAAAGGAGGGACATATTGAGATGACTTCATCAAGGAGATGAAATTCGTCTTTATGGTGACTTGGACGTTGGGATCATTTGCGTCACCATTATAGAAAAAATAAGGAATCCCAGACGTTTTCAACGAAGATGAGTTCGCCTGAGCTAAAAAAGAAAAAAAAGATGGAAAAAAAGGTGAAAAAATCGGAAAACATTTATAACATCCATTATTGAAATACGAACAATGAGCAAAATTTCCGCTCGTACGATATGTTAAACCATCTAATAAGGGATTTATTATTCCACTAATAAAATAAAGTTTGGTTCGGCCATTTTATCACTCCGCTTTCCGTCCGTATTTCTGTCCTCTTCTTCAATGTAATAACGTGGCATATTTTGCGCGTTCTTTTGCCCTAATATGGTAAAATAGCGCAAAAGTGAAATAGTAAGAAAAAAAAATGCATAATTAGCTTGATTTATACTGGTCTCCTCCCAAACAACGGCTGCGAGTTCGTCTTATTAGTAAGACGAACTATCCAGATAGTTCGTTTGGTTCGTATTTTTTCCCTTGACTTGATTTTTTGCTTTGACTGTTTTGGAGTAATTATAAATCGAAACAAACTTCTCCGAATTCATAGAGGTCATTTTTGCATTGAATAACCCTTAGAGGTGTATTAGTGTATAGTAAACGTTCTGAAACGTTTTACTAAAATTTGATGTGTGTGTGCCTGCGTGCGTGCGTACGTGAGGAACCCTATAAAGTGCAGCGACATCAATTTCCATTTTTGGTTGAGTAACAGGTCAGAAAAGTCAGACTGGTTAACCACAAAATATATTGACGTCTCTTTCGTCAACAAAACCATGAGAGGTTAACAATGCCATTTTACATTGCCGTGAGTTTGTTTTGTTGTGCCTCAAAATGTTTCATTTTCCTGCATGTCCTGTAAGCCCACTTCTTGTGCCGTAAGATATATTCAGTTTAACAGTGAGCGATTAAAATTTATCTGACTTGTACCCATATGGACCACATGTATGAAGACTTAGAAATAGCGTGGCTAGTTAATTAGAAACACTAAAAAACTAAAGCAAAAAATTAATTAATTGGGGCTCTGCTGTTAGGCTTGCCTAAATCTATATAGTAAGCCCCGGCCAAACGCTCGCAACATTTCAACACAACATATCGCAACATTAGTGCGCACAACATGTTGCCACGTTTGGCCACCCTGTTGCAACTTGTTGCGTGTTGTTGGCTTAAGATTGAAAATGGTCAAATTTTTCTCGCAACATTTTTAAATGTTGCATGATGTCCATGATGTTGTACTTATGGCCACGTTCGTGCAACATTGTTGCGCCGGAGCATGCGCACTAGTTCGATCTGCTATTTCGAGGTGCCATCAAACATGCTGCAACAGAGTATGCAACATGTTGTGCCCAACGATGTTGTGATATATTGCGTTGAATGTTGCGTGCGTTTATCCAGCTCCTTCACAAAATCTCATAATATGACCCAGCAATGTTGCGAGATAATGTGTTGAAATTTTGCGTCCGTTTGGCAGGGGCTTTACGATCTAAGAGAAATAATATTTATCTTACGATAAGAGCAGTTAGGCCATGGGAGCTCGGTGCTGTATGATATTCCAGGCGACGAATAAAAATTCCACTGTCCATTCGAACAGTAATACTCCATTGGAGGGTCGAAGGCAAAGTCGGAGTTGCTGTTGCACATCACATCACAGCACAGAAAAGATCGACGTCAGTTTTGAAGCAAGCCAGTGCTCCGTTCTCAGGGGGTGCGTAGAAAGGACAAGTTTTGCCTTTAAAAAAATGGAGAAACTAATCCCGTAAGGAAGGTTAAAATAACGCAGGAAACAAATACCTTACTATAGGAAATTAACGAAACATGTTATTAACGCGAATCTCAAAAATTCGCGTTAAGTTTATGCATCTTAATTTGAGTAAATGTTAATTAAAATCACACTATTTTACACAGTTACTAAAGGGGGGAGACTCTTAACTACAGATTTGGAGCAATTGCTAAGGAATGGCTGAAGAATGTATTTTGAAGCAAGCGATTTTGAAGCTTTTTGTAACGCTAAATGGTGAATTTTGTTTGGGGGTACACCTGCTTTGAAAAATATAACATTGCGCGTGCGAAATTCGCGCGTTAGAATTTAAAATCCCTAAAACTCCACGGAAACAAGGTAAAGTTCCGATTTCTCTTACGAATCAGAGATAACGCAGCCGTCTTTATAATCTGACGTATGCTTTTACCGTTTACACGAAAAAAGGAAACGCTACTGATGAAAGTCTGTAAATATGAGTGTATATTAGGCCATAATTCTTATAATAATGCGAATTTCACAAAAACGATACGTCAGATTACGCATGTGGATGTTCTTTATCTATTGACGCTCATTTTAATTTTAAAATCTATTCGCCCTTTGAGTTTTAGGGTTTATTCTGTTCTGGTCACGTGATGCGTTAAATATGACCGTGACTTGAAACTCTTGGAGGAATCTTCAATAGAACAAACTCGTGCAAAAAGCTTATCTGTATGAGGTTTTGTTTCCAAAATATAGCAATTAGAAAGCTGCCTTAGAAACAAATTGGTAGTTAAGAGTCACCCCCCTTAAAGACCCCTATATTTCTAGGAAGGTTACTTATCATCTACCACGTACTC